>CM060397.1:153177695-153867306 GCA_030545235.1 Helianthus tuberosus | reverse complement strand
TCAAAAACCTGCAACATGTTTTAAAAGCATAGTTCAATACAAAGGTATTGGCGAGTACACAAGTTTTAGACTCGTGTCATGTGTATAAAAAGTATTTTCAATCCAACATGGCAATTTGGTATACAAGGTCAAACTATCATGCATAACAATATGTCAACTCTAGTGTCCACTAGTATTTAGTATTTAGCATCCCTCGTCACAAAGCAACGAGGCCGTTATAGAATAAAGACTCAACAAAACCCCGTCGGGTGGTGTGCTACTCCTATAGCGCTATAATTGTTTAAGCCGAGTTAACAAGTAGTATGTATTCTAGCATGAACTTGAGCATAACAAAGCATGTATACGGATCGAATAAATAAAAGCATGTTTGTGAATTGTGCGGTTTAACAAGTAAAACATGTTGCACCCAACGTGCATTTAAAAGGGAAAAATGGGTCAAGTGTACTCACAAAATTGCATATGCTTTCCGATTATCCGTGAGTGACGAGTTGTTAGAGAATAAGGATTTATTGGCAAGGTTTCTTGATATTTAGGAAGTGGTGAGATTTGGGATTTAGAAATTAAAGTATCAAAAGTATGTATACGAAAATAATATCTAGTTCTAAGAGCTCGTTTATGACACCATATTAAGTGGTTTCATGGGTCCCAAATTGCCCATTGGAATCATAACAAATAACTTAGAATCTTAGATATGTTAGCCTAGGTTTATGACGAATAATCACAACTTGATTACCATCACAAATTCAGCCATGTTTTATATAATTATATGTATATTTATAAGGTAATAATATAACCTAAACTATGTCCAATCAAAGAATGTCATGTAGTATCATGTATTGTCAAGCATGGAGGTTGAAAACCTCATTATAAGATTCACCACTGCACACACTATCATGAAGATGATGGGAGGGTCATGAATAACAATAAAGTAAATCTAATCTAACAAGTTATAAAATGTTCAAATGAAGGAGTGGAACTTAGTTTGGAAAGCCAAAGCTTCCATTTGTTCACACTTCACAAGTCACAAGTTCATCATATAAAAGATGATGTCTTGTGCTTGTTTTCATTATTGATTTGCTATGTATAAACATAAATAAAAGGGGTGTTTGAACCCACAACTTTGATGGAAATCCCCTAAACACAAACCCACAACCATAGACTAAGTTGTGAGCTTGGTGGGAACAAGATTACACCAAGTTTTCTATCAAAATATGAACATAAAAAGAAATAAAAATGAGCAGAATTTTATATGCACTTTAGACCTCAAAAATGGTGAGGTTTCACCTTAGTTTGCCTAAGCAAACTTGTGAAAACTTTCCTAGAGGTTATCCAAGTGTCTTAGAAAAGAACAAGGTAGAAATGGAAGAAGAAGTGAGTTGAAACTCACTTGCAAAAGCTGAAACTTTCTGCTCAAATTCTGATGAAACAAGCTGAGTTTAGGAGTGATTTTGAGTGTGTTTAAGTGTTGCAAAAGTGAGAAAATGGCTGGGAATAAGTTGGTATTTATAGGGAAGGATTTAGGATTTAAGTGGTTGGCATTAAATATAATTAGTTGGATGTTAACAATAAAAAAAAGACATTTACATCTGCCTCAAGGGCTGCGTTCGGAATGGCTGTTTAACAGCCTTGTACTATTTTTTTTTTTTTTTTTTTATCATTCATAAGTTAGGTAATTTAATGTTGGACATAAAAAAAATAATTAAATCACAACAATAAGTGGCAGCCGCAAGTGTCTGTTATCAGCCACTAAGATTCCTTTTTTTTTTTTTTTTTTGTGTTGCAATTTGTTATGACATTTATTAAATTATGTTAAGTTAGATTAAATAGTCACATTTAAATATGTAGTAAGTATAACTAACTCCATGTCCAATTTTAATATATAAGTAAGTAATTTTTATTAAGTATATAAATGTATATATTAATATTTAATCTATATATAAAACATGAAATTAGGCGGTAAGTGTGTAAAAAAAACGAAGTATAGTTCGTATGAAATAAATAAATTTTATTACTATCGAAGTTACGAATTACGAAAACGGAGGCGAAATACGAATACGATACGAATGTAAGTTTCCAAAAATAGGTAAATGAATAATCTTTCTAATTAAAGTAAGTTTCAAAAAGCGAGGCGTTACATTAGGCTAGGGTTAAAGGTAGATGGTTGGATTAGTGGTTAGTAGAAAATGGCGAAAAGCGTAAAAAGTATCGGTTTTCGTAAGACTTTTTATTTTTTCAATTTTTTATTTTGATGAAGCCATTATTCAAACAAAGTTATTTTTTATTGAACTTGCTTGTTTATTTCTTTTGCTTCATCATCAACATTTTTTTTTGAAAAGTTATACGAAAAACCGAGCTTGTTACTAAAACAAAGGGTTAAAAATAAAAAGGGTTTTGGTGGGTGAAAGGGTGTTTATTTTTTGGGTTAAGAAATGAAAAGGTTTAGTCTCAAAGGGGTTAACTAGGGGGATTTTGGGTAGGTGGTAAAAAAAGAAAAAAATAATGGTGTAGAAATGAAAAAGGGTTAGTCCTAATGCCTCCATCATTTACTTACTCGGGTTTAAGTTGGTAAGGACCGGGAATGTATCGTCGTGGCAAGTTCTAGAGTCGTAAGAACCAAGCGGCTATTCACACAAGAAACGAAAAATGAGCATTTAGTTTAAAGATATGTATTTGTATGCTCAATAAAGGCTCAAAACTCACTTTTGTGGGAATGGGTTTTTATGTGTTCAAGTATATATAATCAAATTTTAACTAAGCTTGTCATGCCGTTTCATAATTTTCTTATGTTGGTTCTTTTTATCACGACGCTATCGGTTGTAAAGTTGTAAAAATATAACCTTTATAGAATTTGAAATTCCCAAGTTAAACCTAGATAAGTAAGAAAAATGAAATTTTTTTTTGAAAAAAATTGGGGTGATTAGCGGTTCCAATAGAGTTTTGTGTAAGGCTTGTAATTAGGACTTGCAAGATTCAAGATTTTAGCATCCCCCCCCCCCCACACTTAAATTACACATTGTCCTCAATGTGTCCCACGAATAAGTTTTTAGGTTGATTGAATGTGAAAAATGGTGTGAAAAAGCAAAATTTATGTTACTGCGCGTCTGGACACGGCCCCCGTGGTGTCCGGGCACGGCCCCGTGTTCAGATCGCCAGTAACAAAATATGTAAAAAGAAACAGAAGTCTGGGCACGGGGGCGTGTTCAGTGAGCACGCCCCATGTCCAGTTACCTGAACTGGGCTTTTTTTG
Source organism: Helianthus tuberosus (assembly GCA_030545235.1). Taxonomy (NCBI): domain Eukaryota; kingdom Viridiplantae; phylum Streptophyta; class Magnoliopsida; order Asterales; family Asteraceae; genus Helianthus; species Helianthus tuberosus. Next base: position 153,864,059 of record CM060397.1, on the reverse strand, counting down.
CAGATTGTGCAGCACGGGGCCGTGTTAGGCGGGCACGGCCCGTGCTGAACTTGCTGTAATGAAGAAAATTTTGTCGGATGTCCCTGTTTTCGTGCATGGGGTGCTGGTTCAAGTTCCCTTGCTATCCTTCACCACCCCGAGTGTGTTTTATCCATTTCAACATCATCCAAACACCAAATTAACTAAAACCATCATTCATTAAAACATAGAGAGACGTACATAACAATCCTAAAAGTTAAAATTCTAGATAAATAGGTCAAAGAAACACAAGAAATCTAAACCAAGAAGTTCAAGCCTAATACTTATTCTATTAGCAAAATTTTCGAAAAGATAATTCCCTCGGTTGGATGCGGCTTGAAAAACTTCTTTCTCCGGGCATGGGTTCCTCACACGTCGGCGAGCCACTCTTCTATCTCCCTAGGGAGAAGAAAGGCGGGCTCATTGGCATTGGTTTGAGGGGGTGTAACCTCCACCGGGACTTCTTATAGATCTTCAAGAGGAAGTTCTGCTGGAATGTCGTCCCATCCGGTCGGGTTGTTGATTCCAAGTTCTAAGTTCCAATCCTCTTGAGGGAGGATTGGTTCCATGGGAGGTGTCACAAGAATGTTCAACCTCTGGTGCAAGAGGTTGATTTCTTGAAAACTGTTTTCCAACCCCACCGTAAGATAATTTATACGGTCTATTAGGACCTCCTCAACCGACATCATCTCATCAAGAGCTTCACGTAATGCCATTACGTAGCGTGCGGGAGTTGCTTCAATTGATGACCTTCTTTCCCTTCGACTGTTTCTGGAGTGCGCAGAAGAGGTTCCACTGTTTTGACTAGACATTCTACGAAAACACACCAAAAATAATTCATTTTAATGGAACAGTATCTCCGGACACGGCCCCGTGCTGTTCACTTTCCTGCAGATTTTTGGAACAAGGAATCTTGGAGTTTCAAATTATTTTACCAACTTATGAAGCATTTTTGAGCAGAAATAACTTAAAACAATGTTATACAACTTATTTTTAACAAGATTCCTTGAACAAAAACCCAACAAACATCACAACAAAGCTTGGAATCATGGTGATCTCAAGCTTCAATGGAGGTGTTGAAGCAAGAAAGATGAAGAAGAAGGCAATGGATAAAAGAGGAAAGGACAAGATGGTTGTTAGAACCTTCTTTTAGAAAATACCTAGGATGGTAGGTGAGAAGATCCTTTCAAATCTCTGTCCCTGGATGGTCCAAATGTGCAGGATTCTTGGCTGCATTTATAGAAAACGACAGCATGCTGGACACGGCCCCGTGTGCAGGCAAGATCCTGACACATTTTGTCCGTATTCTGATAAAAAGTCAGAAAGGAATCTTTTGGTGGACACGGGGGCGTGTTGACCTGGGCACGGCCCCGTGTCGAAAGGCTGTTTTATGAAGTTTGTCTATTTGTAAGGAACTTATCCGGATCGGGCGGTTCCTTACTGGATGGAACAACCCCAAAGTGCCTAAGATACCTTAATTGCTCTAGATTAAGACGAGAATGCAAGAGGTTGTCGGAGAGGGTGATTCCTATGCTAAATGTAGGTGGACAAGTCCAACCCTTTTTTGGGCTCTCGTTAAAGAAGGTGTATGCTGAATCGCTCAGGTCTATGTATGCATCAAACGAAGTCGATGGGGAGTCCTTCACGGCACAATCGACACAGGGACGACTATCGCTCAAGTCCTCACTAGAGTTAGAGGTAACATCGGGAACAACGAAGTTGTTTTTATTTGAATGTGATCCCAACAATTCTTCTTGGTTATCATCTTGAGATAAATTATTGAAATCCATCTTAAGTTCTTTTAACCAATTAAGAATTAGATCTTCCCATTGAAATAGTTCATCAAGAAGCATTTCTCCTAGAAGATCCGGTTGAGAGCATTTGAGGGAGAGATAGGGATTATTTTTACTTTCGCCCCTCTTAAGGCTACGGGAAAACGATGGGTCTATATAGTGGGGCTTATAATTTAGAAAATAACATTCTAATTCTTTATGGAACCACCACATATTTGACACCACATACCATAAGAGTGCCGAAAGTAAAAAATATCAGTATCACTCATGTTTGTGTCAGAAATTACCAACCGTCGGGATCTTACGGTTCTGTTTTCAGTAACTGAAACTTGGGCACGGGGCGTGTTGAGTGGACACGGCCCGTGTTCAGCTTACTGTCTGACTTAAAACAGGATTGCCAGTTCCAATGATTGGGCACAGGGCGTGCTCAGCGGGCACGGCCCGTGCTGAGTTATGCAGAAGCTGAAAAACTAAGAAAATCCTAAAAAAACAGAAAAATTAGAAAAAACGATTAGGCCGTTGATTCCTAACTTTCTTAAAATCCTTGTGTCCCCGGCAACGGCGCCAAAAACTTGATGCGTGTGGTGTGTTATATAAGTTTAAGTATATTTTAATCCCTTTTTACACGTTAGTCAAGTTTTAAATTTATAAAACACGATATTTTACTAACACCAAACACACATATGGGCAAGTGCACCCATCGTGAGCGTAGTATAGTGTTGGCAAGATACCGAGGTCGTCCAAGGACACAAGAGCTTTTAGTACCGGTTTATCCTCAACGTCTAATCAAATCAAAAGTTGGAAAAAGGTTTTTAAACTAGAAAAATAAAAACTAACTAAAATGCTGAAAAATAAAATAAAAGTAAAAACAGATAGACAAGATTAATCACTTGGCTCCGACTCGTGTTTAGTGTAACCTTTGATTATTTCCGCACTTTTGCACTTTTTAAGAGATTATCTTAGTTATTGTAGTAGGCCCCTCTTTTGAATGTGACGTTACCCTCAACCCAGTAGTTTGAGTCAGCAAGGATACAATCCTAAAGGGTCAGATTATTGAAAGATAATTAATTAAGTTATTAATGCATATTATGGTAGGCCCCTCTTTTGAAGGTGACGTTACCCTCGGCTAAGTAGTCTGAGTCAGCAGGGATACAGTCCTAAGTAGTCGGGTTAACGTATTAATAGTAGCTTACATATAAGGGGATCAAAGAGTTTGGACCCCCGCAATCCAATACCGGTGGGTATTGAAGGAGGTCCTACTAAATTTGACCCAGGTCCTTGCAGGATCTATACACTGAACAAGGCAAGACTCTTACCAAACCGTTCCCTTAACCCCCGACCAGGTAGCCAACATACCTCCATATAGACCGTGGAGATATGAATGGTGAAAATCTTTTATTTTATATAGACAGTAAAATAATGCCAAGACACCACGGACAAACGATAAGGAAGAATCACCTTCAACATAAGAAACTAGTTATTAAAGTCATTAATACATAACCAAGTAAAAAGTGCGAAAAGATTAAAAATAAAAAGTATTACACTAGACACTTGTCTTCACCAAGTGATGTAAGAGACTTAGGCAAACATGGCCTTTGATTGTCAAGAACTCTTACGATCAATCTTGGATCCCGAGAGGACTCACACACTATATGATGGACAATGGATTGTAGGATCGATTTGACCGATCAAATGAGTCAATTTGAATGTGTTTACACTATTTAGATGGCGGAAACATCTAAACAGCTTAGAATCAGACAGAAAAGAGTAGAAAACAGAATAGATTCACTTTTAACACTTGTTCTCTGTTATATATTCACTTGAAAAACTGGCAGCACTTCGTTACAACTTCTCGGAATGCGTACCAACTGAGAACACAACATGCCTATTTATAGGCATCAAGATTTCGCTTCAACATGCTTCAAGCGAAATCTTATCATGTGATTTCGCTTGAGGCTTACATCATACTTCCTGAAGCGAAACCTTTACATGTGATTTCGCTTGAGACTTACACTACATACCTTCAAGCGAAATCCTTAAACATAACCTTAACTTTTACATTTAGACCCCTACACTTTATATACTTGACATATTTAGACCCTAGACTTATGACGTAGGCTTTAGACATCATGCGCTAACAAACTCCCCCTTGGATACAGCCGGAGTCTTTAGTCTTTGTCTTCATGACTTCAAAGTTACTTGAACTCTCCTTCTCTAGACTTAGGCTTCTTCAGCAACTTCCTAAGCTTTTCTTTCTCTTTCACAGGCTCCCCCTTTCATCAATCTTCTATGCTTTTGGGATCAGCACCTGGATTACCAGCAACAAGCTTCCTTTTGCACCAAACTCGTCTTCAGACTCCCCCTAAAAATTTGCTATAGGGATCTTAATCTGAAACTTTCACCTGCAAATCTCATACATTTATAAGAATAGACATTTTAAATGTCCAGAATTGATGATCTGGTTCTATCACAATTCTATAAAGATTTGATTATATTAAGAATCCAAACAACTAAACTTCACATTTGAAAATTTTGATTTTTAACACTCTTCTGATTAAACACAGTCACACCTAGTTAACCAAGTCCAAGTTAATGACCCTGGTCAACTGACTAGTCTTACCAAGTCCAACTCAATGACCTTGGCTAACCAAACTATGAAGATACCGGATTTCTTGAAAAAAATAAGTTCAAATTAATGAACTTTTGAATCATTTTGATCTTTCAAACTCATTTTAATCAACAAACACTTGTACCAAACATTTTACTGCATCACAAGCTTACCCAATCCTCATCATTCTCAGACATGATCTGCACAAGACTTTGAACTTTCGATTCCCAATGTCAGTTGTCGAAAATAAAATGAAAAATTAAAATCTTTTTGGATTTTAAACTTAATAAACTGAAACTATGTACACACAATCTTTTTGTGAGCGTGTTAAGGGATCATATCAGCTGCCAACAAGATACAAGTACCGTTAAGCTGTTATTTCATTTTAAGCATTAAACAATTCACGTAGATTGCCGATATATTGATCCTCTTAAATTCTCACAAAACTTTCAATCAACTCAGGATACAGAATTAGTGTTTTAGGACTTAAACATCTGCATGTGTCCCACCTCAGTATATACTCCCGTATCCAGACCCCAGTATTCAGTCTTACAGGTGAATATACCTAGATGATATCTGTAATGGGTTAATTGCGACGGCCGTGAGAGCTCAGGTCGATCTTTCGATACGCAGAGAGATGACGGCTTCGACTTTTGGTGGGTCCCCTTTGGGGATCTTCTTTACAACAGCACATGATTAACAATTTTGCAATGTGTTATCATTTTTTATGCTGAGGGGAGGCTTATATTTCAAAGCAGCGTAAAGTATTCTCCGGGGACTAGGCCATTGCTTCCGCAAAATCAGAAGTCCCGGGATAATACCCCAGATATCACTAAGCATAAAGACCTAGTATCTCAGAATATGGGACCCTTCAAACAGGATTTCAGGGGTTACCTATATATCCTGGAAGTGTTCCCCACGTAAATGCAAGTAAAATTTAAGTTTATATCCCAAGCTAATCTACTAATTTTGTGAAAACCTATCGGCACATCTTTAGCGAGACTGCTTAATTGCATTTTATATATTCCATTTCTTTAGCGTACTGCACCTGTCTAGCTGATGTACTATCATTTCCCTCTTATACACAAACTCATTTTTACTTTTTCAAATGTTTTTGGTTTTTATAGATTTTATCATGTTTTTGTATTTTTCTGCAAACTTTCTCCCCCTAAAAAGAAAAACATATTTTTTTTGTTTTTGTTTTTATCGAAAAGCAGAAAAATAAAACTGTACAAACAAAGTTGACAACTCGACAAAAGTTCACGTCAGATCGCCGTCCAATTCGGCATCACATTCAACAACCCTCCCAGATTGCAGATTTTTCATTCCATTCAATTTTAAAAGATAATAAAACCTCTTTTTATCAAATGGTTTGGTATAGAAATCCGCTTTCTGTTCATCGGTGTGCACATATTCAATCCGAATTAATTTTTTCTCGTTACAATCTCGAATAAAATGGTGACGGATCTCAATGTGTTTTGTTTTTGAATGGTGAACTGGATTTTTAGTAATATTAATTGCTGCTTCATTGTCCACGAAAATTGGAGTATCTAAGAATTGCAAACCAAAGTCACGCATTTGCTGTTGGATCCAAAGGATCTGCGAACAGCAGCTGGAAGCTGAAACGTATTCAGCTTCACAAGTAGAAAGCGCTACAGTGGTTTGTTTCTTACACTGCCAGGTAACGAGTCGAGTTCCTAAGAACTGACACCCGGCAGTGGTGGACTTTGCGTTCTGTTTGCAGCTCCCGAAATCTGAATCAGCGAAACCGGATAAAGTAAAGTCACCCAATCTAGGATACCACAAGCCAAGGCTTGGGCAACCTTTCAAATACCGTAGTATACGTTTCACTATTGTCAGATGTGACTGCTTCGGATTCGACTGATATCTGGCACATAAGCATGTCGGATACATGATATCCGGACGGGAAGCTGTGAGATACATTAAGGAACCAATGATTGATCGGTACAATGTTTCATCCATCTTCACTCCATTCTCATCTGGACTAATCCCATGATTCTGCGCAAGGGGAGTAGATGCTGGACTGCAATCTGTCATATCAAACTTGTCTAGCACATCCTTGACATACTTTGACTGATGAATGAAGATTCCGTCGGGCATTTGTTCTACCTGCAACCCGAGGAAAAACTTCATTTCTCCCATTGAGCTCATTTCAAACTTTTTCTTCATCACTAGCTCAAACTCTTTGCACATATCGTCGTTGGTGGATCCAAAAATGATATCGTCCACGTAAATCTGCACAATCAACAAATGGTTTTCTTTTTCTCGTATAAACAAAGTACTATCTACTGTACCTCTTGTGAACCCGTTGTCCAACAAGTATGTCGAAAGCGTTTCATACCAGGCTCTCGGGGCCTGGTGAAGTCCGTATAACGCCTTGTCCAGTAGAAACACCTTGTTTTTGTGCTGTGGGTCTATGAAGCCTGGCGGTTGCCCCACATACACTTCCTCTTTGATAGTTCCATAGAGAAAAGCAGATTTCACGTCAAGTTGATATACTTTAAAGTTCTTCCATGATGCAAAGGCCAGAAAAATTCGAATTGCTTCTAGTCTTGCAACTGGTGCGTAGACTTCATCATAATCAATTCCTTCTTGTTGACTGAATCCTTGAACGACCAGTCTTGCTTTGTTTCTCACCACGACTCCTCTATCATCTCCTTTACATTTGAAAACCCACTTTGTCTTGATTAACTTCTGATTTGGTGGAAGATCAACAAGCTCCCAGACACCCAGCTTTTGAAACTGTTGTAGTTCCTCCTGCATTGCATTAACCCAACTCTCCTCGGTCAATGCTTCCCTGTATGTCTTGGGCTCTATCTGCGAGATAAAACATTTGAAAGAAAACTCTTTCTGCATGTCAGCAATAGATGAATAAAAACAAGTAAGAGCTTGATCTATTTGGTGTCGGGTTTTGACACCACTTTGCAAATCGCCAATGATCTGTTCTGAGGGATGGTAAGACAAGGTCCGTGGCATCACAGAATCAGGCACGACAACTTCCGATTCCGAATTTGAAATATCAAAATCAACGATTTGGTCAACAACCTCTTCTGTTGTCTCATTTGGTTCCTCGTCAAAGGTAGGAACAGGTTCCTCCTCTGAGTCATCAGAAACATCAAATGACGGAGCTGGTTCCTCTGGTTCCTCTGGTGGTATATGAACGGTTCCACTTGGTCCGGCTTCATCATCATTAGTACCCACGGTGGGTGTAGGAACATCTAGCGGTCTAGATTCCGGCTCTGACAAATGACTTTGTTGATACAAGTACATGAGAGCAAGTTCCTCCTCACTTGGCTCGGACGGTAGATGAAACGATTCCCAGAGTTTATCGTAATCAAATAGGAATCTTTGTCCGGGAAGTTGTGGTGACGGAGTATGCTTCTGACAATCCACATGAAGCACCTGAATCACCTTGCTCAGACATGGTACGAACACCCTTTTTAGTGGGCTGGCGTATCCTACAAAGAAACCTTCATTTGATTTTGCTCCAAACTTTCCGTCTTCATCAATGAACGTACACGGTGATCCGAAAGGTTCCAAGAACTCAAGATTCGGCTTGTAACGATGCAGCAACTCAAAACATGTTTTTCCATACTTCTTGACAGTAAGAACTCTGTTCAGTGTATAGCACGCTGCAGATACTGCTTCACTCCAGAAGAAAATAGGTAGCTTGGAATCTGCTAACATTGTACGTGCTGTCTCGATTAGGGTTCTATTCTTTCTTTCAGCTACGCCGTTTTGCTGTGGAGTATACGGCGCACTGAATTCATGAAGAATTCCCTTTTCATTACAGAACTCGTACATTCTGTTGTTTTTAAATTCAGTTCCATTGTCGCTTCTAATTCTCCGGATAGGCAGTTTGTATACAGTTTCCATCTTCTTGAAAAGTATCATCAAAGACTCAAACGTTTGATCTTTCCGTTCTAAGCACACAACCCAAGAAAATCTTGAAAAATCATCTGTAACCACCAAGCAATACAAATCCCTGCTGATGCTCTTAACATTGACAGGCCCGAAGAGATCCATGTGCAATCTCTCAAGAGGTAACCTGATCGAGTTCATGATTTTCAAAGGATGTGATTTCCGAACCTGTTTACCTTTCTTACACGCAATACAATCATCATTTAAATGAAAATTTTTCAAATTTACCCCCTCAACTAAATCATTATGAACCAAAAAGTTCATTTTGCGAACATGAATGTGGCCCATCTTACGATGCCACATGATAGAATCTTTTTCTGTCGCTTTGTTTTTAGTCACAAAACACTGTTTCTAATGAGATGTTGGCGTTGCTGTGCTCATGTCAAGATAATAGAGATCATTTTCTCGAGGTGCACGCAACAACACCATCTCATCAGGGATTTTAAACCCTGGTTTCAACACAACACATTCAGTTTTAGTAAAATGTACACTGAAATCTTTATCACAAATCTGTGAAATACTGAGTAGATTGTTGGTCAGCTCCACTATGTAGTTTACTTTGTCAAAAGATATCACACCATTTGTCAAAGTTCCTTGACCAACAATTCTTCCACCTTGACTCCCAGCAAACCCTACATGACCTCCATTGATGGATTTTACATCATAGAGCAAAGCAAGCGTCCCAGTCATGTGTCTTGACACACCACTATCCATGATCCATTTTGATAGAATTGACTTGGGTAGCCCCTGCATATATCATATCAAATTCATTCAAACAATGAACTCCATGACTTCTTAACTGATGACACACTTCCAAAAACTAAATCACACTTCTCATCAGTTTTAGGAAAGTTAAACATGACATTTGGAACAACAGATTCTACTTTTGATTTTAACATATTTTCTTTGATTGGAGGAAACTCTGCAAGAAACTTATCAAGCTCAGATTCAAATTCTTGTTTATCATTAGCACTCACTTTTGATGCATAAAATTCCTTTGTTCCTTTGACCTTTCTGTCAACCATTTTTCCAAAAATATTTTGAACAGTAGGATTAAAAGCTTTTGAATCAAACTTTAACTCGTTCTCCATTTTCTTTACCTCAACAGATTGTGATTTGGTTTCAACAACTTTTGTTTCATTTTTCAAAATGTTTTCCATCTTTTTCTCCTCTACCGATGGTTTTGATTTTACAACCCAAAATTGATTTTCAAAAGTTTTCGTTTTTGGATAAATCTTTGAAGTCATTTGGGACTTTGAAGATTCGCCAATCTCAAATGTTGATTTCAACTTATCTTCCGACTTCAATGATTCACCCCTTTTCAAGATTCGAATTGGTGAAACCATCGGCTTTTTGCCCTTTGTTTTAACTGGTGACTTAGGTTGAAATTTTTTAACAAATGTTTTAATAACAGATGTTTCAAAAACTTTCTTGCATTGTTTTGCCATGTGTCCGATTTCATTGCAGCGATAGCAAACTCTTTTGTCGTATTCGACAAAAGTTGATTTGAACGACTCTTCTTTCAGTTTCTTCGCTGTATTGAAATCGTCAATCGCTTTTTGACTAAAAATGTATTCCTTTTCTTCATCAACACTTGGTCCAACAACAAAAACATCATTCATTTTATCTTTTGGCTTGAAAACCTTCTTAGCCAACTTTTTCTCAAAACCAATTCCTTTGTTTTTAAAGTTATTACCATTTTTCTTGTTACCATTACCTTTCCATTCTTTTTTTCCAAAGTTGTTGAAACTTGTTGTAACAAATGATTTTTTAGGTTTCGAAAAGAATTCTTTGTTATTAACCTCATCAATTTTCATTTCAACCAATTTGAAAACTTTCTCAACATTCTCAATTTTCACATTCTGAAGAGGATACTCGAAATCGGAATAAAGTTTGTCTGTTCCAATCATAGTATATACTACCATAATCGAATCATCATTCGCACTCTTGTCCGATTTCGGTATAAACCGTTCCAAGAAATTACTCTCATCTTCAGAATCTGTAACACCTTTCTCAGATTGTGACTTCTCAGAGTTATCAATCTCTTCATCTAACACCTGATCGACAACAGTTTTGATAACCTGTGATTCGTTGTCGGTGTCGGATGCAGAGAATGTAACATCAATGCTTTCAGGCAAATCATCCTTAATTGATCTCAATTTGAGATTCAAAGCAGCTTCCACCCCATCTGGATATTTCTGTGTGTAATGATTCCACATTGGGGGTGGAACACTGTTAAAGACTGGTGTTTCATCAGGTTGTTTTGGGACAATCTGTTCAAGGACATATGATGAAGCCACATAACTCATCAACTTCTTATCAATTCTTTCATTTTCAATTTTTGTTAACTCCAATTCCCTTTTTAATGAAGCAATGATGTCCAAATAAAAATTGACTTCCACTTGTTTATCAAAAAGTGTAGCTTTTGCTAATTTTGTGGCTTTATCATTTTCGACACTTTCCTCTTTAATCATTTTAACTGTTCTAGATAGAGTATCATATGCTTCTTTGACTTGTCCAAGATCAAATTTAATCATGTCTGCATGATGTTTCAATTCCTGATACTTAGTATCTTTTTCAAAACACTCCGTGCATGGTTCTAAACACCGTTTGCACGTTGTTTCAGGGATTGAGACAACCTTTTCAACAACTTGCTCTACACAATTAGTTTTACCGACATTGTTTGACTCAGACTCAAACATTTTCTCAGATTTGACTTCCTCTCTTTTAGACTCCTCGACAGACTCCTTTTGTACTGACTCGGTTTCGACAGACTCTGGTTTAACAGATTCTGTGTCTACCTCTTTCAGTTTTGCCATTAGAGCTTTGTCAGCTATGTCTTTCAATATTTCTCCAGTCATCTCGTTCGACACATCTATCAACTCTTCAACGACTTCTTTCTTCTCTTCAAATCTTGGACATGATCCGGTCTTTGGTTCTTCAAAGTAACCTGCAAAAGATTCAGAAATATTAGGAGACAATACAGATTTCATTAAATTTCCCAAAACCTCCTGTTCTGACTGATGATTATACACTTCAGCAACTATTTCTTCAACATCGATCACATTCTTAGTAAGAATCTCTTCAACAACTACAGACACATCTTCAGTAATTTTCTCTGCCTCAGAAACCATCTCAGATATCTCAACAACTTCTGCCATCATAGCTTTCTCATCACTACCGGGAATATACTTATTCCAGCTGAAACCTGCAGCAACCTTTTCATCATCTTGATTCACGATCATCGCCTTTTCTGGTTTATTCTCAATTTGTGGTCTTTGAACAGTAGGCTGTTGATTTGATCGATGATAGATTGCTTGCTTGTAGTAGTCGTTGGTGAACGGGTTTTGATGATTGTTTACTTCACGATTCGGACATTCTCTCTTGAAATGACCACGTTCTTTACACTTGAAACATGTAACTTTCGATTTATCAAACCCTAACTTCTGATCAGGACCTGAGAGACTTTTTCTGCCTGTGATCTCCATAAACCGTTGTGCTCTTCTAACCAAACTCGCCATTCCCCATTTTATATCAATCAGTTCAAGCTCCTCCGGGTCGATCTGATCGTAATCCTCTTTGGTCATATCAGGATTACCAATCCTACCCGCTACTAAGCCTTCATAAGCCTCTAAAACGGAAGCAAGTACTGCAATATGTTGTCTCGCAGCAGTTTCAGTAATTTCATTTCCATTCTTAATATTCACTGCGATGTTGCACTGCACTCCAGAAACATACGCCTGATTATTTGAACTTGTAGAACTTTGAGGTGAAGACTGCTCTTGAGCTTTGAAATTTGGATCATAGTTCACAAATGGTGAAGAATTTCCGGATTGTGGAGTGTTTGAAGAAACACTTGGAGTGTTATCAGCAATGAACCCTGTTTGTATTTTTGGGCTTTGATTGTTCGATACTGTAGGGTTGCCTTTGTAATACAACGATACATCCTGCTGCACACTTGCTGCGTTCATTTTCTTGATTTTTAGCAATTCCAACTCGTGAGCTTCAATCTTTTCTATGAACAAACTAAGATTGTAATTGGCAAAGTCTGAATTGTTCTTTAGCATCATCAGGTATGTACCCCACTCGTCATAAGGTAACGCATCAGCCAATTTGTCAATCCATTCTTCATCGGTCTTTTCAATTTTTAATCTATTCATCTCAAGTACCAAATGGCAATATCTTTCAATTAGTTGCCTTGTAGTTTCACCCTTTATACCAGTAAAAATATCAAACTCCTTCTTGAATAGAGCCTTCTTGTTCTTGAGCATGGATGCACTACCTTCAAACTTTGATTTTAATGCAAACCACATAGATTGGGCATTATCTTCATATTGCAACAAAACTAAAATATCTTCTTTGATAGCCTGCTGGAGTATACTAATCATCTTTTTCTCGGCTTTGAAATCATTCTGTTCTGTTTCTGACAGGCTTGCAATATTCTTCTTAATATTTAAACCATCAACTGGTGGAACATACTTTGTCTCTATCTTCATCCAACATTCAAAATGGTTAGCCTGAACCCAGTTCTTAAATCTGCTTGACCATCCAGCATACTCATCTATGTTCATCAATTTGGGAGGCTTTTGCATTGTTCCCAATTCATTCTCCATGTTGACGTTTTGTATAACACTACCCGATGTTTGTCCTGTTGCCATTCCACTTCCCGAGAAGAAGTTATAAAACTCTTGGTTTTCCATTTTTAGAAATTTACCGAATAGTTTTAAAATTTTCACACACACTTTTCACAAAATCAGACTATCGAACAATTTCACGAACACTATGGACTATCAGTAATTTCAAGCGAAATCACTCAAGCTTCAAGCGAAATCACAGAAAAATTTCAAGCGAAAACTCACAACACAAACACAGTATGATTTCGCTTCAAACAGCAAAATCTCAAGCGAAATCTATGGTTTCGCTTCAAATCAAATTTTCAGCTAACCACAGACTCCTCAAGCGAATTATACAATTTCGCTTCAAGCAATCAGAAAATTTCAAGCGAAATCCACGTATTCGCTTCAAAATACCAACAACCAAACTGCTCGCTCAAGCGAAAACAGGTTTTCAAGTCATTTTTGTCAGTTTTAGTCCGAGTTTTAATCTGAAATTCTCAAGGCTTTGTTAAAACACACTTTTACACACACTGTGAAAGTCTTAGTCCATTTTGTCCGTGTTTTCGTCCAGAAATCAGTTTTTGTGAGTAAAAACCAACTGATTCAAGTGAACACACTCATAACTGGCTCTGATACCAAATGTAGGATCGATTTGACCGATCAAATGAGTCAATTTGAATGTGTTTACACTATTTAGATGGCGGAAACATCTAAACAGCTTAGAATCAGACAGAAAAGAGTAGAAAACAGAATAGATTCACTTTTAACACTTGTTCTCTGTTATATATTCACTTGAAAAACTGGCAGCACTTCGTTACAACTTCTCGGAATGCGTACCAACTGAGAACACAACATGCCTATTTATAGGCATCAAGATTTCGCTTCAACATGCTTCAAGCGAAATCTTATCATGTGATTTCGCTTGAGGCTTACATCATACTTCCTGAAGCGAAACCTTTACATGTGATTTCGCTTGAGACTTACACTACATACCTTCAAGCGAAATCCTTAAACATAACCTTAACTTTTACATTTAGACCCCTACACTTTATATACTTGACATATTTAGACCCTAGACTTATGACGTAGGCTTTAGACATCATGCGCTAACATGGATGATGGTGGTGGATGATGGTGTTGTGATGGTGGTGGTGGTGGGTGGTGGGTGAAGTGTGAGAGAGGTGGTGTGCCAAGGGATGGTTTGCAAATGAGCCAAGCATCCCTATTTATAGCCTGAACAGCAGCTCAGGCACGACCCCGTGTCCATTGGGCACGGCCCCGTGTCCATCCTCTTCTCTTCCTTCATTAATTGCAGTTTGTCTGCATTAGTTGACCATGCCCCCGTGTTCGCTGGGCACGCCCCCGTGTGAAGAAGCATATCTGTACTATCAATATTTCCTCAGATTCTGCGAATCTTAGAGTTGACCACGGCCCCATGTCCGCTGGGCACGCCCCCGTGGTGGGTGATAGAAGCTTCTATAGCTTTGACTTTTATGCTGGCACTTGGGTACGCCCCCGTGTTCACTGAGCACGGGGCGTGTTCAGTCTTCTGTCTTCTTGATTTTTGCTTGGGAAGATGCTGTCGGGGGGTCGGGCATGCCACGTTTGTTCCTTTTCTTGTATTTATGTTAGATTTAGCTGCCTTTTTGCTTCTTTTGTTAATTTGAGCTCATTTAATCCTGAAAATACAAAAGGAAGACAAAAACATACTTTTTCCAACATTAGTACTAAAAAAGGGTTAGTTTTATGCCACAATTGATGTAATTTATATGTTGCATTTTGCACATCAGTTATATACATACAATGGCATTTCATGTTGCAAGACTTTTATCATTACTACATGCAACACGATATAGTTCTATTAATGCACAAAACAGAATTGGCACCATTATCAGACAAACCAGAAGCACTGACGGGAGTTCAGTACTTAGACAGACATGATGTTAAGACACAAAATAAGCCCCAGGACCAAGTGTTACACTAGTATAGTGTGTAGGAAAGTAGGGGTTACAAAACTGCCTTCCTAGTGATGACATAGGTGCCAGAAAGTGCCAGAAACACACTCAAACTGCAGAATTCTGCAGTAAATAAACAAATTCAGCAATTTTCAGCAATTTAACATCTAAAAATAAGGCAGAAAAGTGGTTTAATGGTCCAGAATACCTTCCTAAGTGTCGGGAACCTAAACTGTCATAAAAGACTACATAAAGCACACTAAACTGCGTAATTTAGCACTTTAATGAACAGTAACGAACCGAACAACCGGACACTACCCGAAACACCAAATTTTCACTAGAAGCATTGTTTTAGTGTATTGAAGCTAGTTATGATCATCCAACACCATAATACACCCTAAAACACCATAACACATTAAACACTAAACTTTACACTTAATATCTAACTAACATCCTTAACTAGAAGTTAGAAACTAACCAATACCCCCCCCCCCCCCCATAGTTAGGCCGGTTACAAGGAGGGTCCCACTTGGGATTTTCTTGCAATATTTTATTTGATATGTATGTGTATTATGAGACATAGAAACCAAGGGGTAAAGGGATGTTGGGAGAACTTTCTTATAAACCACAAGTCTAGACATATGATCATTCTCCATCACTTTCACTACACCACAACCTCCTCCTCTTTCCCCCATGATCTCGGCTCAACACTACCACCATAACCTCCAACTTTCTAGCTCATTTCAATGCATTCTAAGTATTCTCTAAGGTGTCTTAAGCCTATCTAAGAAGGTTTCGAGCATCGGAATTGGAAGGACATCATCAAGAAGCTTTTATCCACCTTGTTTATCATCTTCATCCACTTGATTTCTTCCCTAGCCTTGTGCTAGTAGTAAGACCCTCATGACTCCATTTTACTTCTTATAATGTTGGTTTAAAGGAGTATGATAATGGTTAAACATGAAGATCAAGAAAGAACAAGAAGATAACTCTTAACATAAAGCTCTAAATCATCATGATCTATGTTATTTAAGTGTTCATATGCTTCTTGGTTGTTGATTATTTATGTTGATGATGTTAAACATCATATGAAACTTGCTAGATTGTGATTAAACACATGATCTAGCAAGTGAAAGGATGATTATGTGATAAATCAAGAAGATCATCTTTATGTAAAGCATGAACTTGAAAGATTTAATGTTTT
This sequence comes from Helianthus tuberosus, assembly GCA_030545235.1. Lineage (NCBI taxonomy): Eukaryota > Viridiplantae > Streptophyta > Magnoliopsida > Asterales > Asteraceae > Helianthus > Helianthus tuberosus. The sequence goes on along the minus strand of CM060397.1, from coordinate 153,847,923 downwards.
CTTCAATGATGATGATCAAAATGTAGTATAAGTCTTGTAAGAATGTGGTTTCAAAAATAATTTTCTCAAGAAACCAAGTTAAAATACAAGATGTACACAAACTTGGTTCTTAAAGAAACTAACCACATTTTTAGTGGTTAAACAAGTGTAGAATCATGTGTGTAACAAGAAAAACTCAAGAAGAAACATTTTTAGAAAATCTTCATACAAGTTGTGAAGAACTAAATTCTTCAAGAATGATATTTTTAAATAAATAACCACATTTTAAAGGGTAACTAAGCTTACTAAATACACTAGTAAGTTACTACAAATTTTTACAAAGTTGCAAGTTCATGACATAGTGTAAATTTCATATTTTTGGCACTTGGTAAGTGTTATTTGATTTGTTGATGATTGATGATGATTTTAAAAGAAAATGATATGCTTTGAAAGCATGGAAACCTCCATTTTTAAGGGGAAACTATGGCAAAAATTTTGTAGAAATTAAACACTTAGAAAAATATTTTTAAAACAAGTGTTTATAAGTAAATTTTGAGAATGGTTTTCATATAAAAGTTGCCATAATTTTTATTACAAAAATTACAAATATTGGAGGTTGGTTTTTATAAATAAAGGTGGCTAAGTATGTATTTGGGAAATATATATTTAGAAGGCACCATGTGTGTGATTGTTTGTATACTTTGTGTATTAGTTAGATTATTTTAGGACATGGAATAATATAACTCATCAAAATACCCAAAAATTACAATCCAAAGTATTACCAAAATTTCCAAGGAATAAATACACAAGTGGTACACAAAATATTGGTGAAACCGAGCAAAAGAATGTAACTTACAAAATATTCTGGAAAATTTACTCATAAGTATATTTTTGGTAAATAATGTTTTGGACATCAAAGGAACAAAAATATGATTTTTACAATTATTGCAAATTTATATCATATTTTTTACAAGGAGAAAATATATTATTTTTTGAAGTAAAATATATTTTCTGGAATTTTTTTTTGAAGATATATTATTTTTGGGAAAAATATATATTTTCTTGAGAAAACTTGAAATACATTATTTTTGGATAAAAATAAGTTTATATATATATATATATATATATATATATATTTATCAAGTTAGACTTGAAAATATAGTATTTTTGGAACTTATATGAAAATACAAGTATTTTTTTTTGCCAAGGGAAAAATTATAAATAATTTTCCTAAGTAATAATCCTTAAAATATATATTGGAAATATATATGAATTTTTATTAGAAATAGTATTCCGGAGAAGTTAATACAAAGGTTAAGTATAAGGATACTTAATAAACAAAATGGAAATACGCATCTGTGTACATACAAATACGCTCCGGAACACGACTCAAATACATGGCAAAATATACAAGTATACGAATACGAATACATATACACCCATCCTTGGGAAGGATTTACAAGCAGGAATACTTGGGAAGTACCAAGTTAATATATATTGTTTTAACAATTATTCCAAAATTTGATAAATATAATTTAAGTTAAAATATTTATTATTTTAACAAATAATTATATGACTTGGAATAATACTAAAGGCACAATAAAACGTAACTCAAAGACACTAACTAATACAAAGTCAAGGCACGACCCGCTCGCCTAATAGACAGTAGTACATTGTAGGTTGTCGTGCACACTAGTAGCAGCTTGAGTTACGTCGGATTGAAGAACGCAAACCAGTGAGTTCATGTCCCCCTTTTCTCTTAACTGTTCTTGGCTTTATAACTCTCGGGGGTGGAATACATGTTACAGATGTTTAAACGGTATGAAATGAACTATTAAATCATCTGAGCATAGACTAAATTTGAAATGCCATTAACTCTTAATTAGGGACGAATGTTAGATCTAACGGGTACGGCCGAACCCCACTCATGGTACTTGTGACCACTTGAGTGCTTCGGTGTCCCAGTCGAGGTGAATCGACATTAGTCGAGGTGAATCGACATTAGTCAAGGTGAATCGACATTAGTCGAGGTGAATCGACAATAGTCGAGGTGAATCGACAATAGTCGAGGTGAATTGACATAAGTCGAAGAGGAATTCGACATAGTCGAGGGAAATCGACAAGGGTATGAGCCTACTCATTTCGAGTGCTCCCTATGTCCTCACATGCATTAATGTCCTTGTAAAACTTTTATTTGACATGTTCATAAATGCTTTTCATACCTGTTTTCAAAGGAATCTCTTAAAGGTTTACATGTTTGCCAGTACTCACACAACACGCATGAACTCGCTCAACTTTTGTTGATGTTTTCCAAAATTACATGTATTTCAGGTAACAAATTGGATCTTGGGCGCGGGTGTTGTTTCTAGAAGTAAACTCCAAGTTTAGATGTCATCCACTTTTGTTGAATTGTATCTTAGTCGAAGGTTGTGTTGTTTGAAACTTAAATAACTGGTATTTGTAACACTTTTACTTAATGAATGGATGAACATCGTTTTGATCATATAGTTGTTTATTATGATTGAATGCAATCGTATTAAACAAGTCACACATCATACGCTTCCGCAAAAAGTCAGGGTGTGACAGCTACCCCCTTTTTAATAGCAAAACTAAGGTAGTCATTGGTATGCAGGAATGAGAGGTGGAATGGAATGAGTGATTACGAGGGAATGAAGAAAAGAGTGTTTGGTTGGTCAATGGAATGGAATCACCCATTCCAAAAGACATTCCATTCCCTCAAAATCATTCCTTCCACCCCCCATGTTTTTTTTCCATTCCATCCCCTCTTACACCATTCATCAACAACACCACAACCCACGACCTTCGCCACAACCCACCAACACCACCACCCACCACCGACGCCACCCGCCACCACCGACGCCCCGACAGCCACCGTCGCCACCGCCACCCACTCGCCACCGTTATCACCCACAGCTGCGACCAACCGCCAACGCCACTCGCCGCCACCGCCCACCACCATCGTCGACGCCACCACCACCGCCACCACCAACCGCAGCCGCCGCCACCAACCGCCACCCACCACCAATGGCCACCTTGTCGTCGCCGCCGCCGACACCCATCACCGCCACCTATAACCACCCACAATCACTACCACCGACCACCACCACCACTCACCGCTAATTTTATTACTCCGTTTTGCTTGCCTACCGAACAATACACAATAATAATTCATTCCATTCACATGGTAACCAAACAAGACATGGAATGGTAATGATCCATTGCATTCCCTCGTCCATTCCATTACCTCGTCCATTCCTTTATCCCATACCAAACAGACCCTAACTCTTTTAAAAACTACATTCATAGATCTCGGGGTCATAACATTACTTAGTCGAGTAATGTGGATCTGCTTAGTCGAGTATAAAGGGACAAAAATTATAATGTAAAAAAATTACAAATATATAATATAAATTTCTTTTACAATTTCTTTATTAGACCATAATAATACGTTCATACAAATTGAAGATAAAGGGGGTGTCAGGTAATGGTGGATGGTGGTCGGGTGAAGGTGGCAGGGGCGGTCGTGGGGCGGTGGGGGGTTGTGGGTGTGACGGTGGCAGGGATGGCAGATGGGTGGATGGTGGCTGGGTGATTTCCTAAAATATATGAATGATTTTGACATGAGATTCATAACAAGAAAGCTTTTTCTTAAACGAAATATGATTATAATTTGAATAAGTGAACTCACAAACTTATTTGTGTTGACACTTGATTGTTTTACGTGTTCTTCAGGTACATGAGTTCGGCTTCGGGATTTTGGCTTGTCTTCTCTTGTGTTATTGATGCAATTTTATAATAAATAATGTTTTGAACAACTTTTAAAACTATTTGGGACCATTTGTATTAAGATCCATAAGGGATCAAACAACTAAGTTATGTTTGTGCTTATGTTTAAACTTCAAATGTTAAGTTTTAACTAAGTTACATGTCCAAAATAAATGTTGCATCGTCCACTAAGATACTTATGGATACCAACCTCCGTCACTGCCACATTTGTATTTCCGCTGCGACGTTTTTGGGTTGTGACACAAAAGCATAAGCTTCTCATACGGAACCAGATGATAAAAACACAACGAAATCGTCAACCTCAACAACTGAAACCCAATCACTTCCAACACAGGCAAATAAAAACACACTTTACATTTCACCAAACACAACTCCTTCAAATTAGGAAAACAAGAAATGGGTCGGATTCAATTATTTTAACCAGCTCTAATCTCCACTTAACCAAACCCGAACAAACCGAAAACCTACCAAACTCAAACACGAAAACTGGTCGGATTCAATTATTAACATGGTTCGTGTGGAAACCCTAGTCGCCACCCTTACCTCTTTTCATTTCTGAATCAATATGTTCTAGCTTGAAGATTGAAGATGAAGCTTACCTAGTTTGGTGATATTAGCAGTGGATGACGATGGTCCGACATGCAGTTTGTGTACCAGTGACAAGATTAGCCGGAGTTTATGGTGGTAGCAAGTGGATACCACCAACACTTCTTCGATCTGTTCTGGTTTAGCCTTAAACCGCTGTCATCGTCGATTCCAGTAGGCTGGTGGGATAGGCAGTGGTGGTGGTGGATGTAACTTTTTGAGAGAGAGAAAAAAATAGGGTTGATGAATTGTGTTGAATTCGTTTCTACTTTATATAAATATATATATATATATATATATATATATGTATAAATTAACAAATATATAATTATGTTTTTTCGATTAAAAAAATAAATTTTAGGCATTAACAATACATAGTTAAATAATACATGTAAAGTTACCGAAATACCCTTACTTTAACTAAATTTTTTAACTGAGTTAGAGTCGGGGAGCAAACTAGCAATAACATAGTAACATCAGGAGGCAAATGGCCATTTTTAAATGATTGAGATAAAACTGTTAAAATGACCAAACCACATTGAGCAAAACAGAAGTTAACTCGGACATTAATTTAGGGTTGAGCTATCTTGATCTTGCTTAAGATTGTCTTGATTCGAGTTCTTACCAAACCGATCCCGAGTAACTCATAATCAACTCAACTGGTTTACATTCCAACGAAAAAAATGTTAGTTGTTTGACAATTCATCCTCATAACTAAATAAAAGACCCTGACTAATCTTATAAAGTTCAAGAAAAAAGAAAACTACTACTAATATACTCAAGCGAAGCTGACTAAAGGATGATGTAACTTATAAGTAAATGCATAAACAAGTCGAGTCACTCATGAACTACTCAAGACCAGTTCGTTTAAAACTTGAATCGAGCGAAACTTAAACAAGCTCGATCCTAAAAATAAGTCTGTTTAATAAACAAGTTCAAGCTCATGCTTCACTTATTGAAATCGAGTAGGCTCTTAAACCTAAATGAGCTTATTATTTATTATTTATGTAATTTCATTTAATGTAATTATGTAAATAAAAAACATATGAAAAAAAAAACTAAATAAGAGATGGATGGTTACATTATACAAGTTTGCATCTTTCTGAGGACATGGTCCACGATAGGACTTCGTGGAGGCGTAGGATTAGGGTTAAGGACGTCTAGAAGATTTTGTAGTAAGGTCTTAGGTGGATTTCTGGGACGTAGGTTTTTCTTATTCTTTAACGGACTTCTCCAGTGATTGCCTTCTTGTGTTTATGCCCAAATGATGTTGTATGCTATTATACATGATTTACATTGTGTTTATGCCCAAATGATGCCGTATGCTAGGATACATGATTTACATTATATTGTGACACTCTGATCACTTTCTTGGAAATGGGCGACTTCTTATTTCTGTACTCTTTCTATGTTCTTTGACTTGCTGTGTTGGTTTGCTGTTCGTTTTCGAGCCGAGGGTCTCTCTGGAAGCAGCCTCTCTATCCCTAGGGATAGAGACAAGGCCTGTCTACATCCCACCCTCCCCAGACCCTATAAGTAGCTCTGCTATTTGTGGGACTTACTGGGTATGGTTGTTGTTGTTGTATAGTCATACAGACTAAAATAGTAATTTACCAATTTTACAAAAAGAGTCCCTATACTTAACTTTCTTCTCAATTTGGCCCCTATCTCTTCACACACTACAATATAAACTATATCAAAACCAACTTTATCCACTTCATACTACTCACACTGCAACTGAAACAAAATGCAAGCCCTCTTAAACCCTCATCCAATCTTCTTCCTCCCTCCTAAACCCTCCTTAAACCCTAACACTAACCCTAAATCACACAAATTCTCTAAATTCTCCAAATTTAAATTCAATCTCACCTCCAATTTCACCCCCAAAGCTTTCTCCGCAGACGAATTCCCGGTCGACGAAGAATTCATCCAAAAATTCGGCCCGAAAGACGTCGAAACCGAAGACGAAGCTCGTCGCCGCAACTGGATCGAAGGCGGCTGGGCTCCATGGGAAGAAATCCTCACTCCGGAAGCCGATTTCGCCCGAAAATCACTCAACGAAGGCGAAGAAGTGGAACTAACAAACCCTGACACAATTGAGGCCTTCAAGATGCTTAAACCGAGCTACCGGAAGAAGAAAATGGAGGAATTAGGGCTAACGGAGGACGAATTTTACGCGAAACAGTTTGAGATTAAGGGGGAGATTCCGGAGAAGTTGACGACTGCTTGGGCGGGGCCGTTGGTGGTTCGGCAAGTGCCGCCGCGCGATTGGCCGCCCGGAGGGTGGGAGGTGGATAGGGAGGAACTGGAGTTTATTAGGGAGGCTCATAGGTTTAATGAGAGAGTTGAGCTTGATCAGGTGGTTAATGAAGCTAGAAGTGATACAGATGGGTTGTGTTTGGATAGATATAAGGTGTTTTTGAAGCAGTATAATGAGTGGGTTGAAGCTAATAGAGATAGGTTGGAGGAGGAGTCTTATAAGGTTTATTTCAAATACTCTGATATTTAGATTAATTTCGGTGTTTTTAATATACTTTTGCTATTTTTAGTATATTTTTTTGCATATCTGAACACCATCTAATATCGAGTGATTTGTGTTTAGTATGATCAAGATTATTTTCCTGGTAGGAGGAAAAGAGGGAAAGATTACAAAGAGGGAATGGTACGATCGGTTTTTCTGTTTTGATTGGTATAATGCGACTGGTATAGATCAATCTTATAGCTTTTTACTTATTTTACGTTTTCTTTCTTGCAGTATGAGCTACCATTTTACTACCCGGGACAAGTAAGTTCTTTACACTTAAGATTCCTGTTATTTTACGATGATTTTAATGATTTTATTTAGGATCTGTATCTTACTATTTGTTGTCGAAAACATTTGTTTGGAGAAATATAAATTACTCGCCCTTTTCCATTGCAAAAAGTGTATAGGTTTTATGAATATACAGTCATGTTTATTTCATAGTTATTGAAGGTGCTAGGCGCACTCAAGGCGCATAGGCCTCACTTGGGGCCTAGGCGCAACCGCGCAAAGCGCAAAAAAGCCAGGGCCTGAGGAAAAAAAAAGCGCACAATGAAAAAGACTTAAAAAATATATTATGTATTAGAAAAACAATACTATTCTTCAAAAATATAAACAAAAGCTATTATGTAACATTTAGTATCATCAATTTGGTATCAAAAGTTGTAAATATCAATGTATTAGTGTAGAAAACTAGTTTTCCTTAGATAAAAGTAGAAATCTGGCTGGAATCTTGCCGGAATTTAGAGAATTTGGCCGGAAACTCTCCAGAATCTAGAAATCTTGCTGGAATGTGCGCCTGAACCATCACCTGGAGAATTAAAGCGCATTTGCCCGACTTAAAGCGCAATTGCATCTCCTCGCCTGGAAAATGGGCCTAGGCGCAAGAGGCGATGGCTTTTAACAACTATGGTTTAACTGTTTAAGTATGCACTTGATTTTAGTACCCCAGTTAAACTTAAAAGTTTTATTATACTATGTGATCCATGTTACGCACATAATATTTCATATAAAGAAGTTGATTTGTAATTTATTTTGTAGATTTGTGTTGGCAAAGTGACTACTTTGCATCTTTATCAAGGTGCTTTTGTTGACATTGGAGGTGTACATGACGGGTTAGCATCCCCTCTTCCAAATCTTATACTAGACAATTGCAATTTTGTAATCGTATTTTAGCTAGTTATGAATTTCAATAAAGAAGACACACAAGGTGTTGGTGGTGGGTCAACCCGACCCGACCCAACCCAACCCACTTTGACCGTCTTATAATTTTGCCTGTTTTGTACCATTTCAGGTGGGTCCCCATTAAACGAAATGATTGGTTTTGGATCCGACATCATGTAAAAGTTGGCATGCATGTCATTGTTGAAATTCTGGTGAGTTTTGACTCTTTAAACGTCCAAAGTTTTAACCATTTAACTGCATGTGAAAATACTGTATAATGCATTCTGTAATCGACGTTAATTTATATTGCAGGCAAAGCGAGATCCTTACCGTTACCGGTTTCCTATAGAGATGCGTTTTGTCGACCCTAATATTGACCACCTTATGTATGTTTAATTTTCTTTTTGTTCAGCTTTATATCGTTATAATGGTTAAGAGTTGGCAATTTTAACCAATCTACATATGAACGAGTCGATTTTGGTTATGATTTATTTGTAACGGGTCATATGGATAAATCAAAGAAATTAGCTAAAAAGAAATTGGTCAAATGGGTGGTTGAAAGTCGTAAAAAATGTTAAGTATAATGCTTACGACCTCTTAAATCACTTTATTAATAAATAGGGCTTCTTATAATATGAAAATCCATAAGTTTTGGAAAAAAAGTGTTTTCGGTCAATAGTCAACACAACTCATTGACCCGCCTTTTGCCATCTCTAACTGAAAGCAATATGGAATGCTTGATCTATGATTTCACTTCTTTTTCGTTCTACATGCAGTTTTAAGAGATTTGACTACCCACCGATTTTCCATCGTGAGGAAGATACTAATATGGATGAGTTGCGTGTAAGTATTTTTGTTTTCTCTGGAAAAGATTTGACTTTTTACTTGTTTTTTAAGGGAGAAAACCGTGTAAAAGTAACCGAGTTTCAATATTGTTCCACTGAAGTCAAACTTTGTTCAAACTTCAAAAACCACTCAAGTTTCAATATTGTTCGGTTGTTTGGTAAACAAGCGTATCCAAGCCTGAGCTCGGCTCGTTTCAAGCTCTATTTCTAAAGCTCGAGCTCGGCTCGTTTATTTTTTATTTATTTGATTTATACACGCTTATAACTGTCTTGAGAACACTATATATTGCGAGAACCGAGAACGAATGAAAGAACCATAGGAACTTGGTCAAAAACAATTCAAATACACACAAAAAAAAGAAAAAGTTTACACTTATCATTATTATTCGAATACAGTATTAGAAAATAAATTTACACGTTTAAATTTACATGTATTTGTAAATAAAAAATTTACACGTGTAAGTTTGCCATTTACACGTGTAAATTTGTTATATTTACACGTGTAAAAAATTTATTAAGAGTGGTTTTTGAGAGGAGAAATGAATAATTTAAAGAGTAAATTCTTTTTTAATGTTGTATATTAATTACAACGAGGTTTGTATTAAAAAAATGATTTTGATTGTTGTTTTCATTCGTTCTCACGGTTCTTGCAATATTTAGCGTTCTCAAGATAACCCTCCCCTGTGTATTTATTAAAAAACATATATATAACATAATATATTATTTAGTTGTGTTTATCATAATTTAATACATAATAATAGTAATAATAATAATTATATTAATCATGTTAATATATATAATATATTAAATAAAAATTAAACAAATAATACGCTTGTCTACACTCACGAGCCTGGTCAAGCTTGATATGTGAAGCTCGCTTTTTAAGCTCATTTATTGGATGAGCTCCAACGTAGACTTGAAGCTCCTTTAAGCTTGGCTCGATTCAAACTCATTAAGCCAATCTCGAGTAGCTCACAAGCAGCTTGTCTCGTTTACACCCCCTAGTTGTGAATTTTTTTTATATAAATGGTAACCCGAGTGACCTAAATTTATATAAATGGTAACCCGAGTGACCTAAATAGAACAGTTATGAAACTTGATTATTATTTCTTGACTTTTTAAAACCTGAAAATATTAATTACTAAATAGCAACCAAGATTCGTAAGCTTAGTTTTAACCATTTATAAATTCATACCATGGAACAATATCGAAACTTGATTGGTTTTTGAGTTTTGAAAGAAAAACTTTTGAGCGACTTTAGTGGAATAATAAAGGAACTTGAATACTATTAAGTAGCATGCCTTTTTGTACTTGTACATACAATTGATTTTTTTGGAATGTTGAAAAGCATATACAATTGATTTTTCTTTTGCCAGCTTGATTGTCGAAGACCGCCTATTTCTAAGGATGATCCAGGAATCAAGGTGGAGGAGGAACCACTAATATGTAATCACCCTTACGTTAATACGGTAGTCCTCTCTTCTAGAACTCACATTATATATCTATTTCCTGAAATAAAAATTTGGCTTGGTATTACTTTTATCCTATTATTTAATATGTTTATTTTTTTTGGTTTGCAGTTGTGGCAAATACATGTTGCTGAACAAATGATTATGGATGATATGGAGATTAATCCCGATAAATACAAGGGTAAAAAGCTGTCAGAGCTAACCGATGAGGTGGAATTTGATGAAGAGAACAGTGTTCAATATACTCAAGATTATTACAAGGAAAGTTTGTTACCCAAAACAATTGTGGTTAGTACTCTTTGTGCTCTGATCACTTTGCTTTTTAAATTTTCATCAACTTATATTCTTCTAATTTATATGCATTAGAACGTGAGCATAAAAGATCTCGACTTGGAAGCTGCATTTGAAGAGCGCCAGGTGGGTAGTTGATGTTTTATTTTGAACCAATGAGTTTTGCATATGTATCTAACATATATTGGCACAGCATCATAATGCATTGAAAGCACAAGCCATGGAACAAGGCGCAACGTCTTACAGAATAGACAAGTTGAGGCGTAATCATGAAATGGATGAATATGATTTAGTTCATTGGCGTCGGTCAGTCGAGGAAAGAGAAGCTTTACTTAGAGACATAAGCTGGTAATTTGCTTTGCTATTTTCCTAGGGATGCCAATAGGTCAGATATGGGACGGGTTTTGGTAATCCCTGACCTATTATCAGGGGTGTAAACGAGCCGAGTAGAGCCTAAGCTCGAGCTTGAGATCACCTCGATTAACTTGATACTGGATCACACATTTTTCCTAAGCATAAATGCAAAAAAAAGTGCAAAAAAATGCAATATGTTTTGATATATACACGAGTATATTGTTAATCTTTAACTATACATATATGTATACATGTGTTCAAAATCGAAACATAAGTATTATATATCTATGTTTGATAATGTACATATATGTATATAAAGGAGGATTATGGTTCTAAACATGTTTTTTCTAGTGTACGTATGTGTTTAAAATTGAAAAATATGTATCGTACATATATGTTTCATAATATACACATGTATAATTTAAAAGTTGACCATATACACGTGTATATTTAAAAACTGACAATATACACATACATATATATCCAAAAAAAAACTCTTAAAAACGTGCGATTAGAAGTAAACTTTTTTTTGGCTTAGAGAATAATGTGGTCCATAATTGTTCTCAATTAGCATGTATTTCTCTTAGGATCCCTACTCTATATTTATAATTATAATGTTTATATACAACAACGGGTGGGGTTCGGCTACAAAGTCCATTTTTCCTACAAAGTGTACAAAGTCATAAAACACCACAATTTCAGCCATAAAACATACTCAAAGCCCACAAATAAGAGAATGAAGAGCAATAAAACACAATATCCAAACCTTAACATTCCATAAAAACTTCAAACACATCATTGTAGAACTATGAATATAAAACATAACATGATAATCAACAAAAAACACACTAATGTTAGTCATTCGATAATCAAAGCCTCATCATCCAAACACACAACACAAAACCCACAAATATGGCGTTTAGTAATCTTCACTTTGTTATTTGTGGGTTCTAAGTGTGTTTTATGGTTGACATTATGCTGTTTTATAACTTTTTACACTTTGTAGGAAAAATAGACTTTGTTGCCAACTCCCACCCTACCCCTACAACATGGGTGGGGTTCGGCTACAAAGTCCATTTTTACTACAAAGTGTACGAAGTCATAAAACACCACAATTTCAGCCATAAAACATACTCAAAACCCACAAATAAGAGAATGAAGAGCACTTTTTATACTTTGTAGGAAAAATACACTAGTGTTCACTCTAGAACCCCACCCTATATATATATAATAAAATGTATATGAATAGTAGTCTTGTATAAGCTTGCGAAGTGAAGCTCGATATGTGAAGCTTGGGCTCGGGATCATTAACCGAGCTCCGATATAAGCCTGAGCTCCGATATTAGCCGATTCACAAGCAAGCAACTCGAGTCATTTAGACCCCTACCGATAACAAAACAATATTACATAGCCGTTACACATTACTCATCGGGTACAAGTTTTTTTTACCATACTGAAATTCAAAAAGTATGATTAGTTATCTATCGTGATAACTGTTTTAAATTTGTTACAGCCGAAGAGCGGTTGGTCTACCACTGGAAGAACCTGGAAGGTACCACGATCCAAGCACGGTTGCAAAAGACAAATACGACCCTGAAAACCCACTGTATAGATACGACTATTGGGGGGAACCAAAGAGTTCAGAAAAAACTAAACAAGAGCGATTGAGAGATTTCCACAACAAAGGAATTATAGGCAGGGGAATGGTGTGGTATGAAACATCATATGAAGATGCAATGAAGAACCGGGACGAAACACGGGCCAATGAATTGAAGCAAAAGGAACACGAAGAGGAAGACGATGATGATGAGGTGGACGACATCATTTACGAAATTGTTTCAGAGCCACAGCCCGAGGTTAACGGGGTTCAAACTAATGTTTTTTCGGATGAATACTATGATTAAGTATTTGCTGTTGTAGCATGTATGTATAGATGATTGTGAGACCTTAGGGTGTTACCATGAGTATTTTTGAACGTTTGGTGCTGAATCTATAAATTTTTGTTTTTCTTTTTTATTTATAAAAAGTCGGTTGGGAGTGTCAGAGGAAAATAAGTTGAAGGGTGGGTCGAGGGCAATTCGTTAGTGGGGAGTGTTGCCGACCAGCAAGTGAAAGTTGGGTTTATTTAAATCCAATAACCCTTATAACGCAATCAAGTTTGAAATAGGAAATAAGGAAAAAAGAAAATATATTAAACAACGTGTTTTAACCTTTTTTGTAACCAAATCCGTTATCGGAAAACTCATTAGCCCTTAAATCACAACATGTGCTGGGCAGCTAGCCTTTAAGTGGTTGTGGTAGGAAACTAGTAAACGTAAGATTCGAACCTAAAACCTCTGCTAAACGTAAGTCAGGTGCTTACCACTAACCTTAAAACACTTAAAGTTGCATTCTTTTAACCTTTGGGTGTTGTAATTATGGATGGGTCAACCACCCGAAAAATTAGTTTTTTTAAATAGCGTTTGTCAGCTGAAGATCCTTTGCACAGCATAATAGATTACGTTCAGTTAGAACCAAGGCTTGGCTTCACGTGTAGCTCAAAAAGATAAAGAATCTATACCACCTTGTTAACCAAGCAAATATAAGAAATTATAGAAAAAAATAAATAAATAATGGTGTATAATAAGAGGTATCAATTTCAACCGGTTCACGTGTAAAGGGGTCAAGTCAAGTGATATTTTATCTCTAAAGGATCAAATGAGAGATATACGAAAAGTAGCTTACAAGGAAACAAGTCAAATGGATGAAAGTTTCCATAAATTTATTCCAAGTATTTATATTATTCTTAAACAAAGTATTATTTCACAATGGTTCAACTTAAATTTACATTCTATACAAACTCTTTAAATAGAGATACAAGGCAACTATTGAGGAGAGAATTACTCCTCTATACAAGAATACAAATTGACTAAATAAATACACATTAAAGAATATAATGGAGGGAGGATATTTCTCCATGAGATATGACCTTTCCTAATACCCCCCGTTAATGCAAGTTGGAGGTGGTCCAAGACGAAGCATTGTTCTAAATTTTTCGAACAACGGTTTTGGTAAACTCTTGGTAAAAATATCTGCGACTTGTTTATCTGTTGAGATGAATTTTGTGTGAAGCTTCCCGGCGGTTACTAATTCACGAACGAAATGATAATCGATGTCAATGTGTTTCGCTCTTTTGTGTGAGATCGGATTTTGACTTAAGAACAACGCACTCTTGTTATCACATAATAGAGTCGGTCGCCCAGGTGGAAGAGCATGAAGTTCCCGAAGTAGGTTAGTTAACCAAATAATTTCTGCTGCCGTGTTTGCCATTGCTCGATATTCTGACTCACAACTGGATCGTGACACCGTTGGTTGCTTTTTAGCGCTCCAAGACACTAAGTTTCCTCCTAAGTAGATGCAATAGCCGTAGGTGGACCTTCGAGTGTCGATACAGCGAGCCCAATCTGCATCTGAAAAACCTAATAAAGTAGTGTTAGGTGGACGATCAAATGTTAAACCATGTGATAAAGTGCCCTTAACATAACGAAGAATCCTTTTTACTAGCTGGAAATGATTGGTTGTGGGATTTTGAAGGAATTGACTAGCTTGGTTGACAGCATAGGAGAGATCGGGACGAGTGATGGTGAGATATTGGAGAGCACCTACAAGGGAACGATACAAAGTAGGATCATGAAACGGTTGGCCTTGGGAAGTGAAGACATCTTTGGATGTGAGAGGAGTGGCAACCGGTTTGGAGTCCAGTAAACCGGCTCGGGTGAGAATGTCATGAGCATATTTTGATTGATTTAGGAAAAGACCCGATTTGGTGTGGTGGACTTCGAGACTGAGAAAAAAATTTAGCAAGCCAAGGTCTTTTATTTTAAATTCCTTGTTTAGAGAAGCCGTGAAGTTATTGATGAAAATGTCATTATTTCCAGTAATAATGATGTCGTCAACATAAACAAGGAGATAAATTAAGATGCCTTGGTGTTTGTAAACAAACAAGGATGTATCGGCTCGACTGTTGACAAAGCCGCGATTAAGAAGAAAAGAGCTTAATCGGTGGAACCAAGCACGTGGTGCTTGTTTTAAGCCGTAGAGAGCACGATTGAGTTGACACACATAATTGGGTCTGTTGGAATCTTCAAAACCAAGAGGTTGTTCCATGAAGATGGTTTCGGTTAAATGACCATTTAGAAACGCATGATTGACGTCTAATTGACGGAGATTCCATTTATGGATCGTAGCGAGACTGAGAACAACCCGGATGGTGGAAGATTTGACAACGGGACTAAAGGTATGAGAGAAATCAAGCCCCGGTATTTGTGTGAATCCTTGAGCCACAAGGCGTGCTTTGTAGCGGTCGATGGATCCGTTAGATTTATATTTGATTCTATAGATCCATTTAGATCCAATGACGTTGGTGTTAGCGGGACGCGGAACAAGAGTCCAAGTTTGGTTTTCATGAAGAGCTTTGAGTTCATCATGCATGGCTTGAACCCATTTGGGATTTTTGAGAGCGGTTTTGATGCCTTTTGGGATATGAGAAGAAAATAGCGAGTGATGTAGAGGAGAGATGGTGAGTTGTGAAAGGTGAGAGAGGTGTTTCGGTTTGAAGATCCCATCCTTTGATCGAGTGGTCATGGGATAGAGTTTATGGTTTGGTTATTTAATGAGGGTGCGGAAGTTGACTGATGTTGCGGTGGGGAGGGATTTTGGTGCGAGGGAGGTGGGATGAGGGAACCGGTTGGTGGGTTTGGGTTAGTGGTGTCAACAGAAAAGGTGGGTGGGCCGGATGGTTGAGAGATAGATGGGCTCGAGGGAGTGGTGGGTATGTGGGACGTAGTAGGGGTATCGGTTTGTGGGGTGTGAGAAGTGGAGGTGGATGGGCTTGAGGCGTTTGGAGTGGGTGGGCTTTGGATTGGGCTGTTAAGATGAACAGGTAATTGTTGGGAGTTTGGGGCGATGGGAACATCACAGAAAGGAAAGCACATGTTGTGTTGGTTAGATGTTGGTGTGATATTTGGTGAGGGAGTTTGGGGAGTGGTAATGGCAGGTATGTTTTCTTCAAAATTGGTGATAGGTAAATTGGTAGTATTGGTGAATGTGGAGTTGTCATGAAAAGGTAAGATGTCTTCGTTAAATTTTGCATGTCGAGTTGTGTAGACCCGACCCGATGTTTGTTCGAGACATCGAAAGCCTTTATACTTAGGACTATAGCCAATGAATATGCAAGGAACACTTCTTGGTTGGAGTTTGTTTTTTGTATAGTCTCTAAGGTAAGGAAAGACTAGACAACCAAAAATACGCATGTTGGAGTAAGTGGGTGGTTGGTTAAATAGAACTTCAAACGGAGATTTGTTGTCTAGAAGTTTTGTGGGTAGACGATTTATAATGTAGGTAGCGGAAGTGAAAGCATCAAACCAAAGATTGGGTGGGGCATTGGCATTGAACATCATGGCTAGACCGGTTTCGGTTATATGACGGTGCTTTCGCTCGGCTCTCCCATTTTGTTCGGGTGTGTGAGGGCACGATAATCTATGATGGATGCCTTGTTTTTTGAAAACATGTTTGCACTTGGTGATTGGTGAATTCGGTGCCACCATCACTTTGAAAAACCTTAACATTTGATGAGAATTGATTTTGAACAAAGGTTAAAAAAGTGGTGAGTATGGCAAAGAATTCCGATTTGGCTTTTAAAGGATAGAACCAAGTGAAACGGGAATAGTCATCGATGAAAATGACATAGTACCGATAACCATCCTTGGAAGACACGGGTGCGGGTCCCCAAAGATCACAATGGATTAAGTCTAAGACATGTTGTGCGCGTTTTGGATTTTCAATAAATGGTAGACGTTTTGCTTTTGATAATTCACAAGATTCACATAATCCTGGTTTGGGTAATATAGATGTAACAAAAAGACGACCAAGTTTATTCAAAGTAGAAATTGTATCAAAAGAAACATGTCCTAATCGACTGTGCCATTTATTAAATGATGCACGCAAGTGCGATGCAGAAAGCGCAGCAACTAGAGACTTGTGACCTTGGGTGAGAACATAGAGACCATTTTCGCACGTGCCTTTAGCTAGAACCTCCGCCGTTTTTCGGTCCAGAATTTGGAAAAAAATCATTAGAAAATAAAACATAAACTGGAGAATCATTCGTTAATCTACTAATTGATAGAAGATTTTTTGTTAAATTAGGAACTACTAAGACATTTTGTAAAGTTATAGATTCATTTAAACTAGTGTTCCCAATGTGAGTAACGGGAGATGATTTTCCGTTCCCAAACGTAACATGAAGGCTACCATTGTGGGATTTAGAATTATGTAAACCATGATTTGAGGGTAACATATGTGTTGTAGCACCTGAGTCGGCGGTCCAATGAGGAGAGTCGGAGGCTATGTTACATTGAGCATGAAAAGCATCGGCAAGATTGGCATCAAGGGGAACCGATTTTTGGGCGAAAGAGGCGAGTTGAGGACATGAACTCGCATAGTGACCGGTTTGGCGACAAAGTTGGCAATGTGGAGGTCTTTTGGTGTAGGAAGAAGTACATCCGCGTGAAGAAGAGGTGCGACCTCTTCCACGAGAAGAAGGACGAGTGTGAGAAGTTTTGTTTGGGTGGGCATAGAACGCGGCCTGAGGTGGTTGAGAACCATGCAATTGTTGAACAAACATCTCTTGATTCTCAGCATTAGCCAAGAGATCACGAAATGAAGGAGCCGGGCGAATGGTTCGTTGAGAAGTGGAAAAATTTTCAAACGAAGCGCCTAGTCCACAAAGGAACCAATGGCGTTTGTCCTCGTTACTTATCGGATGGCCTATAGCCGCAAGTTGGTCGGCAATGGCTTTGAATTTTCGACCAAATTCCGAGACCGAAGATGTTCCTTTTTGAAGTGTTCGAAGGGAGTCTTTGAGAGTGTGGATTCGTTCAATAGAGTAGTGGCTATAGGCATCGGCTAAAGCCTTCCAGACGGCTTTGGCCGTGGTGTGACCGATAGTTTCGGCCATTGCTTCTTCGGTTAAGGTAGAGTTAATAAGAAGTAGGACTTTCTGATCAGCTATTTGCCAATCAATAAAGTCGGGATTTGGCACGGTTGTGTTATCGGTGGTGGTAGTTTCGGGTGGAGATGGGGTGGTTCCGGTTACGTGGCCGACAAGTTTGAGGTAAGAAAGAACAGGAGTAATTTGTTTCTCCCATGTGAGGTAATTGGTGGAGGTTAGCTTGATGTGGACAAGATGACTCAGAGAATGGAGAGGAAGAGAAGCAGGATCGGCAGCCATGGAGGGATGGCGACAAGAAGAGAAAAAAAGGAGAAGAAAGAGGTGTTTGCTAGGAAGAAAAGGATCTTGAATGTTGTTAGGCTGATACCATATTATTTCACAATGGTTCAACTTAAATTTACATTCTATACAAACTCTTTAAATAGTGATACAAGGCAACTATTGAGGAGAGAATTACTCCTCTATACAAGAATACAAATTGACTAAATAAATACACATTAAAGAATATAATGGAAGGAGGATATTTCTCCATGAGATATGACCTTTCCTAATACAAAGCATTGTTTTTTTTGGTAATTATGCGAACCTATTACAGGAAAACTCCCGGACCACGCCAATACTCAACTAACAAACGGGATCAGGTATATTGCAACTTGTGTTGGGCAAGAGGTTATGGAAGAAAGCTAGTGGACGTACGATTCAAACCTGGGGTCTCTTCTAATGATAAAAGTATACTTGTACAATCATATTCAACACACTGGCTAATGGGTATTTATAAATAAATATAGTTGGATAAAGGTGTTCGGGTCAGACCCCGACTTGACATGGTTTGCGGCATAATGTGTGAGAACCATAATCTTGAATGTTACGCAGAAGGAGTGTGTGAGGGTTTGTCATTTGGGTCACAATGTAACATGTGAAAGGTGGGTCCAACACGTGAGACTTTCCTATATTCATGATTATTACTCAAGAAACCTCAAGAAACCTCTTAACAAGAAAAGAATAAGCTTTAAGAGATTGATTCGGAGTTCTTGTACAGTTGCACCATTGGGTGAAACAAAGCTAGCAGGTTCACCCGAAACGCATTAAGGCACAGTAGTTGACTTGACAAGGTACTTGAAAACAAATGGATCTCGTGTTCCAAGTATAAGATTAAAACAAAATCCTGTCCAAATAATCATTTTGGGCTCGATCCAAATATCAAGATGTTCATGTTCAAAACCATTGATCCAAATTTTTGCTATCACTGACTACGTGAGTATGTTTTGGCCCATGGGCCATGAAAGTAATCCAAACTCTTGCACTCCAATGTTGGGCTATATAATAATAAGAAACCAATTTGCAAATTAAACTTTAATCATTCTTCTATATTCAAATTCATAAGAAAATAACTATTTTTTTCTAGGGTATTTATAATGTGTTAGAAACCGACGAAGTCAAAGCAAGTCGGTTGGTTTGAGATCCAAATAGTTTGACTCATAGATCACCAGTTTAACGATTTGGTCTGGTTTGAAACTGAGAACCGATGTGTAAATTATGGTATTTACATCAACTTGTATGAATTGTTCTTAAACCATAAAAATCTCATGAATCATTCTTCATTTTAATAAGTTACCACAAGGTTTATCCTTCGCTCTAACAGATGCCTATTTGAGGAATTAAGAGGGGAGGGAGCCTGTCAAAACCAGTAAATCAGAACTTTATTCAACTCAAAACAAAAAAGAATCTCTCACAAACACCCACAAATCATCAACAACATGATCTGAAACAAACACTCTCACTAAATCTAATAGATAACAACTTCTACAACACGTATAAATAACAACAAATCCTAGATCTAGTACGAGAGAAGAACAAATTGTGGAAATCAAAATTATCTCTGAAAACCCTAATGGAAGAGATCCGAAGATCCAAGAGTTGTTGACTGAATGACTTGTTTCTTTATATAGCTATATCCAGTGGCGAAGCTTGAGATTTTCGATCGGGGGTCGTAAACTTATATACCAAAAAATTTCTATAAAACCGGGGGTCGAAAACGTATACACCCAAAAATTTCTATATGGAAACTAAATACTCTCCACTACTGAGCGAAAAGTTCGGGATTCGGCCGCCCCCTCCCGCCCCCACTATGCTGTGCCCTTGGCAATATCAACATGCAGTACAATTCTTTAAGCCCATCAGCTCAGTCCTAAGCCCATTAGCCTTGTTAAGCCCAGCTAAAAACAATTATTCTTTTATTTTTGACAGTTAAATCGAGATTTTTTTATTAAAAAAAATTCAATTTTTTTTTGTGTGTTTTTAAGCTTTTTTAATTAGTTTTGACTGTGTTCACATTGGTTCTCGTGGTTCTCGCCATAAATGGTGGTTCCTAAATGATCTTCACCCTATATATATCTATGCTATATATTATAATAATGCATGAGTGAGTGATATTTTAAGATACCCAAAAAAATAAGAATTTTTTCCCTCTTAATTTATAAATACACCCATAAAATGAGGGTAAATGATCTTTTAAACAATAATTATATTTTAGCCCCCATTTTATTACATTTAAATCTCTGAGTTTTAACATAATTATGGATAATTAGTTACACTTTTCCCCCTCCACAACAAACTTATAATTCTTTTATGTATTCTTGACATATCTTATAAACTATAATATTTAAAAAAAAATCCAAAAGTACCGTAACGACCAACTCATTTTTGTCGACTTTTAGATAGTTTTCTTGGCCATTATTGACGTGTGAATTTAAATGTACAAGTAGATGATGCCTTAGTATACAAGTGATTAAAGTCCAACGTACTTAGTCAATATTCCAGAATGTTAATAGCTACAAAATGTCAAGTGATTAAATATCGTCAATTTAATCCTCTTATCTAGATTACACTTTAATCACTCCCCTCACGTTTTTAAACGGTCATAACTTTTTGGTACGTTAATATTTTTTTTTTAAATTACAGTATATAAACGAGTATTTAATTGTCTTTAATCTGAGTATACTATTGCTATAGTTTTTTTAATTAAAAAATTGATATGTTACGTGATTAACAGTCTCTAACGGTAAGTAATAACTGAATCGTTAACCGGAACTGAACCGAAATCAACCAAAAACTGAATTAACTAAAAACTGATTAACCGAAACCCGAATTAACCAAAAACGGTTATCGATTTTTTTGTACCCTCATTTTAACCAAAATTAAGTGAACCGTACCATTCATATTTTCATATATTTCTAGCTTTTATACATTCAGTTCATGTATTTCACATTTATACCCCCATTTTATGTGTTTGTATCTCCATTTCATGTACCTATACATCCATTTCATGTATTTATACCTAAATTTAATGTATTCCTAATAAAAAAATTTAGACCAAGTTTGGTTTTGGCTATTAACCGAAATTAAATGAATCAAACCAAAAACGGTCAATCTAACTGAATAAACCAAATCGATTAACTGAAAACAGATTGGTTAATAAAATAGACTAATCGATGACCTCGATTTGGGTTGAGGATAATAATCTAACCAACCGAACAATGCACACCGCGGCAATGTCTGTGTTTCCCACCGCACAACGCGCACCTGTCGGTTATTAACTAAAACCGGTTATCGGTGAACAATAACTAAATCATAAACCTAAACCAAACCAAAAACAAACGAAACCGAACCGAAATCAACCAAAAACTGAAAACCGATTTAACCAAAAAACGGTTATCAATTTTTTTGTACTCTCATTTAACTAAAATTAGCTTAACCGAACCGAATCATTCATATTTTCATATATTTCTAGCTTTTATACCTCTAATTCATTTATTTCATATTTTTTTATCTCTATTTCATATATTTATACTTTCATTTCGTTTCATGTATCTATACCTCAATTCTATATATTTTTAAGAGTAAATTGCTAAAATCGTCCCTGATGTTTAGGCATGTTTGCCATTTTCATCCAAAACAACTTTTTTGTACAGTATAGTCCTTCACTTTTGGGATTTTTTTGCCATTTTCATCCAAACATCTAATTTGCTTGATTTTTTTCTATCAAACATTTGGATGAAAATGGCAAAAGATCCCAAATCTCAGGGACGATTTTGGCAAAAAAAAGTCAGACGTTTGGATAAAAATGGCAAAAAAATCCCTAACAAGAAGGACTATATGGTACAAAAAAGTTGTTTTGATGAAAATAACAAACATGCCTAAGCCTTAGGGACAATTTTGGCAATTAACTCTATTTTTAAACAAAAGTTTTAGCCCAACTTTGATTTTTGCTATTAACTGAAATTAGATGGCCAATGATCCATAGACCAATTGGTTTGGGGGAGGTGGGAAGGTTTACCCACTTATGTGGGGTTCTTGCCCGGGAGGTCTCAGTGTTGAATCTTGCAGGTGGCGAACTGTGGCACCGGTTCAAACTGGCAATAATATGCCAACTGCGGGATTCCTACTCGTGACCTGGGTGATCAAAGGCCAAAGGCCTAACCGGGTGATCTAGCCGTCCAAAAAAACTGAAATTAGATGAACCAAAGAAAAAGTTAATCTAACCGGATAAATCGAAGTGATTAACCGAAAACAGATTGGTTAATAAAAAAAAGACTAATCGATAACTTTGGTTTTGGCTTCGATTGAGAGTAAAACTGAACCAACGGAACCATTCACAACACAATGAAATGGATTCCCCGATTACTTCGCTTTTGATGTATATATCACAATGATGCTACAATAAATATTATATGAATAAGAAAACTACCAAAAATGAGTATCGCAATGCGATGTGTCGCTCTCGCAGCATCGTGCGGGCATCCTACTAGT
Organism: Helianthus tuberosus; assembly: GCA_030545235.1. Lineage (NCBI taxonomy): Eukaryota > Viridiplantae > Streptophyta > Magnoliopsida > Asterales > Asteraceae > Helianthus > Helianthus tuberosus. Next base: position 153,825,111 of record CM060397.1, on the reverse strand, counting down.
ATGTATGTGTATATATATATATACATACATAGAGTAGGGTTCCTGCGGAAAGTGTGTTTTTCCTAGAAAGTCTAGAGGCAATAAGAACGCGACATGTGGCATTGAAGGATTTTAACTAAAAGGGCAATTGTGTAATTTGAATATTATTTTAATTATGGATTATTTTATTAGGATAACTAACTAACCAGAAAATTATGGAAACTAAATATTCCATTTAAATCAAATTGACAGTTTCAATTTAAATCATACAAGACGCTGTGTTTTAACAGCAAGCAGATTTCTTGACGATGTGTTTTAACAACAAGCAGATTGCTGGAGGATTCTTGACATTGTGTTTTAACAGCAAGCAGATTTCTTGACGATGTGTTTTAACAGCAAGCAGATTTCTTGACGATGTGTTTTAACAGCAAGCAGATTGCTGGAGGATTCTTGACACTGTGTTTTAACAGCAAGCAGATTTCTTGACATTGTGTTTTAACAGCAAGCAGATTTCCTTGACACTGTGTTTTAACAGCAAGCAGATTTCTTGACGCTGTGTTTTAACAGCAAGCAGATTGCTGGAGGATTCTTGACACTGTGTTTTAACAACAAGCAGATTGCTGGAGGATTCTTGACACTGTGTTTTAACAGCAAGCATATTTCTTGACATTGTGTTTTAACAGCAAGCAGATTGTTGGACACACTGTCAGTGTCTTCGTCTTCAACACAACCCAGTATCTTCGTCTTCAACACACTGTCATCATCAACATTAAAATGGTAAAACACATAAACCTTAAAACACACTGCCATCATCAACATATTCAGATGTCATTTTAAAACACAATTACATCTGTAGGTAACCCCAATTACATCTAGAGCCCACTCTAAGATGTCAAGCATTGAGGTCCATTGACTAAAAATAAGAACCCGATTCAATGATAGAAAAAAAAAATTGAAACAAGTATGAAAAACAACAACCGATAGGGAAACATCACCGGCCGACCAACGATTCCGACTACTGTTTGAACGACAACCGTCAGCAACATCAACAACACTGATCAACTGTCAAACAGAAGGCGTGCCTGATGACGTCATGATCGGCTTATACCTCGAAGGAACCGATATATGACCAATCGGAGAAGAATATTTGCAGGAAATATGTGTGGTTCTTCTTTGGTTGCGGTTAGGGAGAGAGAGAGAGAAAGAGGGGAAATCACATGATTTTAGGGATTGGTTATTGATATGGCAGTTTCTTGACTGATTTAAAACACTTCCAATTACCAAAATACCCTCGCTATATTAAAAGTCTCTAATTATATAACTCAGATATTACGAAAATGCCATCCATTTGATCTAAGCCATTAAAAACACCAATCAGATGGCCCAGATCGCTTCCTAGACTTTCTAGGAAAAACACACTTTCCGCAGAACTCCTACTCTACATACATATATACATATATATACATATTTACATACATATATACATATATACATACATATATACATATATACATATATACATATATATATATATGTAGGGTCAGGATTTAAAGAGAACGGTGAAAAGTGTGAGAACGGTGAGAATGATTTTGGTGGTGACATGTGGCATTAATGCTAAATTACACTAAAGGGTAATATTGTCAAAAAACCCACTCACATGAACTGGGTGTTCAAATAAAACGCCATAAAAAACACTCAATTCAGAAAAACGCCATGAAAATACCCAGTTAAAAACGCCATAAAACACCTAGTTCAGAAAAAAGCCATGAAAAAACTCAGTTGAAAACGCCATAAAACACTCAGTTCAGAAAAACGCCATAAAACACTCAGTTCAGAAAAACGCCATGAAAATACCTAGTTAAAACGCCATAAAAACACCTAGTTCAGAAAAACGCCATGAAAATACATAGTCTAAAACACCATAAAACACCAGTTCAGAAAAACTTCATAAAACCCAGTTAATTTTTTTTCGAAAAGTATATCAATAATATACTCGTTGGAAAGATTAAAAAAAGCTGAGTTTTATGGTGTATTTTTTTTTTGAAAAATAATCACGTATAAAAAAGTTATTATCGTTTAAATATGATGGGGGAAAATGGCATTTGATTAGCATGTGCACCTTTGTTTGGATCTTCCTATTATACCCCTCCTGGTAGTTCTAAGGCCCCTATTATTTACAAAAATGTCACCGCATCAATCTCAGCCACAAACCACTAAGATCTTGTGGCTGAGAATCGTTCTCACACTTTGAGGCGTTCTCTCCTGATCATGTTCATATATATATATATGGGGTAAGATAAAAAAAAGTTTATTTTTGTCTAAGTAGGATGAGAAAGAATCTTAACCTTTCATTTTTTAAATCAATGGTTAAGATGAAAATGTAGGAAAAAAGAGAAATGTAAGGGTATATTTGAAAAATCCTATTTATTGACTTTCTCTCTACGCATGCAAGGCACATGCATATTTCACTCACATTTTTTAAACGTTTATAACTTTTTTATACAACATTATTTTTTCATAAAAATTTCACCATAAAATCAAACGTCTTTTTATATTTAATTTGAGTACCATATTGCTATATAAAATATGACAACTAAAAAAACCCACAAAAATGTGTTGTATTTCTATGTTGTATAGCATTTTTTGTGCTGGATTTTTGTACAACATTTTTGTGCTGAATTTTTGTCTTAAAATTTTTTTTGCTAAATTTTTTGTGCTATATGTTGGTCCCTTGTATAGGATCTGTTCGTCAGGAACTAGATGAATCGAGACTGTCTAATGTGCGGAATCCATTATGACAAATCACAGATATACGACACAGAATTCAACGATTAACTGCAGTCTGATCTTTCTATTCAAACGTTCTGAAAGTACATAAGCACCAGTAGAAGACAGACACTGACAAAGTTCTCCCCGAGTCAGAAAGTTACAAATGACACACCCGGACGGGTATTTATAGGCAGCATCAGGATAGTGGTAAGTGATGTCCGATCGGCTAGCATGGAATGCTGTCCGATCGGCTGACATTGCTGACCGATCGGACAGCTGTCCGATCGGATGGCACAAGTCAACAAAAGTCAAGCACTTATAACAATCTAGCTCCATATCCTGCTCTGCTGATCTAGCTATCATACATACAAACATAAACATAAATTGTTCACTATCATACAAAATATGACTAAATGCTAACGGAAGCTACAGACGTTTGCACTAACACTATATTTTTTTTGTACCGAATTTTTTGTGCTAAATTTTTTATACTTGATTTTTTTGTTGTTGTATTTTTTAGAAAACAAAAGGGGTGCCACATGTCATTTTCACACTCCTACTTATAAGGATCAAAATGTTTTATTATCAAAATACCATTCCATCCTACTTATAAGGAGTGTCACATGTCACCATCACAATCTTTCTTAGACTACTTAGGCAAAATCCACCTTTTAGTGGATCCTTCCCCATATGTGTATATATATATATACATATATATAGGGGACTGCTAAAATGAAAACCACATTCAGTTGTAAGAACCGCGGGAACCACTTTCTGGCCATTAGATTTTCAAAATGGATGGATGAGATTAAAAGTAGTTAAAAGTAATATCAAATTCTTTTTGTCTTATTATGTCTTTAATATTTTAATCTAAAAGGGTATTTAAGTAATTTTGTTTTTTTTTGTCTTATTAATTTTATTGTTTTTTATTACATTTTTATCCTATTGCATTAATTGTTTTTTTTCTAAATCAGATTTTTTTTTATTAAACAACATTTTGAAATCAGATTTTTTGATAAAAAAAATTTACGCGCGTTTTTTTACGACACGTTTTTTACGCGCGTTTTTTTACGACCCGTTTTACGCTCCGTTTTTCACACCGTTTTTGCGACCAGGTTTTTAAGTGCCGTTTTTTATGCCCGGTTTTACGCACCGTTTTTTACCGCGCCGTTTTTTACGTCACATTTTTTACAAGCCGTTTTTACGCCCCATTTTTTACGTCCCGTTTTTACGCGTCGTTTTAGCTTCCCATTTTTAAGTCCCGTTTTTACGCGCCGTTTATACGGCCCGTTTTACGCGCCGTTTTTTTCACGCCGTTTTTGCGACCGGGTTTTTACGTGCGGTTTTTTATTCCCGGTTTTACGCACCGTTTTTTAGCGTCCGATTTTTATGTCCCGTTTTTTACAATTGACATAAAAAAGTTTTACGTTTTACATAGATGTTTACGTTTTACGTTTAAAGTTTACGTTTTACGTTGTACGTTTTACAGGTTACATAAAAAAAATTTACGTTTTACGTAAAAAAGTTTTACGTTTTGCGTTAAAAAGTTTTTACATAAAAGTTTTAGTTTTACGTTTTACGTTAAAAAGTTTACGCTTTACGTTTTACGTTAAAAAGTTTACGCTTTACGTTTTACGTTTTATGTTAAAAAGTTTACGTTTTACGTTAAAAAGTTTACGTTTTACGTTTTATGTTTTACGTTAAAAAGTTTACGTTTTAAGTTTTAAGTTTACGTTTTACGTAAAAAATTTATAGTTTTACGTTAAAATTTTTACGTTTTATGTTTTAAGTTTACGTTTTTACGTTAAAAAAGTTTACGTTTCAAAATACAACAATAAACCAATCACAATTATCAATTATCAAACAACCCCAAACCCACATAATCGCCGTCATCGAACTGAGTTAACCGGGTCTGGTTTTGCCCCGACATCGAACCGAGTTGACCGGGTTTGACTAATTGACCCAAATTGTCACGAACCACAATCTGACCCGTCGAACCACACCCCGAACCGCGGCTGACCAGCTTTGACCGAGACCCGAAACCGAGCCGAAAACCCAAACCCAAAATAATCCCCAAAGCCAAATCTGAATCTGGACTGAATGATCGAAACTTGTCTAACATATCTAGTTCATTCACAGATCCATATCATGTCCTTTCTATCTATCATAGTAAAACAAAATTACATTTCAAAATTCTGAATCTGCTCCAGTGCTACAGATCTAACTACTATTTCAAAATTCTAAATCTACTACTAACATGTTTAACTAAATCTGAAACTAATAAACTAACTGTACTCCAGTGCTACAGATCTACTTACAAATCAAACTAAATTCACTCTAATTACACAAATTCTCAATTGCGCCATCATATTCAACAGATTTACGAAAATACCTGTTCTTTAGTAGAAGAGTGAGCATTCAATTGAGAGCTAGGGCAGCGTTGGAGGCGAGTGAGTGGAGGTGGAGGTCCGGGAGGCGTTGCGAGATATCCGACGGAGGTATACGCTGCCGGAGGTCTTGTACGGAGCGGCTCAACGCCGCTGCTTTGATGTTTAAGTCTCAAACGTACTTTTCCTGTTCAGGACTGAATATTAAGGGGATGGAATCGGACTCGTCTTCCTCGCTGGTGGCGCCACCGCCGGATCTGACTACATCCGCCGCCCATGCTAGTAGCCCTGCCATATCTGGTGGAGTGGATCTGGTTCACCGGTCAGTTTTATTTTTCGCTCATTGGCCGGTGAAGGTGAACTAACGAACGGAGGTGGAGTCGATATTCGGATTGCGGTTTATGACCTGCTTGACGGATCGGCCATTCATTTGAGAGAAGGAAGGCGGTGTGAGTGGCAAAAAAAATTAAAGAGATGAGAGATGAGAGAGGAGAGAGGAGAGAGCTATTTAAAGTGACTTTAATGAAGAGAGAGGGAAGATTTGACATTTAGGGTAAATGACTAAAATACCCTTTAGGTTGGCATAATCTGATTGGTTGAGAGTGGTTCTCATGGTTCTTACAACTGGGGGTGGTTTTCATTTTAGCGCCCCCTATATATATATATATATATATATAGGAGGAGTTGCGTAGAAAGTGGGTTTTTCCTAGAAAGTCTAGGAAGCAATAAGAATGTGACACGTGGCATGGAGGGATTTTAACTAAAAGGACACTTGTGTAATTTGACATTTTATTTTATTTTTGGAATTTTATCTCTCATTAACTAACAATGCCTATAATTATGGAAACTATTTCTCCAAGATTTTTTGTATTTCAACCTTCTTCGTCTTCGTCATCGTCAAACACTTCTCCATCTCCACCATCTCCGAGTTCATCATCACCATTCAAATACTGTTCGTATCATCTCTGTTTCTTGACGATGTGTTTTAGCAGCAAGAAAATTAATACAGTTGTGTTTTAACAGCAAGCAGATTCATACAGTTGCGTTTTAGCATTCAGATTCATGCAGTTGTGTTTTAACAGCAATCAGATTCATACAGTTGTGTTTTAGCATTCAGATTCATACAGTTGTGTTTTAATAGCAAACAGATTCATACAGTTGTGTTTTAACAGCAAGCAGATTCATACAATTGTGTTTTAGCATTCAGATTCATACAGTTGTGTTTTAACAGCAAGCAGATTCATACAGTTGTGTTTTAGCATTCAGATTCATACAGTTGTGTTTTAACAGCAAGCAGATTCATACAGTTGTGTTTTAACAGCAAGTAGATTCATACAGTTGTGTTTTAGCATTCAGATTCATACAGCTATGTTTTAACAGCAAGCAGATTCATACAGTTGTGTTTTAGCATTCAGATTTATACAGTTGTGTTTTAACAGCAAGCAAATTTAAACACTGTGTTTTACCATCCATGCTGGTAATGCTGGAGGATTTCTTGACGCTGTGTTTTAATAGCAAGCAGATTAATACGATGTGTTTCTTCATGAAGGATAGAAGGAAGAGAGAGAGAGAGAGAGAGAGAGAAAAAAAAATCGCATGAAATGTGGGGTGGTTATGGAATGACAATTATTTCCATATTTAAAACAAGCTAAATGACATATCTACCCCTGATTAATTAAATAATCCTATTTTTAAGAAACACATATTACCAAAATGCCACCAAGATGATCTCAACCATTAAACACACCCATTGGATGGCTCAGATCGCTTCCTAGACTTTCTAGGAAAAACACACTTTCCCCGTAGGATCCCCACTATATATATATATATATATATATATATACACATATATATACATATATATGTGATAGAGATCAAGATAAAACTACCACGAGTTGTGAGAACTCCTACTTCTGTGTGAGTTTTCCCACTATTTTTTGCACTAACGTAGATAAACATGCTACAAACACATCCGTAAAAAAATCCGAGCGGTGTTTTTAGCCATTTTACACCATTGTTAAATGTTGTTGACATCAGCATTTACCCCACTGTAAGGGTTTTATTTACGCTAGTGTACATCAACAAATTATTTTCTATTTTGAGAAAAGGTTATCTTTTAGGATTTTTGGCGAACTTTTTTTTTATTTTATAAACAAGCCTTCTTTTTGGCCTAGTTCTCTAAGTTGTCACAACTCATAGAAGTTTTCATTTTACCATAACCATATATATATATATATATATATAGGGTGAGGTTCGGCTAGAAAGTCCAAGTTTCCTAAAAAGTGTAAAAAGTCATAAAACACAATAATTTCAGGCATAAAACACACCTAAAACTCACAAATAATAGAATGAATATTACTAAAACACCATATTCAAACTCTAATAGTCCATAAAAACTTCAAACGCACCATCGTATAACTATGAATATAAAACACAAAATGCTAAACAACATAAAACACAATAATATTTGTCATTCCATAATCAGAGCCTTAACATCTAAAACACAACACAAAACCCACATACATGATGTTTTAGTAATCTTCATCATATTATTTGTGGGTTTTTTGTGTGTTTTATGGTTGACATTATAGTGTTTTATGACTTTTTACACTTTTTAGGAAATTTGGACTTTCTGGCCAACTCCTTGCCTATATATATATATATATATATATATATATATATATATATATATATATATAGGGGTAAGATCAAATAAAAAGTTTATTTTGCCTAAGTAGGATGAGAAGTAATCTTAACCATTCATTTTTCAAATCAATGGTTAAGATGAAAGTGTAGGAAAAAGGAGGAGTGCAAAGGTATCTTGGGAAAATCCTATTTATGGACTTTCTCTCTCCACATGCAAGGCACATGCATATTCCACCCCCATTTTTTAAACGTTAATAACTTTTTTATACGACATTATTTTTTCGTAAAAATTTCACCGTAAAATCGAGCGTCTTTTTATCTTTAATTTGAGTACCATATTGCTATATAAAATATGAAGACTAAAAAAACCCACTAAAATGTGTTGTATTTCTATGTTGTATAACATTTTTTTGTGCTGGATTTTTGTACTATATTTTTGTGCTAAATTTTTTGTGCTGAATTTTTTTGTCTTAATTTTTTTTCTCAATTTTTTGTGCTGGATTTTTTGTACTACATTTTTTGCTGAATTTTTTCGTGCTATATTTTTTTGTACTAGATTTTTTTGTGCTATATTTTTTTTTGTACTACATTTTTTGTGCTATATTTTTTGTACTAGATTTTTTTGCTATATTTTTTTGTACTAGATTTTTTGTGCTAGATTTTTTGTACTAGATTCTTTTTGTTGTATTTTTAAAAAACAAAGGGGTGTCACATGTCATTTTCACTCCTATTTATAAGGACTAAAATACCCTTCATTCCTACTTATTAGGAGTGCCACATGTCATCATCACAATCCTTCTTAGGCTACTTAGGCAAAATACACTTTTTAGTGGATCCTTCCCCTATATATATATATATATATATGAGAATGATACTCTACAAAGAGGCAAAATCTTCAAAATGTAGGAAGAGATCTGGTGTTGACCTATGACACTGATGTTAACTTACACTAAGGGCAATATCATCAAAACGACATACACATGCCACTCACATACCAAACAACATACACATGCAAGTCACATGTCACGTCCCCGTCTTGTTTAAACGTTCGTAACCTTTTTATGGGTTAGTAGTTTTTTTTTAAATTACACCACAAAATAGAGTGTCTTTTATCCTTCCAACAAGTATACTATTGAATACTTTTGAAAACAAATAAACTGGGATTTTTATGGTGATTTTGTAACAAGATTTTTATGGCATTTTCTCTATCTATGTTTTTATGGCATTTTTGTGGGAATTCATGGAACTGGGTGTTTTATGGTGTTTTTTAGAACAGTGGGTTTATGGTGTTTTAGAAACAACATATTTATGGTGTTTTAGAACATTAAGTTTACGGTGTTTGTGTTTTTTAGAACAGTAGGTTTATGGTGTTTTAGAAACAAAAGATTTATGGTGTTTTAGAACATTAAGTTTACGGTGTTTTCCAAAACTGCATCTTTATGGTATTTTTTTTAGAATTGCGTGTTTATGAGGTTTTTTAGAATTGCAGGTTTATAATGTTTTTTAAAATTGCATGTTTGTGGTATTTTAGAACTGTATGTTTATGGTGTTTTTTTTATCAACATTCAAATATGAGCAAGTGAATTAAAAAAAAACACCATTAATTACAAAACACCATAAACTACAACTGTACATTTACCAAGAATAAAAACCGAGTTAACAAAACTATACAAAGCCGAAAACGCCATGAATTAAAAAAACACCCTAAAACTTATAGTGTTTTTTAAACCGGGTATTTTTATGTAGTATTTTTTGTTGTTTTTTAACTGAGTAAAAACACCATATTAACGCCATTAAAACACCATAAATTTATAGTGTTTTTGAAACTGGGTAAAAATACCATAAACTGTTAAGTTCATACAACACCTAGTTCATCTTTTTTTATTTAAGAAACATAGCAACATTATGCTCATTTGAAATATAAAAAAACGATAGATAATAAGGTGCAATTAAAAAAAATCTATAATAAGAAAAATGGACAGTTAAAAACGACGGTGGAAATGGCATGTGCAAGCTTTTTTGCTTTGATCTTCCTATTCTACTGCTCCTACCCTCCTGATAGTTTTAAAGTTCTACATATTTACGAAAATATCACCGCATCAATCTAAGCTGCAAATCACAAAGATCTTGTGTCTGAGATTATTTCATAAGGTTTTGGATATGTGTGTGTGTATATATATATATATATATATAAAGAGAGAGAGATCATAAGAAAACCCCTCTTTGTAAGAAAACTCTATAATACCATAACTAAACCACAAAAAAACTAAACCCTAAAAGCTAATCCGTGAAGACTAACACGTAAAAACTAAACGTTAAAACTAAACTCTAACCTCTAAAAATTAAGCCCTAGAAAAAATCACAAATATCAATCGTTTGATAGAGTTTTCTCATGATCCTCACCATACATATATATAGAGAGGAAGGTTAGCGTACATTATGGCTTAACGTACTTCACGTACGACAGGTAATTACGCACGTTCATTTTAAAATCACGCACGTTATAACTCAAAAATCCAAAATCACGTATGTTGAAACACAATAATCACGCATATTGAAAACATTAATCACGCATGTTATAGAACAAATCACGCACGTTATCGTACGTGAAGTACGTTAAGCCAAAATGTACGATATACTTTTTCTATATATATATATATGTGTGTATATATAGGGTGTGTTATTGTAAAAAGGGGTTCTTTTGTGAGAAAGGTAAGAAGTGTTTTAAGCCCTTAGATCTTGTAGTTAATGGTTGAGATCAAAAGGGGCTTAAAATGTAAATTATGTTTTATGTTTTTTTTACTAGTTTGGCTAGATTAGGGGTAATAGTGTCTTTTTATATATTATTTAAATAAAGAAACTATCATCAACCTTAATGCATATGCAAGTTTCCCCCTTCATTTTTTAAACGTCAATATCTTTTTATACGTGACTTCAAAAAAAACTATACCATAATAACGAGCGTTTTTTATCTTTAATATGAGTACCATATTGCTATACTTATATATACAAAAAAAAAATACATTTCAATCGGATGTTTTAGTCCATGGTGTTATGTCTATGTTCATACAATGGTGTTTTAATTGTATTGTGATTCAAGTCATGGTGTTTTAGCTGTTACACGTAACACGTGGCAGCCTTTGGTTCTTACACGTAACACAGTCTGCAAAAAGGTGTAACATGTGACAAAAAGGAGGTTCATTCATTTGGGTTTCTTAGTTTTCTTAAATAATATGGGTTTTCTTTCTATCCCTCCCATATATATATATATATATATATATATATATATATATATATATATATATATATATAGGGGAGCGCTATAATGAAAAACACCTCCAGTTGTAAGAACCATGAGAACCACTCTCCACCAATCATATTTTGCCAACAAAAGGGTAGTTTGGTCATTTACCCCAAATGTCACACCCCGACCACGTAAAACAACAAAACGTGGCGGAAAACGTCGGGGAGTGTTGTAACAGAATCATTGTTTCATAACACATGGAAATTGAAGTATTGTTTTATTGAATAAAATAGTTACAATGTCTTAACAAACAAAGAAGTATAACAAAATTAACTAGTCTTCCATCTTTTATTGTCACTAAGGCCCAAGTCCGCCTAAGTGTATCTTGATCAATCCTATGCTTCATTTCCTGAAACACATGTGAAAATAGGTACGTCAGCATAAAAATGCCGGCGAGTACATAGGTTTTGTGAAAATGGGATTCATGACTTAAGTTTAAGAAAATGTTTAATAAAATTTAGTCATGAACCTTGTTAATTGTTTTGTTTTGTAAATCATTTGAAAAACGATAAGTTCAGATGATATGTATAAATAAGAGAATAATGTATGGTTAAACGAATAATCAAGTAAAATGAGTTTGTATAAATCAAGTTGTTTGTAAAACAATGTATTGTGAAAAGTATGTTATTTGTATAAAATGTTATATGTCTAAATTGAAATGATTTAAATAACGCTACGATATGTAATACCATACAAGCACTTATATATAGGAAGTACTAGCGGCGTATCCACCATGCTTGTATCATATTACACATGCCTCGTTACTTAAATCACTTACTCAAACCAAACCAACAATGTAAGATGTCTATGTTTAAACCAACTGCCAAATGTATTGAAATAATGTGTCAAAATGTTTATGTCAAGATGTAAATCATGTAATGTATAACCAATGTCAAAAGTGTTTATGTGTCAAATGTAAACCATGTAATGTGTAACCAAAATGATATGTATGGCTAGTGAAATGCATCAACTAAACCATAGGTGAAACGCACAAAACAAAGTATTGAAGTAAAACTTGGTTTAAATCAAAGTTATGTTTTGTGGAAATGCATGATCAAATGCAAATCATGTCAAATGTTAAGAAGTCCAAAAGTAGTCAAGTAATGTGTAAATGTTTATGTATAGTCAAAAGTTATGTATGGTAAGTAAAATGAGTCTACTTAAACCACAAGTAAAAATGTACAAAACAAAGTATTTGAATAAATCAAAAGTTATGCTTTGTAGAATAATGCATGCTTTACTAAATACGAACATTTATGCGGTATTGTGAAAATTCATACATCCAAGCCTTGCGACAGTCGGATAACTATGTAAAAGTGAGTTATCAAAATGAAAATGTATTCGGATTCGGTCATTCCTTACGTCCAAACAAAACCCGAGATTTCAGGAATGAGATTTGTCAAGTCCTATGGTACCACTACTTACTACCGAGCGGCGTAGCTAATGTTAATGAACGTATAATAGTCTCGTTTGTGCAAACCAAATGTCATAGCAGTTGTATACATGTCATATGAAAACAATGTTCTAAGTATGCTTAGTTAACATACAAAGCAGAAAAGTCATGTAAATCAATGTGCTAGCATGCTATCAGTCAACATACATAGCAGAAGTGTAATGTAAAACGATGTACTAAGTATGCACACAATGGACATACGTAGCATGAAATGTAATGAAATCATGTACTATAATGTACTAACAAACATAGCAGGTATATGATGTGAAAACAGGAAAGCACGAAAGTAACAAGTAGGCACATGTGTTTCACCCCAAAACAGTTTGGAAAACAGTAAAAGAGGGGTTCTATGTACTCACATGAGATTGTTCAGTAGTCCTAAGATAACCACCAAGCAATGCTAGAGATCTCGGAATCAAACGGCACCTAATATAGGTAACTATGTTAATAAACCGGACCTAAATCGGAAGACTGGGTAGCATGAGGGTTTGTAAACCAAATGAGTGTAGGAACTCATGTGATATGGTTTAACAAAGCCTACATACTAATTGAAACTTAACCTAAGTGCTTACGACCCATTATGACCCGTTTAGGTAGCTTATGCTACTTTAACGCGTCGTTCGCGTAAAACGCGTTCGGACCGCCTAACTAGTCCTACGACAAGTGTTATATGCTTAAACATGTTACATAATCAGTTATGTGGCAAAAGTTTAGGTTACATATGCTTAATTACCAATTATGCATGAAAAGGGTATTCTGGTAATTTACCTAAGGCGTATAAACTACCTATCATACAACTACTTAAACGTCGTGACCATAAGGTATAACCTCGGAAGGTTATTCCCTATATACTATGGTCACCTAATGTGTTTGGTCGGATTCTAATGATCGACCAAATGGGTCGAGTTCGAAAGCATAAGCGACTGATCAAGTCGCTTACCCTTACGACCCTAGACAACGTGGTAATCAGTAGGCATAGTCACTAGGACTATAACCATCGTGATTACAATCACGTTGTGAAGTTCTAACGAACTTCGCATTGACCATAAGCTGGTCAACGCTGAAAGTCAAACAAAGTTTGACTTTCGGACTCGAAAAGCAATAAAAGAACGAAGGAACACTTACAAAGGGTCCCCGAATGCTAATCTAGATCAAAATAGCTCAGGTATGAAACAAAGGTTTCAACTTAGAGCACAATTGATCAGATTCTTGTGAGAAATGAATGAAAATGTGATGGGTATTTATAGATTTCGGTCCACCGTTAAGATCGTTTCTTGGAGAAGAGGGAATGATCTAGCCCGTACACTTGTCAAGATGTTGTGGTAACTAATTGGGCACTCACCATAGGGTTTTGACACTTGTACTTGGCTTTTGGAGGGGTTAAGAGCTGAAGACAGCAGCCAAGAAACGATTTGCTGCATCTGGGCATTTGTTGCACACCGTAACAAATAACCCTTACGGTCCGCAACAAATGAAGTTTGGCAGAATGTCAGTTTTGGTCCCTGCAGCCCCCTATCTTGGTTTTCGATGCATTTTTGACACGTTTAAGCCCCGTTAACCCCATTTCAAAGCTCTAAAATGAAGTTAAAGTATAGGGAACTTAAAATGGGTTCAAAAATATATCGGATGTCGGTTCGTTTAGCCGTACGATTGCTTTATTCGGTTAATTACGACGGAATGCGCATAAGCGTGAAAAACGATCCAAATGGCGTGACGAATGGATTTTTTTTATGCCAAACACTAAAATAAAATATAGTCATGCTTACATAAATTTTTGGATGTCCGGATGTATTCAGAACGTAAGTTATGCGCGAAAATGCAAACTTGTGCACTTTTTGACACTTTTAGTCCCTGAATGACCCAAAAGTTTATTTTAGCACACCGAACCCATCCAAGCCTATTTCTAAGCTATGTGAAGGATATTTAGGGTATGTTTAACTTATGTTCATGTTCCGGAATGTTCGTTACAGTTCAAATTGGCATACTTTCGCAGTTTGTCAAGTTTAGTCCCTGTAAGCGAATTAACTTGATTTCGGCATACCAAAGCCTTCAAAACTTATTTCTAAGTTATGTAAAGGTTATTTAAGGTATGTTAAGCCTATGTCACTATTCCGGAGTGTTTGTTGCATTAAACTGGTTATATTTACGCATAGGTGCGCGTATAACCTTCCAGAAAGCGATTTAGAGTTTGGAATTGAACAAAAATTGATATGTGCAAATGATACACATATTTTTACAAATCCCAAGTATGAAATATAATATTTCATTGGTTCGGTATTTGTTTGATGGCCGTGGAGGCACAGGTGTTACACCAAATGTCAAATCTCACCCTCTCTCTTCATTTAAATCTCACCCTCTATCTCTTCCTTTTAAATCTCACCCTCTCTCTCTTCATTTAAATATCACCGTCTCTCCCTTCCTTTTAAATCTTCACCCTGTGTCTTCTTCCTCATTTGTTTTCCACCACCATGGTCATCTTCGATGAGAGAGAAGGGGAACCGACGATACTTACTTGCAACCCACCCCCCTCCTGTGACACCCTGACTTTTGCGGAAGCGTGATTATGTGTGACTTGCTTAATATCATTGAATTCAACCATATCAAACAACTATATGATAAAACCCAAGATGTTCATCCATAGATAAGTTTTAAAACATTACAACAACATTGTTTTAAATCCCAAATACAGACTTCAAATTCATATTACAAACCATTCAAATTGTTTAGAGTTCCATAAGGACTCGACGAAAGACACTAATAAAAACTAGGCTTCGAACTATGTATCTTATCTAGGATAAGATACAGAATCCCAAACCCTTAGACACCGGATGACATCTTTTATTTCAAACATCACTTGAAACTTCCAAACGCTCGCTAGATCCACATTTAGTTTCCTAAAATACATGTAGTTTGAAAACATCAACAAAAGTTGAGCGCGTTCACGTGTTTTGTAGGTGTGCACGAATAAACCTTGAAATCATTGAAAGTATCTATGTATTTGTAAATCTCGGTATGAAAGCAACAAGGAAAACAGATCGATTAATGGTTTGTAAGGCCATTAATATGTGTGACGTGATGCAGGAAGGCTCAATCCTAGCGGATTTTGTACCGGGCTTCCGGCTGTAAGACATAGATAGTCACCTCATGGGCCAAATCCCGGTCCTCATGGGTGGGGCTCGCAACACCCAAATAGATCTATCACTCATGTCCCTCGGTCCTACTACGAGGATTAATGGTCTTAAGCGTTGTACCCACCACTCACATGATCTAGCAGTACCTTCCTTAGCTAACCATACCATTTGTAAACGTTTGTAAACAATTTGTAACATGTACTTCACCACCGAAGTTATAAAACCGAAAATAGTTAAATGAAAAGGGGGACATGAACTCACAGTCTTGCATTCTTCGTATCCAATGTAACCCAAAGCTGCTACTTGTGTGCACGACTACCTACAACGTACTACGGTTTATTAGACGGGCGGGTCGTGCCTTTACTTAGCCTTAATTATTGTCTTTGAGTTACGTTTCTTTGTGTCCTCAATATTATTCCAAGTTATATAATTATTTGTTAAAATTTTAAATATTTTAACTTAAATTATATTTATTAAATTTTGGAATAGTTGTCAAAGTAATATATTTTAACTTGTCACATTTATGTATTTGTACATGTATAATTTCCCAAGGATGGGTGTATTCATACTCGTATTCTTAACCTTGTGTATTTTTGCCAAGTATCGGTGGCGTATTCCGGTGTATATATACGTACGAGAATACATATTTTTATTTTTGTTTATTAAGTATTCTTATACTTAATTTTTGTATTTATTTTTCCGGAATAATACTCTTAATAACAATTCACCAATATATATTCTCAAATATATATTTTAAGAAAACATTCATAGAAAAATTATTTATAATTTTTCCTCTTGGTAAAAATAATTGTATTTTCATTTAAGTCTCAAAAATAATATATTTTCAAGTTTAACTTAGAAAATATATATAAATCTATTTTTCACCAAAAAATAATGTATGTTCTCCTTGTCAAAAATATGATATATTTTGTAATGATTGTAAGAACCATATTTTTGTTCTCTTGGTGTCCAAAATACCAATTACCAAAATATACTTATGAATTTATTTCCAGAATATTTATGTAAGTTATATTCCTTGTTCGGTTTCTCCAATATTTTGGGTATAAATTATATATTTATTTCTTGGAATTTTGGTAATATTTTGTATTTGTAATTTCTTGGTATTTTGGTGAGTTATATTATTTCAAGTCCTAAAATAATATAACTAATACACATAATATACAAATATTCACACACGTGGTGACATCTATATATATATTCTCCTAAATACATATTTAGTCACTTTTATTATCAAAAACCAATCTCCAATATTTACAATTTTCGTAACAAAAATTATTGCAAACTTTATATGAAAATTCATGGTTTAAAATATACTTGTAAATATTTGTTTAAAAATATTTTTCTAAGTGTTTAATTTTTAGGAAAATTTTGCCATAGTTTCCCCTTAAAAATGGAGGTTTCTATGCTTTCAAAGCATATCATTTTCTTTTTATAAATTATCACAATCAACAACAAATCAACCGATACTTACCAATTTGTCAAAATCAAGCTTTAATCACTACTTCATAAACTTGAAAATTTATAAAAATTTGTAGTAACTTACTAGTGTGTTTAGTAAGCTTAGTTACATTTTAAAGTGTGGTTATTTATTTAAAAACATCATTATTGAAGAATTTAGATCTTCATAACTTGTAAATCATTTTTCTAAAAATATTTCTTCTTGAGTTTTTCTTGTTAAACACATGATCCTACACTTGATTAACCACTAAAAATGTGATTAATTTCTTTAAGAACCAAGTTTATGTAAATCTTGTATTTTAACTTGGTTTCTTGAAAATTATTCTTTGAAATCATCCATTTATATGATCTACATTACACTTTGATCATTATTTTTCAAGAAAGCATGTTATACTTCAAGCTCATGCCTTAACATAAAGATGATTACTTTGATCTACAACATAATCATCCTCTCATCTTGCTAGATTATGTCTTTAATCACCATCTAGCAAGATCATATGATGTTTAACCTCATAAACACAAACAATCATCAATCAAGAAGCATAATAACACTTAACAACATGATTTCTTATGATTTTTAAGCTTATGTTTAAGTTTCATGTTCATGATTCATAGTGTTCTTCAAGATTAGTTACTTGTATCCTTCTTTAACCAACTAAATAAGATGTAAAATGGAGTGTAGAATGATCTTACTACTAGCTCAAGGCTAGGGATGATCACAAGATGAAGATGAGGTGGCTAAAGGCTTGTATGAGAGGTCCTTCAACTTCCAAGAGCTCCTAGCTTCCTTATATTGCTTCTTACACCTTATAATATGTAGAGAATGGTTGAAAGATTGAATGATGATGATGGTTGTGTGGGTGTGGGTTACGGCCGAGAGGAGAGGGGAAGGAAGAAGAAGAGTGAAATGTTGGTGAGTTGTGAAAATGATAAGTTTATGATCTTTGAGTTTCACTTATAATCCATCAACACAAGTTTAGCTAGTGGTTTATATGTTTAGTAAAGTTGTGTACATGATCCATTAAAATAACAAAATAAAATCACTAGTGGGCCATGTATGTTGGCCGTGAATAGGTGGGGGGGGGGGTTCTAGATTAGGGTGTAATTGTGTAGTTAGTTTATAGTTGAAATCCAAGTAATCTAGTTAGGTGTTTAGTTGTTATGTGATTATATAGTGTGTTATGATGTTCAGGGACCATAACTAGCTTGGTAATGTTAAAATAATGCTTCTAGTGAAAATTTGGTGTTTCGGTAGTGTCCGGTTGTTCGGTTGGTTACTGGTTCGTTAAGGTGCTAAACTATGCAGTTTAGTGAGCTTTATGTTACCGTTTGTGACAGTTTTGATTCCCGACACTTAGGAAAGCATTCTGGACCATTTAACCATATTTATGCATGATATTTAAGTGTTTAAATGCTGATTTTTGCTGAATTCAGCAATTTAAGTGAGTTTCAGGCACTTTCTGGCACTTAAACTATCTCTAGGAAGGCAATTTTTATGATCCTTACTTTCCTACACACTATACTAGTGTAACTCTTGGTTTCTGGCACATTCTGTGTCTCAATACCATGTTTGTCTATGTACTGAACTCCGTCAGCATTTTTCTGATTTGCCTGATAATTGTGCTAACTTTGTTTCGTGCATCATTTGAATCAATAAAGTTTGCATGCAATAATGTTATGTCATTTACAATATATGATGCATATGTATGTATGATAACAATAATCAGAAAGCAATTCATGTCATAAATTGTAAATCAGCACAGTCATTAAGCATTAATCATTGTCTAATAATTGTACGGATACATGCAAATTTGACAATTGTCACACCTCCGTCTCTGCAGTAACCCACCACCGTCTTCATCTCTTCCGATCTACCTCAAACACCCCCTCCCTCCGGTGAATACCTGCCAAAAACCTGAAACAAATCCGACCACCACCAACTCTTGGTGGCAGCGGAGAACAGCAGCAGCAACACCGCCACCACCACCACCACCACCGTCTTCATCTCTTCCGATCTACCTCAAACACCTCCACCCTCATGCCGACCGGTAACCGGCTTTGTGAACCGGTGTTTTGAGCTTCTGACTGTTCGTAGTGGTGGGTGACTGATGTGTGCAAAATGCAACATATAAATTACATCAAATGTGGTATAAAACTAACCCTTTTTTAGTACTAATGTTGGAAAAAGTGTGTTTTTATCTTCCTTTTGTATTTTCAGGGTTAAAAGAGCTTAAATGGACAAAAGAAGCAAAAAATGCAGCTAAATCTAACAATAATACAAGAAAAGGAATAAACGTGGCATGCCCGACCGCTTGACAGCATCTCCCCAAGCAAAAACAAGAGAACAGAAGGCTGAACACGCCCCGTGCTCAATGAGCACGGGGGCGTGCCCAAGTGTTTGCAGAAAAGACAAAGCTGTAGAAGCTTCTATCACCCACCACGGGGGCGTGCCCAGCGGACACGAGGCCGTGGTCAACGCAAAGATTCGCAGAATCTAGGCAAATCTTGATAGTACAGATACGCTTCTGCACACGGGGTCGTGCCCAGCGGACACGGGGGCGTGGTCAACTAATGCAGACAAACTGCATTTAATGAAGAAAGAGAAGATGGGTGGACATGGGGCCGTGCCCAATGGACACGGGGCCGTGTCCGGGCTTCTGTGTAGGCTATAAATAGGGGTGCTTGGCTCACTTGCAAATCATCCCTTGGCAAACCACCTCTCTCACACTTCACCCACCCACCACCACCATCACAACCCACATCCACCACCATCATCCATCATAGAGTGTGTGAGTAGTCTCGGGATCCAAGATTGATCGTAAGAGTTCTTGACAATCAAAGACCATGTTTGCCTAAGTCTCTTACATCACTTGGTGAAGACAAGTGTTTAGTGTAATACTTTTTTATTTTTAATCTTTTCGCACTTTTTATTTGGTTATGTATTAATGACTTTAATAACTAGTTTCTTATGTTGAAGGTGAATCTTCCTTATCATTTGTCCGTGGTGTCTTGGCATTATTTTACTGTCTATATAAAATAAAATATTTTCACCATTCATATCTCCACGGTCTATATGGAGATATGTTGGCTACCTGGTCGGATGTTAAGGGAATGGTTTGGTAAGAGTCTTGCCTTGTTCAGTGTATAGATCCTGCAAGGACCTGGGTCAAGTTTAGTAGGACCTCCTTCAATACCCACTGGTATTGGATGGCGGGGGTCCGAACTCCTTGACCCCCTCATATGTAAACTACTATTAAAACTTTAACCCGGCTACTTAGGAGTGTATCCCTGCTGACTCAAACTACTTAGCCGAGGGTAACGTCACCTTCAAAAGAGGGGCCTACCACAATATGCATTAATAACTTAATTAATTATCTTTCAATAATCCAACCCTTTAGGATTGTATCATTGCTGACTCAAACTACTGGGTTGAGGGTAACGTCACCTTCAAAAGAGGGACCTACTACTATAACTAAGATAATCTCTTAAAAAGTGCAAAAGTGCGAAAATAATCAAAGGTTACACTAAATACGAGTCGGATCCAAGTGATTCATCTTGTCTATCTGTTTTTATTTTTATTTTTCAGCATTTTTAGTTTTTATTTTCTAGTTTAAAACCTTTTTCTAAATTTTTGATTTGATTAGACGTTGAGGATAAACCGGTGTTCTTAGAGTAAAAGAAGAGTTAATCAATCAGCAACTGGATGAAATTGCTAAGTTGAAGCTTCAATTCCAAGAAGCTAAAATTGAAAATGAACGTATCCAGTTGAAACTGAAAAGTTACAACTCCGCAAGCTTTGTTTTACAACACATTGTTCCTAAACCAATTGGGAAGAACAAAGCAGGCGAAGATGTTTACTTTGATGGAACCGGGGTTAGGTTTCACCAGGTTCCACCACCAGTTTTAAACAATTTTTCAAAGAAAAAATCAGGGTTGGTTAATGATGAAGAAGAAATTGAAGTTAAACTTCCAGACACAATTGATATTACATATTCTACTTCATTATCTGATGATAGTGTTCAGTCTCAAGTGGTTAAAAATGTTGTTGAAAATGTTTTGAAATCTGATAGTGATTCAGTTGAGGATGATGAATGTTTTCTGGAAAAATACATTCCAAAATCAAAGTCCAAAAACAACTTAAATGAAGAACCGAGTCTTGTGATGTACAAGATGGCTGGATCTGATAAGTTGTATTCGGATCAAGATTTTCCTATAGAGAATGTGAATGTTGGAAAGTTGAGAAATGTTTTTAAGTTGATGGAAATTGATGTGTCTGAAATTGAAGGTTTGAAACAAGCAAAGAGGCAATTGAACTTTGAAAAAGACAAAGCTTACTATAAAAAAGCTGTTGTACCACCACGTTTTTCTAACAATAATCAAAACAGATGGTTGGGTGGTTATCAGGGTGGTAAGTACAATCAACGAAGAAATTTTCAAAACAAGAAGTTTGTAGAGAAAAAGATGTTTGCAAAAAGTTCAAGTTCACTTTCTGATGAAGAATCTGAGATTTTTTCAAAATCAAATGAAGAATTCTTTGCGAAGAAGGCCTCACAGCCTCAGTCTGAAGGCACAAGTCGGGTAGTTGATACTCGAACTTGCTTCAAATGTAACAAAGTTGGACATATTGCACGAAAGTGTACCAACTTTAAGTCTAAGACTGAAGTTGTTGAGAATCAGAAGAAGAAAAATGATGCAAAAGGAAAAGCTCCAATGTTTGTTGAAAAACAGATTTTGAAGAAGAAAAATGAAGTTACAAAAGTTAAAACTGAATCTATCAAAGAATCAGTTAAGAAAAATGAACCCATAAAGAATGTGGTAACTAAAATTGACAAATTTTACAAACGGGTTGCATCACCTCAACAAACATGGAAGCCAAAAGTTGTTGAACAAAAAGCAAGTTCTCCAAAATCAAAGGTTTTAGAGTCAGAAAAACAATCATCTTCGACCACACAGGTCAAAATGGATGTTCCTTTGGACTATTATGAGAAACTTGAAAAACCAGAGTCTATGGTTACTGAAAAGAAGAATGTGGTTAAGAAAGATCAACCATCTGGTCAACCTCTGAAAAATGAAATTTTCTTATACAAAGAGGTTGAGGTTGGATCTAAGGAAAGCTTAAAATTGAATGACAAAAATTTTCCGCCACTTTACACAACAAAAACTCACATTAAAGTCAAGTTACCTGAGTCAAAAGAGGCTTGGGTGGCATCAAAATCTCATTAAATGTTTGTGAAATGTGCAGGAACTTCCAAGATCCGTTTCGCGATGGATTATGGATTGTGGAGCTTCTCGGCACATGACGGGGAAGAAAACCCTATTGTATGATGTTCGTGGTTTTAATGGAGGTTATGTGGGATTCGCAGGTAATCAAGGTGGTAGAATAGTTGGAGAAGGAACGTTATCCAATGGCATTGTCACGTTTGAAAGAGTAAACTACATCGCCGAACTGGAAAACAATCTATTGAGTATATCTTAGATCTGTGATAGGATGTATACAACGCACTTCACAGACAAAGAATGTTTGATCTTGAAACCAGGATTTGTTGTTCCTGAAGAATGGATTATCATGAGGGCTCCCAGAGTAAATGACTTGTATATACTGGATATGAGTGTGGCAACTACAACCACGGGTCAGGCTCATTGTTTTATGTCAAGAGCAACGGAAAAAGAATCGCGGTTATGGCATAGAAAGATGGGTCATATTCATTTGCGAAAAATGAATCGCCTGGTACACAATGATTTGGTTACTGGTGTTCATGTGAAAGGTTTTCATCTTGAGGGGGAGTGCACTAGCTGCATCAAAGGAAAGCAAAAGAAGAAATCTCACCCCGGGAAGAAAGAAAATTCAATCTCGAGACCTTTAGAGAGACTTCATATGGATTTGTTGGTCCAGTGAACGTGAAAAGCATTACTGGTGATCTCTATTGTCTTGTAGTAACAGACGATTATTCAAGATTTTCTTGGGTATTATTTCTGAAGTCAAAAGATGAGACGTTTGATCGTTTGATGACGCTTTTCAAGAAGATGGAAAACTTGTACCAAACACGCATTAGAAGATTACGTAGTGACAATGGTACTGAGTTCAAGAATATAAAGATGGAAGAGTATTGTGATGAAAGAGGTATATTGCATGAATTTAGTGCTCCGTACACTCCGCAGCAAAATGGAGTAGCAGAACGTAAGAACAGAACACTAATTGAAACGGCCAGGACGATGCTTGCTGATTCAAAGCTACCAGTAAATTTTTGGGCAGAAGCAGTGTCAGCCGCATGCTATACACTCAATCGGGTTCTCACAGTAAAGAAATTCAACAAGACGTGTTTTGAGTTGATCAATAACCGCAAACCGAATTTGAAGTATCTAGAACCGTTTGGGTCTCCCTGCACGGTTATAGAACCTTTTGGAAAGTTTGGTGCAAAGAGCATTGAAGGAATTTTTGTGGGTTACTCAAGTCCATTGAAACGAGTTTTTGTTCCAAGCTTGAAGATGATTATTGAAGCACACAATGTTGAATGTCAAGGTTATACAATGCCACCACAGAATCCAGGCGATTCATGGCGTTTTCACTATGACACTTTGTGGAATTTGTTTGACATGGAAAAAGAAGAGGAAGAAGAAGATTTCTTTGACGAGTTGGATATTCTAAGAGAGTATGAGTCATCTCAGGAAAGGTTCCCAGCTGAGTCTTCAAGACGTCAAAGGCACACTTCTAATGACGATGAAGCAGGTCCAAGCAATGCTGGAGAACATGGTGATATTCAACAAAACGAAGTTGCTCATGATAATCAGACGGTAGAAAATGACAATCAAGAATCTGAGAACAGACCAGTATTTGATCGTGGTGATTCAAATTCTGAGGGGGAGCAAATTCAGATTTCAAGTCAAACTATTCCAGTTAGTGAACAAAGTGCAAATCAAAATATTACAAATCTGGAGGGTGAGGTAGATGTTCCAGGCGAGGTGATGCCACGAACTCTTTCATACCATCCAGAGGAATTGATTATTGGAGAATTACAATCAGGCGTCCGCACAAGACGACAAATTGATCAAGGGCTTACTTGTTTTTATACAAAAATTGCTCCGTTACAAACTGAGTTTTCACTAAGTTTTTTTATTTCGCAGATTGAACCGAGAACTTATAAGGAGGCGCTTACTGAAGATTCTTGGGTCAATGCGATGCAAGAGGAGCTAAGCCAGTTTGAGAAGTTAGGAGTGTGGAAGTTAGTAGATTTGCCTGATGGTCACAGGAAAATTAACTCAAAATGGGTGTTTAAATGCAAGAGAGATGATTGAGGGGTTATTATTCGAAACAAAGCTCGACTCGTAGTCCAGGGTTTTAGTCAGCAGGAGGGTATAGATTTCACTGAAGTATATGCTCCCGTGGCTCGACTAGAAGCGATCAGAATCTTCCTAGCATTTGCATCGTGGAAAAATTTTAAAGTTTATCAGTTAGATGTTAAATCGGCGTTTCTCTATGGGAAGGTAAAAGAGGAGGTATATGTCAGACAGCCACCGGGCTTTACCGATCCAATCCACAAAGACAAGGTTTATTTGCTGGATAAAGCGTTGTATGGTTTACACCAGGCCCCGAGAGCTTGGTATGAGACATTGTCTCAACACCTGCTAGCCAACAGCTTCATCCGTGGAAAAGTGGATGCCACTCTATTCACCAAAGAGGTCGACGGACATCTTCTGATAGTTCAAATATACGTGGACGACATCATATTTGGGTCAACAAATGAAAATCTGTGCAAAGATTTTGAAAGTGTTATGAAACAGAAATTTGAAATGTCATCGATGGGTGAGATGAAATTCTTCTTGGGACTTCAAGTTGAACAACTGCCTAAGGGAATATTCATACATCAAACGAAGTACGTTCATGATATTCTAGAGAAATTTGGGATGTCAGGAATGTCGCCGAATTCCACCCCATTAGCGACAAATCATGGGATAAACCCAGATCTCACCGGAGATAGGGTAGATGAAACGATGTATCGTTCTATGATCGGTTCGCTGATGTACTTGACAGCTTCAAGACCCGATATTATGTATCCAACCTACCTTGCAGCGCGATTTCAGTCAAGTCCTAGAGCTTCGCATATGATGATTGTGAAAAGGATATTACGCTACCTGAAAGGAACTCCAACATTGGGGTTGTGGTATCCAAGAAAAGGCGATTTCACGCTCGAAGGGTATTCTGATTCTGATTTCGGATGCTGTAAAGTTAACGCTAAATCAACAATAGCGGGGTGCCAGTTTTTCGGACCAAGATTGGTTACCTGGCAATGCAAGAAGCAGACCTCTGTGGCTTTATCCACATGTGAAGCTGAGTATGTATCTGCTAGCAGTTGTTGCTCTCAGATCTTGTGGATCCAGCAACAGATGCGCGACTATGGTTTGCAATTTCTTAACACCCCTATCTTTGTTGATAATGAGGCAGCAATAAACATTACTAAAAATCCTGTTCATCATGCTAAAACTAAACACATAGAAATTCGACATCACTTCATTCGAGATTGTTTCGAGAAGAAGTTGATACGAATTGAGAAAACCAATACTGACGAGCAAAAAGCTGATTTACATACCAAGGCATTTGATAAAAATCGTTTTAAATATCTTTTAAAACTGAACGATATGAAGCTTTTATTGGTGGCGGATGGGATTCTTGGCGTTGATGAAGGAGACATTGTAGATGATGTTGAGAAGCAATCTGCAATGGTTTGTCGATTTTTTACTTGTTTTGGTATTTAGGGGGAGGTATTAGGGTAATATTTTCAGAAAATACAAAAACAGTAAAAAATTTCAAAAATCCAAAAACATGAGATATTTTCAAAATACAAAAACAATAGAAAACCAGAAAATAGTTTGTGTAAAAAAGGGAAAATGATTGTACATCAGTTTGACAGTTACAGTATGCTAAAGATATGGAAAGTTTAAAAAGTTTTAAACAGTCTCACTGATGATGTGCCGATAGATTTTTACACATTTAGTAGGTTTGTTCGGGATATAAACTTAAATCTTTACTTACTTATTTCGTGGGGAACACTACTTGGATATATAGGTAACCCCTGAAATTTTGTTTGAAAGATCCCTTTTTCTGAGATACTAGGTCTTTATACTCAGTGATATCTGGGGTATTATTCCGGGACTTCTGATAATTCGGAAGCAATGGCCTAGTCCCCGTATAATACTTTACTGCTTGCTTGAAATATAGCATCGCCCTCAGTATAAAAAATGACGAAGCATTGAAAAATGCTAATCATGTACTGTTGTAAAAAAAGATCCTCTAAAGGGGACACACCTTAAGTCGAAGCCGTCATCTCTCTGCTGAATGGAAGTTCTGACCTGAGCTCTCACGGTTTTCACAATTTAACCCCTTATAGATATCATCTGTGGTATACTCACCTGTAAGACTGAATATTGGGATTTGGATACAGGAGTATATTCAAGAAGTGGGACACATGAATGAGTTTAAGTCTCTAAAACACCTAATCCGTATCCTGGACATATTGAAAATTGTGTGAGAATTTAAATGGATCAGTATATCGACAATCTAAGTGAATTGTTTAATTCTGAGTATGTAATTAAAGCTTAACGGTACTTGTAACTTGTCGTATAACTGATATGATTCCCTAACACGCTTACCAAAATATGTTTGTAAATAGTTTACTTTCATTGCATTTTATTTTTGTATTTTATTTATAGTTTAGAAACTTTATTCAAAATTCAAAAAGATTTTACACTTCTGCTTTATTTTCCGACAAACCAAAGTGGAAAGCTGATCTTCAGATTCACAATTTGAAGCAGATGCAGGAAGTTTCTGAGCTGGAAGATGAGTTATGAGCTTATCATGTTAAACCTGAAAATTGTAAAGTGAAAACAAGTTCATTAAGTTGAAACTTGTTAATTTTTCAGAAAATGTTTGATCATATGTCAGTGTGATTTATCTCAAATCAACCAAGGTTATTAAGTTGGACTTGGTAGATTAATTGAGTAATCAGGGTCATTAACTTGAACTTGAATACTTAAGTGGATTTTTAAATTCTGAAAAAAAAATTCAACAAATGAAGTTAAATGGTAAGTTTAGATTGAAACTGTTATTGTCATATATCTTATATTTAGGTAGAGATTGTGCAGGTAAAAAGTTTAGAATTTATGAAAGCAGCTAAGCAAGATTCCCATGGTTATATAGTTTGAGCCAGGTCATGATTCTAGGCCTCAGCAAATTGAAAGGGGGAGTCTGAAGACATAAAAGTCAGATACAGTTCCTGAATCTACATTCAAGGGGGAGTTTGAGGGTTGTTAAAGATTCGGATTTTGTAATTCATGCTAGCTGTTGTCAAAAGAAGGAAAGATTTGAAGGAAGCTTACAGTGTCAGACATATTGGACAGAGTGAGAAGATAGACAAAGACTAAAGACTGAAGACTAGATACTAAAGACTTCGTTAACATCCAAGGGGGAGTCTGTTGGTGCACTAATGTCTGTTAACTACGTCTTTATAGAGTCTTATGTTTAGATAGGATAATCCAGTGCACAATAGGATCAGAAATTAGGGTTTTATGTGTGTAAATATGTAATTCCGCTTGAAAGTGACATTGACTAGTTCAAGCGAAATCAACACATGTAATTCCGCTTGAAGTGGTCAGTGACACTTTCGAGCGGAATCACCCAGTCTATATATAGGTGTGTGCTGAGTTCATTTGGAGCGGAATTAGAGAGAGTATTTCAGAGCCGAGGTGCTGTCCGTGTGTCATTTGAATTGTAAAAAGCTTTGAAATCAGTAATACAAGGAGAATTAAGAAGTAACAAGCTGTTTTGACATCATTTACACTGATTCCGCCTTTGTTCTTGATGATAAACTCTTCGGATTGACTCATTAGGGTCACACAACGATCCAACAGGACACGGGGGCGTGGTCAACTAATGCAGACAAACTGCATTTAATGAAGAAATAGAAGATGGGTGGACACGGGGCCGTGTCCGGGCTTCTGTGCAGGCTATAAATAGGGGTGCTTGGCTCACTAGCAAGTCATTCCTTGGCAAACCACCTCTCTCACACTTCACCCACCCACCACCACCATCACAACCCACATCCACCACCATCATCCATCATCCATCATAGAGTGTGTGAGGAGTCTCGGGATCCAAGATTGATCGTAAGAGTTCTTGACAATCAAAGGCCCTGTTTGCCTAAGTCTCTTATATCACTTGGTGAAGACAAGTGTTTAGTGTAATACTTTTTATTTTTAATCTTTTCGCACTTTTTATTTGGTTATGTATTAATGACTTTAATAACTAGTTTCTTATGTTGAAGGTGAATCTTCCTTATCATTTGTCCGTGGTGTCTTGGCATTATTTTACTGTCTATATAAAATAAAAGATTTTCCCCTTTCATATCTCCACGGTCTATATGGAGATATGTTGGCTACCTGGTCGGGGGTTAAGGGAATGGTTTGGTAAGAGTCTTGCCTTGTTCAGTGTATAGATCCTGCAAGGACCTGGGTCAAGTTTAGTAGGACCTCCTTCAATACCCACTGGTATTGGATGGCGGGGGTCCGAACTCCTTGACCTCCTCATATGTAAACTACTATTAAAACTTTAACCCGACTACTTAGGATTGTATCCCTGCTGACTCAAACTACTTAGCCGAGGGTAACGTCACCTTCAAAAGAGGGGCCTACCACAATATGCATTAATAACTTAATTAATTATCTTTCAATAATCCAACCCTTTAGGATTGTATCATTGCTGACTCAAACTACTGGGTTGAGGGTAACGTCACCTTCAAAAGAGGGGTCTACTACTATAACTAAGATAATCTCTTAAAAAGTGCAAAAGTGCGAAAATAATCAAAGGTTACACTAAATACGAGTCGGATCCAAGTGATTCATCTTGTCTATATGTTTTTATTTTTATTTTTCAGCATTTTTAGTTTTTATTTTCTAGTTTAAAACCTTTTTCTAAATTTTTTATTTGATTAGACGTTGAGGATAAACCGGTACTAAAAGCTCTTGTGTCCTTGGACGACCTCGGTATCTTACCAACGCTATACTACGCTCACGATGGGTGCACTTGCCCATATGTGTGTTTAGTGTTAGTAAAATATCGTGTTTTATAAATTTAAAACTTGACTAAAGTGTAAAAAGGGCTAAAACATATACTTAAAAACTATACAACACTGACGCACATCAGTGACTGTTCGCGTAAGATCTGACAAGGAGATGGGGAGATGATTTGCGGTGGGTTTGGTGGTGTGGCGGCAGTGGTGGGTGACGGTGGAGTGTAGGTCCAATGGAGATGGGGGAGATGATTTGCATCTGGTGGTGGTGGGTTTTGACGCCGACGGCTCCGATGTTGGGGGTTGATGTCGACGGTGGGTGAAGGGCGGCGATGGTTGTGTGTTCTTGAATCTGATGGTATTTTGGTATGTTGGGGGTTTTATTTGTGTGTTCTTGAATCTGATGGTGGTGTGTTCTTGAATCTGATGGGTTTTTGGTATGTTGGGGGTTTTGATATGTGTTCTTTGATCTCTGTTTTGATTTGTATTCTTGAATCTGATGGTTTTTTGGTATGTTGGCGGTTTTGATTGGTGTTCTTTGATTTCTGTTTTGATTTGGTATGTTGGGGGTTTTTTTATTTGTGTTCTTGAATCTGATGGTTTTTTGGTATGTTGGGGGTTTTGATTTTGAATCTGATGGTTTTTTGGTATGTTGGGGGTTTTGATTTGTGTTCTTTGAATCTGTGGGTTTTGATATGTTCGATTGGGCGGCGATGATGCAAAAAAAAAAAAAAAAAAAACGTAGATTTTGATGACGATGGCGCGGCAAGGACGACGGAGGGTAGGTTTTTTTTAACCTGCAACCCCACTTTTGCAGCCTTTTGATTATCGGAAAATCTGAGCCAAACCCCGTTTTTTTTTTCGAGATACACATTGTTTTGATGTTGTGGGTTTTTTATATTTTTTCCCCATTCGATGATGATAACAATCTATCTGAGACACCTACCGAGTTTGCGATTTCTGGGTGCGTTCGTTTTGCGTAAAAAAGTTTTTGTGAAAAAAAAAGTTAAACAGTAAACTTTTTAACGAAAAACGTAAAACTTTTTAACGTAAAACGTAAAAAGGTTAACATAAAACGTAAAACGTCAAAAGTTTTACGTAAAACGTAAAAAGTTTAACGTAAAACGTAAAAAGTTTAACGTAAAACGTAAATTTATTAACGTAAAACGTAAAAAGGTTAACGTAAAAAGTTTAACGCAAAACGTAAAAAGTTTAACGTAAAACGTAAAAAGTTTAAAAAATCTGAATTTAAAAATGCTTTTAATAAAAAAATTATGTTTAAAAAATAAAAACTAATATAATAATACAAAAAAATAATAAAAAAACAATAAAGACAAAAAGACAACATAGAGTAATTTTACTAAACTACCCTTTTAGATTAAAATATTAAAGACATAATAAGACAAAAAATATTTAATATTATATTTAATTACTTTTAATCTCATCCATTGATCTTGAAGACCTAATGGTTGAAAAGTGGTTCTCTCAGTTCTTACAACTGGAGGTGCTTTTCATTTTAGCGCTTCCATATATATATATATACATATGGGAATGATTATTGAGAAGAAACTTAATGCGAGAAGAAAAAGAAGAAAAAACATAATGATAAAATAATAAAGAGTTTTTAACTACTCTCATTAATTAGGGAAAAATATTTTTTTCCT
This sequence comes from Helianthus tuberosus, assembly GCA_030545235.1. Taxonomy (NCBI): domain Eukaryota; kingdom Viridiplantae; phylum Streptophyta; class Magnoliopsida; order Asterales; family Asteraceae; genus Helianthus; species Helianthus tuberosus. Next base: position 153,794,240 of record CM060397.1, on the reverse strand, counting down.
ACTCATATCGAAACTTATCTTATACGTATCGAAATTTATCCTACATTTTATCGTACACATATCGAAATTTATCCTACACATATCGAAAATTGTCTTACACCATAAATTAGGTTGTGTTGAAAGAATATGTTTTTGAAAATGAGTGACATGTTTTTTTTTTAACGGTAAATTTGGATCATTGACAGACCACTAGAGTATCATTTGTCACCAGTGGAACGACCCGATCATATCCATCTCCACTAGGCAATAATGACTATATACCAATTCAGGTAGAAACCGAATAAATCTGGGGAAAAACCCCTTCTGGAAATCCAACCCAGGACATAATGGCCACTAAACCTTAACCTTAACTCACCCCTAAGATGCCACTAGGCTATAATGTCATAGGCAATTAGTTACTTATATGCTCTTAAAATAACATTAAATACACATGTTAAATAGTGTATTTCTATTGTGTAGGATGAATCGCGAGCTGTGTAGGATAAATTTCAATATGTTTAGGATAAATTTCAAAACGGGTAGGATAAATTTTGATGTGTGTAGACGATAATTTTAGTTTGGAGGATGATAGTATTTATGACTAATAAATTAGTCAAAGATAATAATAAATGAGATGAGAGAAAAACTATTTAGTGTTTTACAACTGTACGCCTTGTTATTTTTTTCTCAAATAAACCCCCTATATATATATATATATATATATATATATATATATATATATAGGGGAGGGTTATCTTGAGAACGCTAAATATCGCGAGAACGAATTAAAAAGCCAATCAAAACCAATTTTTTTAATGCAAACCTCATTGTAGTTAAGATACAACACCAGAAAAAGAATTTACAACATCAAATAATTCATTTCTCCTTTCAAAATCACTCTTTTTAGATTTTTTACGCATGTGTAAATATAACAGATTTACACATGTGTAAATGGCAAACTTACACATGTGTAAATTTTCTTTATTTACGAATTCACGTAAATTTAAACGTGTAAATTAAATTTCTAACATTGTATTCGAATAATAATGATAAGTTTAGAAAAAAAAATTGAATTTGAATTGTTTTTGACCAAGTTCTCGCGGTTTTTTCATTTGTTCTCACGGTTCTCACAATATTTAGCGTTCTCATCTAAACCCTCCCATATATATATATATATATATATATATGGAATATTGGATTTTAATAATCCTAACTATTCGCCGTTGCCCGCCAACAGTCCCAACTTTAAAAATAACCACTTGCAGTTCCAACTATTAACATATTGGCCTCCAATGGACCCTGACCAACAGAAACTTATCGCTATTAGTTTCCGGTCGCCGGAAAAACGTTTTTGGCTGGAAAATTTATTTTTTGCCGGAAAACTAAACATTTTCGTCCCAAACATCTTTTTAACCTTATTACGGACCTTTAGTAACATTTTTCTAGTAAAAGCCCCAATTATTGAAGTCGCCAGAAAACTCTTTTTTCACTGGAAAACTCCTTTTTCACTGGAAAACTTCTTTTTGGCTGGAAAACTCAACTTTTTGATCGGAAAATTAAACATTTTCGTTTCAAACCTCTTTGTAACCTTAGATCGGACCTTTAGAAACCTTTTTCTGGCCAAAAACGGTTTTCCGGCGGCTGGAGACTAACGGCGTTATGGTTCTGTTAGTCAAGGTCCATTAGTGCTCAATATGTCAATAGTTGGTACTGCCAGTGGTTATTTTTGAAATTTGAACTATTGGCAGCCAACGACGAATAGTTGGGATTATTAAAATCCAATATTTATATATATATATATATATATATATATATATATATATATATATATATTTCTTTTAATGTGGATTTTTATTTATACCCTCGCACTTTCATAATTCTATCTTTTTTTTCTTTCTTTTTAACCAATTTCTTTTAATGTGGATTTTTATATATATTTCTTTTAATAGTTGGTGCCATCTCCCTTTCCCCATCCGCATGTGCCACGTGTCCATAGTCCATCCACTTTCTAGCGATGGAGAGGCTCTTATGAGCCGACCACAGTGGTACTCGTGATGTAATCTAACGAGACGCCAAATAAATTAGATCTAAGAAAGAAATTTGGTGTGGACAACATTGACGAACAAATGCTAGCATGTGACGGTTCTAAGGTTGGTAGGGTTGGTTGAGTTTTGTTTGGAGGTTAATTTCAAACATATCGGTATGTGTGGTGGTGTTTAACTCGTCAAGGATCGAAGTGGTTGTGTTTGTTTTCATCTCATCTGGTGCTTATTTTAAGACAAATATGCGATAAATAAAGGATTATAGTTGTTCATAAATTCAAAAGTACGCAAAGAAAGAATAGTTATGTCATTTAATTTAATATTAAAATACATTGAATACGATAAATTCAACCAAGACTTAGGTTTACAAGTTGTAATTCTTTTAACTTATTGGCAAATTGAATTTTAATAATCCGAACAGGCTCTTTTTAGCTGATAATAATCTCAACTCAGTTAATTACACACAATAATCTAAACTCTTTCATTTTGTTTGTAAAATAGTCTGCCGTTAAAAATTATAACGGAGTCAAGTTTTTTTTTCAAATCACAAACTGATGTTTTCGGGCTTTTGATAAGAACGATGATACGAGTCGATTGATGTAAAACTAACCTCGAAACAGTGCTAAACGACTTGATTTTTGTTAATTAGAAGTTTAAACACCCGAATCGAAGCACCGTTTTCGTCGTTTAGAGCACTGTTTCAAGGTAAGTTTTACATCAATCGATTCGAAACTGATAAAAAACCCGAAAACAACGGTTTGTAACTTGGAAAAAAACTTTAATTCCGTTATGTTTTTTTAGCGGCAGACTATTTTACAAACAAAATGGATGAGCTCAGATTATTGTGGGTAATTAACTAAGTTGGGATTATGTTAAACCTGTCAAACGTGGAAAAATAGACGATGTAAAAACGTTCACCCACACACGCACGTCGCGTCGTGTTAACTCGCAAAATTTAGAACGAAACGTAAAAACATTAAACTAAAGACGCACGTTGCGATGTGTTAAGTCACAAAATTTAGAACCAAGTATAAAGCGAAAAATTTGCGGAAAATGAAAACTATAAAGGACCAAAGTTGAAAGTAAAAAAAGTTATGAGGATAGATTGCAAAAGATAAAAAGTTTTGGGTTAAAAGTAAAAAAAAAATAGTTTGAGTTAAAAGTAATTTATGAAATACTTTTTAGTGAAAAGTAAAAAAAAATCAATTTTTTTGGAAAACCCCCAAAGCCAACTTTACGACAACCATATGCATAACCATTTTTTCTTTGAAACCCCCCAAAGCCACCCTGCGTTGCGGTGTGGCGTAAAACTGTGTCAAATAGTACTAATGTCACACAACCGTCATCGACCACCAACACTGACTCGACCTAGGATATGCGTGTTGCGACGAACCTGTCAAACATGGAAAAATAGAGGTAAAAACGTTGAACCACACATGCACGTTGCGTCGTATTAACTCAAAAAATTTAGAACTATACGTAAAACGAAAATTTGCGAAAGATGAAAAGTATAAGTGCAAAAGTTGTGAAGTTAAATTGCAAATAATGAAAAGTTTTGGGTTAAAGTTAAAAAAACAAATTATGTAGGGTTAAAATTGTAAAAAAAAAAATGTTTGAGTTAAAAATAAAAAATCAACTTTTTTTTTTTTTGAAAAACACCCAAAAGCACAATGTACAAATGATAATACACAAAAAAGTTGCAAACTTATATATGGAATAATGACTTCATTAACCACCTCTTTGAAGTAACGAATTGTAGATTTGGAGTTCAACAATTGTGTTTAAGTTGTATGATATGATTTCAATTCGTTTAAACTTTTATACTTATGCTAGTACCTAAACGAATTGCAAAGTTACATAAAAATATAACGTCTTCAAACAATTGTGTTTAAGTTATATGATATGATCTCAATATCTCTTTTAACTTTTAACTCCTGTTATATATTACTCGATCGGTTTTAAGTTTTGAGATAAAAATATCCCTTTTAAACTTATTAAACTAACCAAGTCAATCCACAAATGTTGACCTTCGATCGACTTGTTTAACTATATGTGTTTGTGAGTTGAACTTGAACCCTATTTAGAGTAAACCAAATAGTATACTAATGTTAGGTTCATTTTGCGTAGAAAATTACGTTTACCATAACATTCATGTACGATGGGAACAGCCTAAATGTGCCACAAATTATGCAATAAAATGAGGAAAATTTTGATCTTGAAAATCTTAGAATTGTCAAATCCTTCAAAGTAAGTGTATGATGTGAAGACATCAGTGTAAACCCATGTGCAATTGAAGGATAACTATTGGTGGAGAGTGACTGCCATGTGGCATAAACATGTGGATGACACTTGTTTAAAGTTGATGACGTTGTTGCCATATCACAATCACCATCTAAAGACCCCCCATCTTAGCCTATCAAGTATCAACTAACATGGCTAAAACCCTTTTTTAAAAAATTAATGCCCAATTGGAAAATGATGTGCACCTTTTAAATTATGAATATCACCTTTGTATTAATTGCTGAGTGTTATGTGTTTTATGTCCAAGATTTGATGCAAAACTACTATCAAGTGTGAGTCTCACTGGAAGCAGCCTCTCTGTTCATATGGGGTAGAGGTAAGACTGTCTACATCTTACCCTCCTTAGACTCTACCTTAACTTTGCTATTGGTGAGATTTACTGAGTATAATGATGAGCTTTCAGCTCCTTGTTATTTCGCTATATCTATATATAGTCGCTATTGTTCAAAAAAAAAAAAAAAAGAAGAATATCACCGATCACATTAAGAGCTTGCGTTGAACGGTAGCAACCACTTGATTACAAGAGAATGAAAGTAGTCAGCTTAAATCAGTATAATTCAAATCAATCAATTTGAGAGTTTATCAACGGTTACACTTCATTCCCATATCCAGAACAAATGGCTCAGATTATCTTGATTGCTAATTGGGTGGAACTAAGGGTTCGGCTTGGGTGAACATGCATGTGAGGGTGGTGGTCATAACACATGACCCAAAGGCTTCGTGTCCTACCGACAATCAGGGGCGGACATACTAAGGAGTGCGGGGTAGCCTCCGCTACCGCTAGGTCGGAAAATTTTTGACGTTTTTAGTGTAAATTTTGGAAAAATTTGACGTTTTTTCGATTTCGTTACCGCTTATTTATAAAACGTTACCGCTTGGTCGGAATCCTAGATCCGCCACTGCCGACAATGACAAGTGACAATTATAAATCCTCATAAGCGTCATGTTAGAGTCGCTAATTTTGATCGTGAGAAGTTGTGCTGATGTCTAAAATTTGTCTAAAAACATTATAGTGTATTAGAATTTTGTTACCAAATTTTACCATGTGAAGAAAACTGAGGGCAAAATGGTGGTTATATGGGCCCATCAAAGCTTTGATTCATTGGGGGAAAGCATGTGCCCTTGTCTAAAGGGAAGTTGAAACTACTTGATCAAAGTATCATAATCACAAGTGTTGAATTTTGATCACACACAACACATATTAAACACACACCCCCTAATCAACGCAGTTTAATTAGTGATTTTATAATATATTTCTTTTTTTTTTCATTCTAAAATGTATACGTTGGAAAGACTTAACAAAATGATTTTGCGGTTTAGAATACCATTATAGATTTTGTTGTATAAAACATGTAATTTAATAATATATAAATTTCGAAATGACATTAGCTCAAAAAATAATCATAACGTAATCGTAGATTGTTTGTGAAACAAGATACTTTTGAAAAATCCTATAATTGATTATAAAGTTAAAGCTCGGATATGTTGTTCTAATTCCGTCTTACATGCACGATAGAATTTTATTATATAGCGTAATGTAATGTGTAACATTATATTTTAAATCTTATAAAATTTGACAAATATTTGATAAACCGACGGAGGAGATTCATGTTATATAGTTGAGTGAAAATTTGATTATTATTTTCTTCTATTATAATAACAATAAGAAATATTTCAGGAGATAGACAATGCAAATTGATTCAACCTTTTACCTTTTTCACCCTCCTATATCATATAGAAAACAAAGTGATGAGGTCCCATAGGATCTCCAAAATTATTGTGTTATTGATCATTGGTCATTAAATTAATTAAATATTTATAGTTTATAGTATTATTATTACATGAAATATTCTTATGTTTTTCATGTCACGTAATTGGCTACACAAGACTAAAAAAACTGCGTGAAGTTCGGCAAATTAACCAAACAAGAGAGAGAAACGTGGTATGTTTGAAATTTAAAATATAACTAGTTTTTTATATCGCCCGTTGCACCGAAACCAAACAAATAATAATGTAAAACAAACGTAATTTGAAAATAAAGCATGTTGTTTAGAAAGTCAAACAATTAGAATGATTTAGTTTATCATTGTACCGTTTTATGATTAATGATACCAAATAACTACTTTATTTTGAGTGCAACTTCGTTTTTAACAAAACTTATAACGGAATGTCAGGGAAAGAAATCAAGCACAACTACGTACTTAAGTTTTTGGAAAAAAGTTATAAACATAAATTATTAAAGAAGTATCAAACTAATCGATAAATTAATATATGTTCAAAAAAAAGAAAAAAAAAACAATTATTAAAAAAAGGTAAAAGAAATATATGTTTAAAAAAAAAGAAAAATATGTTATTTTTTTTGGAAGATGACTTTCTATGTACTGGACCTATTGGTCACCGGGTTCATGTCGAAGACAATCCCCCGTCAGCCCCGCACTCTCGGACTTCCGCCCGGAAACCATACTGCCCCCACACGAGAGACTCGCTGGGGTAACAGCTGGGTAAAACCGGGTTGCCCTCAAGACCGCACCATGCCTCGGTATGATACGATCCATCATTGGGACGTCCCCCCCCCTAAGACCACCGTGGGAGTCGAACCGGTGACCTCCCAAAGGAGGAGCCGGCCAACATAACCCAAGTGGGGATACCACTGGGCCACGGGGAGAGGATGAAAAATATGTTATTAAAAGTAAATATAATAATAAACTATTATAATATATTAAATTATAAAATAATAAAAAACTATATATTATTATAAAAATAAAGTTAATATTCATCATCACTCGTTAACTATATATATATATAGTATCCGTTATTTCGAATACATGTAACATAACATTAACTAGTCTTAAGGCCCCCACGTTGAGGAGCGTAAACAAGGTTGGAAAACTCGCTAGTCGACCGGTGAGGTGGGGACTAACGACTACTCGGGATTATTCAGGATTAATCGGGATTAATCGGATCAGGTTTTTTATATGTAATTTTCAGTTTTATGTATACATATACACGTTTTTATAGGTAAATATTTTAAATAACTAGCTTTTAACTCTTACTCAACTTATTTTTAAGTATACAAGATTAATTGTTGGAATTCACATAGTTTGGTTGAAAACTGGCCGGAATTTAAAGGTTTTGGCCAGAATATACATGTTTTTTTGCCGGAATCTGGCCGGAATCGCCGATTTTTGGCTGGCCGACTAGGTCGACAAGCGATTAGTGGACTGATTAACGAAAAATTACATAGTTACTGGCCGACTAGCGATTAATCGCCGTCTAGTCGCGATTTTTACAACACTGGCGTAAACCATGTTTAGTATCATTTTGAAAAAGCGTAAATCAAAAAAAGGATTTTTTAACAACAAGTGACTCATGTAAGATAAAATGTAGACAAAGTTGAATTTGTACCGAAACATATTAGAAAGTCGAGGGGGTCAATGTGGATATATAGCATTAAGTTTTTAGAAAATGAGGGACAAAATTGAGGGGTGTTGGCTCATGTGGACCCCGCCAAAATAACAGATGATTGAAAGCCAAAATAGTCTACAATCAACTGATCCATAATAACAGTGTTTGAAGACATTCTCCTCCCAATGGCAAAGGCATCAATCAACTGCTGCAACCAAAGGTCTGCTAGAAGCTAAAGTCAGTTGAAGAACAAAAGTCTGCTGATTCACACGGTCTGCCAAAGTGAACCACTGATGAAGACTAAAGTCTACTGAAAGCAAAGGTCTGATCACCCTTTAATTAAAGAAGACAAAGTCTGATGAAGAAGGTCTGCTGAGGCTCAACAGAGGATAAGGCTCATCAGATGTTGAATCAACGGATGATAGATAACAGTGTCTTCAATATAATAGTGTATTCGTTATAGCAGATGTTAGAGGTTGTTAGATGTCATTGTCTAGGTGACGTCGACATAGATTCCTCAGAGGTTTGCATTGTACTATAAATAGAACAGTGCATGTACTGTTCCATTGGATCACTTCATCACTTGACATTTTGTACGAGCAAATTGAGTGATCTCAGGCTGAGGGGGAGTTTGTAATTCATGCATACGTGAATCATTGTAATATTCAATCATTCAGTTAAAAGTATTAATAATGAAAGCAAATCTCTCATTGTTTGTGATTTAAAGTTTTTTTTTCTGAATTACAAACTGACGTTTTAGGGCTTTGTTCAGAACGAGGATACGAGTCGAATGATGTAAAACTTACCTTGAAATTTTGCTCCAAACGACGAAAACGGTGCTTCAATTCGGGTGTTTAAACTTCCAATTAACAAAAATCAAGTCGTTTGGAGCACTGTTTTGAGGTAAATTTTATATCAATAGACTCGTATCTTCGTTCTGATCAAAAGCCCTAAAACGTCAGTTTGTAATACAAAACAAAATTAACTCTGTTAAATTTTTTTAACTGAGGACCGGTGGAGGAAAAATAGTTGAAAGGTAGGACTGGAAAGGGGAATAAAAAAAGATGGGACTGGCAATGTCGAATGACGTCTAGTAGGGATTATTAGAGGCCAATATCCCTTTTAATTAAAGCGTTTGTTGATCATTTTTATTTTAATATTAGTATTTATTTTAGAATGACGACTTTCTTGTATTATGTTAACTTACTCTCTAAATTAGAGAGCTTCATTGCCATACTCTGACCAGACTATATTGTCTTAATCGTGCTTACGTTGACTTCAAAATTTGGCTTAGGCGTTCTCTCGAGAAACCAGATTGACGACTGCCACTTGACAGCCATTATGCCACCACAAGATCTGAACAATCCCTAGCTTAACACACGGTGGGACGAAAACCTAGGTGGGCTCAAGATAGAACCTGCACCTCTGCAAGGAAGCTAGACTCTATCCTTAATTGCCTAATCTACCAAAGTGACACAAGTGAAGACTGAACTTAGGTCTCCATTAGAGAACCCAAGCTTCCCTACCAATGGCCACAATTTACTAAAAAGTTTTATTTTAACATTATTATTTACTAAAAAGAACATTTTAAAAAGTTGTATTTCAGTTATCACTGGGAAGTGGTCCAAGGCGAACATCTCTAAGGTGGTGAGAATTTTAAGATGTTTTTACCTTTCCCGGGGCTAAAAATAAACATCTCTAAATCTAATCTCTTTGGAATTGGAGTGGGTGTTTCAGAAGTTGAGGAAAAAGCGTTGGTGGTTGGGTTTGATGGTGGGTGCTAACATGAACCATATTAATAATTGGAAACTGGTGTTTGATGTGTTCGAGGCTCAGCTTTCGGTATGGAAGGCCTCTACCCTATCCATCGTGGGTAGAGTGATCCTTATTAAAGTCGTTCTGGATTGTCTTCCAAATTATTATTTCTCTCTCTATAAGCCCCCACTAAAAGTGAAAAATGATTTAGAAATCTTGATTAAAAGATTTCTTTTTTTTAAGAGGGGGGGAGTGGGGGTTCTAATGAAGCGCGAAAACCACATTGGGTTGCGTGGGACCGGGTGACTATTCCAGTCAAAGAAGGGGGTCTTGGTCTTAGCAAGCTTAGAGACACCAATATAGCGCTTCTCACAAAATGGGGGTGGCACTATAAGTCGGAAACGGGCAATCTTTGGAAGAAGGCCATTGAAGCTTTTCACACGTGCAAGAATAATTAGGATTTTATTCTGTCTCGTAAAACTCTAAGCGGCGTCTGGAACAATATAGTCAAAGTTATATAAAAAACTATGGTGGGAGGGATCTCTCTTCGAAGGTTTTTTAAAGGAAAGTTGGGAAATGGAAATGATATCGCATTTTGGATTGACCTGTGGGTTTCAAATGAGCCATTAAAAGACACTTTTCCAGCTTTGTTTAATAAAGAGACTGATAAAAAATGCAGAATTAGTGACAAATTTAGTTTATCGGTGGGATCGAGCGGGTGGAGTTGGCGCTGTAAAGAGCAGTTGGTGTCTGTGACTGAGCTGGATGAATTCAGCAGGTTAGAGGCTATTTTACAGCCTATTTCGATCACGTCTCAGAAGGACAATTGGACCTAGATAGGGGTAAACTTGGCTGAATTTTCAGTTCGTGTTGTAAAGATGTTATTGGCTAAAGGTCGTGACAATAGTAGCATCTATGTCGTCGATTGGTGCAAATGGTTACGCTTAAAATGTAAATTTTTTGCTTGGCGCGCCGAAATGGGTCGGATTCCTACCGCTTTGGCTCTAAGGAGCAGAAACATTATTTTGGAGGATCTGAGATACCCTTTGTGCAATTTGGAAGACGAGTCTACGGAACTCCTTTTCACGTCTTGTACGGTCGCTTCCTTTTTATGGCAACGTATAAGCGCGTGGTGTCATGTTCCTAATATTTTGGCTTTCACAGTTCGTGATCTCTTGGAATTGGATAACTTTGTCAGTCTAAATGAACTTACGAAAAGTGTTTTTCAAGGGATTATATCGATTGGGTGTTGGAGTCTTTGGCGTGCGAAGAACTGTTGGCTTATGTGAATCCTTCCTTGAGAACATATGATACAAAGCCAAAACAGTTCTCCAACAACTGATCCAGAATAAACAGTGCTTTGAATTACTTCTTCCTTCAATGACAAGTCATCCAACAACTGCTGGTTCTAAGGTCTGCTCAGTGCTAAGCTCTGCTGGATTATAAAGACTGTTAAAGACTGTCACACCCTGATATTTCCACGTATTACCGGTGTGCCCGGTGGGGAGTATCGTGACATAGTTGATATCATCATAGACAATTAATCACAGTTCAAATGCACAGTGGAAGGCTAAAAGTAATTTATACAAACCGAATTTAAACTAACATAAAATATTACACAACGGAATGTAAGAAGATCCACAAGCGGATCAAAACAAAAGAAGTAATGTTCAACAGACTTAAAGTGATAAAAGCTTGCAATACTTTTTATTTAATCACTCAGGAGTTCCAGCCCATTACGCTTAGTACCTACCTGCGCTTAACCTTTTGAAAATACGTCAGTTTACACTGGTAAATACAATTAACTGACTCTTTTGAAAATTATTTATAAAAATTGGTTTGGATGCACAAGGCATAAAATCTTTTATAACTTGGGACAATTATTTAAAAATAATCTTATATACAGATTTACATGTTTGTCGTCCATTCAGTAGCCCGGGTTAGAAGTACCGGGTTAAAGATTAATAGACACACCACTAATATAATCCCACGACGAGTTATCCTCAACGAGTGGTTATACCTTATACATACGCAACTGTCAGGTGTATGCCTACATCCCGTGCTTAAGTCGTGGCCATTTGCATTTAAATGATGCCAAGGATATCCAGGACACGGTCATTAACCCTCCAAAGGCATTGTACCAAACATAACAGATTAAAACGGGTTATTTCAATGATTTAATCACTAATCGATTAAAGATTCAATACCCGACCAAGCGGTATTATTAAATACCGTATCCCAAGCCCGTATAACGGAAAATAAGTTAAAAGTATTTACCTGAGCAAAATATAATTTTAATCTCAGTCGTATAACAATCAGCAAGTGCAAATAGCTTTTACTGGGCTCCTAAATCTGGAACGAAGGTTTTAATAACCTATTAGATTCCTAACGGGTCTTACTTAAGTTAAAACTTAGACCGGTTAGTTTTAATGAAAGACTCATGGTTCAAAACGCACGATTAATCGAAGACCGGATTAGAATGTGATTTAGACCCGACAAGTATGAAGACTTGTATAAAATGGGTAAACTAAACACATTCTGGATTTTGAAGTAAAAATGATAAGGTTTGACCCGTTTCGGTTAATTTATGCAAACTAGTTACATAAACCGTATGGAACGCGAATATGCATAACGGGTAACTAAATGAGTCATGTATAGGTTCCACAAGTTAATATGCTTAAAATATGTTATGATACCAGTAGGATACCTTCCATTATGCCCAAAACGAATTTAAAACCAAATTAAGTCACGAAAGGGTATTTTGGTCATTTTAAAGTTTATAAAAGAGGTTAAATAGTAATCTGAGGTTCTGGTCTAAAATAATCAGTAAAAATATTTATTTCAACAAGTTACATCAGTAAGATATCATATATATGTGAACTTTATCATTTATGACCAAACTATGCACCGTAGGGGCATTTTGGTCATTTCACATATGCTATAAGGGTCAAAATTGGAAATCTGAGTTCAAAACTTTTACTTACTGTTTAAGTATAAAAATTTATTCATAACATCAGTAGATAACAAGTCTTAGGTGCTAAATATAGTTTTAACCCATACTATGCGCCTAAATCGCATAAAAGTCGGTATTTGACGGTATTCGGGTTGATTAAGGAAATCTGAGATTTTAATCATCCTCTACTATTTAAAATAATTTATTTAATGTATAAAATCAGTAGAAAAAGGTTTGATATGTAAAGGATGTGTAAAACTCATTTCATTTGCAAAAAGGGCATTACCGTCAATTACCGCGCCTATGCAAGAAACCCATGTTATGATCAGTTTAAAATTTAACAAAAATTTCCAAAAATCCCTAAATATTATATCTTAGGATTAGGTGGCAAGTTTGGTGTCAAAAGTAGGGTTTAAATATGATTTATGCCAAAAATGCCAATTAATTAATAAAAAGCTTTCATTTTATGATATCGCGCATAACTTCTATTTAAGACCATAATCTGATGTCAAACTTTTAGGACATACTTAAAAATTAGTAATAAAGGTTTTTGTCCTCTCACTTTTTCAAACATCTCGTTTTAATATCAAAAGGGCATAGTGGTCATTTTTTAAGCATTTAACGGAAACATGCAATGAACTAGGATTTCTATGGAACCAAGTTGTATAACCTCAGAGGGTTATACTAACCTATAATATGGTCCTAAAGGAACCCTAAGGCATATCTAAACTAAGCTAAATCGGGTCAGAACTAAAAGTCAAAGCAAAAGTCTACTTTTGCGACTTTCGGTTCCGAACCGAGCCTAAACTCAGAATTGTCGGGTTGAAAATGCCTAGACATGTTCTTATATTATTTACCAAGTTATTTTAATGTTAAAACATGTTCCATAACCTCTGCATTGTTAGTTATGAATTAATTTGTAAAAACTGACCCGTTTGACTTTTTATTATAAAGTTTGACCCGACAATTGACCAAGTAAAAGTGATAATCAGTAGGTGCCCTTTTAAGGGTTTATTACCTACCTAATTACCAACTCATAGCCACTTTCAATTCGAATAATGGTTGGACCGTTTGTGATTAATCACAAAGTCAAAGCTTAATTGCGATAACTTTGACTTTCGGTCATTAGGCTAATAAAACTTAAACTTAGGAGGCTAAGAACACTTACTATAGTCCTTAGCATGAATATTGAACTGAGGAAAGCTTCCTAGAGCTCCAAGGGACTTCAGAGAATAAGCTTGAATGAAAATTTGAAAGAGTGCAAATGAACACAAGAACCATAAGGGCCTTATATATGAATTTTGAGTCTCAAAGATCAATCCATATGTCCCTATGTTGCTACCAGATGTCCCCATGTGTCCCTAGTGCATGAAAAACCATTTGCTCAGTCCCTGGTATCGAATTCAGGCATGCAATGGTGGTGTAACATGCTGCAACATGCAGCTGTTATCTTTTTGGTCGCTGGCAGCTTCTACGCGGGCCGCGACAATGGGGATTTCCGGTAAACAATTTCCAAACTTTGCAATTTCAGTCCCTGGTCCATTTTAAGTTTAAATAACTATATTTTATTCCACTTATGACCCCCATAGTTAACTATTAAGGACTTTGGGTCATTATTTAACTCCGTTAAGCTCCCGGTTAGATGTAAGATCACCCGAAAAGCCTTGTTTCCATCAAAACTCCACAAAATTACTATCAATTATTCTTGAGAGCGAAATATACAATTATTACAACGTTTTTGGGATCGTTAAAAGGTCACTCAGAGGTAACATTTAACATGTTGACACTTTTAACCCCTATGTTTCGTAAGATCCTTAATTTAAACACAAACGACTTTCTATGTTCGACAAATTATTCGTTAAAGAATACGAACGTCGTGTGAGGTCAATCAGAGGCACAAGATTGGCATGTTGACACTTTGGATCCTTTTACTTACATATTTACATTGTTTGACAATTTTAGTCCCTCCAGATCAATCCATTACTCGTTTAAAGTCCATGACACGTGTCTTTATTATATTGGGCATGATTTTGCGAGGTGTTACATCCTCACCCCCTTAAAAGAAATATCGACCTCGAGATTTACTGAATTAAATGAGGGTACTTCTGTTTCATTGTGGATTCAACGTCCCACGTGTATTCTGGGCCTATACGGGCATCCCATTTTACCTTCACAATCGGCACATGCTTCCTTTGAAGCTTCTTGACCTGTCGATCCTCGATCGACAAAGGTTTTTCAACGAACTTCAAGCTATCATCTATCTGCACGTCCTTATGCGACATTGCTAGCGACTCATCAGCTAGACATTTCTTTAAGTTGCAAATGTGGAAAACATTATGTATTCTACTAAGCTCTTCTGGTAGATTTAACTTGTAAGCAACAGTTCTGACACATTCGATGATCTTGAATGGTCCTATGTATCTTGGGCTTAGCTTTCCCTTTTTACCAAAATGCATCACCCCTTTCCAGGGTGATACCTTGAGCAACACTTTATCACCTACCTCGAATTTTAGAGGTTTACGCCTTTTGTCCGCGTAGCTTTTCTGCCTATCCCTGGAAGCTTTGAGATAATCACGGATCTGCACGATCTTGTCCATCGTCTCCAGGACTATATCAGGTCCTGATAGTTGGACATCTCCAACTTCCGCCCAACAAACTGGCGTTCTACACTTTCTCCCATACAAAGCTTCGAAAGGTGCTGCTTGAATACTCGAATGATAGCTATTTTTGTACGAAAATTCAATCAACGGAAGATGGTTATCCCAACACCCTCCTAAATCAATAACACAAGCTCGTAGCATATCCTCAAGCGTTTGAATCGTACGCTCGCTTTGCCCATCCGTTTGAGGATGATATGTAGTGCTGAAATTTAATCGAGTGCCTAAAGATTGCTGAAAGCTTTTCAAAAAATGCGATGTGTATCTTGTATCCCTATCAGAGATAATAGACACTGGCACTCCATGAAGAGATACAATCTCATCCACGTATAGCTGAGCTAGCTTGTCGGAGCTGTGAGTTTCTTTAATCGGCAAGAAGTGGGCTGACTTGGTCAGTCTATCGACTATAACCCAAATAGTATCATTTCCGTGCTTCGTCTTTGGTAACTTTGTGATAAAATCCATGGTTACCATTTCCCATTTCCAGGTGGGAAGTTCAGGCTGTTGAAGCAAACCTGACGGCTTTTGATGCTCTGCTTTAACTTGTGCGCACATCAGACATTTAGCCACATAAGTGGCTATAGATTTCTTCAAACCTATCCACCAATAATTTTCCTTTAAATCCTGGTACATCTTATCACTGCCACGATGAACTGAATATTTGGAGCTATGAGCTTCTTGAAGAATTATATCTCGAAGTCCTCTATAAATTGGAACCCATATTCGTCCATTCAATCTTAGGATACCATCCTTGCCATATGATAATTTTTCAGCAGTTACTCCTAACTTCTCATTCGGATAGTTAGCTTCTAATACAGCTTCCTTTTGAGCGGCTAACAACCTTTCATTCAAGCTGTTCTTTAATTCAATGCTCTTGGCATTGATTCTAATAGGCTTAACTCTTTCTTTCCTGCTCAAGGCATCGGCGACTACATTCGCTTTGCCTGGATGATATCGGATTTCACAATCATAATCGTTTAATGTCTCCATCCATCGGCGTTGCCTCATATTAAGATCTTTTTTATTAATAGGTGCTGAAGGCTCTTATGATCAGAATAGATCACGCACTTTGTCCATAAAGGTAATGCCTCCAAAGCTTCAGTGCAAATACAACGACACCCAACTCCAAATCGTGGGTGGTGTAATTCTTCTCGTGCGCCTTTAATTGTCGGGAAGCATATGCAATAACCTTTCCCTTCTCCATAAGCACACATCCCATACCTGTGTGCGATGCGTCACAATAAACCACAAATTCTTCAATTCCTTCTGGCAATGTCAACATAGGTGCATTGCTTAACTTCTGCTTAAGAATATCAAAGGATTCTTGCTGCTTGGGACCCCGGTCAAACTTGACATTCTTGCGAGTTAACGATGTTAGAGGTGCAGCAATCCTTGAAAAGTTTTCAATGAAACGTCGGTAGTAACCTGCTAGACCCAAGAAGTTGCGTATCTCCTTAGGAGTCTTAGGCTCTTGCCAATTCATAATCGCCTCAATCTTAGCGGGATCCACCTGGATACCACGCTCACTTACCACATGTCCAAGAAATTGGACTTCACGAAGCCAAAACTCGCATTTAGAAAACTTGGCGTAGAGCTTTTCTTGCTGTAGAAGTTTAAGGATACACCGAAGATGTCTTTCATGATCGTCTTGACTTTTAGAATAAATAAGAATGTCATCAATGAAGACAATGACAAACTTGTCTAAATATGGCTTGCAAACGTGATTCATGAGATCCATGAACGCTGCAGGTGCATTAGTGAGCCCGAAAGGCATCACCAAGAACTCGTAGTGACCATAACGAGTTCTGAATGTAGTCTTATGCACATCTTCATCTATGACTTTCAGTTGATGGTATCCTGACCTTAAATCAATCTTGGAGAAATAACTTGCCCCTTGCAGTTGATCGAACAGATCGTCGATCCTGGGCAATGGATATCTGTTCTTGATTGTAACCTTGTTCAGCTCGCGATAATCGATGCATAAGTGCATCGAGCCATCTTTCTTCTTTACAAACAGAATCGGCGCTCCCCGTGCATTGGTCTTTTTAATCTCTTCAGGTTTCTTTGCGTATTTGGGGCAATTGGTCTTGATATGCCCCTTCTCGTTAGAGTTGTAACAAGTTGCGTCCTTCAATTTCTTGCAATCTAGGGTCTTATGCTCCTTAGATTTGCAGATTCCACAAACTCTAGGTTGCGACTGCGACTGTGACTGTGATTTCGATTCAAACCTGCATTTCCCAAAATGACGTTTTTGGCAGGTCTTACATTTGGGTTTCTCGCCCGACTGTTGGTCATCCTTTTTAAACCCCAAACTCTTCTTGTGCTCAGAGTTCCCCTTTCGCTTCTTATCAGAACGGCGTGAGTTCTCATCCTCACGTTTCCTCTTTCCTTCCTCGGAATTCTTTAGCGATCTCTGCCTAACCGCATTGAGAGTGAGAGATAAAGACAGATCAACCACTGACCTGAATGTGGTAGGTCTAGATGCTTTCACACTTGCTTTAATTTCTGGAGCTAGACCTCCAATAAAACGAGCTATACGTTTCGGTTCCGGTGTGACCAAGTAGGGAACCAATCGAGACATGGTGTTGAAACTGGTAAGGTATGCCTGGCAATCCAAGTTCTTCATGAACAAGGTCAAGAAGTTGGTTTCAATCCTTTCCACCTCATGCTGAGGACATAAATTTTCCTTGATCAACGCAATAAACTGATCCCAAGTCAGATTATACAATGGAATCTTTCCTGTAGCTTGGATTAGGGACCTCCACCAAGCTAAAGCTTCGCCTTTAAAAGATTGTGTAACAAACTTCACAATGTCCTGTTCTGCACAACCACTAATATCAACCACTGTATCTATCTCATCGAGCCAAGTCATGCAATCATGGCTCCTTTCTCTCCTGTGAAGTCCCTGGGCTTGCAGGAGACGAAATATTTATAAGAACAGGTCTTAGCACGTGGCTCTTGATTGAGCACAATCTTCTTAGACGGGACACTCCTTTGATTTGATGAGTGATGGGAATCATCTCTGTGTGATGCGTGCGACTTAGATGGTGGTTTTGAATGAGCTACAGATAGGGTCCTGCTACGATTACCACTAGATTCCTTGAACTGTCTGTCCATGGCTCGAGTGACACCATTATCTATCATTTCTTGCAAATCTGCACCGGCCACATTAATCTTGGTGGTATCATTCCTTTCCCTGGGGTGACTGTTAACCTCATCTGATTCAGCCATGTAGCTTGATTGCTACATAAAACAATTGACAATATTTTATTTAGAGATTTTTATGGAATCATCATTTTTGATGGTTCATTAACCATGGTAGCTATAAGCCATAATGGTTAATTTATTTAGTATTTTCTTTATAATTTATCCCTAGTTATAAATCATTAGAGATATTAGAGTGGCACAAAAGGCCTAGTCACAAGGACAGTTTTAAAAATGTAATAACCATGATTTTATAAAATCGAGGCATTAAGGTTTGAACATAGTTCATACCCTTTTCTTGACAGGGAGTCGTAGACTACAACTGTCTTTTGTCTTATAGGACAATAAGTATGGCCCGCAGGCACATAATCACTAATGGATGTTTAAATTAAATATAGAAAAAGGAATTGGAAGAATCCAATATAAGGATGACTTATGTGATTTTATCGATTCACATTTGTCAGGAATGCTAACATGTTTTCAGATGTTAACAAGGATTTGAATCTTAAAAAGGTTTTACCATCTGGGCTATGTCTAGAATGACATATAGGCTAGGTTATACCTTTAAGATTTTCTTTCAATATTTATTGGCAGATTAATTATAAAAAGGAATGACATTTTGATTTATTTCATATAATATATTCATACATATAATGACAAATGAAATTTAAATTTAAAACATTCCATAAATAAATAAAGAGAAGTACATATTTGCCCTAAACGGGACTTTTAAACAAATAACATTGTCCTCGCAGGGACATAAATAAAAAGACAAGTCCACGCAGGGACCAAGTACATAAATAAAATGTCCACATAGGGACTTGATTGAAAATAAAATTACAACACAAATAAATAAGGAATTTTCAAAAATCCCTCTTCTTCTTCTTCTTCCCCTTGATCAGATTTGCCAAACCCTTAAGCAGACCCCGGCGGCTCCTACGCTCCTCCTGGACCTGTTATTCCACCTCGTGCAACTGTTGAAGGATTTCCTGCTGCTGCGGTAGCTGGATCTGAGGCGGCTGCGGTGGCTGCTGCTGCGGAGGTTGAGGAGGTGGCGGGTATTGATACCCATATGCTTGGTACCCAGATTGGTACGAAGCTGCGTAGGGCCCTTCAGGGTGGAGAGCATTGTAGTTGGCCGCCTCAAGGTACGGGTCGACGGCAGGGGCATTGTAATAATTGTAACCCGGGTAAGCTGGCTGCTCAAACGGGTTATACGCCGCTGCACCGGCGTATGAAGGAATTGGGTTATCATAACCCATTGGTGGTAGTGGTGCGACTGGTGCTGAGTCGACTTCTGAAACTAGGTTTGAAGGCCCACCCATCTGCGGGTTTTCATACAGTGGCGGGTAGTGACTGCCACTGGAGTGTTGGGATTGCTAAAGTGGAAACCCCCTCGCACGGACATCCGTGCACCTGATATTATTCGCCTCGGTGGTTCTGGAGGCGGCTGCTGCTCTGGCGGCGGCGGTGGCGGTGGTGTAACCTCCTGGAAACACAAATCCTCAGAGGGATCATGCTGCTGTTGCTGAGGTGGGTTGAAAGGGGGAGTAAACTCCCAGTGGTATGTGGCCCACCTTTCTGCAAAACTGTCTGGGCCCCGGTATGGCGAACCATGAAAAGATGATCCGTCAGAAATCTCGATGGGATGCGTGGGCGTCCCAGTTGGCATCTCCGGATCCGGATCTTCATCCATCTCCATATCCTACATCTCAGGATAGTGGTCATCTGGCCCCAAAGGGTTTGGACCCTCGGGTTCTGGGATTTGGTTCATAGGATTGCACCTGCTTTGAAAGTACGGGGTCGGGTCTTGGAAAGCCCGATGTGAACCTGACCGCTGCAGCAGAATGAAGGAGTGGTGCGAGTGGTCGGTCTCGTTGTTCTGGTGGAGCCCGAATGAATTGTGGTATGATGGTGAGGAACTAAGCGAGACAGAGCGTCTCGCAGGCTCCAGGTAAGTCCTCCAATCCTCCCGGGGACTTGAGCTAAAAGTTGCTGAAGGAGTTCGCCGGTGAGAAGGCCCGGCTTCATGATCATTTGGAGCAGTTATCGGTGCCTTGCCTCTTCCACCTCTTCCTCTGAATCATGGCGGCATTGTCTTTTGTTCCTGCCAAAACAAACAAAAGAGACCAACAAAAGAAAACAATAAGATTAGGATTAGTCCTAAGTCATTTGACTAGACTCGGAAGTCAAGGAATGTGCAAACCGTGTCATTGAGATTAAACACAAAATGCTAGTGTTTAATTCACTCAATGTTGGCTCTAATACCAACCTATCACACCCCGATATTTCCACGTATTACCGGTGGGAACGGTGGGGAGTATCGTGACGTAGTTGATATCATCATAGACAATTAATCATAGTTCAAATGCACAGCGGAAGTCTAAAAGTAATTTATACAAACCGAATTTAAACTAACATAAAATATTACACAACGGAATGTAAGAAGATCCACAGGCGGATCAAAACAAAAGAAGTAATGTTCAACAGACTTAAAGTGATAAAAGCTTGCAAGACTTTTTATTTAATCACTCAGGAGTTCCAGCCCATTACGCTTAGTACCTGCGCTTAACCTTTTGAAAATACGTCAGTTTACACTGGTAAATACAATTAACTGACTCTTTTGAAAATTATTTATAAAAATTGGTTTGGATGCACAAGGCATAAAATCTTTTATAACTTGGGACAATTATTTAAAAATAATCTTGTATACAGATTTACATATTTGTCGTCCATTCAGTAGCCCGGGTTAGAAGTACCGGGTTAAAGATTAATAGACACACCACTAATATAATCCCACGGCGAGTTATCCTCAACGAGTGGTTATACCTTATACATACGCAACTGTCAGGTGTATGCCTATACCCCGTGCTTAAGTCGTGGCCATTTGCATTTAAATGATGCCAAGGATATCCAGGACACGGTCATTAACCCCCCAAAGGCATTGTACCAAACATAACAGATTAAAACGGGTTATTTCAATGATTTAATCACTAATCGATTAAAGATTCAATCCCGACCAAGCGGTATTATTAAATACCGTATCCCAAGCCCGCATAACGGAAAATAAGTTAAAAGTATTTACCTGAGCAAAATATAATTTTAATCTCAGTCGTATAACAATCAGCAAGTGCAAATAGCTTTTACTGGGCTCCTAAATCTGGAACGAAGGTTTTAATAACCTATTAGATTCCTAACGGGTCTTACTTAAGTTAAAACTTAGACCGGTTAGTTTTAATGAAAGGCTCATGGTTCAAAACGCACGATTAATCGAAGACCGGATTAGAATGTGATTTAGACCCGACAAGTATGAAGACTTGTATAAAATGGGTAAACTAAACACATTCTGGATTTTGAAGTAAAAATGATAAGGTTTGACCCGTTTCGGTTAATTTATGCAAACTAGTTACATAAACCGTATGGAACGCGAATATGCATAACGGGTAACTAAAGGAGTCATGTATAGGTTCCACAAGTTAATATTCTTAAAATATGTTATGATATCAGTAGGATACCTTCCATTATGCCCAAAACGAATTTAAAACCAAATTAAGTCTCGAAAGGGTATTTTGGTCATTTTAAAGTTTATAAAAGAGGTTAAATAGTAATATGAGGTTCTGGTCTAAAATAATCAGTAAAAATATTTATTTCAACAAGTTACATCAGTAAGGTATCATATATATGTGAACTTTATCATTTATGACCAAACTATGCACCGTAGGGGCATTTTGGTCATTTCACATATGCTATAAGGGTCAAATTTGTAAATCTGAGTTCAAAACTTTTAATTACTATTTAAGTATAAAAATTTATTCATAACATCAGTAGGTAACAAGTCTTAGGTGCTAAATATAGTTTTAACCCATACTATGCGCCTAAATCGCATAAAAGTCTGTATTTGACGGTATTCGGGTTGATTAAGGAAATATGAGATTTTAATCAACCTCTACTGTTTAAAATAATTTATTTAATGTATAAAATCTGTAGAAAAAGGTTTGATATGTAAAGGATGTGTAAAACTCATTTCATTTGCAAAAAGGGCATTACCGTCAATTACCGAGCCTATGCAAGAAACCTATGTTATGATCAGTTTAAAATTTAACAAAAATTTTCAAAAATCCCTAAATATTATATCTTAACAGTAGGTGGCAAGTTTGGTGTCAAAAGTTGGGTTTAAATATGATTTATGCCAAAAATGCCAATTAATTAATAAAAAACTTTCATTTTACGATATCGCGCATAACTTCTATTTTAAACCATAATCTGATGTCAAACTTTTAGGACATATTTAAATATCAGTAATAAAGGTTTTTGTCCTCTCACATTTTCAAAAATCTTGTTTTAATATCAAAAGGGCATAATGGTCAATTTTTAAGCATTTAACGGAAACAAGCAATGAACTAGGATTTCTATGGAACCAAGTTGTATAACCTCAGAGGGTTATACTAACCTATAATATAGTCCTAAAGAAACCCTAAGGCATATCTAAACTAAGCTAAATCGGGTCAGAACTGAAAGTCAAAGCAAAAGTCTACTTTTACGACTTTCGGTTCCGAACCGAGCCTAAACTCAGAATTGTCGGGTTGAACATGCCTAGACATGTTCTTATATTATTTACCAAGTTATTTTAATGTTAAAACATGTTCCATAACCTCTGCATTGTTAGTTATGAATTAATTTGTAAAAACTGACCCGTTTGACTTTTTATTATAAAGTTTGACCCGACAATTGACCAAGTAAAAGTGATAATCAGTAGGTGCCCTTTTAAGGGTTTATTACCTACATAATTACCAACTCATAGCCACTTTCAATTCGAATAATGGCTGGACCGTTTGTGATTAATCATAAAGTCAAAGCTTAATTGCGATAACTTTGACTTTCGGTCATTAGGCTAATAAAACTTAAACTTAGGAGGCTAAGAACACTTACTATAGTCCTTAGCACGAATATTGAACTGAGGAAAGCTTCCTAGAGCTCCAAGGGACTTCTGAGAATAAGCTTGAATGAAAATTTGAAAGAGTGCAAATGAACACAAGAACCACAAGGGCCTTATATATGAATTTTGAGTCTCCAAGATCAATCCATATGTCCCTATGTTGCTACCAGATGTCCCCATGTGTCCCTAGTGCATGAAAAACCATTTGCTCAGTTCCTGGTATCGAATTTAGGCATGCAATGGCGGTGTAACAGGCTGCAACATGCAGCTGTCATCTTTTTGGTCGCTGGCAGCTTCTACGCGGGCCGCATAAGACTTATAGGAAGTCTATGCGGGCCGCGACAATGGGGATTTCCGGTAAATAATTTCCAAACTTTGCAATTTCAGTCCCTGGTCCATTTTAAGTTTAAATAACTATCTTTTATTGCACTTATGACCCCCATAGTTAACTATTATGGACTTTGGGTCATTATTTAACTCCATTAAGCTCCCGGTTAGATGTAAGATCACCCGAAAAGCCTTGTTTCCATCGAAACTCCACAAAATTACTATCAATTATTCTTGAGAGCGAAATATACAATTATTACAATGTTTTTGGGATCGTTAAAAGGTCACTCGGAGGTAACATTTAACATGTTGACACTTTTAACCCCTATGTTTCGTAAGATCCTTAATTTAAACACAAAGGACTTTCTATGTTTGACAAATTATTCGTTAAAGAATACGAACGTCGTGTGAGGTCAATCAGAGGCACAAGATTGGCATGTTGACACTTTGGATCCTTTTACTTACATATTTACATTGTTTGACAATTTTAGTCCCTCCAGATCAATCCATTACACGTTTAAAGTCCATGACACGTGTCTTTATTATATTGGGCATGATTTTGCGAGGTGTTACAAAGACTAAACCACTGAAGAAGCCAAAGGTCTGCTCGAAGTCAAAGGTCTAATCATTCTTTACTGAAAGTCTGCTAAAGCTTCATCAGAGGTTTGAGCATCAAAGGATAGTATCAACAGAGTCTTGTAATTAATGTTTGTAATATGTAACAGTGTTTAGCATTAGCAGTGTTTAGAGGTTGTTAGTATTGTTAGATGTCACTGTCTCGGTGACGTCAGCAAAGATGACACAGTGGTTAGGATTGTACTATAAATAGACAGTGCCTGTACTGTTCTATTAGATCACTTCATCACTTGCATTTTATACGAACAATCACTGTGATCTCAGGCTAAGGGGGAGTTTTAATTCATGCATATGTGATTGAATCATTGTGTAATACAATCATTCGACTTAAAGTATTCATGATGAAAGCATATCTTCCATTGTTTGTGTTATAAAGTTTACATCATTCCGCTGCAAATATTTCTTCTTATTATCTTCTTTCATCCCAAACACAAACAATTAAACTCAGATCCTAACAATTGGTAGAGCATAGGTCTAATCAAATTCGATTTAACAGTCAATTTGATATAAAAGATCAGCTCAATTTCATTGATACTGTTTGTTCGTATTTGTTGAAAAACAAAGTATAAGTTTAATCACGTTCAAAGTTGGTTAATCAAAAACTTTGTAAAACAACCAAAATGTCTTCATAATCACAAGATCCTCATAACACTGGCACACTGTACAAGCCATCTATGCTTGTCAGATCTGAATAGAATATCTGGCAACGTAGGATGGGCCATGTCCTTGCACAGCAAACATCGGTTGCTGGAAGTTGGTTATCTTTGGACCTCATGTTCCAATGGTGCAGAGTGTAGAAGATCCCAAGGTCCAAGTACCTAAGAAACCTGAAAATTACTCTGAGCAGGATTTTTAGAAGATTGAGTTAGATGCTAAAGCATTCAGTATAGTTGCTATAGCACCACCCAATGACATATATGCTGGCCTGTTACACTGTAACAGTGCAAAAGAGCCATGGGATGCACTAAAAGAGCAATTCGGTGGGACAGAAGAGGTTATTGAAAACAACAGAGATGTGTTAAACCAACAATATGAAACGTTTTGTCATGTTAAGGGAGAGTCATTGACCCAACAGTTTGAGAGGTTTAGTTGTCTGATTAGTGAGCTAGAACTTGTTAATGTTGAATATGTTAACTCTACTTTAAATAGTAGGTTCCTTAGATCATTACCAGAAAAGTGGGACACTATAGCCTTTGTTACTAGAAATTCTGTTAGGTTCAAGGAGATGCGTTTGACTCAACTTCTGTCACACTCCAAAAACGTCGCAGCGGAAATACAAACGTGACGGTGACGGAGGTTGGTACCCATATAAGTCTTTGTGGTTGATGCTATAGTTATTTGGGACATTTTGATTATTTTAAAAACATAGTTTTTAAGATTACCACATCCATCGTGAACAAGTCATAGTTAGTTTGACCCTTAGAGGTCGTATTACACATGGTCCCATAGTTTAAAAGTGTCCAAACATCATATTAAATACATAAGCATCACACAACCACATGCCAACGCAAGCCAAAATTCTCCGAAGCCGAACTTATGTACCTAAAGAACACGTAAAAATCAAGTGTCAACACAAAGGAAGGTGAGTTCACATATAATTTTCATAACGATTTATTTTAAGGAAAACTTCCTTATTTCAACCCTTTAACGGTTTTGAAAACATTTACATATGTTTAAGAAAGACATTTATTTTCTTTTAAAATAAAAATGTCATAGTAATATTTTTGGGAATCGGCACTGTACCGCATTCCGCATGGAAATTATATTCCATGATTCAGTTTTAATATTAAATTTTTCATTATGACTTCGGTTTCGTAAGTTTGCAAGACATTACAAGCTATATAAAATTATTGAGGTTTCAATCCATACTAGACTATTAAAGAATTCAAATTCGCCGCTATTTAGATTGGAGCGACCGATCACGACGGGGTAGTCAACCCAATAGATCTATTAATGATTCAACACGTGCATTACTTAAGTGATTAAATTGGCTATGATGCATCTTGTGCCCTTTCCTCAATTCACTATTACATATAACCTACTGAATAAGAATTTAATATTTGACGTTGTACAAATTCCCGACACCCCCCACGCAATGTAAGCCAACGCTGCTACTTACACTCTTGAGATTTGGAAAATTTGTCCCAACTTAGATTTAAATAAAAGGTTTTTAATTCTTTACGATCATCATATCTATAACATCGTCATTTACCCCGTTTCTCTCCAAAACTCATTTATTTCATTAAAACTTGTTTTTCTTGAAAACAGTTCAAGTTATACAACTTTCTGAGTTCATAAAACACATTATGATAATCTAAAAATCGTATTTTCCATGAATATACATTTTTATGTATGTAATTTAAAAGTATATTTTTACATGAAAACATATACTTTTCTCTTAACGACATGTTTTTCTCTGAAAACATTATGTAAAATAGTAAAAATGGTGCTTAGTGATACTCACTAAAATACATTTATTCGAAATCATGTTTTATACGAAAACATATATTCATTCTTTTTAAAGACGTGTTCTTCCCCCTAAAACAGTGTTTAAACCAGTAAAAAGAGGGGTTTTTGTGACACTCACCTTTGGGTGCGTTTTTAATATCGCAATCCCTCATATCAAATCCACATATCCTAATTTAGATATGAATAATTTAATAACTAATTGTTCTATAAACAATCAAGTTTCTCCATTACTTAGGATTTTCACATATCTTTGAGGTTTTTACGAAAAGTCTTTTTTTTAATTATGTTGGTATATATATATAGGAACACGATCAGGAGAGAACGCCTCAAAGTGTGAGAACGGTGAGAACGATTCTCAGCCACAAGATCTTAGTGGTTTGTGGCTGAGATTGATGCGGTGACATTTTTGTAAATAATAGGGGTCTTGGAACTATCAGGAAGGGTAAAATAGTAAGATCCAATCAAATGTGCACATACTAATCACATGCCATTTCCCCCCATCATATTTAAACGATAATAACTTTTTTATACGTGATTATTTTTCGAAAAAAATTACACCATAAAACTCAGCGTTTTTTTATCTTTCCAATGAGTATACTATTGATATACTTTTTGAAAAAAAATTTACTGGGTTTTATGGCGTTTTTCTGAACTGGGTGTTTTATGGCGTTTTAGACTAGGTATTTTCATGGCGTTTTTCTTTTGAACTAATTAAATACTTGTGTTCACACTTGTTTACACTTGTTCACACTATAAGTTACACTTTAGACCTTGAAAATATAGCTTTTTTTGTTATGGCGTTTTATGGCGTTTTTCTGAACTGGGTGTTTTATGGCGTTTTAGACTAGGTATTTTCATGGCGTTTTTCTTTTGAACTAATTAAATACTTGTGTTCACACTTGTTTACACTTGTTCACACTATAAGTTACACTTTAGACCTTGAAAATATAGCTTTTTTTGTCATGGCGTTTTGTATTTGTTATGGCTTTTTGTATTTGTTATGGCGTTTTGTATGATGAAACTAATTAAATACTTGTGTTCACACTTGTTTACACTTGTTCACACTATAAGTTACACTTTAGACCCTGGAAATATAGCTTGTATTTGTTATGGCGTTTTGTATGGAAGCTAATTAAATACTTGTGTTCACACTTGTTTACACTTGGTCACACTATAAGTTACACTTTAGACCCTGAAAATATAGCTTTTTTTGTTATGACGTTTTGTATTTGTTATGGCGTTTTGTATGATGAAACTAATTAAATACTTGTGTTCACACTTGTTTATATTTGTTCACACTACAAGTTACACTTTGGACCCTGAAAATATAGCTTTTTTTGTTATGGCATTTTAACTAGGAGTTGGCTCAAAAAAATGGTTTTTTTGAGCTGTTGTAAATTATAGCTCAAAAAATAGCTTTTGAGTGTTTTATGGCGTTCAAAAAAATGGTTTTTTTGAGATGTTGTAAATTATAGCTTAAAAAAATAGCTTTTAAATGTTTGGCGTTTTTCTAAATTGGGTGTTTTTATGGCGTTTTATTTGAACACCCAGTTCATGTGAGTGGGTTTTTTGACAATATTACCCCTTAGTGTAATTTAACATCAATGCCACATGTCACCACCAAAATCGTTCTCACCGTTCTCACACTTTTCACCGTTCTCTCTAAATCCTGACCCTATATATATATATATGTACTTCCATATACATACACATATTAAGATTTTCCCGATTTGAACGATTTTGTTGGTGACTCTTTATTATGTCTAATTATTCTCAATATATATCTACGAGTTGCGCTTCGTAATATATATGCATAAGTATGGATATATTCGGTATATATAGGGTAAGGTTCATTTGAGAACCACCTTTATTGTGAGAACCAATGTGAACACACCAATAAAGGGTGGTTCCTAACGGATCCTTCTCATATATATATATATATATAGGGTAAGGTTCATGCGAGAACCACCCTTATTGCGAGAACCGCGAGAACCAATGTGAACACAAAATAAAATCTAAAAAAAATCAAAAAAGCACTCAAAAAGTTTTTTTTAAATATTTTTTTTAAAAAAATCGCTATATTTCGTTACCATAAAAAAAACTTTTTTTTTTGAGTAACAGTTATCCATGCACATGTGCATATGTATCATTACTTCGACAAATTCGGTAATACGTTATCAGGAATAGACAATTGCACTTTAATTTACAATACCATTCGTAATACACTACTTTTTACATTATCAATATTCAAAATGCACATGTGCATCATTAGGTATAACCATGATATAATGTGTTTTGGTACAAAAAGTTTGTGATTTTGAATGGAGAAGTAGGCCCATATACATGTTTTTTGGTTAGTTATATCTAGTGGTTGATGGTTTGGTTATAGTGGTCAATTTTTGATATAATATGTTGATTGGATGGTATAAATGGTGTTTACATACATGTAATAAAGTGAAAATATTGGTAATGGTATTGTAATATGGATGGTAGGAGGTAATGGTATTCTATTATGGATGGTAGGAGGTAATGGTAGTGTATTATGGATGGTATGATAGATGAAAGGGAAAGTGTATTCAAAGTAGTGTATCAAAACACCTTATTTCATCTTAATACATATAGATGCACATGTGCATTTCTAATATTGGTAATGTAAAAAGTATTGTATTACACATGGTAGTGTAAATGAAAGTGCAATTGTCTAATAGTTGTAATGAATTACGTAATTTGTCAAAGAAATGACAAAAATACACATGTGCATGTTTGGGTATTATGGATGGAATGATAGATGAAAGGGAAAGTAGTGTACTGACACACCTTATTTCATGTTGATACATATAGATGCACATGTGCATTTCTAATATTGTTAACGTAAAAAGTAGTGTATTACACGTGGTAGTGTAAATGAAAGTGCAATTGTCTAATATTTGTAACGAATTACGGAATTTGTCAAAGAAATGATACAAATGCACATGTGCATGGATAACTGTGACTCGAATATTTTTTTGAATTTTTTTATTGTGAACGAAATATAACGATTTTTACAAAAAAATAGTAAAAAAAAAAAAAAATTTTTTTTGGGTGTTTTTTAGATTTTTTTAGGTATTACTGTTTGTGTTCACACTGGTTCTCGCAATAAAGGGTGGTTCCTAACGGATCCTTCTCCTATATATATATATAGGGTGGGGTTCCAGAGTGAACACTAATGTATTTGCGAACTAAGTGAACAAATCCTGGCCATTGATCTACACACGTGTATGGCCAGGATCTCATCCTCAAATCGTAAAATACACTAATATATTTCAACATCAAATCCTGGCCATTGATCTACACACATGTATGGCCAGGATTAGTTCACTCAGTTCGCAAGCTACACTAGTGTTCACTCTTGAACCTAATCCTATATATATATATACTCATATTCACATTACACATATCAAACTATAACACACAAAGTTCACTCTTGAACATCCCGTTTTCGCGTACGTTGAAATATGCGTATTTTACCATTTCGGTAGCGTTTTTGGGCGTCGGAAGTCACGTATGACTAACCAATCACCAAAAATATTTAATATAAGTTAAAATACTTATATTTATCATAAAATATCAGTTTATAATCAGATTTAAAACAGTTTTATAAAAATCACTTAAAAAGCCGATTTTTACCGTTTTTAACGCATAGTTTCGTACCGAACTTTACCGTAACCATCCCAAATTATATTGACTTGATATTTTAACATAACACATGTTATCTAATGATAAAAAGAATAATTTTACTCATGAATATGCGGGTCTCAGGAATAGCACAAAAATCATGCAAATTTAACCCGATTTACTACTTTTCAAGCCATAAGTACAACATGCAAGGCTACCAAGTTATGACACAATTTTTTATAACTTCAAAATACATCATATAGCTTTATTTTACATGTTTATTTACTGATTTGAATGAATATTTATCATACCACAACAATTCCATTTTATTATGATCATTAAATCATCCTACAAGTCTATGTACAAGTACTTTATACACATTTACTTCACAGTCATCACACAAGATTAATCAATCTTATTCTTTCATTTATTATGACATATGACACATTCATATTTCATTCTTTGTTCAATCATTCAATCATCATTGAAAAATCATCAAACATATGCATCTTAACTAACATTTAAGAACATGCAACAACTTAAAATTTCACAAACATACCAAGTAAACTTTTGGCCATATGCATGTCCATATACTAACATTATTTCAAATCAAAATTTAAAATAGAAACATGATGCGTGTGTTGCGTTATATGTTTTTGTGTATATTTTAAGCCCTTTTTAACACTTTAGTCAAGTTTTAAATTTATAAAACACGATATTTTACTAACATTAAACACACATATGGGCAAGTGCACCCATCATGAGCGTAGTATAGCGTTGGTAAGATACCGAGGTCGTCCAAGGACACAAGAGCTTTTAATACCGGTTTATCCTCAACGTCTAATCAAATCAAAAATTAAGAAAAAAGTTTTAAACATGAAAATAAACTAAAAATGCTGAAAATAAAAATAAAATAAAAACAGATAGACAAGATGAATCACTTGGATCCGACTCGCCTTTAGTGTAACCTTTGATGTTTTCCGCACTTTTGCACTTTTTAAGAGATTATCTTAGTTATAGTAGTAGGCCCCTCTTTTGAAGGTGACGTTACCCTCAACCCAGTAGTTTGAGTCAGCAAGGATACAATCCTAAAGGGTTGGATTATTGAAAGATAATTAATTAAGTTATTAATGCGTAATGTGGTAGGCCCCTCTTTTGAAGGTGACATTACCCTCGGCTAAGTGGTTTGAGTCAGCAGGGATACAATCCCAAGTAGCCGGGTTAATGTATTAATAGTAGTTTACATATGAGGGGATCAAGCTATTCGCACCCCTGGCATCAAATACCAGTGGGTATTGAAGGAGGTCCAAGTAAGCTTGACCCAGGTCCTTACAGGATCTATACACTAAACAAGGCAAGAACCTTACCAAACCATTCCCTTAACCCCCGACCAGGTAGCCAACATATCTCCATATAGACCGTGGAGATATGAATGGTGTAAATCTTTTATTTTATATAGACAGTAAAATAACGCCAAGACACCACGGACAAATGATAAGGAAGTTTCACCTTCAACATAAGAAACTAGTTATTAAAGTCATTAATACAAAACCAAATAAAAAGTGTGAAAAGATAAAAAAAAAAGTATTACACTAAATTCTTGTCTTCACCAAGTGATGTAAGAGACTTAGGCAAACATGGCCTTTGATTGTCAAGAACTCTTACTATCAATCTTGGATCCCGAGACTACTACACACACTCTATAATGGATGGTGGATGATGGTGGAGTGTGGGTGAAGTGGGAGAGAGGTGGTTTGTCAAGGGATGCCTTTGAAATGAACCAAGCACCTCTATTTATAGCCTGCACAGAAGCCCGGACACGGCCCCGTGTCCATCCACTTTCTCTTTCTTCATTAAATGCAGTTTGTCTGCAATAGTTGACCACGCCCCCGTGTCCGCTGGGCACGACCCCGTGTGCAGAAGCGTATCTGTACTATCAAGATTTGCTTGGATTATGCGAATCTTAGCGTTGACCACGGCCGTATTGAGCTGGGCACGCCCCCGTGTTGGGAAATAGAAGCTTCTAGAACTTTGTCTTTTCTGCAGACACTTGGGCACGCCCCCATGTCCGCTGGGCACGGGGCGTGTTCAACCTTCTGATCTCTTGTTTTTGCTTGGGGAGATGCTGTCGAGGGGTCGGGCATGCCATGTTTACTCCTTTTCTTGCATTTATGTTAGATTTAGCTGCATTTTTTCTTATTTTGTTCATTTGCGCTCATTTAATCCTGAAAATACAAAAGGAAGACAAAAGCACACTCTTTCCAACATTAGTACTAAAAAGGGGTTAGTTTTAGCCTCATTTGATGTAATTTATATGTTGCATTTTACACACATCAAATACCCCCACACTTGAATCTTTGCTTGTCCTCAAGCAAAACTCTTTTTAATGTGGCTTACACACCCAAATGGAGTGGGTAGAAGAGAAGGTTTTGGGCTTGTCTTGAGTGTCGGGATTTCAAGATCTTTATTATGTTTTATTTTTATGTTATTTACAATCCTATTGGTTATGATTTATTTAGAACATTACATAAGAGAAATGACTTATTTGGGCATAACATGCCTCTTTAAAATCCCACTTATATACAAGTTCACATACCTCACGGGAGATCACTCAACACTTGGCCGAAGATGTATTTTTGTGAAACACTCGAGACCGGCGTGGAACTTACTTCTACCATATGCTTGCCAAGCAATCAATCCTCCTCTTTTTTAACTATAAACCTTTGTAAATATCAGGAGGACTTTGAGGAAGGGTTAGGCTTGGGTTAAAGGTAGGTGGTTTTGGGTTAGTGGTTAGTAGAAAAGGGAGAAAGGCGTAAAAAGCGTCGATATTCGTAAAACATTTTGTTTTTGTGACTTTTTATTCAAACGAAGTATTTTTCAAACAAAGTTTCTTTTGAGGAACTTGTTTGTTTATTGCTAGACTTCATCATCATTTTTTTTGATAAGGAATGTCACATGAAGACCGAGCTTTTTACTAAAATAAAGGGTTTAAAATGAAAAACGGTTTTGGTGGGTAAAGGGTGTTTGTTTTGTGGGTTTAGAAATGAAAAGGTTTAGGCTCAAAGGGGTTAACTAGGGGGATTTTGGGTAGGTGTTAAAAAAAAGAGTTGAAAGAAAAAGGGTTAGTCCTAATGCCTCCATCATTTACTTACTTGGGTTTAAGTTGGTAAGGACCGGGAATGTATTGTCATGGCAAGTTCTAGAGTTGTAAGAAACCAAGCGGCTATTCACACAAGAAACGAAAAATGAGCATTTAGTTTAAAGATGTGTATTTGTATGCTCAATAAAGGCTCAAAACTCACTTTTTGTGGAATGGGTTTTTAATGTGATCAAGTATATATAATCAAATTAACTAGATTTGTCATGCCGTTTCATAATTTTCTTATGTTGGTTCTTTTTATCACGACGCTATCGGTTGTAAATTCGTAAAAATATAACCTTTTTAGAACTTGTTATTCCCAATTTAAACCAAGACAAGTAAAAAAAAATGAAAAGTTTTTGAAAAAAATTGGGGTGTTTAGCGGTTCCAATAGAGTTTTGTGTAAGACTTGTAATTAGGACTTGCAAAATTCAAGGTTTTAGCATCCCCCCACACTTAAATTACACATTGTCCTCAATGTGTCCCAAAAATAAGTTTTTAGGTTGATTGAATGTGCAAAAAGGTGTGTTAAAACAAAAATTTATGTTACTGGGCATCTGGACACGGGCCGTGGTGACCGGGCACGGCCCCGTGTTCAGATTGCCAGTAACAGAAAGTAACAGAAGGCTGGGCACGGGGGCGTGTTCAGCGAACACGCCCCGTGTCCAGTTACCTGAAATGGGCGTTTTTTCTGCAGACCCTTGAGCACGGGGCGTGTTGGCTGAGCACGGCCCGTGCTGAACTTGCTGTAATGAAGAAAAATGTCGGGAGGCTCTGTTTTTGTGCATGGGGTGTTGGTTCAAGCTTCCCTTAGTATCCTTCACCATCCCGAGTGTGTTTTACCAATTACAACATCATCCAAACACCAAATAATTTGAAAACCCATCTTTCATTAAAGAGAGAGATTACAATAAGTTCCTAATAAAAGCTTAAACTAATACTTAGATAAGTAGGTCAAGAAACACAAGAAATCTAAAACCGCAAAGAAGTCCTAGCCTATAGTTTATTTTAAGAGCAAAATTTCCGACAAAGATAATTTTCTTGGTTGAATGAGGCTTGAAGGACTTCTTCTCCGGGTATGGTTCCTCATACGTCTTTGAGCCATTCTTCTATCTCCCAAGGGAGAAGAAAGGCGGGCTCATTGGCATCATTATTTTGAGGGGGTGTAACTTCCACCGGAACTTCTTGTAAATTGTCAAGAGGAGGTTCCGCGGGGATGTCATCCCACCCGGTGGGGTAATGACTCCAAGTGCTAAGTTCCAATCCTCTTGGGGACGGATTGGTTCCATGGGAGGTGTCACAAGAATGTTCAACCTCTGGTGCAAGAGGTTGATTTCTTGGAAACTGTTTTCCAGCCCCACCGTTTGATAATTTATACGGTCAATCAGGACCTCTTCTACGGATGTCATTTCATCGAGAGCTTCTCGTAGTGCCATCACATAGCATACAAGAGTTGCTTCGATTGAAAGCCTTCGTTCCCTTTGACTGTTTCTGGAATGTGCTGAAGAGGTTCCACTGTTTTGACTTGACATTCTGCGAAAATAAACCGAAAAGAGTTCATTTTAGTGAAATAGTACCTCGAACACGACCCCGTGCTCACTGAGCACGGCCCCGTGTTCACCTCTCTGCAGATTTTTGGAACAAAGAATCTTGGAGCTTTAAATTATTTTTCTGACTTTTGAAGCATTTTTAAGCAGAAATAATTTAAAACAGTGTTGTAAAACTTATTTTTAACAAGATTCCTTGAATAAAAATCTAACAATTATCACAATAAAGCTTGAAACCATGGTGATTTCAAGCTCTAATGGAGGTGTCTGAGGGAAAAATGAAGAAGAAGGCAATGGACAAAAGTAGAAAAGACAAGATTGTTGTTGAGAACCTTCTTTGGAATATACCTAGTATGGTATGTGTGAAGATCCCACCAAATCTTTGTCTTTGGAATGGTCCAAATGTGCAGGAATCTTGCTTCATTTATAGAAAACGATAGCACGCTGGACACGGCCCCGTGTCGGCTGGACACGGCCCCGTGTGCAGACGAGATTCTGACACTTTTTGTCCGTATTCTGACCAAAAGTCAGACGAGAATCTTTTGGTGGACATGGGGGCGTGCTGACCTGGACACGGCCCCGTGCCTAGAAGCTGTTTATGAAGTTTTGTCTATTCTTAAGGAATTTATCCGGATCGGGTGGTTCCTTACCGGACGGAACAACACCGAAGTGCCTGAGATACCTTAGTTGCCCTAGTTTTAGACGAGAACGCAAGAGGTTATCGGAAAGGGTGATTCCTATGCTAAGTGTAGGTGGACAAGTCCAACCCTTATCCGGGCTCTCGTTAAAGAAGGTGTATGTCGAATCGCTCAGGTCTATGTATGCATAGACGGAAGTCGATGGGGAGTCCTTCACGGCACAATCGACATAGGGACGACTATCACTCAAGTCTTCGAAAGAGCTAGAGGTGATTTCGGGAGCGACGATGTTGTTTTTATCCGAATGCAATCTCAATAATTCTTCTTGGGCGTTGTCTTGAGATGAATTAGTTAGGTCCATCTCAAGCTCTTTTATCCAATTAAGAATTAGATCTTCCATTTGAAAGAATTCATCAAGAATCATTTCATTTAAAATAGATGATTGAGAGCCTTCTAGGGAGAGATATGGATTATTTTTACTCTCGCCCCTCTTAAGGCTACAGGAAAACGATGGGTCTATATAGTGGGGAGTATAATTTAAAAAATAACATTTTAAATCTTTATGATTTCCGCCACATATTTGACACCACGTACCATAAGAGGAGCGGTAGTAAAAAAAATCAGCATCGCTCATGTTTGTGTCAGAAATTACCAACCGTCGGGATCTTACGATTCTGTTTTCAGTATTTGAAACTTGGGCACTGGGCATGTTTATTGGCGGCCCCGTGTTCAGCTATTGTCTGACTTAAAACAGGATTGCCAGTACCAAAGATTGGGCACGGGGCGTGTTCAGCGGGTACGACCCGTGCTGAGCTCTGAAGAAGCTGAAAATTAAAGAAAAACCCTAAAAAACAGAAAAAAAAAACAATTAGGCCGTTGATTCCTAACTTTCTTAAAATCCTTGTGTCCCCGGCAGCGGCGCCAAAGAACTTGATGCGTGTGTAGCGTTATATGTTTTTGTGTATATTTTAAGCCCCTTTTAACACTTTAGTCAAGTTTTAAATTTATAAAACACGATATTTTACTAACACTAAACACACATATGGGCAAGTGCACCCATCGTGAGCGTAGTATAGCGTTGGTAAGATACCGAGGTCGTCCAAGGACACAAGAGCTTTTAATACCGGTTTATCCTCAATGTCTAATCAAATCAAGAATTTAGAAAAAGGTTTTAAACATGAAAATAAACTAAAAATGCTGAAAATAAAAATAAAATAAAAACAGATAGACAAGATGAATCACTTGGATCCGACTCTCCTTTAGTGTAACCTTTGATGTTTTCCGCACTTTTGCACTTTTTAAGAGATTATCTTAGTTATAGTAGTAGGCCCCACTTTTGAAGGTGACGTTACCCTCAACCCAGTAGTTTGAGTCAGCAAGGATACAATCCTAAAGGGTTGGATTATTGAAAAATAATTAATTAAGTTATTAATGCGTAATGTGGTAGGCCCCTCTTTTGAAGGTGACGTTACCCTCGGCTAAGTGGTTTGAGTGAGCAGGGATACATCCCAAGTAGCCGGGTTAATGTATTAATAGTATTTTACATATGAGGGGATCAAGCTATTCGCACCCTCGCCATCCAATACCAGTGGGTATTGAAGGAGGTCCTAGTAAGCTTGACCCAGGTCCTTGCAGGATCTATACACTGAACAAGGCAAGAACCTTACCAAACCATTCCCTTAACCCCCGACCAAGTAGCCAACATATCTCCATATAGACCGTGGAGATATGAATGGTGTAAATCTTTTATTTTATATAGACAGTAAAATAACGCCAAGACACCACGGACAAATGATAAGGAAGTTTCACCTTCAACATAAGAAACTAGTTATTAAAGTCATTAATTCAAAACCAAATAAAAAGTGCGAAAAGATAAAAAAAACAAAAGTATTACACTAAATGCTTGTCTTACCAAGTGATGTAAGAGACTTAGGCAAACATGGCCTTTGATTGTCAAGAACTCTTACTATCAATCTTGGATCCCGAGACTACTACACACACTCTATAATGGATGATGGATGATGGTGGTGGATGTGGGTGTTGTGATGGTGGTGGAGTGTGGGTGAAGTGGGAGAGAGGTGGTTTGTCAAGGGATGCCTTTGAAATGAACCAAGCACCTCTATTTATAGCCTGCACAGAAGCCCGGACATGGCCCCGTGTCCATCCACTTTCTCTTTCTTCATTAAATGCAGTTTGTCTGCATTAGTTAACCACGCCCCCGTGTCCGCTGGGCACGGCCCCGTGTGCAGAAGCGTATCTGTACTATCAAGATTTGCTTGGATTCTGCGAATCTTAGCATTGACCACGGCCGTGTTGAGCTGGGCACGCCCCCGTGTTGGGAAATAGAAGCTTCTACAACTTAGTCTTTCTGCAGACACTTGGGCACGCCCCGTGTCCGCTGGGCACGGGGCGTGTTCAGCCTTCTGATCTCTTGTTTTTGCTTGGGGAGATGCTGTCGAGGGGTCGGGCGTGCCACGTTTACTCCTTTTCTTGCATTTATGTTAGATTTAGCTGCATTTTTGCTTCTTTTGTTCATTTGCGCTCATTTAATCCTGAAAATACAAAAGAAAGACAAAAGCACACTTTGTCCAACATTAGTACTAAAAAGGGGTTAGTTTTATGCCTCATTTGATGTAATTTATATGTTGCATTTTACACACATCAAAACACTAGATACACACACATACATTCTGCCACATACACACACACATACCCTCACATTTTTATTTTTATAAAAATCATTTGTTTGGGTTGATTTCAAGAATAGTGAAAATACAAGTATTTGAGAATGATGCTCATCATCATCATTATCAAGTGTGTTTAAAAGAATGTGAAATATTATACCTTTCAAGAGTAAAAATGTGTTTGATGATGAGAATCTTGATGAAAAACAAGCTTGTTCCTCCTTGAATCACCTTGAAATCAACTCTTGATCTTCGAAATAGCTCGAAACTAGCTTGAAATGGCCATGATTTTATGAAACAAGTTTGAAAAAGTGAAGTTGGGTGTTCATGAAGGGTGTTTGGCTGTGAGTTGTAATGAAGAAGTAGAAGAAGGTTTTTGAAAAGTTTATCTTGAAATGGTGAGTATAAGTGAAGTGTTGGTGTAAGATTAATGATTATGTTTAACATCTTTGCAACACATGGCACACAAGGGTGAAGTGGTGGGCTTGTCTAGCCGCCACCTCTCACCTACACTCACACTTTCTCTCTCTAATATAAGATACATGCATAACACAGGTATTTAACTGGTTACCGGGTATTTTATTTCGCGTTTTATCTGCATTTTAAGGCGTTAATTTTTTTTTTCAGTATTTTATTAAAATAAACTCATCAAAATATTACTAAATAATATTTCGTCCACCTAAACTGGCTGCGTCGTCCGCGTTCGCTGTATACGCACTGTATTGCTAAGTACGCGCTTAAATTCGCAAAACAAGAACTTCAAGTGTTTTAACTAATTTTTATTCACCAATATGATTAAAAATAGGGTTTTAATCATAACATAATATTTTCGGATTTTAACGTTATCCGGATAGTCACCGACATTCGTTTCGCATTTCATTCGTTTCACATTTTGTTCGTTACACGATAAGCGTTTAACCTATTGTTGCCAACGTAATTTTTAACAAAGTTTAAGTTTATCAAATTTTCAAATACCTCAAATTAATTTCCTATTTAATAATTTAGTGCCTATATATAATCATAACACGTGTCACACTAGTACATTACCAACTCAGAATAGCCGGGTGTCACAGTTTCCCCCTGTTTAGGAAATCTCGTCCTCGAAATTCTACTTTACAGGTTGTGTTTCCACACTTTGTGGAAACAGTAAGAATAGTTTTGTTAATTATGGTCCTGTAGTTTCTGCGAGAAACTTTGATTCTTACGAAGAATCCTCGTAGACCTTTATTAACTAATCCTACTCTTCCTAAACTCTCGTCTCAACTCTCTATACCTTCTACAAGGTTCATCGTTTACGAGCACCTAATCAGAAAGGGTAAGGTCAGTGTTCCACCATATCAGTTTTGACATATGTTGAACCGCATATATGTTGCCCTATACTTGAGGTAGTCTAAGCCTACATACGATTGATCCAACTCGAGATGGGCTCTCGAAAGTATCTAATCTCATGAGCTTGTTTTCTTCCCCTTTCACATCTAATTCGAATATCTACTATCCACAAATTGTACAATCAACAGATCACTTATACCATTAGGAATCTGTAATCGTCTTCCTGGTTATCAACATAACTCTTCTAACCAATCTATGATTTTTCTGAATGCTTTTAGACTCTATCCATTGGCTTCTTGCCATTCTTCCATCTTAAAAGAAATAGACGTCCGATGCCTTTTCTTATTCTTAACTTTAAATAAAGCAGTTTTCCAAACTATCATGAAAGCCATAATCATAAGATAAACTTAACCGATGGTAGTTAGGCATTTCAATTTCTATCGAACTTCGTTACTCACGCTCAATGCATGCTCTATAATACTCCAAGGTATTGTACTACACTTCCTTCCTAGACCATAAACTGTACAGTCTTTCCTATGCACTTTTAGTTGTCTTGGATGCATAGGCTGTCACTTTGTCCTTTTCGCACAACGTGCAATTACAGCTCAAACATGACGTATCGCAATATACAACTAAATTTTTCACATCTCTCAGGCAGAGATTGAATATGTGCACCATACAATTTTCTTCAGCTATCACAAAGCGTCCTCTTACGTCTTCGTCCAAGCATGTCTTCTATTCTTCTGAATTGTCCACGACATTAGCTATGAAAAGTAAGCTTTTGACTCCAATGTCTATACTTAAGGAAATTTGTTACCAAATTCCTCGTCCATAATTACTTTTTAGACATCCTCTTCCAAAATTAAGATGTGTCAAGTCTACTCGTATAAATCTAACGATAGCATTCACCAACGATATTCTTAGAGAAATTCTAGGATATCCTGTCTGAAATCTTAATCAATCAATAATTCACTTGCGCGCTAAACTCTAAGCATCAGCTAAACTTCTTCAAGCGGTTCGGTCAATCATAAACCTCAGTAGTAGTTACTGACTTCGATAGTTAAACCGTTCATTCTTCTGTAGATCCACACAATCTTTGAGGTATCCGTCCTCCTCTTCGGTCTTCATATCTCGACGAATCTTACGCTTCATAATCTACTAACTTTCTTACCACTAAGGTAGAGGGTTTACATCAATTTCCTCATATTTTCAACTTAGCTCTATATGTTTAGGGAAGCTAACTCTATCCTATTACTGTAACAAATCTTCCTATCTTCCTTAGCAGCTTTTAGATACCACTATAACCATACCTATTTAATAGCACGACCATGTATGTCATCACGGGTTTTCGTCTACTCATCATATACAGATTATGATCATATCAGTGTCATCAGGGTTTTTTAGTATAACATCCCATTTACACTTAATCTTAACGTAAAGTTAACATAGATAAACTGATGGTTCATGAACGTACCTATGATGGGTCCATGATCAAACCAAGCCTTCCTAGCGTCTATCCATGCATTACTCTTGGCATACTGATCCTTTAGCTCAGGGCATTCCTGTTTGAAATGTCCTTCCTTCCCACTTCTGTAACATCCTATGAGTTTGACTCCATCTAACGTGCATGTAGCAAAGCACTAATGAGTTTCATGTCCGGTTCGGCCACATCGGCTACATTCCTTTGGCTCGACAACAGGGGTTTTCTTCACCGCACTGTTCTTGTCCCTTTTAACCGCTTCCTTTCCAGAATCACTGACTTTATCCACAACTAACTTATCTCGCTTACGTTTCTTCTCAAGCTTCTCCTCAGAATTCTTCCTTGAATTCTTCGTTTCACTTTTTCTAACATATCCATCCTTACACTCAATACTCTAGATGATCTTAATAGTCAAACTACTGTGACTACCTGACTGCTCATGTGGCGC
Source organism: Helianthus tuberosus (assembly GCA_030545235.1). Lineage (NCBI taxonomy): Eukaryota > Viridiplantae > Streptophyta > Magnoliopsida > Asterales > Asteraceae > Helianthus > Helianthus tuberosus. The sequence goes on along the minus strand of CM060397.1, from coordinate 153,752,654 downwards.
CGTCTCTTCATCACGTGTGATACCAGTAAATGATCTCGGGTTAGGACCTTGGAATGTTTTGTTCGTACATCCGTGTACTGTTTACCAAGTTAATGAAAATCAAGATTACTCTTAGATTATATCATAACATAGGAAACTCACAAAATCTTCCAATCATTATTCTACCTGGTATGTTTTTAGATGGCACTTCTCCCTGATCGTGCTCCTTCCCTTTGCAACCTTGTCCGTGGTCTGCAACTCGATTAACTTCACGCTGCTCCAAGGTAGCGATAACATTCTAAGAAACCAGTTGTGCTAACTCCTCGGGTGTGATAGGAAATCCTATGCCGTCGGTAGAGGAACTCTGTCTCGCTTTTGGTGGCATATCGACATTTCTATTATTGAATCAATAATAACAACGTAAATCAATATCTAAATAATTCAATCATTAAACGTGAATGGATTTAACAATGCACATGTAATCACGATCACACAACAAATTGAAAAATTTAATCCAAAATCCATTGTTTGATATTTCACGGCGGAAATTACATTGCTTGTTTGTAGTTTTAGGAACTAATAAAATTTGGTGAGGATGAAATCAATCACGATAAACAAGTCTATCAGAATTTCCTCCTAAAATACCTAAGTAGCAACCATGCTTAACAAAGGATCACCATAAGAATTCAAAATTGTTCAAACAACAATACAAAATCACTTAAATCCTAAGTACTCCAACAACAATCCAACCATCTGCTCCAAGTCTGCTATCCTCTGACTCATCTGGTCTCTCACAATCTCATCCAATCCCTAAATGTCCTCATAAGCATCCATCCGACCCCCAAGATCCTCCATCTTTCCCTTCGTTGTCTCCAACTCCCCTCGTAGAGTGGTAATCCGATGTTTGCAGTGAGAGCATCTGTCTACCCATACTCCCTTTAACTTCTTCGATGTAGTCTCAGTAACAGTCTTTGAGGTAGATGCCATGTCCTCTGAAATACGAAGTCTCTTCCCATGACGTGCGAGTACTGGAAATGGTACGATGGAAGCTAACGATCCAGACTGAGGTATAACTGGCTCTGGTATGAGAGGTAGAGGAATCTCGGTCGTACGCTCAATGGTATCAGTTTGTGGAGCTGCTAGCGACTCTAGAGGCCGAGTGGTAATAACAGTGGCATCCACTACTGGTGCTACTCCGTATAATCCTCCAATCAACGATGTACCCGTGCCCAACTGTAAGTCCCGATACGAGATCACAATGATATCACACAAGCTTGTTTGGTGGCGGAATCACACAAACAAGCAATGATTTAACAATGATATCACATAAGCTTGTTTCACACATTCTTCATACTTGTCATTTGTGAGAATCTGGTGAAGAGATAAAACCATGATGTCTTCCACATGAAAACTCATCAAATCAAAGGCATTTGGAATCCAAATAGATTGCTCTTGAGTTACTATATGCCCAGAATTTGAAGTTTCTCAGGATACCTTTTCGAACTTGTTGGAAATCGGAATAATCTTCTCCTTGTCGGTTGGTGGCCAAATGACAGACTTGACAGTACGCTTGGTATGAGGGTCACGAACCCCAGGATTCCTTTTGATTGTAGGCTCAACTGTCTTCATGGTTGGGAAGTTATATTTTACTTCCCTTTCAAGCTTGGAGTGAAAGGCCCAACCTCTGCCTCTTTGATTTGGTTATGGATCATGATATGGGGCATGTAGGAGACTTTTTAGGTCGATCTTCATCCATGTCTCAAATTGGGATTCCTTCGCGTAGTATTCCCTGTGCCCGCTTTCACGTGTGATCAACCACATCTGCTTGTCATGCTCATATCTCCAATTGGCGATTTAAGACTTGTTTCCCACTGTGTCGTAGTGGCTTGATCCCAACTCCATCACATACCTGTCAGGCCTTTTTGTCGGATCCTTTAGTTGAAAGTTTTCATCAAGAGGATTCATGTCTTGGTTCTTCATCACCAGCATCTATTTATTGCTCTGTTTCTTTTCACATTTCTTGCTGCTTTTCTTCTTTGGCTCAGCAGCCAGATAGGTATTCAAGCCAGCTTCATGTTTTGCGTCTGCTGCTGCATTCGTTGCTGCTCCCTCTTCAGGAGTTTGCTCTGGACGGCCAACGTTGAATTGTTCATCTTCTTTATCAATGAATTCATTTCCAAACTTTTTCTCCAGCTTGGCCTTCAGATCATACACAACAGACATTAACATACCCAAATCACCTTGCAACTGATCTATTTTTTAATCCCTACTAGAGATTTGAGCCTGAAGAGAGGAAATCTGAGCTTCTTTCAAGGCAGAATCTTGTTGTAGCGATGAGATCTAAGCTTCCTTCAACATAGCATCTTCTTCTAGTATAACCACTCTTCGTCGTAATCTTGCCACATTCACATCTTCATCACTATCACTTTGCTCAACAACTTGTCTTTTCCCTGTTACATAACGAAATGCAGCTTCATCGTGTTCAGAGAATCCAGCACCACTTGAGCTTCCAGCCTCAAATCTGACACCACTCGAACTTTCTGGATGCGAGTGTGTCGTTTCAAAGTCAAAATAGAAGTCAATATCAGGCTCTTGTGTGCTGGTTTCCTTTGTGGCAGCATCACTGTTTTAATCAGAGGACATAGAAGGCGCTGGTTCGGAAATAGGGCCAGAAGGATCAGATTCAGGAGCTGTGTCGGTTCGTTGTATTTTGTTTGATGCTTGTTCAGCATCGTCTGTAATAGCTTCAACTTCAACTTGAACTTCAGAGGTAGGTACGGATGGAGGGTTTCCATCACCACCCTACAAGGTCATAAGTAGGGCCGCTAAGTTATCAGCTGTTATCAGATCTGGTTGTCTCACGGTTTCCTCAGCTCTCTCAGATGTAACCACTTCCACTTCACTGTCAGAGTCAGATTCTTCTTCACTAGAGTCTGAATCAATAATCTCAGTTTCAACCTCAGCTTCGCCTGTAGCCATTTGCTGTACATCGTATTCTTCAACAATTTGAGCATTCAAAGTTTTGAGGAGCTGGTGTGACTGGCACAATGTCTCTGAACCTTCCATGCTTCTCAAGCGGAATTCTCCCAACAAAGTTATGCTGCTTGGCTCTCTTGAATCTGTAGGCGTTTTCGAAGCAGCCGGGCCCCAGTGGCTTCAAATTCACATAATTTTGGATCTTGACCAACTCTAGGTGTTTCTCATCGAGAATCATCTGGATGAATCTTGGATATAACATAAAGATCTTCTTCTTTGGATCTTCAAGCATCTTTTTCATGTTGTCGAAAATAAACGCTGAAAAGTTGTAATCCCAACCGTTGACTAATGCCACTAGGGCACAAGTTTGCGTCTTGTTTAGCTGATCGTATCCACCCTTGTTCTCTGCAATGCATTGTAGGAAGATGTGCACTAATAATCTCCAGTATGGCGGAAAAAGCTTCTTCTGAACGGTGGGATAACCTCCTTCAAAGCTCATTTGTTGAAGTGCTGCAAGAACTCTGCTCTGCTCGAAGGAAGTTGGAAAGTGTGGTTGATCCCCAAACTTCAGCACCTCCCGAACAATAGCTTCTGTGATGATAATCTCCTTTTTCTGTACTGTGGCTTCAATTGCTCCCGCTCCATTGGCGCCTCTTCTGTTTACTTTCTCAGTATTCCAAAATGTGTTGTTGCAGTCATTGCAGATTACTGGATTCGTCCTTACCGCATGAGTGATTGGACAGTTGTTCAAACCTATAACAACCCTCCTAAATTTATTCTGACACCATAATATATTTAAGATGTCCCTATATGCATTAAATCATACCCCGTATGCGAAAACCGAGCCCAAAATACCATATATAATTAAAAATAAAATAAAAACAAGACTTTGGGGTCGCTCGCGGGTCGTGAAGGCTTTGCCTTCGGGCTACGCGAGGCGCGACGAGCCTGGCCACCCACCCTCACCCGGAGCTGCCACATGTCCACCATTTGTCGAACCTAGATTGTTGACCGGACAAGGCTACGCCATAGACCCCTAGGTCGCGGGCCGCGAAGGCCCTGCCTTCTTTCTTCGCGGGGCGCGACAAACACGAAATCATGCCCTATAAATAGAGGCCATCGGCCTTCAGTCCCAACTCGCACCACACAACTTTCTCTCTTGAATTTCTTCTTAGTTAAAGTAATTTTCGGGCATAATACCCCCTAAATAACGAAGTTCTGCCTCGTTGTAAGTATCATAACCCCCGGTTACGTATTAGATACGCTGCCCGATTGATCCAGGGTTTCGTAACAGCTTTCGTGGTTCTGCCCGACGTAGTCGTTTGAATGCCGTCTCGGGGAGGGTATTACTAATGTAAATATTGGGTTATTATAATAACGCGTGTGCATTATGTAATTAATAGATAATCACCAGGAAATTCTAAAGGAAAACCCTAAGACAGCAATGTGAGTAATCCTCCTTTTTGCACATTGTTTTTACAAAACCTCATATGATTAACATTATATTAAATAGTGATTGAGTATTTGTATTCTACAATTATCGTCGGTATGTTGGGGTTTTGTATATAAAATTTGTTACTACAATGTGAGTAGTAACATGACCACAAGTCGGGTTGACAATACCGTGGGTGGTAATTAAAGTACATGGAAACAAATGTAATTGCGTGACCACCCTCAATACTGTAAAATGGTTTTACTTATCTTGATTAAACTGGGATTCACTCACCAGTATTTCCCCACTGACAAAATGTTTTTAAACGCGTTTCAGGTAACAAAATGTGAAAGCCAAATAGAAGCCAGCTGGACAGCACTGAAGGCTTGGAAAAGTGGCTATAAAAGTTACCTAAATAAAGAGATGTTTTTATTAAATAAAATAGGGTTTATCCCAATGAAAATGTGTGTACTAGAAACTTGGGATTTTCCCATGTGTTTAATATTATAAAAGTGTGGTATTTTACTATGATAAAATATTTCCTAACTACGGTCCTGATGTAATTTCCGCTGCCATATTGATAAACACCGATACCACTGAAACTGGTCGCGGTCGCCCGTTCCCAGGTACTTAGGGGACGGGGATTGCGACAGAAGGTGGTATCAGAGCTAAGCCACTGATTCACCCACAGAGGTGTTCTGCTGACACCAAAATTTATTCAATATGTTAGAAAATAATCCACGGAATTTCGTGCATATCTGTATATTATTATTGTGTGTTATTTGACTATTTGTTAGTTTACAGTATGAGCGACCAAGGACCTTCCGACGCCTACCGTCAGTTGTCCAGCTCACCTAGAAACGAAGGCACCTCTTCACAACCTACCCTCTCAGGGTATTCGGCTGACAATGAAGACGGGATATTCGTGTTCAAGGCTCAATCTGAAGAGCCATTCCCTCCTAAGAAGAGAGGATGGTTCAGCAGAGGTGCGCATGAATGTAGGAAGAGGATGAAAAAGTTACAACAACAGCGAGTTTTAGCAGCCCCTAAGAGTGAAACAGATGCTCACACTCAGGATATGCTCAATAGGAGTCTAGGAAATTTTCATATTCTAGCAACTACAGCTGCAGACCCTAATTTAGAGCAACTCATAGCACCCTAACCATTACCCTTGTTTCCCACACAACCAATGGAGATTGAAGTCAACTCGGAAAACCAAATCCCAGCACCAGCTTTTGACCCGACTGAGATACCTAGAGTACCAGCACCCAATCCCTTAGACCCAGACTACGATCCGTGGTTTGACGACCATAGGGATTACCAGCAACGCTACCCAATACCAGAAGAACCCATGCCAAACCTAGCAGCTTACAAAGGTCTGGACCCTCTAGATCCCTATTATGATAATGATCAATACATTAGAGAAATTCTAGAGAATCCATATCCTCAGGAAGAACCAATGCCACAGTACTCAGATCCGATACCAGCACCTGCACCACCCATGAGCACTGAGAATGTGCAAGAACTCCGAACCTTTGGTGAGGAGATTTTAGAAGAGAGCAAAATGATGAGACAAATAAGGGAACGACTCGTCTGGAAGTATGACGAGCGTAATATGAAATTTTGGATGAACCCCTATCACTAATAATAATAATAAATATATATATAATATGTGTGTATGTTTGAAAAAAAAATGATATATATATATGTTGTAGTATAGACCACCTAGTGGTTAGTGATGCATACTAGTATTGTATTTTTATTCCAGTTGTATTTGTAATAAATATAGATGCATACTATAAAATAGAGTAAGTCGCAATGCTCGACGATTTTGGATCAACATGCTTGTTGTGTGGTTATTACATTGGATATTTTATGCAATATTAATACTTGGTAATTGTTTAAAATCCAGATGGCCGAGGCACCAAATCCGGAAAACCAGAATGATGAAAATCAAATAAATAACAGTGAAATTCGACACCTTGTAACCCAAGGAATTAGAGATGCCATGCCAGCTATTATCCAAAATGTTAGGGACGCGGAAAATAATGATAAAAGTGGTAATGGAAGTAAACGAACCCATATAGAACCTAGTCACATCATGCACAATGGACCCATACTTCAAGTGCCCATTCCCAAAAGAAGAAGGACCATGTCTTATGGTTGTTCTTACAAAGAATTCTGGTCTTGTAAACCAATAGAATTCTCAGGCAATGAAGGGGCCATTGCAGCCTTACGCTGGATAGAAAAGACTGAGGCAGTCTTAAAAATAAGCAAGTGCGAGGAAGAGGATAAGATAATGTTTGCCTCCAATCTGTTTAAAAACTCAGCACTAGAATGGTGGAACATTATCCTCCAGTCTAGGGGAAGTGACAGGGTTTACAATATGGAATGGGAAGAATTTAAAAATATGGTAGAAAGAAAATTCTGCCCTCCCAATGAAAAGGAATAGATAGCAAACAAGTCCTTAAACCTTAGAATGACTGGAGTGGATAGTAAGGGGTACACTACTTTATTCTTTGAATATGCTAGAATAGTGCCAACCCTTGCATCACCTGAACCAGTATTAATCTCCCGCTACATATGGGGATTAGTCAGTGAGATTAGGCATGTAGTCAAGGCAGCTAGACCCCAGACTATAGAAGAAGCCGTAGAACTAACAAACACCTTGACTGATGAATTAGTACGTACACGAGAAGAAGACCAGAGGAGAAACCTAGCTCAAAGGCTTACCCAAGAATTTCGTTATGGAAATTCCAACCGTGGGTAAAACGTAGGTTCTACCTCAACACCCTACTGTAAAGCCTGCAAGAAGAAGCATTCAGGAAGATGCTCCACCTACTGCAATTTTTGCAAGATACCAGGACACAAGGAAGAAGATTGTAGGAAGAAACCTAGTAATGGAGTATGCTTCAGTTGTGGAGAAAAAGGTCACATTAAGCCGAACTGTCTGAAACTAGCTCCAGCCATGAACAACAAGAATACTAAAAACACTAGAGCATTTGTTCTGACTGCAGAAGAAGCAAAGATGATCCCGGATGTGATCGCCGGTACGTTTTTAGTTAATAATGTTTTTGCTAAAGTATTATTTGACTCTGGTGCGAACCAAAGTTTTATTAATACGTCATTTTGCAAACTTCTCAATCGACCATTAACTAAACTCCCACAAGAATGTCTAGTAGAAACAGCCAACGGGGAAACCATTAAGATTTTTGAAATCTTGCAAGGAGCAAGAATAGAATTTTTAAATCAAAAGTTTATTGCAAACCTTTACCCAATGAATCTGGCAGGGTTTGATGTCGTATTAGGAATGGATTGGTTAATAGCCAATAAAGCCAGTATTTTATGTGATCAAAAGTCAATCCAAGTAAATTCACCAAGGGGTGAAAAGATCACAATTAAAGGAAATAAGCCCTCTAGATCCACAAAATTCATCTCTGTGATGAAAACATCAAGTTATATAAGAAAATGATCATTAGTATATTTGATTTCTATAATCACTAACACTAAAGGAAAAGAACTGAAGGATATTTCAGTAGTATCCCAGTTTCCAGAAGAATTACCAGGGTTACCGCCAGACAGAGAAGTTGAATTCAGAATCCACCTACTACCAGGAACAGCACCAATTGCCAAAGCACCCTATCGTTTGGCACCTGCAGAAATGCAGGAACTGAAGAAACAGTTAGACGAATTGTTGAAGAAAGGATTCATACAGCCAAGCTCATCGCCATGGGGAGCACCGATCTTATTCGTTAAGAAGAAAGATGGATCAATGCGTACGTGCATTGACTACCGCGAATTGAACAAGGTCACGATTAAAAATCGGTATCCATTACCAAGAATCGATGATCTGTTCGACCAGCTGCAAGGAGCTCGATTTTTCTCAAAGATCGATTTACGGTCAGGTATCATCAATTAAAGGTACAGGAAGAGGACATTCCTAAAACCGCATTTAGAACAAGGTATGGCCATTATGAATTTACTGTCATGCCATTTGGTTTAACCAATGCCCCAGCTGCATTTATGGACATGATGAACCGAATATGTAAGCCATATTTGGATAAATTCATAATTGTCTTTATAGATGATATTCTCATTTACTCTAAAAGCAAGGAGGAACATGCAAAACATTTGCACGCCCTTCTAAGTTTATTAAGAAAGGAAAAGCTTTATGCTAAATTTTCGAAATGTGAATTTTGGTTAGAAGAAGTGCAGTTTCTTAGACATTTAGTCAATTATGAAGGAATTCATGTGGATCCCACAAAGATCGAGGCGATTACCAAATGGAAAACCCCTGAGTCACCAACCGAGGTTAGAAGTTTCTTAGGATTGGCCGGTTATTATAGATGATTTATTCGAGATTTTTCTAGAATAGCCATTCCCTTAACTAAGCTAACCTGTAAATCTGTTAAGTTTGAATGGGGACCAAAACAAGAAGAAGCCTTTAGAATTCTTAAGAAAAGATTAACCAACGCACCCATACTAGCGTTACCAGAAGGAACTGAAGATTTTGTAGTCTATTGTGACGCTTCTAAGTTAGGTTATGGATGTGTATTGATGCAACGTCAAAAGGTTATAGCTTACGCCTCTAGACAACTTAAGAATCATGAAGAAAATTATTCAACCCATGATTTAGAATTAGGAGCTATAATTTTTGCTCTGAAAATCTGGAGACATTACCTTTATGGAAGTAAGTTTACCATTTTTACAGATCATAAGAGTTTAAGGTATGTTTTCGGGCAAAAGGAGTTAAACATGAGACAAAGACGCTGGATGGAAATTCTTAGTGATTATGATTGCAATATCCAGTACCATGCAGGAAAGGCTAATGTAGTAGCTGATGCTTTAAGTAGAAAGTATCATGAAAAGCCAAAAAGAGTGCGTTCTCTTAAGTTAAACCTGCAGGTAGATTTAAATGAACAGATTAAAGAAACACAAGAATCAGTAATCAAGGACGATACTGAGAAATTGAAAGGAATGATTAAAGAATTAGAACAAGGAACAAACGGAATTTGGAGATTCCATAAGAAAAGAATGTGGATACCTAAATTAGGAAACTTACGCCATCGTATATTAGAAGAAGCCCATAAGTCTAAGTATACGATGCATCTTGGAAGTGATAAGATGTATCAAGACTTAAGAAAGAATTTCTGGTGGATAGGAATGAAAAAGGATATAGCAGCATATGTTGCAAAGTGTCTAACCTGTTCACAAGTTAAAGCTGAACATCAGAAACCCTCAGGTTTGTTGCAACAGTTAGAAATGCCTGTTTAGAAATGGGAATTGATAACAATGGACTTTGTTACCAAATTACCCAAGACAAGAAAAGGTAATGATACAATCTGGGTGATTGTAGACAGACTATCTAAGTCAGCACATTTCCTACCAATGAAAGAAACTTTCAAAATGGAACAATTAGCTAAATTGTATGTAAATGAAATAGTTTCATTACATAGAATTCCTTTATCAATTGTTTCTGATAGGGATAGTCGTTTTACCTCTCATTTTTGGACAAGTTTCCAAAAGGCAATGGGAACCAAGTTAAATCAAAGCACCGCTTATCATCCTCAAACGGACGGACAAAGTGAAAGGACAATTCAGACAATGGAGGATATGCTTAGAGCTTTTGTAATTGATTTCGGAGGTAATTGGGACGATCACTTACCATTAATAGAATTTTCAGCTATCACACAAGTGTAAATGTTGCACCATTCGAAGCACTATATGGACGAAAGTGCCGAACTCCCGTCTGTTGGGAAGAAATTGGAGAAAAACAACTCTCAGGACCTGAGATAGTACAAGAAATAGCCGACAAGATTGTTCAAGTCAAGGAACGATTGAAAGCAGCACGTGATCGACAGAAGAGTTATGCAGATAATAGACGAAAGCCACTGGAATTTCAGGTAGGAGACAAAGTGTTATTGAAAGTCTCTCCTTGGAAAGGAGTGGTAAGATTCATCAAAAGAGGAAAGCTAAGCCCCAGGTACGTTGGACCTTTTGAGATCATTAGAAGAATAGGACCTGTAGCCTATCAACTACAACTGCCAGAGGAAATGGCAGAAATACATGATGTATTTCATGTATCTAACCTCAAGAAATGTTAAGCCGATGAATCACTAGTAGTACCTCTTAAGGATATAGAGGTAAATGAAAAGATTAAATTTGCAGAAAAGCCTCTACAATTTGAAGACAGAAAGATTAAGAATCTGAAACACAAGAGATTAGTTCTGGTCAAAGTGAAATGGGATTCCAAGAGAGGAACAGAATACACATGGGAGCTTGAATCAGAAATGCAAAGGAAATATCCACACTGTTCCAGTAGACCTCGAGGACGAGTTCTAAAACAAGGTGGGGAGGATATAACAACCCTCCTAAATTTATTCCGACACCATAATATATTTAAAATGTCCCTATATGCCTTAAATCATACCCCGTATGCGAAAACCGAGCCCAATATACCATATATAATTAAAAATAAAATAAAAACAAGACTTTGGGGTCGCTCGTGGGCCGCGAAGGCTTTGCCTTCGGGCTACGCGGAGCGCGACGAGCCTGGCCACCCGCCCTCACCCAGAGCTGCCACGTGTCCACCACTTGTCGAACCTAGATTGTTGATCGGACAAGGCTACGCCATAGACCCCTAGGTCGCGAGCCGCGAAGGCCCTGCCTTCTTTCTTCGCGGGGCGCGACAAACATGAAATCAGGCCCTATAAATAGAGGCCATCGGCCTTCAGTCCCAACTCGCACCACACAACTTTCTATCTCGAATTTCTTCTTAGTTAAAGTAATTTTCGGGCATAATACCCCCCTAAATAATGAAGTTCTGCCTCGTTGTAAGTATCATAACCCCCGGTTACGTATTAGATACGCTGCCCGATTGATCCAGGGTTCCGTAACGGCTGTCGTGGTTCTGCCCGACGTAGTCGTTGGAATGCCGTCTCGGGGAGGGTATTACTAATGTAAATATTGGGTTATTATACTAACGCGTGTGCATTGTGTAATTAATAGATAATCACCAGGAAATTCTAAAGGAAAACCCTAAGACAGCAATGTGAGTAATCCTCCTTTTTGCAAATTGTTTTACAAAACCTCATATGATTAACATTATATTCAACAGTGATTGAGTATTTGTATTCTACAATTATCGTCGGTATGTTGGGGTTTTGTATACAAAATTTGTTACTACACCGTGAGTAGTAACATGACCACAAGTCGGGTTGACAGTACCGTGGGTGGTAATTAAAGTAGATGGAAACAAATGTAATTGCGCGACCACCCTCAATACTGTAAAATGGTTTTACTTATCTTGATTAAACTGGGATTCATTCACCAGTATTTCCCCACTGACAAAATGTTTTTAAAAGCGTTTTAGGTAACAAAATGTGAAAGCCAAATAGAAGCCAGCTGGACAGCACTGAAGGCTTGGAAAAGTGGCTATAAAAGTTACCTAAATAAAGAGATGTTTTTATTAAATAAAATAGGGTTTATCCCAATGAATATGTGTGTACTAGAAACTTGGCATTTTTCCATGTTTTTAATATTATAAAAGTGTGGTATTTTACTCTGATAAAATATTTCCTAACTACGGTCCTAATGTAATTTCTGCTGCCAAATTGATAAACACCGATACCACTGAAACTGGCCGCGGTCGCCCGTTCCTGGGTACTTAGGGGACAGGGGTTGCAACAAAACCAGTCATCAGTGAGCCAAACATCTCCGAATATTCGGCTGGAGGGTCTGAAAGGTATCCAGTCTGGTTGCGAAAAAGCTCCACTTCCAGCTGTGGTTGATTCTGCATCATAGCTTGCGCCATAATCTGCACAAAACATCCAAGTGTTAAGCCTTTTCAACAACATTAACCTTCATTTGAAAAATTGACCAGTCAACAAGGTCAACTGTTCAAATGCCGGTCAACAAGTCAAAATAGGGGTTCAAAAGCTAGTCCAAGTCAACAGGTCAAAGTGAGGGTTGAAGTCAATAGGTCAAGTGAGGGGTCTAGGTCAAAGAAAGGGTCCAAGTCAACATGTCAACGTCCGGGATGATCAGGGTTCATCTCGGATGGACGCCAATCATCTCGGATGAATAAATTTCAAGCCGAGATGATTCGAGATGCAAGGTCCTGTTCCAAGATGGTCCGAGATGGAACACTTTTGTCCGGGATGATGTGCCGTTCTTTTCAAGACGATCTGAGACGATCCGAGATGAGTTCGTGATGGTTTATTCAAGAGAGAATTCTTGTGATCCGGGATGCTTCTGTTCAGTCTTGGTTCGAGATATATGTCTTGAACCATGTCTGATGAATATATATATAGTCCATCTCGGATGGGCTTAATGGGCCAGACCCATCTCGGATGTTTGATTTGAGATGAATAGGCTTGTCAGACTTGTTTTAGTCTAAGTATGTGGGCCCCATCCGAGATAGCGGGCCATACTAGATCATTATTTTAATAATATTTTTTGAGATACAACACACCCTTTTCCAAAGTCAACGAATCAACCAACCGACCAACTATTTGTCAATGATATTATAAAAATAATAAAATACTAACACAGGGGTATTTTGGGAATACTGCCATGTGATCAAATCGTTTTTGAACTGATTAAGGAACATTTTCAGCTCAGGCTTACTTAGACTGGTCCACGCGATTGTTAATATATTTGACCTCTTAAATCTAACGCTCAACCTTCAACTTTCAACCCTGTGATATGCTTAGGGTAGAATTATACTGTGACATCCGTGTGTCCCATTCCAAGGCATACCCCCGCGATCAAGGTAAGCACCACTGTTCATCGTAGCAGGTGAGTATACTGACTCTATCCTTTGTTTTTACAACACCAGACGTTCTGGTGAACATGTCAATACTTTCGTACAATAGAGTGACCAGAGAAGTCTAACGAGGGCTAGGCTGATACCTTTAACGGTACGAATTTGGTTTTAGAAGCACACGAAATTCTCCTTTTTATGAGATTTTCTTCCGTTTAAGGTTTTGGCCCTCTTTGCGGCTCTTTTAAAGATATCCTGACTGTGCCTAGGTCTGCATATAATCTGGATGCAATAGAAGGACAGTCTTGATATCCCGGATGACTCATCAGTATAAAGACCTGAAACTTCAGATGTTGGCTATCTATCAATGCAGGATTTAAGACCATGAAATCATACGTCGTTGGTCTATTACCCACGTGATGTCCAGCCCATTAGATTTAAATCACTTGGTATCTCTTTGACTTTTTGAGCGTTAGACCTATCAACACATCGCAGTAGATCCTAGCCTTTTCAGCTTCGAAACCTTACATGTGTTAATCAAAATCTTTAGCACGAAAATTTATTTCACTTCCCAACAACTATTTCTCCCCCTAAATTTGTGCAAAAGTAGAATACTTTAGGCCCAAATTTATCAGATGAGATACCATTATTCTTAAACCCTCCTTTTTTTTAATGCTCAGTTGGTTAAGTGCATCATTTTTAAAAGGTCCACAAGCACATTGAACCTCGAGATGCTGACAGGTTTTGTAAAAAGATCCGTTGTCTTAGCATCAGTGTGGATCGGTTGAAGTTTAATCAAGCCTCTGTCAAAGCAATCTCGAATGAAGTGCACCTTGATATCAATGTGCTTGGTTTTAGAGTGAAAGAAAAGGTTTTTAGTGATCTGGATAGCGGCATCATTATCACAATAAATAGTAGTGTCTAGATAAGTCAAACTGTAATCCTCTAGCTGATGTTGCATCCAAAGAACCTGGGAGTAGTAGGCAGATGCTGCAACATACTCTGCTTCTGCTATGGAAAGAGATATATTTTCTGCTTCTTGCACTGTCATGAGATAAGTCTATCTCCCAAGAATTGACATCCAGCTGATGTAGATTTTCTATCCCTGTCCATCCCTCCAAAGTTGCTGTAAAAAGCAAACAAATCAAAGTTCGAATCTCTGGGATACCAGAGTTTGAGTTTAGGAGCTCCCTTCAGATATCTAAAAATTCTTTTAACAGCAGTTAAATGAGAGAGTTTAGGATTAGCCTGATAATGAGCACATTGACAGATGGAAAACATAATGTTTGGGCGGCTTCCAGTCAAGTACATCAGTGAACCGATCATAGATCGATACAAGGTCTAGTTAACAGGGCTTCCTTCAAGATCCTCAGTCAGCAACAGCCGCTCTGCAATGGGAGAGTCTATCGTCTTTGAGTCTGTCATGTTGATTTTTTCAAGAACGTCGTGAACGTATTTACTTTGATGAATCAAGATTCCTTGATTGTTCTGACGAACTTGCAGGCCCAAAAACATCGTTATCTCTCCTAATGAGCTCATCTCAAACTTTCTTTTCATCACCTCTTCAAACTCTTTGCAAAGCACATCATTTGTTAACCCGAAAATGATGTCGTCAACATATATCTGAACAAAGATAATGTCCTTGTCAACACATTTGATGAACAATGTTTGATCGATTGTCCCCCGAGTGTATCCATATAGAGCTTTGTCCAACTTGTAGGCATGTCCTTCTTTCTCTTTATTAACAAACCTAGGGGGTTGAGCGACATAGATTTCCTCCTTGACCTTCCCATACAGGAACGCTGTTTTAATATCCAACTGATATACTGTAAAGCCCATGAAAGATGCATATGCCAAGAAAATGCGGATGGCTTCAAGATGCGCTACTGGAGTACACACTTCATCATAGTCGAAACCTTCAACTTGACTGAAACCTTGGACCACCAATCGAGCCTTGTTCCTAACGATTACCCCAGTATCATCCTGTTTGTTTCGAAACACCCATCGTGTTCCAAGAGCACGCTTTCCTTAAGGTAGCTTTTCCAGCTTCCATACTCCTAGTCTTTCAAACTGATTGAGCTCTTCATGCATAGCATCAACACATCCATGTTCCTAAAAAGCGACATTAATGTTTTTAGGCTCAATCTGTGAAATGAAGCAAGAGTATAGGCATGAGTTGATGTCTCCTGATTTGCTGCGGGTTTGGACACCGGCAGTTACAGGGCCAATTATATTCGTAATTAGGTGACTTCTCTGAACACGATGTGGAATTGCTGCAGCAGTGGCATGCAAGTTTACTTGTAGATTTGAGAAACTTCTGGTGCAGTAGCATTGTTGATCACCGGTGGATCTACAATGCAATCTGAGGGAATCAGTCCTGGAAACAGAGAACTTCCTTGAACATTTGAGGGTCTGGAGGAGGCTTCAATGTTGCAGACTGTACCATCAGGGACAACTATAGCAGGTTCAGAAATCGGCTCCTAAATTGTCGAAGAGTGAAGTTGCGTTGGAGTATCCTTGTGAAATCCCGATGGATCCACAGTGAGTTTCTTCAGCATGTTTTGCAAAGGCACATCTTCATCTTCATCTTCAATGGGAACAGGCATCTTTGAACTAGAAGCACCTGCATTAGCAATTTCATCAGATAAAATAGGAAAAGATTTAAATAGGGAGGAATAATCATATAACCAATCAGGTCCAATGCGAGCATCTTTTAGATTTTCTTCCAACCAATCCACATGATATGCTTCCATGATCTACTTCTTGACCTTGTTGTACACACGATATGAGGTATTCTTAGCATAGCCAATGAAATAGCAAGGATCTCCTCGAGCTTCAAATTTTCCTTTGGAATCCATGAGAAGAAATACACAAGAACAACCAAAAGTGTGAAAGTGTTGCACCGAGGGTTTTTGACCTTCTACTATTTCATAGTGAGTCTTCATGTGACGTTTATTGATCAAGACATGATTATGAACATAGCAAGCCGTATTCACTGCTTCTGCCCAAAATATCAGTGGAAGACCTGAATCTATCAGCATTGTGCGAGCAACTTCAATGAGAGTTGGATTGCGTCTTTCTTCGACTCCATTCTGTTGAGGAGATCTAGCTGTACTGTACTGACGATCGATTCCTTTTAAGGCACAAAATTCATTCAGCTCAGCATTCTTGAATTCTGTCCCGTTGTCGCATCGAATAATATTCACTCATTCATTTGCTTGATTTTCCATGAGAGTTATAAATTTCTTGATTAAGCTAGCTATTTCACTCTTTTGCTCCAAGAAAAACACCCAAGTGAAACGAGAGAAATCATCGGTAATGACCAAACAGTAAGCCTTTCCTCCAATACTAAGCACATTGACGGGACCAAACAAATCCATGTGTAGCAGTTCCAGAACTTTTGAGGTCATGTGCACAGGTTTAGACTTATGAGGCCTACGATGTTGTTTTCCACGAGAGCATGCTTCACATTTTTCTATCTGCATGAAATCCTTGATTGGCAAGTTCCTGACTAAACCTCCTTTGGCTAATCGATTGAGATTTTTCATGTTCAGATGACCCAATCGACGATGCCACAACACAGCATCGTGTTCGGCTATTTTTGAGAATAAACATGTACTTGATCAGCAGGAGATTTGTTCATATCAATCACGTATGCGTTTCCCCGGCGTTCAGCTTCAATCAAAAACCAGTCTTCAGGTATGATAATTCCTGGTTTTAGAATGACGCAACCACCCTTGGTGAAGAGAACCTCCATTCCTTTGTCGCACTTCTGTGATACGCTCAACAGGCTGTGCTTCAGTTCAGGGACATAATTGACGTCTGAAAAGGTAAGGCCTCCATTTTTTACCGTGCCCTTCATGGTGATTCTTCCAGATTCTCCTCCTGCGAAGTTGACACATCCACCGTCGAATATTTTTATCTCATTCAACTAGGATATGTCTCAGGTCATGTGCTTAGAACAACCACTATCAATAAACGAAGTCTAAAGATAGCCCTCCATAGTCGTTCATGCACATTTAGCGGAATTAGTTAGAAACTGGAACCCAGTCCATTGTGGACCTAAGTTGACCATCGCTATCTGTGTAAGAGACCTCGCGAAAGATCATATGACTCTTAGTATCGCTTGAGGTTTTAGGTGATGGGGTAGACGTTGACGGTTAGGAGCACTGAGACTTGGATCTAGCAGAAACTTTGGGTCTCCAAATTTTGGTGTTTGAAAATTTTGAAATATTTTCTTTGAAAGGTGTAGCTTTTGACTTCATTAGAAACATGTTTGTATTTGCAAGTTTTTGATTGTTCTTTTTCGTTAGATTCCAGTCTCCATCAGAAGGCTTGGCTTTAGGAGGTCGATTTTTTACTGATTGAGAATGCACAGCCTTCTGATGATATGTGTTACTAGAGTAGTAGGGATGATGAACTCAGTTTCTAGCAATGTGTCCTGGAATTCCACAATTAAAACACGTTTGCCTTTTTGAGAAAAAGACATTTAGTTCTGGTTGTGTTATTCTCGGGAACTGATTAAGTCTTTTATTTCCATTTGACGCTGATTGCTTGTGTGCATGTATGATCTTGGATGAACCCTGCTCACAATTATCAGCACAAGAGTAAGTATCGACAACTTTACCCATCAGTTTTGTTTCACTTTGCTTGAGAGACGGGTTTTCCTTTTGAAATTTCTTTTTCCGTGTTCTTCTGTTTTTACGTGATCGTTTTTTCTTTGAAGGAACAGATTCAGCAGACTTTGCTTCATTTGAAACACTTTCTTCAGAATCTGGTCCTTTGGGGTCAAGAGCTGAATCATCTATTGAATTGACTTCCACAAATTCCTTTTCCTCAGAAACTATGTTTTCAAGAGTTTTTGTAGAAAAGGTTTATCTCTTCTTCAGTTTCATCAGTTGAATCATCTGTTGAATTGATTTCCATGGATCCCTTTTCTTCAGGATCTGAGATCTCTTGAGTTTCCTCAGAATTGGTTTCTATGAATATCTATTCTTCAGCTTTATCAACCTCTGAGTCCTTGACATCAACTGATTCTGGTTTGTCAGATGATGAGCAGTCTATGTCTGAAACAGTTTGACTCTCTTCTGTCGCAATGCTGCGAGATTCTAGTTGTTCATCACAATCGGAATCTTTGGAAGAGCTATGCTCATTATCTGATGTTCCAGAATCTCCTGTTTGACTGTCAGGTTCGTCAGATGACCCCTGTTTATCAATTTCTTCACTATCACAATAAAAAATACCAGGTGTTTCATCTTTATCATGAGTTTCTGGTGTATCATTTGATGTTTCAGGCGCACAAGAATTTTTTCCCGAATCACCAGAGCTGATTTCTGAGTCACTTACAATAGGTGTTTCAAGCTTATCAGTCACTACACCAGGTTTTCCTGTTAAAACGTCACAACCATTTTTATCACAACCATAATCTAAAAACACAACACCAGATTCATCAGTTTTAGTAGGAGCACCCCAAGTCTCAGCAAACCAAGAAAAAACATAGTTCCAAGCATAAAGGTCAGGTTTATCACGTAAAGAAATAACATCATCAGCAATATTTTGATGTGATTCATCATTCGCTTTAGAGTTCTCCTCTGATTTTATTGACTCTGCACATGAACTAGAACAGTTAGTGTTGTCAACAGAATCAAAATTTAACAATTTTTCTTCGGTCTCCTCTGCGGATGTTTTAACTGGTTCTGTTTCCTTTTCTGTTTCTGTCTTATTTATTTGCTCGGATTTTCCAGCTGATTCATTTGAACAGTTTTCATTTGAACAACTTTCATTTTCATTTTTAATGAAATTCATTGGTTTCTTGAAATCAGCGGTTTGGCCATTTTTAGATTTTAACGGTTCCCATGGAATATAATCACTAGGTTTTCCATAAATCATTTTATCATAGTTTTCTATTTCTTGCTCAGTAGTGGGCAGTCTAGAGTAATTATGATTATATATAGTGGTGGAACCTGTGTATATCCCAAACCCTTTCCCTTGTTTTCCTTGAATGTAAGTTGCACATTGCACAGATTAGGAACAGTGTCACTGGAAGTGTCAATTTATTTAATGTTTAAATCATTTTGCTTGTACTTTCAAGTGAGAAGTTCCAGATCAGCTTTCACAGAGTCGCATTCTAAGGTTTTTACTGTGAGTCTGTGTTTATAGTCGTGAACCCAACATTGCTGTTGATTCACGTCTCTATGAAGCTGAGCTATATACTTCTTAAGTGCGTCAATCTTTTTATAGAGAATTTTATTGTTCTCTCGAAGACTGATACACTTCCCCATGGCACTGTTATAATCAGTGATCAATGCAGAATTCTGTGATCTCAGAAATGCAACTTTCTTTCTACAGTGCCCAGTACATAAAAAGGAATTTACCTTTTCGGAGAGCGATCTCGGTTCCTCAGTCTGTGCCATCAAGCATTGATGAACCTTGTCAGCAGCAGCAGCTTCAGACGGCTTCATGGATTCCACTTGTACAACTGCATCAGCCCAGTTGAAACCACGTTGTTCTTGTGTAATCAAGGCTCTTCCAGCTCTAGAGTTTCCTTGTCCTGTTGAAGTCTCAGCAGGTGTGACAGGGACCATTGACTTTTCCTTGTTTCGAGCTGCAGCTTCCTGAGAAGCCTCATATCCCACTGGTACCCTTTTGCAATCCCTAGCAAAATGTCCCGGTTCATAACACCTATAGCACCTCAGCTTGTCTTTCAGCACTCCAGGACAAGCATTCATAGGATGACGTCCATACTTTTTAGTAAACTTCTCTGCTTTAAAGGCTGACATAGCAAGATTCCAAGTCACATCCAGTTCATCCAAGTCTTCTTCAACCACCTGATTTATCTCTGGAGTTATTTCACTTGAAGGCATAAGTTCGCCAGCTAAGAAAGCATTTAAACTGGTGAAGGCCACATGTTCCATTGGCGGTGTGGATGAGACGTTTTGAGACGCAAGCTAGGCGGGAGTACCAAAAGCAATATTAACATGTTGTGGATGAGGTTGGGGTTGGGGTTTTTGTTGAACACTGGTGGTATTGACAGATGCTGCTTGAGAAGAAGGAAGTGACATTCCATACACATAGTTGGATTTTGGCGCTACCATAGGACTGAACACACTATTTGGATTGTTGTTCATAACTCCATGAACAGGACTGAAAACCAAATTTGGATGACGTTGCAACATCAAAGCAGCATTGTTGGCGCTAGTTATACCGGCGACCATCAGTGAATTCTTGTGATTCATCTCACTCTGCTGATTATCAATCTCACAAGACTTGACTGTGGCAATCAACTCAGTAAGTGTCATTTCATTCAGATTCTTCGTATGCTTGATCATAGAAACCTCGGCATGCCATCTTTTTGGCAGTGAGTTCAGTAGTTGACGATTCATTCCACTGTTTGAGATGTTGATCCCACTGCACTTTAGTATAGTGAAAGTCTCTCTTAATTACGCATTAGCTTGAAGTGAACAACACTTACCATTTGTGACACAAGTTTGACGAATCTCCTTATCTGATTTTCAACAGTTTCTCCATAAATGTGATTGAATGAACTGAACTGTTGATTCATCATGTTCACTCTGCTTGCCTTCATGTCAGCATTACCCTCAAACAAGTGTGTCAGCTCATCCCAAATTTCCTTTGCACTCTTGCAGTTTTGGATGACAATTGAAATGTCCGGACCAAGTGCCATTGAGAGAGTTCCAAAATCAGCTTCATCCTCAGCTACGACCTTTTTTTCTTCTTCGGTATATATGCCTTCAAGTTTTGGAATCTGGGTTTGAGGGCCATCTTTTGTAGCGTACATAACAGTACGTGGTCCATTCTTAATACTCATCCAAACGTGAGGTTCCTTGGCTTTACAATACTGCTCAAACCTAAACTTCCACTCATAGTAGTCGTCTCCATACAGAAACCTTGGAACCTTAGTAGATGTGCTGATAACTTGATCGAGTTCTTGATGGAAGGCCAAAGACTGTGTCTGAATAGCAACAAGGGTAGCATTGGCGAGATCAGCAGCAGTCACAATGCCGTTCATGACACCGTTTGGGTTCAACATGTTGTTCAAAATGATGAGTCTGAAATGAACAATGGTCCGAAATGATCAAGGGCCCGAGATGAACAGTGTTTTTAGATGAACAGTGGTCCGAGTTGATAAGGTTCGAGATGGTAGGGTGTCCGAGATGAACAGTGGTCCGAGATGATAAGGTTTGTCCGAAATAAGGTGTTTATCCGAGATGCAAGCAACAGTATCCGAGATGAAAGACAATCTTCAACAGTTTATCCGAGATGCCTTGAATGTTGTTCGAGATGATGACAATCTTCAACAAGTGTTATCCGAGATGGTTTGAATGCTATCCTCGATCGTTTGAATGTTATCCGAGATGGTTTGAATGTTGTCCGAGATGGAATGATGTTTATCCGTGATGAAGACAATCTTCAAAGCTGATGATCCAGGATGTCGTCCTAGATCGTCTGAGATGTCATGAAGATTATCCGAGATGGGTGTAAAACAGTCCGAGATGATCAGATCTACAAGCAGATGAGTCCGAGATGATCAGATCTTCTACAGAAACGAACAGAAACAGCAACCAACAACACTCCGAGATCCAGAATCCGTGTGATATCAGATCCGAGCCTTGAATTAGGTTCGACAGGCTCTGATACCAATTGTAAGTCCTGATACGAGATCATGATGATATCACACAAGCTTGTTTGGTGGCGGAATCACAAAAACAAGCAATGATCAACAAAAGAAAGGAGATGAAGTAGAAAGATTAGGATTGATGATTAGATCTTGCATACAAAGGATTGTCAAATACAGTATTTCCTATTATGTCACCAACACCTAGTCTCCTAAACATGATTTACTATATATTGTAAGTAATTAGGGAGCATGCTCCCTAAACCCTAGGCCCATTCCACAAAAGCCCACTCCATTTCCACTAATCCACTAATCCATAAACCTAATTAGGGCCTAACACCAACTCATCGATTACTGGTGCCGTGCCAGATGATTGTCCCAACTCATGGACTGATGAAGGAACATTGGAATCATCATCATCAATCCTCCCGTTACTAGTGTGTATGTAACGTGTGTCTATCTGACTAACAAAGGTTGTGGTATCGGTGTAATATGATGAAGTGAGACTGGTCATATCAGTAGGCTGAGTAACTGTGTGTGGCTCTGACAATGGAGAGGTCTCGAATTCCGGCTCACTCCTTGGGTCGTGAATCTCGATAGTCTCGTGCACGTGCGACATCTGTGACACAATGTAACTGTACTAAGTAAGTGCGTGTTTAGAACAGATATATATATATATATATATATATATATATATATATATATATATATATATATATATATATATATATATATATAGGTACGGGATCAGGAGAAAACGCCCCAAAGTGTGAGAACGGTGAGAACGCATCCTGGGCCAACAAGTGGTGCGGGACATGATCAGGGTCTAGGGGGTTTTTTGTCTTTTCAATATTCTTCTTTTATTTCCCAATTTTGCGTAACATGCTCCTTCATTTTTGGCGTCTAAGATTATTTTGGCGTTAATTATATTCATTAACAAATTGGCGTTTTAATTTTTCTTAGATTTGTCACGTTGAATTAATTGTTTTTGTGTCACATAGATAATTTTTTGGCGTTATAGCGTTTCCCTGGTCAATTTTTTTTGGCGTTTTTGTGGCGTTGTATAATAATTCACTACGAGTCATTAATATTTTCGTAAGATTACAACAAGACCAAATGTTTTTTATGGCGTTTAGTCAATTTTTTTGGCGTTTAATACATTGACAAGATGCTTTTCCAACACCCATTCTCACAGTTTCATACTATTAGCGTTTTGGTGCTTGTAGTTTTTGGCGTTTTATATAATAATGTATTTTATAGAAGAGAATTAGATACAAACAACAGATAATTATATAACAAAACAATAGAAAATGAAAAATAAAAAAAAATAAAAAATGGTAATATAAATTCTCATCCAAATCTTCACTGTCATCAGCCTCTTCTTCTTGAATTTGTTTTGGCGTTTTGAACCTTTGAATACCTTAGCTAGATGCCAACTTTCATATATAAACCCCGTCTTTTTTAGACGAAGCTTCTTAGTGGCAACCTGTTTTTTGGTGTGATATTCTTGTTTGATGGCATGTCATTGAAGATCAACTCTTGCTTGAATGCTATTTATAATAATGGAGTCCAAAATAGCATTTTACACTTCATGCCTAGCATATATTAAATGGTTTTTTAATTAACTTTTGGCGTTTAAAAGTGAGTGGTTTCTAGGGAACATGGCGTTTGTTTTTCTGGGTGTGAGTCATCAAGAATAAAGCTCACATGATGACATATCACTGTCATCCATCTCTTTATCTTGAATATTTTGTCCATCTCATTCAGCAAAAGATTATAGAGATACCCACCTCAGAGAAGAATCAATTCATCGAAAGCTTTGCCATCTATGGTTTTTTTTAACTAACTTTTTGGCGTTTTAAAGTGAGTGGTTTCTAGGGAACATGGCGTTTGTTTTTCTGGGTGTGATCAATTCAATGTGTAGAGACCCCTCTCTGATAGGAGTTTTTTGGAACGTAGTTTAGGCGGGATTTTTATTATAATAAATGATAGTAATAAAGTAACCGTCTTTTGAGTTACTGTGTGTATTTACTGTTTTGTTCAGCTTTATCGGTTTCTAGGGTGATAGACGTCCCATCTTCCAAGTTTGGCGTTTTTTTTAAATGGCGTTATGCAGACCAAGATGACAAAATACAATAACGGAGAAAATATTAAGCAGGAAAAATATTTTTTATTTTTTTTGGCGTTTTGTAAGCAATAACTTTTTGTAGTATTTTTTTGGCGTTTTTGCAACTAAATAGAGAAACATATCATTTAATTATCTTAAGAAAAAAAAGAAGATTACACAGAGGAAAACTAAAAAAAAAATTAAAACTCTTCGTCAGAAGGTATTTTATCTGAGAAGTATCCATCACTTCCATCATCTTCTTCCTCGGAGTCTTCATCTAGACCTTCATCCATGTCATCACCTTCACTTTCATCAGCTTCTTATTCCTGAAGATTCTGAAGCCTCCATTTGAACATGTCTTGCATTAACGCCATTTTTGAGTCCATATCTGTGTTTAAACAAGTGGCTTTGTGCAATTCTTCCATGAACCCAAACCCCTGCTTTGTCATGATGCTTTCAAGCAGGTAGTCAGCCTGGTCTCTGCTGTCGTACATAATGGTCACCATGTCTATTTCATCATCAAAACGCCTTGATGTCATGACAGGGTCCGGCTTTCCACCTGCTTTGATTGGTCCAAATTTCCTTGTTAATGTTTTCATAAGCGTATGTGTTTCATGGCATTCGTTATCCAGAGCGATGCCAAGAGATAGGATACCCCTCTGTACCTCTTCTTCCATCTTCAAAATTGCCTTGATCGTCCTAACATACACCCTCCTTCTGTTGTCAAAACATAGGATGAATCGCCTGATTGCCAGAGTGCATCTCCACCAAACAATGGTTGCCATTTTTAGCGTTTTGGTTAAATTGGCGTTTTTGGTAAAAGATGTTTTTGCAGAATGATAGATTGAAGTGATTATGGAAGCGATGTTTAACGTCGTTTATATAATGATGTTTTTGGCCCGAAATTTAGGAGGAAATTTCTTCTAATAAATGTTAATAAATGAATTTCAGTTACTGTGTTGTTTCCTCTTCCTGTAATCTCCAATGCGTTTTATCACTAATTTTTGGCGTTTTGTATTTAATGACGTTTTATTTTTTTGAATGGCTTGCTATCATTTTTGTGGCGTTTTGAATTTGAGCGGTAAAAGACCCTTTTACCCTTAATGAAGCGCATCCCACATAATAAAATTGATGTTATTTACGAAAACGCCACCGCGCAATCTAGTCCATTGATTGTTTTGATCTGACGATCCATAAGCGTTCTCACCGTTCTCACACTTTCCCCCGTTTCTCTAAATCCTAACCCTATATATATATATATATATGTGTGTGTATGTATGTATGTATTATCACATAAGGCACATATAAGCAAGTTAACACGTATACACGTAAGTTCTTAATAACTCTTTTACATAGTTAAGATTCATTCTCATTTTGAATCTTTGGCTTCGCGAATTTTGGGATTCTAAATTCTCAAAACTCTTTGGTTGAAGTCTAGTGTTTTCTAAGAAAACACCTAGTTCACTAACAACCATTGGCTCTGATACCAACTTCTGTCACACCCCAAAAACGTCGCAGCGGAAATACAAATGTGGCGGTGACGGAGGTTGGTACCCATATAAGTCTTTGTGGTCGATGCTATAGTTATTTTGGACAGTTTGATTATTTTAAAAACATAGTTTTTAAGATTACCACATCCATCATGAACAAGTCATAGTTAGTTTGACCCTTAGAGGTCTTATTACACACGGTCCCATAGTTTAAAAGTGTCTAAACATTATTTTAAATAAATAGGCATCACACAACCACATGACAACGCAAGCCAAAATTATCCGAAGCCGAACTCATGTACCTGAAGAACGCGTAAAAATCAAGTGTCAACAAAAAGGAAGGTGAGTTTACATATAATTTTCATAACGATTTGTTTTAGGAAAACTTCCTTATTTCAACCCTTTAACGGTTTTGAAAACATTTACATATGTTTAAGAAAGACATTTATTTTCTTTTAAAATAAAAATTTCATAGTAATATTTTTGGAATCGGCACTGTACCGCATTCCGCATGGAAATTATATTCCATGATTCA
Source organism: Helianthus tuberosus (assembly GCA_030545235.1). NCBI lineage: Eukaryota > Viridiplantae > Streptophyta > Magnoliopsida > Asterales > Asteraceae > Helianthus > Helianthus tuberosus. The sequence goes on along the minus strand of CM060397.1, from coordinate 153,726,736 downwards.
GTTTTAATATTAAATTTTTCGTTATGAATTCGGTTTCGTAAGTTTGCAAGACATTACGAGCTATATAAAACGATTGAGATTTCAATCCATACTAGACTATTAAAGAATTCAAATTCGCCGCTATTTAGAGCGGAGCGACCGATCACGACGGGGTAGTCAACCCAATAGATCTATTAACGATTCCACGTACTTAAGTGATTAAATTGGCTACGATGCATCTTGTGCCCTTTCCTCAATTTACTATTACATATAGCTTCCTGAATAACAATTTAATATTTGGCATTGTACAAATTCCCGACATCCCCCATGCAATGTAAGCCAATGCTGCTACTTACTGTTGTGTACAAAATGCAACATATAAATTACACCAAATGAGGCATAAAACTAACCCTTTTTTAGTACTAATGTTGGAAAAAGTGTGCTTTTGTCTTCCTTTTGTATTTTCAGGGTTAAATGAGCTTAAATGAACAAAAGAAGCAAAAATGCAGCCAAATCTAACAATAATACAAGAAAAGGAATAAACGTGGCATGCCCGACCCCTCGACAACATCTCCCCAAGCAAAAACAAGAGAACAGAAGGCTGAACACGCCCCGTGCTCACTGAGCACGGGGGCGTGCCCAAGTGTCTGCAGAAAAGACAAAGCTGTAGAAGCTTCTATCACCCACCACGGGGGCGTGCCCAGCGGACACGGGGCCGTGATCAACGCAAAGATTCGCATAATCTAGGCAAATCTTTATAGTACAGATACGCTTCTGCACACGGGGTCGTGCCTAGCGGACACGGGGGCGTGGTCAACTAATACAGACAAACTGCAATTAATGAAGAAAGAGAAGATGAGTGGACACGGGGCCATGCCCAATGGACACGGGGTCGTGTCCGGGCTTCTGTGCAGGCTATAAATAGGGGTGCTTGGCTCACTTGCAAACCATCCCTTGGCAAACCACCTCTCTCACACTTCACCCACCCACCACCACCATCACAACCCATATCCACCACCATCATCCATCATCCATCATAGAGTGTGTGAGTTGTCTCGGGATCCAAGATTGATCGTAAGAGTTCTTGACAATCAAAGGCCATGTTTGCCTAAGTCGCTTACATCAATTGGTGAAGACATGTGTTTAGTGTAATACTTTTTATTTTTAATCTTTTCGCACTTTTTATTTGGTTATGTATTAATGACTTTAATAACTAGTTTCTTATGTTGAAGGTGAATCTTCCTTATCATTTGTTCGTGGTGTCTTGGAATTATTTTACTGTCTATATAAAATAAAAGATTTTCACCATTCATATCTCCACGGTCTATATGGAGATATGTTGGCTACTTGGTCGGGGGTTAAGGGAATGGTTTGGTAAGCGTCTTGCCTTGTTCAGTGTATAGATCCTGCAAGGACCTGGGTCAAGTTTAGTAGGACCTCCTTCAATACCCACTGGTATTAGATGGTGGGGGTCCAAACTCCTTGATCCCCTCATATGTAAACTACTATTAAAGCTTTAACCCGGCTATTTAGGATTGTATCCCTGCTGACTCAAACTACTTACCCAAGGGTAACGTCACCTTCAAAAGAGGGGCCTACCACATTATGCATTAATAACTTAATTAATTATCTTTCAATAATCCAACCCTTTAGGATTGTATCCTTGCTGACTCAAACTACTGGGTTGAGGGTAACGTCACCTTCAAAAGAGGGGCTTACTACTATAACTAAGATAATCTCTTAAAAAGTGCAAACGTGCGGAAATAATTAAAGGTTACACTAAATGCGAGTCGGATCCAAGTGATTCATCTTGTCATCTATTTTATTTTTATTTTTATTTTCAGCATTTTTAGTTAGTTTTTTTTTTCTTGTTTAAAAACCTTTTTCTAAACTTTTGATTTGATTAGACGTTGAGGATAAACAGGTACTAAAAGCTCTTGTGTCCTTGGATGACCTCAGTATCTTACCAACACTATACTACGCTCACGATGTGTGCACTTGCCCATATGTGTGTTTGGTGTTAGTAAATATCGTGTTTTATAAATTTAAAACTTGACTAATGTGTAAAAAGGGCTAAAAATATACTTAAATTTATATAACACTGCACGCACATCACCGCACGCACATCAAGTTTTTGGCGCTGTTGCCGGGGACACAAGGATTTTATGAAAGTTAGGAATCAACGGCCTAATCGTTTTTCTTATTTTTCTATTTTTTTTAGGATTTTTTTTAGATTTTCAGCTTCTACAGAACTCAGCACGGGCCGTGCCCGCTGAACACGCCCCGTGCCCAATCTTTGGTACTGGCAATCCTGTTTTAAGTCAGACAGTAGCTGAAGACGGGGCCGTGCCTACTCAACATGCCCCATGCCCAAGTATCAGTTACTGAAAACAGAACCGTAAGATCCTGACGGTTGGTAATTTCTGACACAACCATGAGTGATACTGATTTTTTTACTATCGGCCCTCTTATGGTACGTGGTGTCAAATATGTGGTGGCAATCATAAAAATTTAGAATGTTATTTTCTAAATTATAAGCCCCACTATATAGACTCGTTGTTTTCCTGTAGCCTTAAGAGGGGCGAAAGTAAAAATAATCCCTATCTCTCCCTCGAATGCTCTCAATCGAATCTTCTAGGAGAAATGCTTCTTGATGAATTATTTCAAATGGAAGATCTAATTCTTAGTTGGGTAAAGGAACTTGAGATAGATTTCATTGATTATTCTCAAGAAGATACCCAAGAAGAATTGTTGAGATCGCATTCAGATAAAAACAACTTCGTTGTTCCCGAAACTACCTCTAACCCTCTTGATGACTTGAGCGATAGTCGTCCCTGTGTCGATTGTGCCGTGAAGGACTCCCCATCGACTTCGTTTGGTGCATACATAGACCAGAGCGATTCGGCATACACCTTCTTTAACGAGAGCCCGAGAAAGGATTGGACTTGTCCACCTACATTTAGCATAGGAATCACCCTCACCGACAACCTCTTGCGTTCTCGTCTAAATCTAGAGCAATTAAGGTATCTTAGGAACTTCGGGGTTGTTCCATCCAGTAAGGAACAACCCGATCCGGATAAATTCCTTAGAAATAGACGAAACTTCATAAACAGCCTCTAGACACGGGGCCGTGTCCAGGTCAGCACGCCCCCGTGTCCACCAAAAGATTCCCGTCTGACTTTCTGTCAGAATACGGACAAAATGTGTCAGAATCTTGCCTACACACGGGGTCGTGTCCAGCCGACACGGGGCCGTGTGCAGCGTGCTGTCGTTCTCTATAAATGCAGCAAGATTCCTTCACATTTGGACCACTCCAAAGACAAATATCTGGTGGATCTTCACACATACCATCCTAGGTATATTCTAAAGAAGGTTCCCAACAACCATCTTGTTTTTTCCACTTTTATCCATTACCTTCTTCTTCAATTTTTCCTTAATACCTCCATTAGAGCTTGAAATCACCATGATTCTAAGCTTTATTGTGATGTTTGTTAGAGTTTTATTCAAGGAATCTTGTTAAAAATAAGTTCTACAACAATGTTTTAAGTTATTTCTGCTTAAAATGCTTTAAAAATCATGAAAATAATTTAAAACTCCAAGATTCCTTGTTTCAAAAATCTGCAGACATCTGAACACGGGGCCGTGCTCAATGAGCACGGGGCCGTGTCCGAGGTACTGTTTCAATAAAATTGAACTCTTTTCGGTCTGTTTTCTTAGAATGGCGAGCAGAACTAGCGGAGCATCTTCATCGCACTCCAGGAACAACCGACAAGGGAGAAGGTCATCAACGGTTGAAGATTCTCTTGTAAACTACGTTTACGCTTTAAGAGAAGCCATTGATGAGATAACGGGAGTGGAAGAAGCATTGGTCGACCGTATCCATCATTTGACGGTGGGACTAGAGGGATGTCTTCGAGAGGTCAACCTTTTGCACCAAAGGTTGAACATTCTCGCTTCTCCTCCTTTGGTACCAATTATCACCCAAAGGGCATGGAATGTGGTACCGGAAGTCATCATACCGGCCGAATGGTACACCATACACCCAGAGCCCCCTAGAGACATACTACAAGGGGTTCTGGTTGGTGTCACTCCCCATCCGCAAGATGTTGAGGAAAACGAGCCCGCCTTCTTCCTCCCAAGAGAGATAGAAGAATGGCTTTAACCACATCTAGGGAATACCCTTCGGTCTAAAGTTCTACGAAGCTTTTAAATACCGGAGAGCTACCTTCAGAATTTTGATTCTCATTATAAAAGTAGAACTCCTTAGGATGATTTTATGTACCATTTGACCTATCTATCTTAGGACCTTTAGTTTTTATTTTTCTGCTTTGTTTTTAGATTCTCTAGGACCTTATGTAATGTGTTAGTTTTAATGAATGATGGTTTTACAAATTAAATTGGTGTTTGGATGATGATGTAATGGGTAAAACACACTCGGGATGGTGAAGGATACTAAGGGAAACTTGAACCAGCACCACATACACATACACAAAAACAGAGCCTCCCGCAAATTTTTCTTCGTTACAGCAAGTTCGGCACGGGCCGTGTCCACCCAACACGGCCCTGTGCTGAACCGTCTGCAGGAAATCGCCCAGTTCAGGTAACTGGATACGGGGCGTGTTCGCTGAACACGCCCCCGTGCCCAGGCTTCTGTTTCTTTTTATTAATTTATGTTACTGGCAACCTGAACACGGGGCTGTGCCCGGACACCACGGGCCCATGTCCAGATGCCCAGTAACATAAAAATTTGTTTTTAACACACCTTTTACACATTCAATCAACCTAAAAACTCATTTTTGGGACACATTGAGGACAATGTGTAATTTAAGTGTGGGGGGGGGGGGGGATGCTAAAACCTTGAATTTTGCAAGTCCTAATTATAAGCCTTACACAAAACTCTATTGGAACCGCTAAACACCCCAAATTTTTTCAAAAAAATTTCATTTTTTTTACTTGTCTTGGTTTAATTTGGGAATAACAAGTTCTAAAAAGGTTATACTTTTACAAATTTACAACCGATGGCGTCGTGATAAAAAGAACAAACATAAGAAAATTATGAAAAGGCATAACAAATCTAGTTAAAATTTGATTATATATACTTGATCACATAAAAACCCATTCCCACAAAAAGTGAGTTTTGAGCCTTTATTGAGCATACAAATACACATCTTTAAACCAAATGCTCATTTTTCGTTTCTTGTGTGAATAGCCGCTTGGTTTCTTACAACTCTAGAACTTGCCACGACGATACATTCCCGGTCCTTACCAACTTAAACCCAAGTAAGTAAATGATGGAGGCATTAGGACTAACCCTTTTTATTTCAACACCATTATTTTTCTTTTTTTTTACCACCTACCCAAAATCCCCATAGTTAACCCCTTTGAGCCTAAACCTTTTCATTTCTTAACCCAAAACAAACACCCTTTTACCCACCAAAACCCTTTTTCATTTTAAACCCTTTATTTTAGTAACAAAGCTCGGTTTTCTTGTGACTTTATCACCAAAAAAAAAAATCATAGAGAAGGAAAGAAAAATGAAGTTAGAAATAAACAAACGAAGCTCATCAAAAGAAGGCTTGTTTGATTAAATGCTTCATTAAAATAAAAAGTCACAAAAACAAAATGTGTTACGAAAACCGACGCTTTTTACGCCTTTCGCCCTTTTCTACTAACTACTAACCCAACCACATACCTTTAACCCAAGCCTAACCCTTCCCCAAAGTCCTCTTGATATTTACAAAGGTGTATAGTTAAAAAGGAGGAGGATTGATTGCTTGGCAAGCATATGGTAGAAGTAAGTTCCATGCCAGTCTCGAGTGTTTCACAAAAATACATCTTCGGCCGAGTGTTGAGTGATCCCCCGTAAGGTATGTGAACTTGTATATAAATGGAATTTTAAAGAGGCATGTTATGCCCAAATAAATAATTCTCTTATGTAATGTTTTAAATAACTCATGACGAATAGGAGTGAAAATAAAGTAAAAATAAAACCTATTAAAAAATCTTGGAATCCCAACACTCTATGACAAGCCCAAAAACCTTCTCTTCTACCCATTCCATTTAGGTGTGTAAGCCACAAAATAAAGAGTTTTGCTTGAGGACAAGCAAATATTCAAGTGTGGGGGTATTTGATGTGTACAAAATGCAACATATAAATTACATCAAATGAGGCATAAAACTAACCCTTTTTTAGTACTAATGTTGGAAAAAGTGTGCTTTTGTCTTCCTTTTGTATTTTCAGGGTTAAATAAGCTTAAATGAACAAAAGAAGCAAAAATACAACCACATCTAACAATAATACAAGAAAAGGAATAAACGTGGCATGCCCGACCCCTCGACAGCATCTCCCCAAGCAAAAAGAAGAGAACAGAAGGCTGAACACGCCCCGTACTCACTGATCACGGGGGCGTGCCCAAGTGTCTGCAGAAAAGACAAAGCTGTAGAAGCTTCTATCACCCACCACGGGGGCGTGCCCAGCGGACACGGGGCCGTGGTCAACGCAAAGATTCGCAGAATCTAGGCAAATCTTTATAGTACAGATACGCTTCTGCACACGGGGTCGTGCCCAGCGGACACGGGGGCGTGGTCAACTAATACAGACAAACTGCAATTAATGAAGAAAGAGAAGATGAGTGGACACGGGGCCGTGCCCAATGGACACGGGGCCGTGTCCGGGCTTCTGTGCAGGCTATAAATAAGGGTGCTTGGCTCACTTGCAAACCATCCCTTGGTAAACCACCTCTCTCACACTTCACCCACCCACCACCACCATCACAACCCACATCCACATCCACCACCATCATCCATCATCCATCATAGAGTGTGTGAGTAGTCTCGGGATCCAAGATTGATCGTAAGAGTTCTTGACAATCAAAGGCCATGTTTGCCTAAGTCTCTTACATCACTTGGTGAAGACAAGTGTTTAGTGTAATACTTTTTATTTTTAATATTTTCGCACTTTTTGTTTGGTTATGTATTAATGACTTTAATAACTAGTTTCTTATGTTGAAGGTGAATCTTCCTTATCATTTGTCCGTGGTGTCTTGGAATTATTTTACTGTCTATATAAAATAAAAGATTTTCACCATTGATATCTCCACGGTCTATATGGAGATATGTTGGCTACCTGGTCGGGGGGTTAAGGGAATGGTTTGGTAAGCGTCTTGCCTTGTTCAGTGTATAGATCCTGCAAGGATCTGGGTCAAGTTTAGTAGGACCTCCTTCAATACCCACTGGTATTGGATGGCGGGGGTCCAAACTCCTTGATCCCCTCATATGTAAACTACTATTAAAACTTTAACCCGGCTATTTAGGATTGTATCCCTGCTGACTCAAACTACTTAGCCGAGGGTAACGTCACCTTCAAAAGAGGGGCCTACCACATTATGCATTAATAACTTAATTAATTATCTTTCAATAATCCAACCCTTTAGGATTGTATCCTTGCTGACTCAAACTACTGGGTTGAGGGTAACGTCACCTTCAAAATAGGGGCCTACTACTATAACTAAGATAATCTCTTAAAAAGTGCAAAAGTGCAGAAATAATCAAAGGTTACACTAAATGCGAGTCGCATCCAAGTGATTCATCTTGTCTATCTGTTTTATTTTTATTTTCAACATTTTTAGTTAGTTTTATTTTTTTTCTTGTTTAAAAACCTTTTTCTAAACTTTTGATTTGATTAGACGTTGAGGATAAACTGGTACTAAAAGCTCTTGTGTCCTTGGACGACCTCGTATCTTACCAACACTATACTACACTCACGATGGGTGCACTTGCCCATATGTGTGTTTGGTGTTAGTAATATCGTGTTTTATAAATTTAAAACTTGACTAATGTGTAAAAAGGGCTAAAAATATACTTAAATATATATAACACTGCACGCACATCACTTACACTCTTGAGATTTGGCAAATTCGTCCCAACTTAGATTTAAAGAAAAGGTTTTTAAATCTTTACGATTGTTATACCCATAACTTCGTCATTTACCCCGTTTCTCCCCGAAACTCATTTACTTCATTAAAACTTGTTTTTCTTGAAAACATTTTAAGTTATACATCTTTCTGAGTTCATAAAACACATTATGATACTCTAAAAATCGTATTTCCATGAAAATACATTTTTATTTATCTAATTTAAAAGCATATTTTTACATGAAAACATATACTTTTCTCTTAACGACATGTTTTTCTCTGAAAACATTATGTAAAATAGGAAAAATGGTGTTTAGTGATACTCACTAAAATACATTTATTCGAAATCATGTTTTATACGAAAACATTTATTCATTCTTTTATAAGGAGGGGTTTCTATGACACTCACCTTTGGGTGCGTTTTTAATATTGCAAACCCTAAGATCAAATCCACATATCCTTATTTGGATAGGAATAATTTAATAACTAATTGTTCTATAAACAATCAAGTTTCTCCATTACTTAGGATTTTCGCATATCTTTGAGGTTTTTACGAAAAGTCTTTGTTTTTAATTATGTTGGTATATTTATATATATATATATATAAATATATACATATATATATGTACTTCCATATACATATACATATTAAGATTTTCGCGATTTGAACGATTTTGTTGGTGACTCTTTATTATGTCTACTTATTCGCAATATATATCTACGAGTTGCACTTCGTAATATATATGCATAAGTATGGACATATTCGGTATATATATATATATATATGTATATCGTAATTCATGTATCACGTTATTTCACACATATATATCATACTTAAACACTTAATATATATCAAATAACTCATCAAGTTACTTCATGCATATTTCTCAGGTTTATCACAAATTTTCACACATAATGTGATTTCTGATCTAGTTTACCGTTTCTACCGTACGAACGCTTAAACATAGCATCATTTCATATCATCATGAAATCACTTAGCAAATCACATTACACATACTCATATTCACGTATCAAACTATAACACACAAAGTTCACTCTTGAACATCCCGTTTTCGCGTACGTTGAAATATGCGTATTTTACCGTTTCGGTAGCGTTTTTTGGCGTCGGAAGTCACGTATGACCAACCAATCACCAAAAATATTTACTATAAGTTAAAATACTTACATTTATCATAAAATATCAGTTATAATCAGATTTAAAGCAGTTTATAAAAATCACTTAAAAAGCCGATTTTTACCGTTTTTAACGGGTAGTTTCGTATCGAACTTTACCGTAACCAACCCAAATTATATTGACTTGATTTTTTAACATAACACATGTTATCAACTGATCAAAACAATAATTTTACTCATGAATATTCAGGTCTCATGAATAGCACAAAAATCATGCAAATTTCACACGATTTACTACGTTTCAAGCCATAAGTACAACATGCAAAGCTACCAACTTATGGCATAATTTTTATAACTTCAAAATACATCATATAGCTTTATTTTACATGTTTATTTACTTATTTGAATGAATATTTATCATACCACAATAACTCCATTTTATTATTATCATTAAATCACCCTACAAGTCTATCTACAAGTACTTTATGCACATTTACTTCACAATAATCAAAAAATACTGATCAATCTTATTCTTTCATTTATTATGACATATGACACATTCATATTTCATTATTTGTTCAATTTTTCAATCCTCATTGAAAAATCATCAAACATATGCATCTTAACTAACATTTAAGAACATGCAACAACTTAAAATTTCACAAACATACCTAGTAAACTTTCGGCCATATGCATGTCCATATACTAACATTATTTCAAATCAAAATTTAAAATACAAACACTAGATACACACACATACATTCGGCCACATACACACACACACATACCTTCACATTTTTATTTTTATAAAAATCATTTATTTAGTTTGATTTCAAGAAATAGTGAAAATCCAAGTATTTGAGAATCATGCTCATCCTCATCCTCATCCTCATCATCATCATCAAGTGTGTTTAAAAGAATGTGAAATATTATACCTTTTCAAGAGTAAAAATGTGTTTAATGATGAGAATCTTGATGAAAAACATGCTTGTTCCTCCTTGAATCACCTTGAAATCAACTCTTGATCTTCAAAATAACTCGAAACTAGCTTGAAATGGCCATGATTTTTATTAAACAAGTTTGAAAAAGTGAAGTTGGGTGTTCATGAGGGGTGTTCGGCTGTGAGTTGTAACGAATAAGGAGTTTTTGAAAAGTTTTCTTGAAATGGTGAGTATAAGTGAAGTGTTGGTGTAAGATTAATGATTATGTTTAACATCTTTGCAACACATGACACTCAAGGGTGAAGTGGTGGGCTTGTCTAGCCGCCATCTCTCACCTACACTCACACTTTCTCTCTCTAATATAAGATATATACACGTATACATGCATAACACAGGTATTTAGCTGGTTACCGGTTATTTTATTTCGCGTTTTATCTGAGTTTTAAGGCGTTTAAAATTATTTTCAGTATTCTATAAAAATAAACTTATCAAAATATTACTAAATAATATTTCGTCCACCTAAACTGGCTGCGTCGTCCGCGTTTTGCAGTATACGCACTGTCTTGCCAAGTACGCGCTTAAATTCGCAAAACAAGAACTTCAAGCGTTTTAACTAATTTTTCTTCAAGAATATGATTAAAAATAGGGTTTTAATCATAACAGAATATTTTTTGGATTTTAACGTTTTCCGGACAGTCACCGACGTTCGTTTCGCATTTCGTTCGTTACGCGATAGGCATTTAACCTATTGTTGCCAACGTAATTTTTAACAAAGTTTGAGTTTATAAATTTTCAAATACCTCAAATTAATTTCCTATTTAATAATTTAGTGCCTATATATAATCATAACACGTGTCACACCAGTACAGTGCCAGCTAAAAATAGTCGGGTGTCACAGTTTCCCCCTGTTTAGGAAATTTCGTCTTTGAAATTCTACTTTATAGGTTGTGTTTCGGCACTCTGTGGAAACAGTAAGAATAGTTTTTTTAATTATGGTCCCGTAGTTTCTGCGAGAAACTTTGATTCTTACGAAGAATCCTCGTACACCTTTGTTAAGTAATCCTACTCTTCCTAAACTCTCGTCTCAACTCTCTATACCTTCTACAAGGTTCATCGTTTACGAGCACCTAATCAGAAAGGGTAAGGCCAGTGTTCCATCATATCAGGTTTGACATATGTTGAACCACATATATGTTGCCCTATACATGAGGTAGTCTGAGCCTACATACGATTGATCCAACTCGAGATGGGCTCTCGAAAGTATCTAATCTCTTGAGCTCGTTTTATTCCCCTTTCACATCTAATTTGAATATCTACTCTCCACAAATTGTACAATCAACAGATCGCTTATACCGTTAGGAATCTTTAATCGTCTTCCTAGTTATCAACATAACTCTTCTAACCAATCTATGATTTTTCTGAATGCTTTCAGACTCTATCCATTGGCTTCTTGCCGTTCTTCCATCTTAAAAGAAACAGATGTTCGATGCCTTCTCTTATTCTTAACTTTAAATAAAGTAGTTTTCCAAACTGTCATGAAAGTCATAATCATAAGATAAACTTAACCGATGGTAGTTAGGCATCTCAATTTCTATCGTACTTCGTTACTCACGCTCAATGCATGCTCTATAATACTCCAAGGTATTGTACTACACTTCCTTCATAGACCATAAATTGTACAGTCTTTCCTATGCACTTTCAGTTGTCTGGATGCATAGGCTACCACTTTGTCCTTTTCGCATAACATGCAATTATGGCTCAAACATGACACATAACAATATACAACTAAATTTTTCACATCTCCCAGGGAGAGATTGAATCTGTGCACCATACAATTTTCTTCAGCTATCACAAAGCGTCCTCTTATGTCTTCGTCCAAGCATGTCTTCTATTCTTCTGAATTATCCACGACATTAGCTATGAAAAGTAAGCTTTTGACTCCAATGTCTATACTTAAGGAAATTTGTTACCAAATTCCTCGTCCATAATTACTTTTCAGACATCCTTTTCCAAATTAAGATGTGTCAAATCTACTCATATAAATGTAACGATAGCATTCACCAACGATATTCTTAGAGAAATTCTAGGATATCCTGTCTGAAATCTTAATCAATCAATAATTCACTCGCACACTAAACTCTAAGCAGCAGCTAAACTTCTTCAAGCGGTTTGGTCAATCATCAAACCTCAGTAGTAGGTACTGACTTTGATAGCTAAACCGTTCATTCTTCGGTAGATCCACGCAATCTTTGAGGTATCTGTCCTCCTCTTCGGTCTTCACATCTCGACGACTCTTACGCTTCACAATCTACTAACTTTCTGACCACTAAGGTAGAGGGTTTACATCAATTTCCTCATACTTTCAACTTACGTCTATATGTTTACGGTAGCTAACTCTATCCTATTACTGTATCAAATCTGCCTATCTTCTTTAGCAGCTTTTAGATACCACTATAACTATACCTATTTAATACCATGACCGCGTGTGTCATCACGGGTTTTCGTCTACTCATCATATACTGATCTTAGTTAACCTACTAACTTATGATCATGTAAGTGTCATCATGGTTTTTCAGTATAACATCCCATTTACACTTAATCTTAACGTAAAGTTAACATAGATAAACTTATGGTTCATGAACGTACCTATGATGGGTGCAGGATCAACCCAAGCCTTCCTAGCATCTATCCATGCTTTACTCTTGGCATACTGATCCTTTAGCTTAGGGCATTCCTGCTTGAAATGTCCTTCCTTCCCACATCTGTAACATCCTATGAGTTTGACTCCATCTAACGTGCTATTAGCAAAGCACTGATGAGTTTCATGTCCGGTTCGGCCATATCGGCAACATTCCTTTGGCTCGACAACATGGGTTTTCTTCACCGCACTGTTCTTGTCCTTTTTAACCGCTTCCTTTCCAGAATCACTGACTTTATCCACAACTAACTTATCTCGCTTATGTTTCTTCTCACGCTTCTCCTCATAATTCTTCCTTCTATCCTTATACTCAATACTCTGGATGATCTTAATAGTGAAACTGTTGTGACTACCTGACGCTCATGTGGCGCCGTCTCTTCATCAAGTGTGATACCGGCAAATGATCTCGGGTTAGGACCGTGGAATGTTTCGTTCGTACATCCGTGTACTGTTTACCAAGTTAATGAAAATCAAGATTACTCTTAGATTAAATCATAACATAGGAAACTCACAAAATCTTCCAATCATTATTCTACCTGGTATGTTTTTAGATGGCACTTCTCCCTAATCGTGCTCCTTCCCTTTGCAACCATGTCCGTTGTCTGCAGCTCAATTAACTTCACGCTGCTCCAAGGTAGCGATAACATACTGAGCAACCAATCATGCGAACTCCTCGTGTGTGATAGGAAATCCTATGCCGTCGATATAGGAACTCTGTCTCGCTTTTGGTGGCATATTGACGTTTCTGTTATTGAAGCAATAATAACAACGTAAGTCAATATATAAATAATTCAATCACTAAATGTGAATGGATTTAACAATTTACATGTAATCACGATCACCCAACAAATTGAAAAATTTAATCCAAAATCTATTGTTTGATATTTCACAGCGGAAATTTCATTGCTTGTTTGTAGTTTTAGGAATTAACAAAATTTGGTGAGGATGAAATCAATCACCATAAACAAGTCTATCATAATTTCCTCCTAAGATACCTAAGTAGCAACCATGCTTAACAAAGGAACACCAAAAGAATTCAAAATTGTTCAAACAACAATACAAAATCACTTAAATCCTAAGTACTCCAACAATAATCCAACCATCTGCTCCAAGTCTGCTATCCTCTGACTTATCTGGTCTCTCGTAATCTCATCCAATCCCCAAATGTCCACATAAGCATCAATCCGACCCCTAAGATCCTGCATCTTTCCCTTCGTCCTCTCCAACTCCCCTCGTAGAGTGGCAATCCGACGATCACAGTGAGAGCATCTGTCTCCCCATACTCCCTTTAACTTCTTTGATGCAGTCTCAGTAACAATCTTGGAGGTAGATGCTATGTCCTCTGAAATACGAAGTCTCTTCCCATGACGTGCGAGAACTGGCGATGGTACGATGGAAGCTAACGATCTAGACTAAGGTATAACTGGCTCTGGTATGAGAGGTAGTGGAATCTCGGTCATACGCTCAACAGTATCAGTGTATGGAGCTGCTAGCGACTCTAGAGGTCGAGCTGTAATAACAGTGGCATCCACCCGTTATGGACTGTGTGATCCTCCAATCAACGATGTACCCGTGCCCAACTCATCGATTACTGGTGCTGATCCAGATGATTGTCCTAACTTATGGACTGTTGAAGGAACAGTGGAATCATCGTTATCAATCCACCCGTTACTAGTGTGTGCGTAACGTGTGTCTAGCTGACTAGCAAAGGCCGTGGTATCAGTGTAATATGACGAAGTGAGATTGGACATATAAACAGGCTGAGTAACTCTGTGTGGCTCTGGCAATGGAGAGGTCTCGAATTCCGGCTCACTCTCTGAGTTATGAATCTTGATAGTCTCGTGCTCGTGCGACATCTGTGACACAGTGTAACTATACTAAGTAAGTGCATGTTCAGAACGAATATATATATATATATATATATATGTATGTATATGCATTATCACATAAGGCACATATAAGCAAGTTAACACGTATGCACGTAAGTTCTTAATAACTCTTTTACATAGTTAAGATTCATTCTCATTTTGAATCTTTGGCTTCGCAAATTTTGGGATTCTAAATTCTCAAAACTCTTTGGTTGAAGTCTAGTGCTTTCTAAGAAAACACCTAGCTCACTGACAACCATTGGCTCTGATACCAACTTCTGTCACACCCCAGAAACGTCGCAGCGGAAATACAAACGTGGCGGTGACGGAGGTTGGTACCTATATAAGTCTTTGTGGTCGATGCTATAGTTATTTTGGACATTTTGATTATTTTAAAAACATAGTTTTTAAGATTACCACATCCATCATGAACAAGTCATAGTTAGTTTGACCCTTAGAGGTCTTATTACACACGGTCCCAAAGTTTAAAAGTGTCCAAACATTATTTTAAATAAATAAGCATCACACAACCACATGACAACGCAAGCCAAAATTCTTCGTAGCCGAACTCATGTACCTGAAGAACACGTAAAAATCAAGTGTCAACACAAAGGAAGGTGAATTCACATATAATTTTCGTAACTAATTATTCTATAAACAATCAAGTTTCTCCATTTCTTAGGATTTTCACATATCTTTGAGGTTTTTACGAAAAGTCTTTGTTTTTAATTATGTTGGTATATATATAGAGAAAATGGTAAAAAGTGTGAGAACAGTGAGAACGGTTATGGATCGTCCGATCAAAACAATCTATGGACTAGATTGGCGCGGTGGCGTTTTCATAAATAACATAAATTTTATTACATGGACGCGCTTCATTAAGGGTAAAAAGGGTAAAACATCCTTTCTTATATAAAACACCATTGAAATATAAAACGCCAAGTAAATACAAAACGCCAATTTTATCACTACGTAGTGTTTTTCTGTGTTTTTATTTAAGGTCTTAGGCTACAAAAACTCCATAAAACGTAAAACGCCATAATATATAAACGCCAAGCCTTACATCCAGATAATTGTTAATTGCATTTATTGTTATAAAATAATACCCCGCCTAAACTACGCGCCAAAAAAATCCTATAAATAGAAACGTCTCACCACCCTCCGTTTATCACACCAAAAAAACACACAAAAACACAATGGTTCCTAAATACCACTCACTGTAAAACACCAAAAGTTGAGAGAATCAACGATGGCAAACATATTTTCTTTGATAAACAATAATGATCTGCATGAAGTTTCGCTGAATGGTTTGTTAGTTGAGGGGAGTAAGATTTTGCTGCATGAGATGGACAAATTTCAAGAAAAAGGGACTGATGACACCCATATGTCATTTTGTCTTCTTTGTTCTTGAAGAAGGTTTGGATGAGGAGAAGAGATCAATCCTAGTGTAAATGATACTTTGGCCTCGATGATGATAATGAAGATGACGGGAAAATAGCATCCACCCACACAGAGTCGATCTATGTCTCCAACATCCACAAACCCACTTCAACACACGAACAAGAAAAAAAACCACGCCAACCAAAAACGCCATTTATTTGTGACAGTTATTGTAGTTTCAAAAGAAGAAAGAGATTGATGACACTGAAGATTTAGATCACAAAACGCCATAATTACAGCCGTAAAGATGGGACGTGTTACAGCCATAAATAGATGAAATCTGAAACAAACCCAGTAACTGCAAACAGTAAAATGAAACGACAGAAACACAATTACAAACATTTATTATATTGAAAGCCAAATACTTGGGGAATTGAATTTATTTATCTTTTTCAAAACGCCATAATTACCTGTCACTGCGCGGGAAAAAAAGTCATTATAAAAGTAAACCATGAGAACACAACTCAACACGCCAAACATTGTCTAAAACGCCACATATTGTCCAAACGCCAAAAACTTAAAAAAAATGGCTAAGGTTATTGCATGGAGGTTTGAAAGGTCGGAGAGACGATTCATCCTAAAGTTCTCTGATAGGAGAAGGGTGAAGGTAAGGACAATCAAAGCCATACTTGGTATGTCTGAAGGGGTTCAGAGGGAAATTCTAGCCCTTGGGGTTCCAAGGGCCAACGATTGTGAAAGAACTCGAACAGGAATAAGAAGATTGGAGAGAAAATTTCAGGCAGAAGATGATGATGATGATGATGATGATATTGACGATACTCCTCTACCAACAATTAGCAGTTAGGTGGTGCATGAAGAAGAAGGAACGGTTGAAGTGACTTATCAACACGGGGTGAAATATTCATTGCCGATGGAGGAAATGTTGAAGACAGAGAGGCTACATCTGCTTGAAAAACTTTGTGATTTAGCACTTTCGAATGTTGCAAAGTCCAGAGTTGCAATGGTATTCAAGTATAGGCTGCGACAAAGAAGAGACGAAATGATGGCGTTATACGCCAATCTAAAACTTGACGATGATGAATCTGAAGAAAGTGAGGAACAAAGCGATGGGTACAACTCTGATGTAATCCCATCCACAGAAGACTATTAGTTTATTTTAATTTCATATTATTGTAATCTTATAAAATATTAATCAATCGTAATCAATTATTAACAAACGCCACGAACGCCAAAAAAGTGACCTGGAAAACGCCATAACGCCAAAAAATTAACCATGTGACACAAAAAGAATTAATTCAACGAGACAGATCAAAAAACAGTAAAACGCCAAGTAATTAATAAATCTAGTTAACGCCAAAATTATCTTAGACACCAAAACTGAAGCAGCATGTGACGCACGAACTCGGGAAAAAAAAGAATATTGAAAAGACCAAAAAACCCCTCAGACCCTGATTACATCCGTGCCACGTGTTCCATCAAGATGTGTTCTCACCATTCTCACACTTTAGGGCGTTTTCTCCTGATCTCGTACCTATATATATAGGAAGTGTAGGATATAAATCCCCTAATTGTACAATATATACGCGATATTCTCAGCCCTACACGTGTCCTGATTCGTTTTTCATTCATAAGGTTAAATTAAACAATTGATTCAATCATCTGAGGGCAAAATCGTCTGTTCATTCAATTAGCGAGAAGTTCGTTACACTAATATACCGGTAATTATTATTCCAATCAGTTTCAAATTTTTCACAATTCTCAAATTGCAGTTTTCGTCCTTCTTCATTAGGGTTTGATTCAATTGTTTTTTTCAATGGATCCACAGAGCAGTACCGCACAAAACACAGATGTTGATTTTGAAGAAGCTCGATCGATCGGTGATCAAGTTCAGTTATCTGCGTATCATAAAGTTGCGATTGACGATGTTTTAATCTGGAACCTGCAAATCCAAATCGAAATGCAAATACAAGTGGTGTAAATGAGTGTTCGAATGGTAATTATGTTAATTCAGATCGTTAAATTGTACGTAGATTTGTTTTGTTTAATCATAGTAATGATTTTGCATTGTTGTAATTTGGAGTTTGAATGTTGAGCATAATTGATATGAAAGAAATCTGCATAATTTCGCATGTTATGAGTCTGGCAATTCGCATGTGATGTTTATTTTAAATGGTGATTTCGCATGTTATGATGATATAAATCGCATGTGTAAAACATATTTATCATAATGGTGATTTTCGCATGTTACGAGTCAAACAATTCGCACGTGTTGTTTTTTTATGATGATATTATAGAGTTTTTAATATATCGCATGTTATGAGACCGATAATTCGCATGTGTTTACCTTTTTTTATTTGTTTTTTTGTAGATGAAAGGATTTACACTCCTGAGGTTGAACCATCAGCTATACCTGTGGTTGGAATGCAATTTACCTCTATCGAACAAGCATACGTGTTTTACCAAACATATGCTAAGTTAGCTGGTTTTTCTATTCGGAAAGGTGGTGAAGTACACAGTGGTGGTATAACCAAAACTAAGTATTTTGTTTGTTCTAAAGAGGGACATAAGCCATTGTTTATTGAAGACGCTTATTCAAAGTTAAAAAAGCCATTCAAATCCAAGAACATGGGGACCATTAGAACTGGCTGCAAAGCTCAACTTATGATTTGCACTGTGGATGGTAGATCATATACAGTAAAGAAATTTGTTGATGGCCATAATCATAAGTTTGTATGTCCACACGATATTCATATGCTGCCAGCGTACATGCAATTGTCAGATGTCCAGGAGGAGATGATATGGGAACTAGGCACTCTAAACCTTGGCCCTGTGAAAGCTTTTCATATAATGAGGAAACGTTATGGTAGTTTTGAGAATGTTGGTGCCACGGTTGATGATTGCAAAAAATGTAGGAATCGAATTAACAGCTATATAGGAGAATATGATGCTGACATGGTGATCAATAGGTTAACTGACAAAAAACAGTATTTAGTTGATTTTTCATTTGAATATTCTGTTGACGAGGACAAACGGTTAACTGGTTTGTTCTGGGCCGATGGGTTATGCAAGCTTAACTTAATGGAGTTCGGGGATGTGATATCTTTCGATGCAACTTTCAAGACAAACAAGTAAGTGTTACATAAAATGTTTTTTAATTGTTTTCGCATGTTATAAAATTTCCTAAAGTTGCAATATCGCATGCTATTTTTCATTGAATTTTAGGTGTTGAATATATCGCATGTTATACTGTCTATTTCTCATGTTATATTATGTCTATTTCGCATGTTATAATTTGTACTTCGCATGTGTACTAAATCTTTAATATTATGGAATTTCAGGTACAAGATGGTGTTTGTTCCGTTCACTGGGATTGACAACCACTGTAGAAATGTTACCCTTGGAGCTGGGTTGTTGGCACCGGAGAGCATTGAGTCTTACAAATGGCTTCTCAATTCATTCGTAAAGTCATTTGGATGGTAGCCAAAGGTTGTAGTGACGGACCAAGACCCTGTGATGAAACAGGCTATTGAGGAGGTTTTTTCTACCAGCAGACACAGATTGTGCATGTGGCACATAATGAAAAAAAGTGGCAGAAAAGGTATAGCATGCTATATTTTCTTTCGTTAGCGTTTTTTTATAATATAGATTCATTATAGGCTGATATAAAAAGCATTTATCGGTATAGGTTGGACACGAGTTGTGCAATAATGATGATTTCAAAAGGAGGATGTGCGATATTGTATGGACTGATTCCATTGAGCCTGAAGAATTTGAGAGACAGTGGAAGTTGGTGATGATTGAGTATGGTCTCACTGAAAACAAATGGATTGATAATATGTTTTCGATGAGATACATGTGGATTTCGTCTTTTTACCGGCATGAGCCCATGTCTGGTCTCATATGAACAACTTCGAGATCAGAGAGCGAGAATCATCTTTTTTGCCAGGTGGCAAATTCATAACTCACTCTTGTAGAGTTTATGAATCATTTTGACGGTGCAATGGATGTCCAAAGGTTCAATCATAGAAAGAATGATCATATTTCAAGATATACTGAGACTGATGATTGGAGCAAAACTACTTTGGAAAAAGATGCTACTAAGATATACACCAGGTCTATTTTCTTTGATCAGCAAACAGAGATATATGGAACTATTACCGAATGTCTGCCGATGGACACCAAAATCAAGGTTCCACATATAAAGATATCGTTGAAAGACTTTAAAGCTCATGGAGATGGGTTGTTAGAGGTAATATAGTATATATATTTGAAACATGTGATTTTGAAAACCACATGCGAAATGTTTACAGAACATGATTTTGCATATGCGATTTTTGATGAACGTATGCGATTATAAATTAAAATGAGTTTTAGACATGCGAATTTGTTCATGTACACATGCGAATTTTTTTTTTGGTTTTCTTAGGTGTGGTTCAAGAATCTTGAAAATGATGTAATTGCACAGTGTAGCTGTTTGCGTTTTGAGCAATATGGGCTGGTATGTAAACACATCTATTTTCTTTTCAAGATGTTTGGTGTTAAAGAAATACCAAACAAATATGTTATGAAGAGATGGACAAAGGATGTGGTCCCGAATGAATTAAATGCGACGTTCGATGTAAAGGTGGGTGATAAGGATGCGCAACACCAGGCTAAACAGATTGCTCGTGAAATCATCTACACAGGGGAGTATTTGGTTAGCAATTTGATATCCGACCTTGATCAACTTGTTTTAGTCAGGGATCAAATGAAGCAAATTAAAGAAAAAGTTGATCAGAGTCGTATAACCAAGCAGCTTGTTCCAAAGTTTGACCGTTTTTCAAAGCTCATTGGTTACCAACAACCAGTAACTAATGCACCTCCTACTGTCCGTGTGCCGGCTGGTATAAGAAACAAAGGACATGGCTCGCATAAAAGGATTAAATCTAAGAAGGAATGAATGATCAGCAGCAAAGGAAAAAGGTCAAGGACATGTAGTGTATGCAACGAAAAAGGTCATGATATTCGGACTTGCGATATACTGAAAGGCAAACAACAAAAGAAGATGAAGGGAGTCCATATTGAAAAAGATCCCAGGCATAAAGCCAACGAGGTCGAAGATGATGAAGAGGAAGATGAGTTTGAAGATTATAGTGGTGGTAGTGATGATGGCGGTGAAGAAGATGAGTGGGAGGAGGTTTCAGACGAGGAAGATTAAATTTGTTATCAGTACATGCGATTTTATACGAAACACATGCTATTTTATATTCATCTGTTTATATCATACATTCATGCGATTTAGTATGTAAACATGCAATTTTATATGCATCAGTTTATAATTAGTCTTACATGCGATTTCACTATTAGTACATGCGATTTTGAGTTATCTTGTTTTTTGTGACAAAGATGTCTAAATCATTTATGTGATTTATATTATAATGAAGCATAAGATGTATTCAAAACATGTACCCAAAACATAAATATAAAGTAGTTGTTATTGTCTAACACAGCTAAAACCATAAAACGATTAAACATAAATTTAGTTACTTGAAGCAAAGATTTTGTCATGTTCAGCCGAGCTGAACTCCATCTTCTCCTTCACAGTGTTTAGAGCATCTTTCAGGAAAGAGAAGGCTAAGTCATCAGCTCGAGACTGTTCCTTTATGAGATCCAAAGCTGTGTCTCTGAAGCTTGATGGTGGTTCTTCAAGTAGTCTCTCCCACATCTCTTGATTTTTCTTGGTTTCTTCAAGAATCTTCCCCTGCACATCAAGAATCAAATGAGAAGAGGTGACATCGGTGCTTATTTATGTCAATGGGCGAGTTGACAATAGTTCCTTTATTGCAATGTTTTTTTATTTTTTCTGAATCTTCAGATGCCATTTTTGTGGGTGTGTTGTGTGTGTTCTATGTCTTAATATGGAAGGTTGTTATCCCTGGGTATTTTTTTATTAAAATAGTAAATTTATTATGTAGGTAGGGTGGTAAGTTCAGTAGTATTTATGGTAAAATTGATCATTACATGTCAAATTACAGTCACATCGGTAATAAATTCATTTTTTTATATAAAATAGTTAATTTTTATTTATTTTAATTATTAATTCATAATTTTTTTTTTTTGCATTTTAGGACAAAGTTACATGAAACTATTAGCAACATTTTTTTCAAAATCGCATATGATTCGAGAACGAATTCACACACTTTAAGAAACCCCAGACAACATCACTTTTTAAATCGCATGTCTGTAAAGAAAGAATTCGCAAACTATAAGAAATATCAAACATTATTAACTTTTTTTGAAATCGCATGTGTATAAATCATGAATTCGCACACTATAAGACATTTTTAACATTATTACCATTTTTTAAAAATCGCATGTTATAAAATATGATTTCGCACACTTTAAAAAAACACAACCTTTCTTTTTGTCTGCAATGTTTTCTCGCACGTTTGATATGTATTTCGCATATTTTGTAATTTTCATCCTGCATCATCTTCTTCGATAGACAGTCTATCGATTTGTTTCAGTTCTGAACTTCCAAAATCAGCAGATAATGAAATCGCAGAAGGAGGTTGGTGAATAAGAATCTTACGGTTGTTGTATTTGATTTATGGGTCGAATTTTGATTATTCGTTGGATTTTCGAATACGATTTTGAATAAGAATCTTACAGTATGATTGTGAGCTTTTGTTTGCTGATTATCAGGGGTTTTTGATTATGCAATGGTCGATTTTAACCTTGGCGGTTTCATATATATATATTTTAATTTTAATAATTTAATAGTTAAGCACGGGGTTTAAATGAGATGATCTGACGGTTGTGGTTATAGCGCACATAATGTACGATTAGGCATATTGTATGATAACCGGCCTATATACATATATATATGTGTGTGTACTTCCATATACATATACATATTAAGATTTTCGCAATTTGAACAATTTTGTTGGTGACTCTTTATTATGTCTACTTATTCGTAATATATCTACGAATTACGCTTCGTAATATATATGCATAAGTATCGACATATTCGGTATATACATATATATATATGTATGTATATCGTAATTCACGTATCAAGTTATTTCACACATATATATCATACTTAAACACTTAATATATATCAAATAACTCATCAAGTTACTTCAAGCATATTTCTCAGGTTTATCACAAATTTTCACACATAATGCGATTTCTGATCTAGTTTACCGTTTCTACCGCACGAACGCTTAAACATAGCATCATTTCATATCATCATGAAATCACTTAGAAAATCACATTACACATACTCATATTCACATATCAAACTATAACACACAAAGTTCACTCTTGAGCATCCCGTTTTCGCGTACGTTGAAATATGCGTATTTTACTGTTTCGGTAGCGTTTTTTAGGCGTCGGATGTCACGTATGACCAACCAAACACCAAAAATATTTAATATAAGTTAAAATACTTATATTTATCATAAATATCAGTTTATAATGAGATTTAAAACAGTTTTATAAAAATCACTTAAAAAGCCGATTTTTACCGTTTTTAACGCATAGTTTCGTACCGAACTTTACCGTAACCATCCCAAATTATCTTGACTTGATATTTTAACATAACACATGTTATCTATTAATCAAAACAATAATTTTACTCTTTAATATGCATGTCTTATGAATAGCACAAAAATCAGGCAAATTTCACCCGAGTTACTACTTTTCAAGCCATAAGTACAACTTGCAAAGCTACCAAGTTATGACATAATTTTTATAACTTCAAAATACATCATATAGCTTTATTTTACATGTTCATTTACTTATTTGAATGAATATTTATCATACCACAACAATTCCATTTTATTATGATCATTAAATCATCCTACAAGTCTATGTACAATCATCACACAAGATTAATCAATCTTATTCTTTCATTTATTATGACATATGACACATTCATAATTCATTATTTGTTCTACCATTCAATCATCATTGAAAAATCCTCAAACTTATGCATCTTAACTAATATTTAAGAACATGCAACTACTTAAAATTTCACAAATATACCTAGTAAACTTTCGGCCATATGCATGTCCATATACTAACATTATTTCAAATCAAAATTTAAAATACAAACACTAGATACACACACATACATTCGGCCACATACAAACACACATACCTTCGCATTTTTATTTTTATAAAAATCATTTGTTTGGTTTGATTTCAAGAATAGTGAAAATCCAAGTATTTGAGAATCATGCTCATCATCATCATCATCAAGTGTGTTTAAAAGAATGTGAAATATTATACCTTTCAAGAGTAAAGATGTGTTTGATGATGAGAATCTTGATGAAAAACAAGCTTGTTCCTCCTTGAATCACCTTGAAATCAACTCTTGATTTTCGAAATAGCTCGAAACTAGCTTGAAATGGCCATGATTTTTATGAAACAAGTTTGAAAAAGTGAAGTTGGGTGTTCATGAGGGGTGTTCGGCCGTAAGTTGTAATGGAGAAGAAGAAGGTTTTTGAAAAGTTTTTCTTGAAATGGTGAGTATAAGTGAAGTGTTGGTGTAAGATTAATGATTATGTTTAACATCTCTGCAAAACATGGTACACAAGGGTGAAGTGGTGGGCGTTTTTAGCCGCCACCTCTCACCGACACACACTTTCTCTCTCTAATATAAGATATATACCCATATACATGAATAATACACGTATTTAACTGGTTACCGGGTATTTTAATTCGCATTTTATCTGCGTTTTAAGGCGTTTAAAATTATTTTCAGTATTCTATAAAAATAAACTCTTCAAAATATTATTAATAATATTCCGTCCACCTAAACTGGTTGCGTCGTCCGCGTTTCGCAGTATACGAACTGTATTGCGCAGTACGCGCTTAAATTCGCAAAACAAGAACTTCAAGCGTTTTAACTAATTTTTCTTCACGAATATGATTAAAAATAGGGTTTTAATCATAGCGGAATATTTTTCAGATTTTAACGTTATCCGGACAGTCACCCACGTTCGTTTCGCATTTTGTTCGTTACGCGATAAGCGTTTAACTATTGTTGCCAACGTAATTTTTTAACAAAGTTTGAGTTTATCAATTTTTCAAATACCTCAAATTAATGTCCTATTTAATAATTTAGTGCCTATATATAATCATAACATGTGTCACACCAGTACAGTGCCAGCTCAGAATAGCCGGGTGTCACAACTTAATGGTAGGCTTCTCACATATGAAAGAGAGCTTAACCAGAAAAAGAAGTTACAAGAGTTAGGGAAAGCGGCTGATGATTACTCTTTTGGTAATATAACACTTTTTGGTCAGGAAGAGTCATCTGGTGGTAGTAAGGACCAGAGTTATGATCATATATTGACACAACTGCAGGTGGAGCCTTCAATTCTGAGCCTTACTCACCCAATTATGCTTTCACAGCTAATGGGGAAAACCAGATCTCTGACAACTTGTCCTTTGAGCTTAATGACCTTCAACATTTTGACCTCACTGATCTGGAAGAGATGGACATTTTACATCAACTTGCCTTGTTGAGTGTGAGAACAAGCAAGTTTTATAAAAGAACTGGTAGGAAGTTTCCATGGTTGCATGGGAATTTAAAGGTTGGGTTGGATAAATAAAAAATCAAGTGCTATAGGTGTAATAGGCCTGGCCACATTGCTAGGGAATGTGGAAGTAAAAAAAGTGGATTAATTATCACTCACCCTAGTCAAAGACCTCAAAACACCCAAAGCACTCTCCATTATTCCCAATATACCCTGCTCCTCATATGCAAAACATTGCTCATTTTGCACACCCTATAAACAGTGTTCCTGTCAAGTATGTCCAAACCGTTGTTCCTCAAATTCAGTATGTTCAAGCCCCTGTACCCCAGGTTCAAGTGCAAACTGCACCACAACAAGCTACACAAACATCTGCTCTAGCAGAGGCCAATCAACAGAGCTTCTTTACACAAGGCTTTGTTGATTGGAGTAGCTTACCTGAGGACTTAATTGATGAAAATTTTGCTCTAATTGCTAATTATGATGTTTTACCTGATGAATTATGTTTTATGGCATTAGAGTCAATACCTGAAGGGCAAGAATCTGAGAAAGTGGAGACCAAATCTGAAGTGGTGGAAGAAGTTGCTGAAACAGTGGTTACAGCAGATATTGTTGGTGAACACATGTTAGAAGAAAAGGTTGCTGAACCTCTGTTGGAACCTTTGGCTGATCCATGGGATGTCAGTGTATGTGATGGTGAATATGACTATGCCATGATGGTTGCTGCTAAGGTATCACCTTAGGTCTTAAAAGACTTATGTTCAAATAAATGCATTATTGCTTTTGCTAACATAAAAGAGGTGAATGAAAACCTTAGAAACAAGATCTTGAATGATGAAGTGCAATTTGAGAAAACTTTTAAAGAGTTGAAAAACAAATTGTTTGAAAAAGAGAATGAAATCAGCAGTCTAAAACATGAGTCAAGCATAACCAAAGATCAACTCCAAACTATGGTAGAAAAATACCAGAGTTGTAAAAAGGAGCTTGAGTCCACCCAAATCACTAGTGAAAAATGGGTGAAATCTTGTAAAGGTTATGAGTTGATGTGGGAAAAGTAGATCAAAAGCAATGTGAAATTTGGCATTGGGTTTAGGAAAAATGACCAAGTTTCTGAAAACACTGCTGTAAATGAATCTGGCTTTGTTGAAGTTATCCCCACCAATTTGCTTGGTCAAGAAATCAAAGTCACTGATCAAAATGGAAACAAAATTGTTTTAGAAAAACCAGAAGGGTCATCAACCTTTGAAGAGATAGAAAAATATCAATTCAAACCCACCTGGTCTAATGAATATGACATTCTTGAAAATTTCAAGCCAATGGATTTTTCGACAATTGAGGGTGTCAAAGCACCCAATGCCAAAATCATTCCTCTAAAAGACAACCCACCAGAGGTTACAAACTCTGTTGAAAAGGAAGTTGAAAAGAGGAAGAGAAGAGAAAAAGTTAAAAACCTGTTTTGTAATTTCTATGAAAAAAAGAATCATGCTACAAAAGGATGTTTTCTTCTAAAAGCATATGACATTAACAAAACAAGTGTAATTGAGCCTGCACCAAAATGCATAATTTGTGGAAAACAAATCATCAAACTCAACAGTGTGTGTATCTCAAAACTTTTGAGGTTAAAAGAAAAGAGTATGCATCAAAAACACTATAGAGTCCACCAAAACCAACCCCCAAAAAACAAATAGACCTTTGTGCTTGTCCAAACATCCATTACTAAACAGTTGAACAAAACCTCTTTTCCCAAAGAGGTACAAGTAATAGATGCACCACCTGTAAACCAATTCCCAAGGGGATATGGTCAACCATCATACCAAAAGGTCCCTCATGGTTATGAAGCCTACAAAGGGCCATCAAAACCAAAAATGAACATGCATCCTTATGGTTATCATCATTTGACAGGAGATAGTCCCCAACAGTGGTTACAAAACTCTGTCCAAACCTCTGACCCAACCACTGTCCACTCTCATGGGCTTGAGGCTGACATGTCTGTGACCCCATCCAAAGTCATCTTGGCTTTGGAGACCCACCTGAACTAATTTGTTACTTGATGTGCAGGGAGCTTCTGCATGCTTAGATAGTTTATGGTATGTAGATAGTGGAGGCTCCAGGCACATGACAGGATGTAGAGCCCTACACAAAGATTTCCAAAAAACATGGAGGGGTGATATATCCTTTGGTAACAATTCAAAAGGGTAGGTGTTGGGGTTAGGGAAAGTTCAGGCAGGGAAACTCATGTTTGAAAATGTCAATCTTATTGACAATCTTAAATTTGATATCCTTAGTGTTTCACAAATGAGTGACAAGGGCTATGGGTCATTCTTCACTAAGGAAACTTGTAAGATTGTTGGGCCAGAAGTGGTTAGAAAGATTGAAGAAATAATAGTCGGGAGTAAAACACAGCTTGTTGCTCATAGGAGTGGCAATGTGTATATGGTCGATATGTTGAAGGATAAACCAATGGCTGCTGCTTGTCTGTTCTCAGCTGCCTCTACCAAAGAGACAGAATTAAGGCGCAGGAGACTTGGGCACACGAATCTTAAAACTATCACCACACTCTCAAAACAAGGCATTGTAAGAGGCCTTCCACCAAAACTTTTTACTTGTGAAGAGCATTGTGTTTCCTGTTTAAAAGGAAAACAACAAAAAATCTCTTACAAGTCCATTGAAGAGTCCAAAACAACCAAGTGGTTACAAATGTTGCACATGGACTTGTTTGGCCCTGTAAAAATCATGAGTTTGAAAAAGAAAAGACATTGTCTTGTTATTGTTGATGATTTTTCAAGGTTTACATGGACTTACTTTTTACACTCTAAGGATGAGACTGCAGGTATTTTGCAAGACTTTGTCAAACAGGTTGAAAAACAATTTGACTTGCCAGTAAAAATCTTTAGAAGTGATAATGGTACAGAGTTTAGAAATAAGGAGTTGGATGAGTTCTATGTGTCAAAAGGGATTGTAAGGCAGTACAACATCCTAAGAACACCAGAACAAAATGGGGTGGTTGAAAGGAAAAAAACAGAACTTTGATTGAAGCTGCTAGAACAATGCTTGCAGACTCAGGTTTACCATTAACTTTTTGGGCAGAGGCTATAAACACTGCTTGTTATGTGCAGAACAGAGTTTTAATCAACCACAGGCATCAAAAGATTGCCTATGAAACTCTGTTCAAAATCAAACCACTGATCTCCTATTTCAAAATCTTTGGCTGCCCATGTTTTATTCTAAACTTAAAAGATTCTATTTCAAAATTTGCAGCCAAAGTGGATTGTGGTTATCATCTGGGATATTGAACCACTGCCAAGGCCTACAAAATGTTTAACACAAGGACTAGGTGTGTGGAAGAGACCTTGAATGTAAAGTTCAATGAACTTTCATCATTAAAAATCCCCGCAAACCCTGCTGAATTGTTTGACCTTGATAAATTTACATTTGAAGATGTGTCTGTTAAGACTAACCCTGTAGGTACACCATAATCTTTCTCACAAGACAATGTATTTAACATTGTGATTCCACAATACAAAGTCACTTCCACCACCAGAGAAGCAGATGTTCAAAACAGCTGTCAAAACTCTGCCACTGCTGCATCAACAGTTGTTGATCAAACCTCTGCCACTTCATTAAGTCCAACCTCTGTTGATAAAAATCCATCATCTGTGGATAAAAACCAACATTGTTCCACACCCATTCCTCCCATTCCTCCATCTCCATCTCCAACAGATGTTGGCTCTTCAAAATTGCCAACAGATGTTAGCTCAGATGACTCACATCTGCAGCCTTCCCCATTCAATGCCATTGTTCCATACAATGGGGATCTAATCTTCCTTAAATCTCATCCACTAGACCAAATCATTGGCAACATCAGTGAAGGGGTTCTCACAAGAAGTCAATCCCAAAACATCTGTCTTTTTGCAGGTTTTCTATCTCTCATCCAACCAGTCAAGTACCAAGAGGCACTGAAAGACAATAGTTGGGTAGAAGCTATGCAAGAGGAGCTCCAACAGTTCAAAAGACAACAAGTATGGGAACTTGTACCACTTCCAAAGGATGTATGTCCAATTGGCACAAAGTGGTTCTTCAAGAACAAAATTGATGAAAGGCGCATTGTTGTCAAGAATAAAGCCAGGTTAGTGGTTCAAGACTCTAGACAAGAAGAGGGCATAGACTATGATGAAACCTTTGCTCCTGTAGCAAGACTTGAGGCCATCAGACTATTTTTAGCCTTTGCTGTCGACCACAACATCAAGGTGTACCATATGGATATAAAATGTGTATTCTTGTATGGAAAGATTCAAGAGGAGGTGTATGTTTGTCAACCTCCTAGTTTTGAAGATGCCATTTATCCTAATCATGTCTACAACCTCAACAAAGCTTTGTATGGCTTGAAACAAGCACCAAGAGCCTGGTATGAACCTCTCTCCACCTTTCTAATTTCAATTGGATTTACAAGGGGTAAAATTGACAAAACATTGTTTTTGAAATAGAAAGGTAGGGATCTGATGATTGCCAAAATTTATGTTGATGACATCATCTTTGGATCAACATGTACCTCCATGTGTGAAGAGTTCAGAAAATTCATGATAGCAGAGTTTGAAATGAGTGCCATGGGTGAACTCCAATGCTTTCATGGTCTCCAAGTTAAGCAACTGCAAAATGGCACATTCAATGATCAAAGCAAATATGTAAAAGAACTTTTAAACAAATTTGAGATGAATGATTGTAAACCATGTAGTACACCCATGGCAACCAGAAAGCTTGTCACTACTGATGAAAAAGATGACTTGGTTGATCAAACTTTGTATAGAAACATGATTGGGTCTTTATTATACCTAACTACATCAAGACCAGACATCATGTTTGCAACATGTGTCTGTGCCAGATCCCAGTCAGCACCTAGGAAGTCTAATCTCATTGCTGTGAAAAGAATATTCAAATACATAAAAGGTGCTCCCACACTTGGTATCTGGTATCCTGCTAATGGGAATATCAAGCTTTTAGGTTTTTTCAGATAGTGATTTTGCTAGATGCAACACCACAAGAAAGTCCACATCAGGAGGGTGTCAATTTCTAAGAAATTGTTTAGTATCTTGGCAAAGCAAAAAGCAAGTAGTTGTTTCCACATCCACTGCTGAAGCTGAATATATTGCTACTGCAAGCTGTATAGCCCAACTGTTGTGGCTTCAAAATCAGCTGCTGGATTTTGGTGTAACTGCTCTAAAGACACCTCTCATGTTGGATAGTCAAGCAGCTGAAAACATCATTAAAAATCCAGTATCCCATTCAACCACCAAACACATTGGCATCAGACATCACTTTGTGAGGGATTGCTATGAAAAAGGTTTGATTTCTCTGCATCATGTTCCAACTAAGGATCAGCTGGCAGATGTGTTGACAAAACCTTTAGACACATCTACCTTTGAAAGCTTGATCTCTAGGATTGGCATGCTTAACATGGATTAAAAGGCAAACCCTTGTTTTCGATGAATAAAAAGCATTAAAATGTTTTCAGAAAATCAAAAATCTATCCTTAAAAATAGCTTAAAATGAAATTTTTTCATGAATCCTTAAAAGTTTGTTCATAACCACTGATGTTTTAAACATCTGATTGGCTAAAAATTTACCCACTGCAGAAAGGAATCCTCTATTTTCCATAATCCACTGCTCATGGATCACTGTTGACCAAACAACTGTTGGTCTCAACCACTGATGTCTATCCACTAATAGACTAAAATCAGCCACTGTTCATTCACTATTCCCAACCACTGTTGTTGCCCAACAGTGGTTCCCAAACAACTGTCTTCCATTACTCAAACAGAGGTTGCCACGTGGACAGATATTAGCCGTCAGATCTTTGAAACCACTGCCACATCGGCATTCACTTTTTCACCTTATAAAACCCTATTTTATCCCCAAACCGAGCTTTTACTCGCCACACTGAATTCAAAATTCTCCAAAGCGGTTACCATCTTCTTAGTCATCACTTCTTCTTCAACCTCTCGCCAATTTATATTCGGACATGGCTCTGACAATCAAAAACCCTCATAACTACCTCCCAATCTTCAAGAAAACCGACAAAAACACCGCCTTCCACTCAATAATTGATGTACTTACATCATCAAAGTATAAAGCTATTCTTACTGCCAAAGCTCCTATCTATCAAGATACACTTCGTGATTTCTGGGCAAATGCCAAAGTTAAAGAACAAAAGAAAGAGCCCTCTGCTATAACATCAAAAGTCGGAGGTACTCTTGTTGCAATAACCCCAACCACCATATCAACAACATTTGGGTTAAACGACTTGACAGGTAAGACAACTTTTCCTAAAAATGATCTACATACAGAGTTGATTGAGAGGGGGGTATGATGGATATTTAAAAGGGGTTACTATGTTAAAACCAAAATTTCCACCCCAATGAAATTCTTTTTCCATACCTTCTTAACATGTCTCTCTGCAAAAACCATTGCTTTCAACGAAATACCATTAAAAATCTAATACTTGGGATATGCAATTTTAACAAAATCTGATTTTAACTACTCCGAAGCACTGTTTTCAGACTTGGTTTCTGGTGCATGTCGAGCGTGATATGATTTTATTAATATTTTAAGTTCGTTTTACGCATTAGTCAAGTTTTAAATTTAACAAATAGACAAGATAGAATCACTTCGATCCAACTCCCCTTTAATGTACCCTTTGATGATTTTCGCACTTTAGGACTTTTTAAGAGATTATCTTAGTTATAGTAGTAGGCCCCTCTTTTGAAGATAACGTTACCCTCAACCCAGTGGTTTGAGTCAGCAGGGATACAATCACAAAGGTTCGGAATATTGAAAAAATTAAAAAAGTTATTAATGCGAAAAGTGGTAGGCCCCTCTTTTGAAGGTGACGTTACCCTCGGCTAAGTGGTTTGAGTCAGCAAGGATACAATCCTAAGAAGCCGGTTTAATGTTTTAATAGTAGTTCACATGTGAGGGGTTCAAGCTATTCGCATCCCCGCCATCCAATACCTTTGGGGCATTGAAGGAGGTCCTAGTAAGCTTGAACTAAGTACTCGCAGGATCTATACACTGAACGAGACAAGAACTTTACCAAACCACCCTTCTAACCCCCTTCCAAGTAGTTAACACGCTTTATATAGACCATAAAGACACGAGTGAGCAAATCAATGACATCATGAAGAAATGGTAAAGAAAATTCACTTTCAACATAAGAAACTAGTTATTAAGTCATTAATACATACCCAATTAGAAAGTGCCGAAAGATTAAAAATCAAAAGTAATACATTAAAGACTTGTCTTCACCAAGTGATGTAAGAGATTAGCCAAGCATGGCCTTTGATTGACAAGAATTCTTACTATCAATCTTGGATCCCGAGACTACTACACACTCTAAAGATGAAAGATGGATGATGGTGGTGGGTGTTTATGTTGTAGTGGTGGTGGAGTGGTGGCAAACTGTAAGGACCGGTTTTGACTCTGAAACGATTGCGAACGAACGTGTGACGTGCGGAATCCGTACACGAACGTGACCTAACACACAAGACGTAATATAATCATGATTCGATTAGAAATATGACAAGAACAAGCACCTTGAATCACTTTCTCTATCTAGAATCTCTCTCTAGATCTAGAGCTCTCTAAAATGTCAAAATGAGCAAAAGTCCTATAACTATGACATAACATCCCTATTTATATGCTAAGGAACTTTAATGAGATTTCTCATTATTACAAGATTGCCACCTTTCCTTTTGACTAGATATTACAATATAAAGCTTGTTATCTTCAGATTCTCGCTACGGCTCGGATTGACGAAGGCGATAGACATAAATGCACTAACAGACTCCCCCTTGGATATTGCCGCAGTCAATCTTGTAGCGTCTTGTCTTTCTCTCTCTCTCTTTGAGTCTTCTTGAAGCTTTATCGTCTTCAGCAAACACAGACTCCCTCTTTCTCGAACAGAATCCCCGTGGATCTGTCTTCAGCTTCAGCTCCCCCTTTCTATAGACTCTTTTCTTCATCAGGCTCCCCCTTTCGTCAAGCTTCCGTGCTTTGGGATCGACACCTGGCTTTCCGTATACAAGCTCTTCTGGAATAGTTACGTGGCTCCTTGAATCCACGCTTCCTCTAGCATTGAGCTCGTCTTCAGACTCCCCTTTAGACTCTGCTGTCGGGATCGTAGTCTGGTACAACATCTGCAATTCTCATACATTTATAAGTAAAACATTTTAAACGTTCGATTATCCAGAAATTGTGACCTGGCTCTTTTAAACTTTCTAAATCAAGATCCTGGCTTTAAGATATAATAATATGAATATATCCAGGAATACTTGATACTCTCCCCCTATCAATAAACTTCATTGATTTGGCAATATTAAGTATCAAAAAACGAAAACTGGCTCTTTTCCAGATTTTAACAATATGAACATCCAAATCCTTCTCGGTTAATCATCCAAGTCCAATTTAATGACCTTGGAGATATCACAAACTGTTTTTAATTTTTGATTTTAAAAATTCAAGTTTCAAATTAATGAACTTGTTTTATTTTCAGAAACACAATCAGCAAACTCAGATTTTGAAACTTAGCACTCAGACATCGGTTGTCGAAAATAAAGCAGAATCAAAAATCTTTTTGTATTTTTCTGAAACATAAAGCAGTAAAGAAATATTTACAGACAATATTTTTGTTTGAGTTCGCGACAGAGGATCATATCAGTTTATGACAAATCACTAGCACCGTTGAGCTTTAAACACTTTAAGTTCTAAACAATTCACATTGATTGACAATATTGTTGTCCACTTAAACTCAATCTAAAAACTTTCGAAATGCTTACCGATACGTTAAGGTATATTAATTTGCACTAAATTCTTATGGACCCCACGATCTCAGCATATCCCCTCATCATGCAATACACTAACTCAAGTAATGCTTTTAAACTTTCATCAACTGTGATATGTGTAAACACAACGCAGAATGTTTAAACATTAATAATCAGGTCGATCTTTCGATACGCAGAGAAAGTCCAATGTTT
The DNA here is from genome assembly GCA_030545235.1 of Helianthus tuberosus. Classification (NCBI taxonomy): domain Eukaryota; kingdom Viridiplantae; phylum Streptophyta; class Magnoliopsida; order Asterales; family Asteraceae; genus Helianthus; species Helianthus tuberosus. The sequence goes on along the minus strand of CM060397.1, from coordinate 153,692,249 downwards.
AAACAAAACAAGAAATAAAAACAAGTTGAAATTGTTTAGGCTTTAACCACCAGTTCGATACTCCCGTATACGCAGAGGTGATCCAAAGCTTAAACGAAACACCAAAGCAAATAAAGCAGAACGTTTAGGCAATAACATCCAGTTCGATACTCACGTATACGCAGAGGATGTCCAATGCTTAAACAAAATAAAGAAATAAAACAAGTTTAAATCTTTGCAAAATGAAATGCAAAATCACAGTGACTTTTTCAGCAAGTTGTGAAAGTTCACAAACTGACCGGTTTTTATGCTCTTCCAGCATTCAGCGATTACTGAGTAGGTACACAGTCACGAAGGATAAAACTAAGTACTATGCTTTCAACCGCGTTTCCCACTAGAACTAGGCTTTTTCATTTAAGTTTGTATCGTTATCGCAAATCTACTAGTCTAGCTGAGCCTATTGTCACATCTTTAGTGAGATTGTTTATCGCTTTTTAACTTTCCATTTCTTTAGCGTACTGTGATTGTCTACTGATGTACTTTCATTTCCTCTTTTTACACACAAACTCATTTTTGAATTTTATCATGTTTTTGACTTTTTCAAATTTTCTAATGTTTTTGGATTTTCTGACAATATTACTCCCCCTAAAATTCAAAACCATTCTAAAGAAAATTTGACAACCCGATACTGATAGCTTCGTCTCGCCATCCATTTTCTGCTTTTCGTGCTCTGTTTTGAAAAAAAAAATAACGTACCCCCAAGATTTACAACACATTGATTTTTTTTTACAGTTTGAAAACCGTTTTTCAATCTTGTGAAATTAATCATGTTTGTTCCGCCGTGAGGGTTTTGGCATATTCAATCAACATCTTTTTGAATTTTTGAATATTTGAATATTTGAAAATTTTAAAAACAAACATATTTTTGATTTTTCAAAATTTTGACAAAATAAAAACATATTTTTGGTTTTTAAATTTTTCAATTTTTAGGGTTTTTGAAATATTGTTTATTTATGTATAGAAATCAAACAAACTCCCTGTTTCAACCAAACCAGGGTTCAGCAGCCTCTTCTTCTCCTTGTGCCAGGCTGCTCCTATACTCCTCTTGTTGACATTCTATTTTCTTCGGAAGCACCTGCACATTTACACTTACTCAATTACTTGAACAAATTAGCCCAGGTCTGTTTGACCTTAGGCATTTCAACACAATATGCATCATTTAATTTCGGAAAATCTTTGTCATTCTGAACAAAGACTTTTTCAACTTTGACTTCTACTTTTTCATCATTTACCGAAGTCCCTTGTTTCTTAACACTCCATGTTTGACCTTTTGGAGTACCTCTTTTGTATAAATGTGATTCTTTTTTACCATTTTGATTTTGAACAACATTTGGTCTCCAAAACTGTTGGGGTTTTGTTGCATCGACATTTGTTTTCCAACTTTGTGTGTTCTCAATCTGAGTGTGTGAGAATTTGTTGGATCGATGTGTGACCCTAACGAGTCAATCAGAAGAGTTTATGATCCATATCAAAGGCAGAATCAGTGATATAGATGTGAAACAGCTTGATTCTTCTCAATTATCCTTTTATTAATGATTTCAAAGCAATTCTGATTGTTTGAAAAACTGGCAGCACCTCGGCTCTGAAATCTCGAACGTTACAAATGAATCAGCAGGTTAGGTATTTATAGGGATTGTAATTTCGTACGAAATAGCACTTGCTATTTCGTGCGAAATTACCCTTTAACATCCAAAACCTGTTTTCTGACATGCTGAATCCTAGTTTATCCTATCTAGACACATGACTCGATACAAGACGTAGTTAACAGACATTTATGCACCAACAGACTCCCCCTTGGATGTTGACGAAGTCTTCGGGATCGAGTTTTCAGTCTTGATCAGTCTTGTCTTTCTATCCAGATTGATTTGACACTGAAAGCATCCTTCAGTCTCTATCTTCTCATTCTCTTGATCATCAACAACATCAACTTTTATCTTGAATGCAGTTTCAAGACCAGAAACTAACTTTTTAACAATTAAACTCCCCCTTTCAAGCAGACTTCCCCTTGAGCGTTGATCCAGAATCTGCATTTGACTCTTACGTCTTTAGACTCCCCCTCTCAACAGGCTGGGATCCCTGCCTTCAACAAAATTCTGGCTCAAACTTTGTTCACGCTTGATCCTGAGAATCTTGCTCTGCTGCTTTCACAGGATCTGAAACATCTCCTGGCTTTTCATACCAACAGGATCAGAAACCTGTCTTTATCCTGCACAAACCTTTACCTCTTTGTAAATAAACAGATTTTAACATTGATAAGCTTCTTTGAATTTGTAATTTTTCAAAATTTTGATTCAAATTAATGAACTATTTTTAACATTTCAAAATTATTTCTCATTTCAAATCAATTCCCCAAACTTTGTTGTTCATCATGTTTAGCACTTGGAATTTTGAAAATCAGCTCTCCAACATCAGTTGTCGAAAATCTTTTTGAATTTTCAAATATCTATACTAAAACACAATCTTTTTGGGTTTTTTGTTTTTAGAGAAATGCAGTAAAGAAATATATATACAGACAATATTTTTATGAGTTTGTGTAAGAGGATCATATCAGTTCATGAGACAAATCACTAGCACCGTTAAGCTTTAATCATTTTAAGTTCTAAACGATTCACATAGATTGACGATATAGTTGTCCTCTTAAACTCAATCTAAAAAATTTCGAAATGCTTACCGATACGTTAAGGTATATTAGTTTTGCACTAAATTCTTATGGACCCCACGATCTCAGCATATCCCCTCATCATGCAATACACTAACTCAAGTAATGCCTTTAAACTTTTATCAACTGTGATATGTGCGAAAACAACTCAGAATGTTTAAACATTAACAATCAGGTCGATCTTTCGATACGCAGAGAAAGTCCAATGTTTAAACAAAATAAGAAAATAAAACAAGTTGAAATTGTTTAGGCTTTAACCACCAGGTCGATACTCCCGTATACGCAGAGGTAATCCAAAGCTTAAACGAAACACCAAAGAAAATAAAGCAGAACGTTTAGGCACTAACATCCAGGTCGATACTCACGTATACGCAGAGGATGTCCAATGCTTAAACAAAATAAAGAAATAAAACAAGTTTAAATCTTTTCAAAAAGAAATGCACAATCACAGTGATTTTTTCAGTAAGTTGTGAAAGTTCACAAACTGACCGGTTTTTATGCTCTTTTAGCATTCAGCAATTACTGAGTAGGTACCCAATCACGAAGGACAAAACTAAGTACTATGCTTTCAACCGTGTTTCCCACTAGAACTAGGCTTTTTCATTTAAGTTTGTATCGTTATCGCAAATCTACTAGTCTAGCTGAGCCTATCATCACATCCTTAGTGAGACCGTTTATCACATTTGACATTTCATTTCTTTAGCATGCTGTGATAGTCCACTGATTTACTATCATTTCCTCTTATTCACAACAAAACTCATTTTTGCTTTTTCAATGTTTTTAGCATTTTCAAATTTTCAATTTTTTTTTTTTAAAATTTTTCTCCCCCTAAAATCAAAATATGTTTCAATTTTGATTTTCTGGAAAAATTTGAAAACAAACTATACAAGGAAAGTGACAAACTGATATCAAATCGCTTCAATTCGCCATTCACTTGGCATAAACAATCAGAACTCCCCCTGTCAACAAACTATTTTCCCATAATGATGTCAAAACACTTAAGTTTGTTTTAATCAAAATGGTTTTTCCGGAAAATTAGTTTTGTTGAATTAACAAACCACTTGTAGATTTAGGGGTTATCATCACATTGTATTCTTCAACCACTTTGAAAAATTTAACAGTTTAAGGCTCTACCAACAATATCACTTGTGTGCAAGTTAACTCAAGTACAACTTAATGTCCTTGGTTAACACCTTGTAATTCGAAATATCACATAAGTGAATTTCTCAAGAAAGATGCCGATTCCTACTCCCCAATTACCAACCTGGGAGTTCCGGCAAGTCAGGATTTCTATTTGAAAAGATCTACCCAAGCCTGATGATCCTTGGGTGCTTTTGAGTTTCCGTTTAACAATGGTGAACAATTTGCATCATCCATTGTTAGAATATAACTCTCACTTTTTACCTCAACAGATGGCTCATCTGATTTTAATGAATCAGATTCATTGCCCGAACGTGGCTCTTCTGACTTTAACGAATCAGATTCATCCCCAAAACGTGGCTCTTTTGCTTCCGAAGAAACAAATTCATTGCCAGAAGATGGCTCTTTTGTTTCTGTAGAAACAAATTCATCGCCAGCTTTTATTGGAACCCAAAATTTACAAAATTTAGGTTTACCAAATTTATCAAGCTGTGATGTTCACAATCTTTCACAGTCATTTTTATACTTAAAAACTTTGGTAAAAACTTTTTTCTGAAAAATTAACTTTCTTTGATTGTTCATCGGTTTGATTAGTTAATTTTTCTTTCTTTATCTTCCCTTTTGTCCTCAGATTTGTATCTGGTGAATTCGTTTTACTTGACTGATCATTCTTTGGAAAGCAAAACGATTTATCAGAACTGTTATCTGATTTTCTGATTGTATCCGAGGACAATATCCTTTCGAGATACTCTCTTACTTTCTTCCTTTTCTTTCTCAATTTGTCTTTCTGCCCTTGTGAAAGTTTCACTTTCTGTTTTTTCTGTTTCTTTTCTTTGGGCTTTTCTTCGACCTTGACTGATTTCTTCATTTGTCCATAAGATTCAGCCCTCGATCTTCTCTTTGATCTCATTGGGCAATCTCTGGCAATATGACCTTTGATTTGACAGTCATAGCATCTTCTTGTCTCAAAACTCTGATTCTGGCAGTTAACAGCAATGTGTCCTTGAAAACCGCATTTGTAACACACCCTGTTTTCATACTGTTTTGGTCAAAAATTACCTAAGCAATTAAGTGATCAAATTAGTTAAGTGAGGTAGTGTACTAGAATTGTGTGTAAAAAATACGTTAACCAAATTAGATATGAAAACAGTTTCAGGATACGGCTCAGAATATAGAGCTGTATCTATGATCAAACAATGAGCAAAAAAGTAAAGGTTGACACGTGATGTACGAGGAAAGCCCTTGATCAATCTAGATCGCCGGCATAAAACCTCGGGAGCTGACAATCGCAACTGCCTTGTTCTTCTATTGCTTCAAATATCAGGATACAGTGCAGGATGTGGTGCGGATCGACTATGTGTTACAATGTAATTCGAATACAAGTGTTGTGTGTAGTGTTAGCGATGAGCTAGAGAGAAAGTGTTTGAAAATGTGTAAGTTGTGTGTCTTAATCTGATCCGCCCCCATCTATTTATAGTAAAACAAATGTAACTAACTATCCTACATAACCGGGATCCAACGAATATTCCTTAGTCGAATGTTGTAGACCTGGTCTTTCGGGTTCAACGTCTCTCCTTTAACAAATACGCCCGAGTCTTGAGGAGATGAAGTCCATTTGACCGTTGGCAAGTCCCAGTCTTTAACCTGCACGTGATTAATTCGATATACCTCAGGATATCACCCAGGATGTTAGCAATATCCCCGTCCAGTATCCTGATCACAGATAAACAATTAAAAGCAGGATACAGTTCAAGATATGTATGCTTAGAAAATGAGCCATAACACATACCATACACCATTTTCATACCACACACTTAGATTGTAACACTAATTGGCCTTGTGGTAAACATCATTTCTCTGTTTTCTATCATTGTAATGATTTGGCTTTGAAGAATCTTCATCCCATCTCTTCTTGTAAGCTGGATTTGAGTTTTGAGCACTGTGGTCAAACCTGCACCTCTTATTACCAACTTTTTGTGAGTTTTTATTTTCTGATTTTTGTTGTTTTTCATAATGATTGGATGATTGAACTGATGATCTTTTATTATCTTTTTGAAAATCTTTCGAATTTTTAACATTTTGTTTTTGTTCTACATTCTTCTTAACAGGTTTTTGCTTTGAGCATTCACCTATTTCAGTAGTATGTAAAACAGTATCTTTAAATTTTTCTTTTAGTTGCAAAAATATTTTCTTTTTCTCTTCTTCATCATCAGCTTTATCATCACAATCTTCAATTATGACTTTGTCATAATTTGTGACATTGTCACTTATTGGAATCTCATTGATCGGTTTTGGACATAATTGATCAAATATTGCTGATGAGGTCACAAAACCTTTCAATTTCTTTTCTAGCTCATCAATTTTATTTCTAGCATTCTCATCTTCTTTCTCAAGTTGAGTAATTTTCTCAAGATGAGAATTTATTGCCTTTTCATTTTCAATTTTATTTTCTTCAAAAACAGATTTTTCATTTTCTAAAACTTTTATTTGATTTTGAAAATCTGTTTCTTTTTCTTTTAAAACTTTATTTTCTAATTTCATCCAAGAAACATCTTTATTTTCAATTTTAATCTTTTCAAAATCTTTTTCAATTTTCAATTTTTCATTTTCAAAAACTGTTATCTTATTTTGAAATTCTTTTTCTTTTTCTTTTAACTTTTTGTTTTCCAATGTCAAACTCTCCACATCTTTTAGGAGTTTGACATTGTCTGCTTCAAATTTATCACATTTTGAGCACACAAGTTTAGATTTTGCAGTTTCATCTTTCTTGGATTCTTCATTCTTTAAAATACCTTCTGTCTCTGTCTTGTATGTGCCTGCACAAAAAATTTTTACAACATTAAGAGGATTCATATTTTCATCAATATAACAACCCTTCTTAATATCGTATTTCATAGCATTTTTTGCTGCAAGACACATATTGACTCTTCTACTCATTTCAAGAACCACATCCAAACTTATTCTTTCTAAATTCTTTTCTATTTCAATTATCAACTCCTTCTTTTTCTTATCATTTTCATGCTTGAATGTTCTCACCTCACTGATAAAATCTTTTAGATACAATTTTGAAAATTTAGAATCCTGTTTCAGTTTAATCAAAAAATATTCCACTCTACAGGTAACGCGTCTGCAAATTTTGATATCTGTTCATCCTTTGACATTCTTATTTTATGATTTTTTAAAATGTCAATTAAGCTTTCAAACCGTTTTTCCAACTCATTAACGGTTTCATTTTTCTTACACAAGAAACATTCAAATCTTTTAACCCAACCTTCCTTTTTCACATTACTATAACTACTATCCCAATATCCACAATACCAATTATTTAATCTTTCAAGATCAATGTTTTCCATTTTGTCAAACATTTTAATCACAACTCAACCAATCTGATGTGACAATAACACAACCCGAAAGAGCTGAATATTTGAACTTTCAAATGAACTGGATTTCAAGCAAAATAAGCTTTCACACGAAATACCAACTCAAACGAAAACAGAATTTTCAAACGAAATAGTGATTTCGTTCGAACAGACCAAACGAAATATGATTTCGTGTGAAATTAACTTGGATTCAAACGAAAACAGCCTTTTTGGAACAAAATAGTGATTTCGTATGAAATATCTCAAATGAAATCTGATTTCATGCGAAATCAACAGCAATTTCAAACGAAATTAATATTTCGTGTGAAATAAGGTCTAATTTCGTGCGAAATTAGGTTCACAAACTTAATTTCGTGCGAAATAACTTGATTTCGTACGAAATTAGTTTCACAGATTTAATTTCGGGCGAAATAAGAGTCTCAGGACTAATTTCGTGCGAAATACGAGCTGACAATTTCGTGCGAAATTATGATGACATCATCATTTCGGCCACCTTTTTGTCAAATTGATCCGGATTTTGTTCGAATTTTGGTCTAATTCTTTCAAGGATTCATTAAAACAGTGTTTTACGTGATATATGTGAAAATTAAGCCATTTCAACCGTAAAATCTTGTTTAATTTTGAAAAGAATGAGTAGAAGTGAGAAAATCTGATGAAATCAAGCTGAATTGGTATGAACTCTTCGTCCTGAGCTCTGATACCACTTGTTGGATCGATGTGTGACCCTAACGAGTCAATCAGAAGAGTTTATGATCCATATCAAAAGCGGAATCAGTGATATAGACGTGAAACAACTTGATTCTTCTCAATTATCCTTTTATTAATGATTTCAAAGCAATTCTGATTGTTTGACAAACTGGCAGCACCTCGGCTCTGAAATCTCGAACGTTACAAATGAATTAGCAGGTTGGGTATTTATAGGGATTGTAATTTCGTACGAAATAGCACTTGCTATTTCGTGCGAAATACCTTTGTGTAATTTCGTGCGAAATAGCACTTGCTATTTCGTGCGAAATTACCCTTTAACATCCAAAACCTGTTTTCCGACCTGCTGAATCCTAGTTTATCCTATCTAGACACATGACTCGATACAAGACGTAGTTAACATACATTTATACACCAACAGAATTCCAGGTCTGTTTTGAAGCGAACCTATTCGGGTTTGATTTCCAAGTTTGATTTCCAAGTTTGATTTGAAGCAAACTTGTTTGTATTGTACCTCCAAGTTTGTTTCGAATCAAATCTGGTTGTCCTTTGTTTCACATCCTTAGATTTCTGTTTTTGAACAACATCAGACTTCTTTTTCGTCTCAACATCAACAGGTTTCAGATTTTGACACTTGCTTGCAAGATGTCCTGTTTGATCACATTTAAAACATGTTCTTTTTGAGACATCTTTGAACTGTGGTTGTTGCTTTTTCTTTTGAGCATAGAACTCTTCATTAGACTGACGTCTAAATTGGAGTTCTTTCTCTTCTTCAGAACTTGTTCCGTGAACAAAATTCATCTTTGTCTGATAATTTGTCGTTTCATTTCTTTTCCAATTCTGTTTCCTTTTATAACCCAACCCAGCCTTCATGTTTTTCTTCTTGTAACCAGGTTTGTTATACAAAGTTTTGTGACCTTTTCTAGCAAACTTTGGAATTTCAGACTTTTCAATCTCAACCATTTTGAAAACTTTGTCAATCTTTTCTGAAATCACATTCTGAGTCGGGAATACAATATCTAAGAATAATTTGTCCGATCCAATCATGGTATAAACCAATCCTTTTGAATCATCATTCAAATTTTTCTCAGATTTTGAGTTTTTCAGATATTCTTCGTGAAAACTACCTTCATTTCCATCCTGTTATTCAGATTTACCTTTTTCAACCGACTCTTCTTTCAACACACTTTCAACGACTTTACCTACCACCTCTGAATCACTAGAATCATCAGATTTGGAATAGGTTACGTCAATGTTATCTGGCAATTGATCTACCATGTTGAAAGCTTTTTCGACCTTTTCATCATCATAAAATGCGAACTTTTTCGGTGGAGGAACTTGATGAAACTCTGAGCCAATGCCCTTTTTGTTTTTCTCAGAATCATCATCACCCGGTTTTATGTTGAAAATTCTTTCAAGCACATATGATGACGCATGATAACTTTTTAACTTGTTATTATCCTGTTCTAAATCAGCAATCTGACGCTTTAGATTAGCAACATCCTCAATGTAAGAATTTACAACTTGTTGCTTTATTTCATACTGTCGTTTAAGCGTATCAGTTGTTTCACAACAGTATCTTAATCTCGATTGAACAAGTTTCATTTGACTTTTCACATCTTCATATGACTCTTTTGTAATATGATATGCCAATTTTATTGAATCATATTCTTTTTTCATTTCTTGACATGCATTTTCTTTTTGATCACATTCTTCTGTCTTTTTCAAAACATTTTCTTTCAAAACTTCATTTTCTTTTTCTAATTTTTTACATTTTTCTGAAAGCTTTTCATCATTATCTTTTAAAATCTTTTCGTTTTCTAATATTTCTTTGCATTTATTTTTAAAAACTTCTTCGATTTTATTAAACTCTAGATTTCTTGTTTTGAAATTTTCATCTTTTTCAGTACAAGCATTGCATGGTTCCATGCATTTCTTGCACTGTTCAACAATTTTGTTTAAGATTTCAGAATTAGAGTTTACCTCAGTGATTGGCACTTTGGTGTTCTCTGCTGCATCTGTCTGATCAGCATCTTTCTGCTTCTCTTCTTTTTCAACACCAGCATCATCACCAAAATCATTCAAACTCTCATTCTTCTTCTCATCCGAACTTTCCAACTTCTTCTCAGCCTCTTCAATCTGCTATTCTTCAGTAACAGCTTCTATTTCAACAACTTTTTCTTCTTCCTTCCTTTCCTCAAAAGTCTTCACATCTTCTTCTTCTTTTTTAACAACATCAACTTTGATTTCCTCAGCGACTTTCTTCAAATTATCAACCAAATTCTCAACATTCTTCTTCATTATTTCTTCATCCCTCTTCCTCAAACTTGAAGTCATGGCATCTCTGATGATTTTATTCATCCTCTTCACATATGTTTTATCTTTTTCAACATTTGTATAGTATTCGACAGATCGAGGAATTACTAAAAGAACATCATCAAAAATTATGTCCTTCTTGGGAACAACAGGTTCACCATTTCTATTGACATAGCATTCTCACTTCTTATCCCATCTTTTATTGCTGACAACATTTTCATACTCTTCTTGCATTTCATTAATTCTATTCCAAGCAATGTTTCTTTCTCTGTATGTTTTCTCCATCAGAATCTCTTCTCTGGTTTTCTCTTTAATTTCAGCAACAAAAAACATAATGTTTGCTTTTTGATATTGTTCTGCCATGAGCTGTGACTTGATCATCAACATGATCACTCAGAATTTCTTCTTGATTTCCCTTTTTAATTTCAGCAGCCAATCCTGAATCAGGTGGAATGTATTTGTCCCAACTGAAACCCTCTACCACTTTTTCATCATCTTGATGTATAAGTAAAGCTTTCTTCTTGGGATTACTTTCAATCATTTTCGGCTCTTCTTTGCTACGGTGGTAAATCGCCTTTCGGTAATAATCATCATTGAAAGGATTTTCATTTCCATCAGCTGCAGAATTATGACATTCTCTCTTGAAATGACCTCTTTGCTTGCATTTGAAACAAGTCACTTTGGATTTATCAAATCCTAGCTTAGTTGATGGACCACCGATTGACTGCTTCCCAGTAATCTCCATATATCTCTGAGCTCTTCTGATGCAGCTCGCTAAACACCAGTGGATATCAATGAGTTCCATCTCTTCCGGATCAATCTGGTCATAGTCTTCTTTGGTCAATTCAAAATTTCCAATTTTACCAGCTACTAGACCTTTATATGATTCCAGAACAGATGCAAGGAAACTCATTTGTTGCTTGGCTGCATTGATGCTCATAGTCGGAGAATTCTTCAATTTGAGAGCAATGTTGCAGAGAACTTCTTCAGATTCTTCAACACTTGCTTTTGATGAAGATGAATGATATCCTGGATTGTAGCTTGACGAGCTTGTCTGAGGTTCTTTTGTCTTCACACCACTAAATGCTGTCTTTGGTGATTCACTAACTTTCACCGAAGGTATTACACCTTTGTAATAAAGACCGATATTCTGTTGATGCGAAGAACTGCTCATCTTGTTTTGCTTCTGCAATTCTAGCTCATGACTTTCTATCTTTTCTATCAAGACATCAAGAGAAATTGTATCATATAAAGCATCATTTTTTAGTATGAATACAAACGTTTGCCACTGATCAGCTCGTGGTAACGCTTCTATGATCTTATCAATTATTTCTTCTCGAGTTTTCACAATTCCAAAACGATCAAGTTCAATTTTTAAATGACCAAATCTCTCTATCATTTGTCGAACTGATTCACCTTTCATGCTATCAAACAAATCAAATTCTTTCTTTAATAATGCAATTTTATTTTTCTTAATTTGTTTACCCCCCTCAGCTTTTACCCATAAAGCTTCCCAGACAGATTTTGATGACCCGTCATGTTGAAGTAAAGCAAACATGTCATTTCTAATTGATGATTGAATTAAAGCAATCATTCTCTGTTCAGCTGAGAATTCCTTTTTGTCTTCTGGTGATAAGCTCTTGAGCGGGGTTTCTTCTCCTTTATCATTTGTCGGCCTTTTATAACCGAATTCCAAACAAAACCAACTTTCATGTGCGTAAGCTTTTGCCCAGTTGATGAACCGTTCTTTCCACCAAGTGTAGTCTTCAATGCTTTCGAGCGTTGGTGGTTTTGAATGTGTTCCGTAGAAATTATCATGTTTAATGTTTTCATTAATCGCTTTTGTAATGGTTTTTGGTGTAACAGTTGAGGTTTCGGAAGACTCAGATGTAAATGCGTTGTAAAACGTGTTGTAGAACTCTTCAGCCATGATGCGAACTTCTCGAATATCAGCACCTTTTAATCACCTGAATCAGATGGGGATCAGCTCGGGCGAGTATCCGATGCTTTGACCTGAATCAAACAAACAAACAAACACTTATCAGTTTAAACACTATCAAACAACTGAATCAAACTGATACTCGGTTTGGTGAATATTTTGTGCGGACTGAGTTTGATGCGAACTGAGATTTAAGTTGTCAAACCGTACGAATTGCAATGACCCGGATCAAATTCAAACGACCTGACCCTACTCCAAACGATCTGACAAGCTGGACCTTTGAATGATCAAACCGTGAGACTTGGACCTTTGACTGATCAATCCATGTGAATTGGTTTTTCGATCGAGTCACACTACACAAATTCTTGGACGATCGCTTTAGCTAGTTGACTATTTGACCACAACAATGAAATACAATCTTTAATATGAAATCACATGCAAACTTAATTCAAATGGCCGACAAAATTATGACTCACTTGGACCAAAAATTCAAGTAGTGGACTGCCAAATTTAATTTGCCTACAACTTTTATGATTACTTTAAATTGATTGGACCGATTACTACACTATTTCAATTTGACTTTAATATGATTTACATGTGCCGACAACTTTTTTTAATATTAATCAATTTCGATACTGACACACTTTGTTTCAATTTGTTTTGATATCAAATGTGATTGGGCCAAGAAACCCACTAGACCGACAACTGAGATAATGCAATACTTTTTATTGGACCGATGTATATTGTATATCACGAGACTTCTGTTGAAGTTATTTATAAGGGCCAATTACTTTCGCTTTAAATGTTGATTGGGCCGAGACTTTAATGCAATAAATGGATTAGTGCAATTAATTGTATCACGTGAACTGATGAGACAGACTCTTTCAAACGATATGACTCACGCAAAATGGATTTTTTCACACGAAATGAAGTCTTCAAACGAAATGGAATAACTTTTGTGTATTCCGTGCGAAATGAAATTTACTTTCACGCGATATGACGAACTTTCAAACGAAATAAGCACCTTCAAACGAAATGGAAATCATTTCGTACGAAATGATGAGTTTTTCAAACGAAATAGTCAACTTTCATACGAAATAGAGCATTACGTGCGAAATAGGGAACTTTTAAAATGAAATAGGGTGTTTCGTACGAAATGGGTGAACTTTCAAGCGAAATGGGGTGTTTCGTGTGAAATGGGTGAACTTTCAAGCGAAATGGGGTGTTTCGTGCGAAATAGGTGTCAATTTGGTGCGAAATGAAACTGTTGACACACGAAATCGGACCTAAAAACTCAGATTTCTCCCAAACGGCTTTGAATTAGGATCTGAAACTTTGTAGGGTTGTAGATCAGGTGTTTTCGCACAACATATCAAAAAATTATGTAATTTGGACCGTAAAAACCCGTTCAATTTTGAAAAATTCAGTAAAAAACGTAAAAGAAATGTAGAAGATGAAGAAATCGATTGAATTTGATGCAATTCGGATCTGAATCTGTGCGTTTAAACAGTGCAATCGAGCTCCTGCTCTGATACCACTTGTAAGGACCGGTTTTGACTCTGAAACAATAGCGAACGAACGTGTGACGTGCAGAATCCGTACACGAACGTGACCTAACACACAAGACGTAATATAATCATGATTCCATTAGAAATATGACAAGAACAAGCACCTTGAATCACTTTCTCTCTCTAGAATCTCTCTCTAGATCTAGAGCTCTCTAAAATGTCAAAATGAGCAAAAGTCCTATAACTATGACATAACATCCCTATTTATATGCTAAGGAACTTTAATGAGATTTCTCATTATTACAAGATTGCCACCTTGCCTTTTGACTAGATATTACAATATAAAGCTTGTTATCTTCAGATTCTCGCTACGGCTCGGATTGACGAAGGCGATAGACATAAATGCACTAACACAAACTGAGAGAGAAGTGGTTTGCCAAGCCTTTGAAGTGAACCAAGCACCCCTATTAATAGTCAAAACAGTACCCCGGCCATGGCCCCGTGTCCATTGGGCACGGCCCGTGGCCAGCTCCTTCTCTTCCTTCATTAATTGCAGCTGTCAGCAGAGGGCCCCACACGACCTCGTGGCTTCTGGACACGGGCCCGTGGTCAACTATTCGCTGTACTATCAAGATTCTTCAAATCTGAGAGTTGACCACGTCCCATGGTGAGTTGGGCACGGCCTGGTGATCACGGGGCCTTGTCTCACATATCTGTTGATGAGCCCACTGCTCCTGGTGATCACAGCACCTAAACCATTGCTGTGAAACCCATACCAGCTAAACCCAAAAAGAAAATAACTGTCAAATCCATAAAGCCCACCAAACCCAATAAAAAGGGTCCTCTGGAAGATGAGATCCCAAAGGTTAACCCAGTGACAACACAAATGTCACTTGAAACCACTACTGCTACTTCCTCACAGCATGTGGAAAGATCTCAACCCATAGACCAAACTCCTCATGTATCCTCACAAAAGAATCATGTTGTATGCACAGGGACACCACATCATGAAGCATTACTTTTATTTGAAAGTATGCTTAAAATCCCTTCTCCCAGGGCAATGTCTCTTTCCACACCACAACCTTCATCTCCTATTCCACCAACCCAAGTACCACTATTTGAAGCAATTGACATTCAGGCCCAAAGCAGTCCCTCTCACCACCACATTACTGAGAGTATAACCTAACAAATGACTGTGTCTGAACCTGTTCAATCTGCTATCACACAAATAGTTGAGGAGGTTACACCCCTTGAGTTTTACAAAACTCTTGGTGGTTGTTCAAGTGGAGCAGCTACTACAAATGTCGAATCCACTGATTTACATTTGGACAGTAGTTTCATCTCTAAGACTCCCTTGAAGGTAACCACTGTTGAGGTTACAACTGTAACATCTGCTCCAGTGGGAAGTCCCCAGAACCAAGAAAAAAGGGCATTTATTTTTTATACCTTTGAGTCTTCTCCTATTATCAAAACAAATACAACCACCTCTAGTGGGAATTCAGATGATCCTATTAAGTTAGGTGATGAATTAAGATACAAGGATTTGACGGATAGAATGTCTTCAATTGAAAACTCTATTGGTGAAATGAAAGACATGAGAGTATAAATGTCAGCCTAGTATTTAGCAAATTACCCAAGAGATATGGAACTCTGTGCAACCAATACTTGTTGCTCAAAGGGAATTAGCTGAACTCAACCACAATAAGCACTGGAATTGATCAGAATAATGGTTGAGGATAGGTATAAGGATACTCAGGTAGACATCAGGGGTATCAAAGAATCCCTGGTCAAACTTACTGGCTCCTCCCCTGCACCAGTTTTTGAAAAGGATGATGATGATGCCAAAAAGGGGGAGAAAGATTAATTGAGAAAGTTAGAGCCTGATCCTAAAGTAAAACCAAAGGGCCAACAAAAACAAAAGCCAGGGTCTGCTAAGCAAACTGCTGCAAAAACTTCATATGTTGGAAGAGAAAGGGAATTGATGAGACCCTAAACATCCAAACAGAAGAGAATATTTTAGAAAAGCAGAAGAAGTAAGATACATAAGACAGCAAAGCCTACAATTGGAAGAAAGAATAGGAGGAGAAAATGAAAAGGGAAATAACAGACCACCAATAGCCACTTTTCCCAAAATATCTGCTGCTCCTAAAAGGCCTGTATCCTCTGCTTCACAAAAACCAAACCTTCACCTCAAAAACCACCACAAAAGAAGTAGAAAACAACTTCAAAACCATCCTCACCCATTAAACCAACATATATTGATGCAACAAAAGCATCAGTAGATGTTAGGCCAACAGCTGTTGAGACACCAGTTATCTCAGCAGAGGTTAGCCAATCCACTGCCACCATCAATTTCAACTCACCACCATCAACACAACCACCACCAACACCTCAAAGATTCCCTTCACAACCACCTTCTTCACCTAAACCACCTTCTCCACCAAAAGTTCCTCCACCACTAAAACAAACTTATGCACGCAAAGGAGAATTTGTTGTGCATGATGAAGATAAGGAGATTCCATCACCAATCCCCTTATCATCTGTTCCCATCCAAACCCCTTCATCTTCATCACCTCCACTTATAAATCCACTTCACAATCCACCCACTGGTACACTACCATCTGTCATCCCCTTAGCTGCTTAGTATCCTCTAGAACTACTTGCAGTTCAAAGTGAAATGGAATCTTTTTACAAGATAGAGGATCCATCCAAAAGAACCTTCCCATCTCTCTATGGCCTCAGACAACCTCAGAATTTAGATGAGTACTTGAAAATGAAAGCAAAACAAGCAGAGGTTACAGCCAGAGAAGAAAGCAAAGGGTTAGGTCACAGGAAATACCAAGGTCTGCTATCACATGGGCTTACTAAAGTCGGAAAGCTTGAAGACTTTGCTAAAGACCTTAGTAAATCCATGTCTGAGCAGCCGTTGGATACTGAGCTTTAAAAGGAATTAAGAGTTGATTACTTAGACCAAATAATGAAGCACAAGCCCTACAAAGCAACCAAGGCCCAATTCAAGGACTGGGTAACAGATGCTCTCTTGGAAGAAGTTGGTAGAATTACAAAGATGAACAATGATCCTCTGGGAAAGAAAACTCTACCAAATTGGAAGAAATCCAGACAAGTGGATCCAGATGAAGCATTAAAGTTCAAGAGAATGTGTAAGTCCCGAAACAATACAATCGGATATCAAACACCAAACAAGTAGCGGAATTACAAGTAAGATGAGGAAGATCAAAAAGCAAATGGTATTGATTCAAAGCAAAACAAGCACACGATCCTATAGATCGTCTGGTACTTGGTATCGCACAAAAGCACTAGTTTGTTCAAGAATCAACAACCACAACTGACTAAGGAATCCCCTATTTATACAAGCATAGGAGAACCTTTTACATTGGGCCAAGCCCATACCCGTAGACCACAAAACAACCAAATAAACCCACTAAATGTTTCGAAAAAACCATACAAAATAACCCAAGACAGACGTAAACCTACACTAGATTATACCCTTACAATATCCCCCCTAGGTTTGTGTTGGCTTGGCGTCTTTGGCTTCACTTTTGCTTCCTCTGCTGCTTCTTAGCTTGTTTCTTCTTTTTCCTTTGTAACTCAGGTAAGATCGATATATTTCTTCCAACATATGGACCAAACAGCTGTGTTTCCACCCTAGTACGCTGCCCTGACCACAAAATAAAATTCATGATCTGAGCCACATCTCCTGTCAAGTTTTTGGCACACACTTCATACTGAGGATCACTCTGAATCTGTGACTTTGCCAAGAGATTGATGTCATTTTCACCAAAACACATCAAGTCTCGAGTATCAATAAATCTGTATTCAGCATCATCACAAACAATAACGGCTTGACCAGAAACAGGATCATACATCCAAAACTGGAAGTTCTTCAGTGTGTTATCAGGAAGTCCTTCAATAATGGCACTGTGTTTGTCTGTTTTATTGCAGGCCACTTAACTATCTTATATGGCTTCCCTATAGCAGGATCCAACACTTCTTCATCTTCTTCAATAGTAGACTGAGCCAATTTCATGTCTTTAAAATTGACTCGTGCTTATTGCTGCAGCCTGTTGAAGAAGTTAACTCCAATCTTGCAATTTGGATTCTTAACCTAATCATGAAATCTTGCATTGCTCAGTTCCCTCAAATCAACTGGAGACCAGGAATTCAATGCTTCAGAGTTAGCATAATACTCCACATCACCATTTTTCCTCAGCACAATAAACATTTCCTTTTCATCATTGTATGCCAAGCTTTTAATACCCGATTTGTTCCCCTTCTTTCTTTTCTCTGTGGTGATCACATATCTGTCTGGTTGATCACCAAACTGCAAGTTCCTCTCAGCCCCTACATTCCTCATAACAACCATTTTCTTTCTTGGTCTTTGATTTTCCGTACGAGGAGGATTTTCATAGTACCTATTCATGGCATCTTCGTGCTCTTTCCTCTGCTGCTCTCTTTCTTCAGTAGTGGATTCCTTTGGTGGATCAGCAAACTCTTTAGGAAATTTTCCTTCAAGCTTCTGCTTCATATCCATAACCACAGCACTGAGGGCTCCCAGATTTGTTTCCAACTCATTTATTTTCTGATTTTTAATCACCAATTCTTCCATAAGACTAGCAGTCTGTTCATCCTTGAATATCTTGTCTTCTTCAAGAGCAGAGATTCTTCGCATTAGAATTGTTGTCTCATTTTCTTCAAATAAATCTTCTCTATCGGAACTTTCAGCAGTTTCAGGAGTTGCAGCTTGTTTTGACTTAGTTGCTGCTTCAACTTGAACAGCCGCAGCTTTTAGCAGCTCTAAGGACATCAACTCCAGATGGACCACTGCTTGAACCTTCACCTGGTTTAGGAGCAGGCATATACATAGCAGATCTTTCATTTAATATAAAATCAATGATTTTTGGATTGAGTTCTGATGGTGTGTAGTTAATCTTTGGTTGTGAAGTGTCAGTGGGTATAGATGTTTCTGTGGTTGTCTGAACTTCAACATTCAACTCATCGCTGATCCTAGGATCTCTTCTGCTTCGTTTCCTAGGAGGAAGATCAGCGGTAGGATCTTCTCGAGAATGATCAGCATCAGTAGTTTCCGTTGTAGTAACAGGTTCAACATGAGGAGGGCTCATGTGAACTGATTCATTAACATTTTCAGTTTCTGCTGTTAGGCCTTCAGCCAGTTTCTCTGTCTCATCAACATCATCATTTACTTCATCATCTTCAATCATTCTGTCATCTGCGTTATCCTCTTCACTTTCAACACCAGCCAAATCCACATTCTCGACTGGTTCTTGTGTTCCAATAGGAGCTTCAATTATTTCTACATCGTGCTCTTCAGCTACAATGGCATTGATCTGAGCAGGTGCCTCTTCTTGAATTTCAGCAAACGTTCCAAAATTCTCTAACTTTCGCTTGTTTTGATACTTTATTTCAACATTGTCTCTTGACCTCTGATTCAGCATTGTGAATACCAAATGATTCATCATCTTGACGTCATAAGTCTTTACAGTAATTGGTAACTTTGGATATTTCTTCTCTAAGATCAGCTGCACAAATCTGGGGAACTTGTACCAATACTTCTCATTTATGGTTTTACATTAGCCATCATATCATCAAACACGCTCTTTGATAGTTGTATT
Organism: Helianthus tuberosus; assembly: GCA_030545235.1. Classification (NCBI taxonomy): domain Eukaryota; kingdom Viridiplantae; phylum Streptophyta; class Magnoliopsida; order Asterales; family Asteraceae; genus Helianthus; species Helianthus tuberosus. The sequence goes on along the minus strand of CM060397.1, from coordinate 153,672,912 downwards.
TCCATCCTTCAACTACTGAAACCACTCCAGATGTCTGCTTTAATGTCAGCTTATCAAGACCACTCTTGTTCCCACTAATACATACTAGATAGATGTGTGCCAGAAATCTCCAGTATGGATGTAGCAGTTTCTTAATCGTGAGAGGAAGACACGCTCCCTCATAACTCATTTTTACCAAAACTTCCATAACCTTTTCTTTCGGATACTCCACTGGATCATCAGCCTCGTCACCAAATAGTAAAACCTCATGAACGTCTTGCTCACTGATTGAAACTTCCTTTCCCTGAACCTTTGACTTGATGACTACATCTCCTTTCTTCGCTGTGGCATTGTCCCAGAAATCCTTGATCCAATCTTCACGAATAACAGGATTCTCTTGAAGTGAATGAGCCAATCTGCATGTATTCAGACCCACGATCATTGACTTGTACATTTCGAAACCCTTTGGAGGATCTGACAAGTAACAAGCAACGTTCATCGTCTTTTCCCATGCTGGAACATGAGAACCTGTCGTTTTCTTACCTTTATCTGCACCAAATGAGATGAATTAGTGCTGACACACATAAGTTAAAACTCAAAATTCCCGAGTTTGACCGTGAACTTGGTCAAACTAAGTCAACTGTTTCAGAATAATTTTAGAATCTTTAAAAACAAAACACATCATTATATTCTGTTAAAAATAATTCACAAATTATAATAAAACAAGTTAACAGATCAAGAGTTTTTAAAACCGGCCCAAATAAAATGGATCAGGCCCAAACACAAGGGTTTGTGCGATTCAAAATGACTTGTGCGATCAGGCATCAGGTGTGCGATGGCAATTTTGTAATTACTTTAAAAATGATTTTGATTAAAATAATAATAAACAGAATCGCACAAGTCCAATCGCATAGTTTGCTGGTCAACGAAAGTCAACAAACACACTCAATCGCACAAATCTGGTCAACGAAAGTCAAAAGGAGTCAATCGCACAAGACTTGGTCAACAAAAGTCAATCGCACAAGTCTTGGTCAACTAAGGTCAATGATAGTCAATCGCACAAGTCCAGTCGCACAAGTTTGGTCAAATGAGGGCAAAACAGACTTTTCACTGAAATATTTAGGGGCAAAATTGTCCACCCCTACTTGTGCGATTCAATCAGACGGCGCGTGCACATCACTCGCCGTCACTGGTCATCTTCTCCGGTGGAACCTGCACATTCCTGTGACTGTCTAGGGTTCCGAACACAATTTTCTGGCTAAAATTTTGGGTTTTATTCCAATTTTCAGTTAATATTAAGTATGTGAAATCTTAAAATCCCTAACACTCCTTCAATTTCAAAAGTAAAACCCTTCTAAACAACCAATATAATTCAAGCAAGAACTCCAACAAACCTAACGATGCACCTTCTGATATAGAACAGTATATTCCGATTCAAGAAGAATTGCAAGAAACACTAACCTTTTGTTTTTCCCTTTTGATTAGACATGACAGTAGACGGAGATGAGGAAGAGAAAGGGGTGTGCGATTGGAGCCTTTTGAAGATTTTGAGAGAAAAAATTCAATTTTGAGTGAATGGTGGTAAAACTTGAATTGACCGTCGCACATTCCCCTATATACCCCAGTCATATTTTTCAACCAAGGGGGCCCACCAAGTATGCGGTGGGCCCAACCGCCTTTTTTCAAATACAGTTTTTAGATTTTGTGGGGCCATATCAAATCCCGATGATAAAACTTTTCAAACTTCGTGCAAGAATTATTTTTATGAAGTTTCCGTCTTTCTCGATTCATAAACACACGGTCACAAATTTTAGAATATTTATATACTGCAGTCTAAAATATTTACACACAAAAGGACATGAAATATTTACAGAGGACAAGCAATATACACACAAATTTTGCATGCACTTTTCTTACGGGATCAAATCACAGAGTTTCGGGCTAGACTACACTTATCAACACTAATTTTCTTTGGTAGATCCGAGCGATTGCCAATATGTTTTCCTCTTAAACTTATCTCCCTAGGCCTTTAGCAAATAACGGACTGCAACTTATTTATCATGTTTTCATTTTAAAATATATGAGCACTCAAATCAATCACGATCAAATCCCGGAATTTTAGATTTTGAACAAGCTATCATACAAGTAGTTTCCCTACCACATATTTCACAAGCCCGTTCTAGGATTCTGAAACCTTGACTGGACTGGATTGAGAAAAGAACAGAATGGATCAGCAGAGATGGATATAATGTACAAATCAAATGAGATTTTCTCAGTTTGATATAGGTTTTATTTTTGGCGTTTCTTTTGGGCACTAGAGGGCCTCTTTCGGGTGTATATGATCCACAGAGCGACAACGTAGAGCTAGGTCTTTGCTCACGCAAAACAGAAGCTGACGTTGCCTAGCACCTCCAGGTCTTTGCTCACGCAAAACAAAGGAGATACACGAGTTAGTTATAAAAGATTTCAGAACTAGAACGAAATTGTGTGTATCGGGACATCACACACGCATTCAAATAGCTATGCTCTAATTCCAAGTGACGTTCTTTCCTGAGGTCATAAAATAAATATTAGTGTTCTACGCAGTACCAGTCAAAGAGTCCAGCCATCAGGATAAAGCCTACCAACACATCGCTCTAGAGTCAAACCATTTCAATATTGGTCTTACATGAGTCAGCCTTAATCCAAATAGTGAAAATTTATTTCATTTCCCGGGTTGTAGCAAAGGCATAGCAAAGAACTATTTTTATATTTTTCTGATTTTTCAAATGTTTTTGTATTTTTCTGAGAGACTACATCCCCCTAAATTTTTTCTTAAATATGAAAATAAAAAAATGAAAAGAAAACAATTTTAAGAAACAAATTTAAAGAAATGAAGAAAAATATTTTTGTGTGACCGCGTTCAATCCTCGAAATCGACCAATTTGAGAAGTTCAAGAAGAGCAAGGAAACGTGCTTTATCAACCGGTTTTGTAAAAATATCGGCGACATTGTCGTCAGTATGAATTTGATCCATTTTAATTAAACCCTGGTTGAAAGAATCACGAATGAAGCGAATTTTTATGGCGATGTGTTGGTTTTTGAAAAATATACCAGATTTTTCACTATTTGGATAGCTGCATCATTATCACAATAAATGGGAGTTTGGAAAAAATTCAAACCGTAGTCCACCAGCTGGTGTTGAATCCAGATAACCTGAGAGCAGCAGGCTGAAGCGGCCACATACTCGGCTTCTGCAGTCGACAGTGAGACAGTTTGCTGCTTCTTGCATTGCCAGGAGATGAGGCGATCCCCCAAAAACTGGCATCCAGCTGATGTAGGCTTCATGTCCCTACCAGTGCCTCCAAAGTTGCTGTCAGAAAAAGCACACAGATCAAATGGAGATTCTTTTCGATACAGAATTCCAAGCCAAGGCCTGCCCTTAAGATATCGAAAGATTCTCTGAATAGCATTTGAATGAGAAAGTTTAGGAGCAGCCTGATAACGTGCACACTGACACACAGCAAACATGATATCTGGTCTACTGGCTGTCAAATACATCAACGAGCCAATCATCGACTGGTACAGTGTAGCATCAACAGCTTCCCCTTCCAGATCTTCAGTCATTACTGGTCTTTCTGCTATAGGAGTATTTGCTGGTTTAGCATCCTGAAGTTTGAACTTTGCGATGATATCATCAACATATTATCCCTGATGAATGAGAATTCCTTTGGAATCTAGACGAATCTGCAAACCCAGAAAGAAACTCATCTCTCCCAACGCACTCATTTCAAATTGCTTCTTCATAACGTCCTCGAATTCTTTGCACAGTGCTTCACTAGTGGATCCAAAGATGATATCGTCCACATAGATCTGCACTAAGATTTGATCCTCTCCCACCTTTCAAATGAACAGTGTCTGACCGATTACTCCCCGAGTGTATCTATGAGCGAGCAGATGCTCTGTCAGAGTGGCATACCATGCACGAGGAGCCTGATGCAATCCGTACAAAGCCTTATCAAGCTTCTAAACATGACGAGGACACTGTTTGTTCACAAAGCCCAGTGGCTGTGACACATAGATCTCTTCCTTTACTTTTCCGTAGAGAAACGCTGTCTTGACTTCCATCTGATAGACCTTGAATCCCATGTAGGATGCATATGCCAGAAATATTCTGCTTGCCTCCAGTCGGGCCACAAGAGCATATACTTTGTCGTAGTCAAGGCCTTCAATCTATCTAAACCCTTGGACGACCAGTCTTGCTTAATTTCGAACAATCACTCTGCTATCGTCTCTCTTGTTGCGATAGACCCATCTAGTTCCGAGTGATTTCTTTCCAGCAGGTAGAGTAACCAACTTCCAGACTTTCAGTTTCTCAAACTGATTCAACTCATCCTGCATCGCGTCTACCCAGCTAGGTTCCAAAAGAGTCGTATCAATTGTCTTTGGCTCGATTTGTGAGATGAAGCATGAAAACAAGCAATTGTTGATAATTCCTGACTGACTTCTAGTCGACACTCCAGCCTCTACCGGTCCAATCACATTTTCAATGGGATGATCACGTTGAACACTTGCAGGAATAGCAACTTCTGGAGCAGTTCCAGTTGGTGACAAATTCGTTAAATGATCAACTACTACCGACTCAGTTTGGTCAATGACTTGCTCTTCTTCTGGACCATTTGCGACAAACTCTTCAGGAATGGGACCATCAAACATATCATTTTGATTGCTGGGTGTGTCCTCATCATCAGATGAATCCAACGCCTCCCCTCCATCATTAAGAATGTCGGTGTAATCAGGAACCACTTGAATCTATGGTGCAGATGTTGAAGATGAGGTTGCAGGTGTGTGATCCCCCACAGCTGTAGAATCCCCCTCAAATTCAACATCCCCCTCTTCTTCAGCATTATGTGGGACAATTAAGGGTCGAGAAACAGCATTAGATGTACCAGAAGAACCTGCATGAGCAACAGGAGGATCATCAAGAATATCAAAAGAGTTAAACAGATAAGCATAGTTATAAAGAGTAAATGGCCCGTTTCCAGCATCCGCCTGATTTTCTTTGAGCCACTGCACATTGTAAGACTCAACGATCTGTCTAGTCTTCTTGTTGTACACTCTATATGTAGTTTTGTTTTCATGAGCAGCCTTTCTAGCATATCCAATGAAATAGCATTCATCCCCTCTAGCATCAAACTTTGGTATGGATTCCAAGTGTAAAAGAGTGCATGGACAACCGAAAGCTCTAAAGTGCCCAACAGATGGTTTTTCGCCAAACATTAGTTCATGCGGCGTCTTCATGCGTGCTTTGTTAATAATAACTTCGTTCTGAACATTGCACACAGTATTAATAGCCTCTTCCTAGAAGAAGACTGGGAGCTTAGAATCAAAGCATCGTGCGAGCTGCCTCAATTAGGGTTCTATTCCTTCTTTCAGCAACTCCATTTTGCTGAGGAGTTCTAGCAGCATTGTATTGTCGAGCAATTCCCCTCCCAGCACAAAAGAAATTTAATTCAGCATTCTTGAATTCGGTTCCATTGTCGCTTCGAATACCCTTCACTTTCTTGTCAGTCTAATTTTCCATAAAGATTATGAATCTTTTGATCAATTCTGCAGTCTCACTTTTGTTAACTAAGAAGAAAACCCAAGTAAAACATGAGTAGTCATCAGTAATTACAAGACAGTAAGACTTTCCAGACAGACTGAGCACATTCACTGGACCAAATAGATCCATGTGAAGAAGCTGCATTACACTGTTGATAGTGTTGACAGTTTTGGGAAAATGAGGTCTTCGATGTTGTTTACCCTTAGCACAAGAAACACACTTTTCAAAAGTTATGAAATCTATTACCGGTAGACCCCTTACTAACCCCAGTTTTGCAAGACGATTTAGATTTTTAACATTTGAATGTCCTAAACGACGATGCCACAACATAGCATTGTGCTCAGAGATTTTAGTAAACAAACAGGCAACGCTCTCAGTGGGTGGTTGTTAGGATCTGAGTTTCAATTGATTGTGTTTTACGTTTGATAATAATGAAGATTTACAAGTAATTGCAGCGGAATGTAAATGGCAACAAACTTTCACACACAATCAAATAGGAGAAATGCTTTCAACACACATTTTAACATAGAACCGAATGATTGAATTTATTTCAAGATTCAATTACAATGCATGTATGTATAACAAACTCCCCCTCAGCCTGAGCTCACAGTGGTTGTTCGTACAAGAAGACAAGTGGTGAAAGAGCTAATAGAACAGTACAGGGTACTGTTCTATTTATAGGCACGAGCAAACCACTGAAGCATCTTGGCTGACGTCACCATGAAAGTGACATCTAACCTCCTAACAACCTGAAACTACTGATCTAATACAAGAATTGTTTAGCTAACTACTGATTACAATACATTACAAAGGAAAGACTAAACTACTGCTTTCTCCTTCCACTATTGTGACTCCAGCAGTACTTTGTTTCTTTAGCAGTGCTTGACCCATAACAGTAGATTGATCATCAGGGCTTTAGTCTTCATCAGTCTTTATACTTGATCAGTTGTTTGCAGAACAGCAGTTGTATGAAGGCAGTGGATTCAGGTAATCAGTTGTTAAACACCTTCAAGGGGAAAGTTGGAATACACCAGTACTTATGTTGGATCCACTGCTCTGATCCAGTTTTGGCTTTAATCAACTGTTCCTTTGGTAGGGTTCAATCCCAACAATCTCCCCCTGGAACTGATGATGCCAAAACTATTCATTATTTAGGATCTTTATTTGTTGGATCGTCCGGTGACCCTAAACAGTCAAGTTGAGTAGTTCATCATCAAATACAAAGGCGGAATCAATGTAAAAGATGTCAAACAGCTTGTTCCTTTTCAATCTTTATCTATTGATGATTTCCTGAGCTTTTACAATACAATTCTGACAAAAATTGGCAGCACCTCAGCTCTCACACACTAATTCCGTATGAAATGAATCAGACAACATCAGTATTTATAGGGTGGTTAATTCCGCACGAAACTATCTCAAGCGGAATTATCAGTTCAAGCGATATTACCTAATTCCGTGTGGAATTGGTAATTCCGTGTGAGACTCCTAATTCCGTGCGAAATTACACCTGTGTAATTTCATGCGGAATTACCCAAAATACTGTCTTCTCGATATACGTGCCCTAATCTAGCTTATACAATACAAGACTCATTAAAGACGAAGTTAACAGACATCAGTGCACCAACAGACTCCCCCTTGGATGTTGACGAAGTCTTTAGCATCCTGTCTTCTGTCTTTAGTCTTGATTGATCATTCTCTTGCTTCCAAATTGTTTTGACATTGTAAAAGCCTCCTTCAATATTTATCTTCAAACGTTAAACTACAATCTCCCCTTTGAATATTGATCCAGAATCTTGACTCCCCCTTTCGAAGACTCCCCCTCTCGATAAGCTAGGGCTCAAATTCTGATTCAAACTTTATCATTTTCTTTGCCATGGGGAACTTAACTCCTGTTTCCTGCACAATCTATACCCAAATATAAGATATATGACAATAACAGTTTCAATTCAAACTTACCATTCAACCTCATTTGTTGTGTTGTCAGAATTAGAAATCCATTTAAGTATTCAGGCCCAAATTAATGACCCTGATTACTCAATTAATCTACCAAGTCCAATTTAATGACCTTGGTTGATCTGAGACAAATCACACTGACATTTTGTACAAATATTTTCAAATATTTTCTAAAAATAACAGGTTTCAAATTAATGAACTTGTTTTTGACTTTTCAACAATCAGATTTTATCAAGATAAGCTCTCCTCATCCTCCAGTCCAGAAACTTCCTGCATCTGCTTCAATCTTTTGAATCTGAAGATCAACTCTCCACATTGGTTTGTCGGAAAATAAAGCAGAAATATAAAATCTTTTTGGATTTTTAATAAAGTTTCTAAACTAGAAATGAAATACAGAACTAAAATGCAGTAAAAGTAAACTATTTACAAACATATTTTTGGTGAGCGTGTTAGGGAATCATATCAGCTATTCGACAAGTCACAAGTCACAAGTACCGTTAAGCTTTAATTTCATACTCAGAATTAAACAATTCACTTAGATTGTCGATATACTGATCCACTTAAATTCTCACACAATTTTCAATCTGTCCAGGATATGGATTAAGTGTTTTAGAGACTTAAACTTATACGTGTGTCCCACCTCTTGAATATACTCCCGTATCCAGATCCCAATATTCAGTCTTACAGATGAGTATACCACAAATGATATCTGTAAAGGGTTAAATTGCAAAGAACCATGAGAGCTCAGGTCAGAACTTCCGTTCAGCAGAGAGATGACGGCTACGACTTAAGGTGTGTCCCCTTTAGAGTATCTTTTTTACAACAGTACATGATTAACATTTTTCAATGCTTCATCATTTTTTATACTGAGGGCGGTGCTATATTTCAAGCAAGCAGAAAGTATTATTCGGGGACTAGGCCATTGCTTCCGCAAAATCAGAAGTCCCAGAATAATACCCCAGATATCACTGAGTATAAAGACCTAGTATCTCAGAAAGAGGGATCCTTCAAACAAGATTTCAGGGGTTACCTATATATCCAAGTAGTGTTCCCCACGAAATAAGCAAGTAAGGATTTTAGGTTTATATCCCGAACAAACCTACTAAATGTGTAAAAACCTATCGGCACATCATCAGTGAGACTGTTTAAGACCTTTTAAACTTTACATATCTTTAGCATACCGTAACTGTCAAACTGATGTACTATCATTTTCCCTTTTTACACAAGCTCTTTTCTGGTTTTCTATTGTTTTTATATTTTGAAAATATCTCATGTTTTTGGATTTTTGAAATTTTTTACTGTTTTTTGTATTTTTTGAAATATTATCCTAATACCTCCCCCTAAATACCAAAACAAGTAAAAAATCGACAAACCATTGCAGATTGCTTCTCAACATCATCTACAATGTCTCCTTCATCAACGCCAAGAATCCTATCCGACACCGATAAAAGCTTCATACCGTTTAGTTTTAAAAGATATTTAAAACGAGTTTTGTCAAATGCTTTGGTATGTAAATCAGCTTTTTGTTCGTCAGTGTGGATTTTCTCAATTTGTATCAACTTCTTCTCGAAACAATCGCGAATGAAGTGATGACGAATCTCTATGTGTTTCGTTTTAGCGTGATGAACTGGATTTTTAGTAATATTTATTGCTGCCTCATTATCAACAAAGATAGGGGTGTTAAGAAATTGCAAACCGTAGTCGCGCATCTGTTGCTGGATCCACAAGATCCGAGAGCAGCAACTGCTAGCAGATACATACTCAGCTTCACATGTGGATAAAGCCACAGAGGTCTGCTTCTTGCATTGCCAGGTAACCAATCTTGGTCCGAAAAACTGGCACCCCGCTGTTGTTGATTTAGCGTTAACTTTACAGCATCCGAAATCAGAATCAGAATACCCTTCGAGCATGAAATCGCCTTTTCTTGGATACCACAACCCCAATGTGGGAGTTCCTTTCAGGTAGCATAATATCCTTTTCACAATCATCATATGCGAAGCTCTTGGACTAGACTGAAATTGTGCTGCAAGGCAGGTTGGATACATAATATCGGGTCTTGAAGCTGTCAAATACATCAAGGAACCGATCATGGAACGATACAGCGTTTCATCTACCCTGTCTCCGGTGAGATCTGGGTTTATCCCATGATTTGTCGCTAATGGGGTGGAATTCGGAGACATTCCTGACATCCCAAATTTCTCTAGAATATCATGAACGTACTTCGTTTGATGTATGAATATTCCCTCAGGTAGTTGTTCAACTTGAAGTCCCAAGAAGAATTTCATCTCACCCATAGATGACATTTCAAATTTCTTCTTCATAACTTGTTCAAAAACTTTGCACAAATTTTCATTTGTTGACCAAAATATAATGTCGTCCACGTATATTTGAACTAACAGAAGATGTCCGTTGACTTCTTTGGTGAAGAGAGTGGCATCCACTTTTCCTTGAATGAAACTGTTGGCTAGTAGGTGTTGAGACAATGTCTCGTACCAAGCTCTCGGGGCCTGGTGTAAACCATACAGCGCTTTGTCTAACAAGTAGACCTTGTCTTTGTGGATTGGATCGGTAAAGCCCGGTGGCTGTCCGACATATACCTCCTCTTTTACCTTCCCATAGAGAAACGCCGATTTTACATCTAACTGATAAACCTTAAAGTTTTTCCACGACGCAAATGCTAGGAAGATTCTGATCGCTTCAAGTCTAGCAACGGGAGCATACACTTCAGTAAAATTTATACCCTCCTGCTGACTGAAACCCTGAACTACGAGTCGAGCTTTGTTTCGATAATAACCCCTCGATCATCTTGTTTACACTTGAACACCCACTTAGTGTTTATCTTCCTGTGACCATCAGGCAAATCTACCAACTTCCACACGCCCAACTTCTCAAACTGGCTTAGCTCCTCTTGCATCGCATTGACCCAAGAATTTTCAGTAAGTGCCTCCTTATAAGTTCTCGGTTCAATCTGCGAAATAAAACAACTAAGTGAAAACTCAGTTTGTAACGAAGCAACTTTTGTATAAAAACAAGTAAGCCCTTGATCAATTTGTCGCCTTGTACGGACGCCTGATTGTAATTCTCCAATGATCAACTCTTCTGGATGATACGAAAGAGTTCTCGGCATCACCTCGCCTTCCAAATTTGTGACATTTTCATTTGCATCTGGTTCACTTACTGGAATAGTTTGACTTGAGATCTGGATATGCTCCCCCTCAGAATCTGAATCACCATGATAAAAAACAGGCATATTATCAGATACTAGATTATCATTGACTACCGTCTGATTGTCAGGAGCATGTTGTTGTTCTGAAGATTGTTGAATATCATCATGTTCACCAGCATTGCTTGGACCAGCTTCATCATCATTCAAAGCTTGTCGTTGACGACTAAAAGTCTCTGCAGGGAATCTTTCCTGCGATACTTCATACTCTCTCAGAATATCCAACTCATCAAAGAAATCTTGTTCTTCTTCAGTTTCTTCTTCTATGTCAAACGAATCCCATAATATATCATAATTAAAATGCCATGAGTCTCCTGGATTCTGTGGTGGCATGGTATAACCTTGACACTCAACATTATAAGCTTCAATAATCCGCTTCCAACTTGGAACAAAGACTCGTTTCAAAGAACTTGAGTAACCAACAAATATCCCCTCGATACTCTTTGGACCAAATTTACCATTAGGTTCTATAACCGTGCAGGGAGACCCAAACGGTTCTAGATACTTCAGATTCGGTTTGCGGTTATTGATCAACTCAAAACACATTTTGTTGAATTTCTTCACTGTCAGAACCCGGTTGAGCGTATAGCATGCGGCTGACACTGCTTCTGCCCAAAAATTTACTGGTAGCTTTGAATCAGCAAGCATTGTTCTGGCCGTTTCGATTAGCGTCCTGTTCTTACGTTCTGCTACTCCATTCTGTTGCGGAGTGTACGGAGCACTAAACTCATGCAATATACCTCTTTCATCACAATATTCTTCCATCTTGTTGTTCTTGAACTCAGAACCATTGTCACTTCTGATTCTTCTAATGCGAGTTTAGTACAAGTTTTCAATTTTCCTGAACAACATCATCAAACTTTCAAACGTCTCATCTTTTGTCTTCAGAAATGATACCCACGAAAATCTTGAGTAGTCATCTGTTACTACTAGACAGTAAAGATCCCCTGTTATGCTTTTGACGTTCACTGGACCAAAAAGATCCATATGAAGTCTCTCTAAAGGTCTTGAGACTGAATTGACTTTCTTTCCGGGGTGTGATTTCTTCTTTTGCTTCCCTTTGACACAGCTAATGCACTCCCCCTCAAGATGGAAACCTTTTATATGAACACCAGTTACTAAGTCATTATGCACCAGGTGATTCATTTTTCTCAGGTAAATATGCCCCATCTTTCGATGCCATAACCGCGATTCTTTTTCCGTAGCTCTTGACATAAAACAATGAGCCTGACCCGTAGTTGTAGTTGCCACACTCATATCCAGTATGTACAAATCATTTACTCTGGGAGCCCTCATGATAATCCATTCTTCAGGAATAACAAATCCTGGTTTCAAGATCAAACATTTTTTGTCTGTGAAGTGAGTTGTATACATGCGATCACAGATTCGAGATATACTCAGTAGATTGTTCTCCAGCTCGGCGATGTAATTCACTCTTTCAAACATTACAATACCATTGGATAAAGTTCCTTCTCCAACTATTCTACCACCTTGATTGCCTGCGAATCCCACATAACCTCCATTAAAATTTCTAACATCGTATAGTAAAGCTGTCTTCCCTGTCATGTGTCGAGAAGCTCCACTATCCATAATCCATCGTAAAACGGATCTTGGAAGCTCCTGCACATATCACAAACAATTTAATGAGATTTTGAAGCCACCCAAGCCTCTTTTGACTCGGGTAACTTGACTTTGATGTGAGTTTTAGCAGTATAAAGTGGCGGAAAATTCTTATCATTCATTTTTAAGCTTTCCTTAGATCCAACCTCAACCTCTTTATATAAGAAAAATTTATCATTTTGAGGTTGACCAGATGGTTGATCTTTCTTAACCACATTCTTCTTTTCAGAAACCATAGATTCTGGTTTTTCAAGTTTCTCATAGTAATCCAAAGGAACATCCATTTTGACCTGTGTGGTCGAAAATGGTTGTTTTTCTGACTCTGAAATCTTTGGTTTTGGAAGAATTTCTTTCTTTTCCACAACTTTTGGTTTCCATGTTTGTTGAGGTGACGCAACCCTTTTGTAAAAATGATCACTTTTAGTTACCAACTTCTTAACAGTTTCAACTTTCTTAACTGATTCTTTGACAGATTCAATTTTAACTTTTGTGACTTCATTTTTCTTCTTCAAAATCTGTTTCTCAACAAACATTGGGGCTTTTCCTTTTGCATCATCTTTCTTTTTTCTGATTCATCACAACTTCAGTCTTAGGCTTCAAGTTGGTACACTTTCGTGCAATATGCCCAACTTTGTTGCATTTAAAGCAAATTCGAGTATCAGCTACCCGACTCGTGCCTTCAGACTGAGGCTGTGAAGCCTGCTTCTCAAAGAACTCTGCATTTGATTTTGTAAAAATCTCAGATTCTTCATCAGAAAGTGAACTTGAACTTTTTGCAAAAACCTTTTTCTCGATGAACTTCTTGTTTTGAAAACTTCTTCTTTGATTGTACTTACCACCCTGATATCCACCTGACCATCTGTTTTGATTGTTTTTATAAAAACACGGTGGTACAACAGGTTTTTTATAGTAAGCTTTATCTTTTTCAAAATTCAATTGCCTCTTTGCTTGTTTCAAACCTTCAATTTCAGACACATCAATCTCAACCAATTTGAAAACATTTTTCAATTTTCCCACATTCACATTCTCCAATGGAAAATCTTGATCCGAATACAACTTATCAGATCCAGCCATCTTGTACATCACAAGACTCGGTTCATCACCTAAGTTGTTTTTGGATTTTGATTTTGGAATGTATTTATCCAGAAAACATTCATCATCCTCAACTGAATCACTGTCAGATTTCAAAACATTTTCAACAACATTTTTAACCACTTGAGACTAAATACTATCATCAGATGATGATGAAGAAAATGTAATATCAAATGTGTCTGGAAGTTTAATCTCATCAATCTCTTCTTCATCATTAACCAACCCTGATTTTTTCTTTGAAAAATTGCTTAAAACAGGCGGTGGAACCTGATGAAACCCAATCCCAGTACCATCCGAATAAACATCTTCACCTGTTTTGTTCTTCCCGATGGGTTTGGGAACAATGTGTTGTAAAACAAAGCTTGCGGAGTTGTAACTGGTTAATTTCAGATTGATACGTTCATTCTCAATCTTAGCTTCTTCATACTGAAGCTTCAACTTAGCAATCTCATCCAGTTGTTGATTGATTTGCTCTTCTTTAACTCTTAAAACTCCAGTTAAATGCACATTTTCTTTATTGGTTTTACTGTTTCTTTCATCAGAATCCTTTACCGTTCGTTTCAATTTCTCAAAATTTTCTGAAATTTTACGATTTTCAAGAATCAATTTTTCGTTTTCTTTCTTAATTCTTTCTACTTCAATTTTATCATTGTCAATTTTCTCAGTTAAAATTTTAACATGATCATTTGAAGCTTTTAGCATTTTGTCACGCTCAAGAATCTGATCTTCAACTTTTCTAACTCTTGTTGTCAGATCATCAACATTCTTACTACTGAGATAATTGAGTGTACTACAAACCTTGCAGTTTTTCATGCAATTTTTGCAGTCATTATCACCTTTGACTTTCTTACCTGACTCACTTGTAGAATCATTTGGACTGACCTTGCTTTTAGACTCAGATTCAGACTTAGAGTCTACCTCAAGTTCTTTAGCAGCTAGCACTTTGTCAGCCATCTTCATCAAGTTTTCAGCAATCAACTCTTGTGAAGTATCAATAATCCCATCATCAACCTTCTTTGAATGCTGCTTTTTCTCTTTCTGTTTTACTTTCTCTTCTTCACCTCCCCACCATTCTCTCTGTCTGGCTTCTTCTTCTTCTTCAGCAAATTGCTCAATGAGAGCTTCAATACTAAGAGTCTTTGGATCAATAGCAATGTTTCCTTCAGGATCAAGATAACATTCTCTATTAGCATCCCATCTCTTCGCCTTCTTAGCTTCACTGAATGTACAAGAAAGTCTGGTCATCCTGAATTGAGCTTTCTACTTTCTGGCTATGTATTTTTCTTCTTTATCTCTGGTGTCTTTGAAAGGAACAATTTTTGTTGCTGCAAAAGCATAACCTACTGCATCTTCCTCTGGCAGTATATCACTCCAATCAAAGCCTTCGTCATCATGAATAACAGCAAGAGCTCTAGATTTTTCTTTTGGAGTATCCTCAAGCTGCTTCATTCTGGGAGGTTCGGCCTTGTTCTGATGATAAATGGCTCTCTTGTAGTTATCTTCTCTGAATGGATTTGCAGTATCATCAGCAGGTGCGTTTCGACATTCGCGCTTGAAATGTCCCTTTTGTTTACACCTGAAGCACGTGACTTTTGATTTGTCAAAGCCAAGTTTTGTAGACGGCCCACCGATAGAATGTCTTCCAGTAATTTCCATAAAACGTTGCGCTCTACGGATTGCACTGGCCATACACCACCTGATATCAATCAGTTCCATCTCTTCAGGATCTATCTGATCATAGTCCTCCTTAGTCAGGTTGGTGTTTCCAATCTTGCCCGCTACAAGGCTCTCGTACGATTCTAACACTGATGCTAAGAACACCATCTGTTGTTTTGCTGACTCTTCACTGAAATTTTGAGCATTTTTCAGATCCACAGCAATGTTACATTGAAACCGATTCTTTGATGCAGATTGGCTTGAAGTTGTTGAAGAAGATCCACTATGAAAACCACTGTGAGGAGTTTCTTGATTCACAGTATTTGAACTCTCTGCAGAAAATGTTGTTCTTGGAGAACCAGTCTTTGGTAAATTTCCTCTGTAGTACAACTCCACATTCTGCTGATAAGACGAGTTGTTGACTTTGCTAGATTTCTTGATCTCCAACTCGTGACTCTCCAGTCTTTCGATAAGCAGATCCACTGTCAACTCTTCAGACTTGAGTGTATTCTTCAGCATTAATGCAAAGTACTGCCAATCTTGTTCATTCGGCAGCGAGTCGAACAGTTTGTCAACCAACTCTTCTTGAATATATACAATTTTGTGTCTTGCTAGCTCCAATTTCAGATGCCCAAATCTCTCGATCATCTTAGATACAGATTCATTTTTTAGACAACTAAACAAATCAAATTCTTTTCTTAACAGTTTCTTTTTGTTTTTAACTATTTCTGTACTACCTACGCATTTTACCCTCAGTTTCTCCCAAAGATCTGTCGAATTTTCATATTCAATCAACGATATTATATCATCTCTTACGGACTGATGAATCAAAGCGATGCATTTTTGCTCAGCAACAAATCTGCCTATTTCATCAGTATCTTCCAAATTTTCACAATCCGATCTTTCATTTTTGAAACCATTCTTTAAGCTCTGCCAGCTTTGATATGCAAACGCCTTAAGCCACTCCTCAAATCTTGTAGCCCACCGGTTGTAATCTTCGATTGCCATCAGTTTAGGAGGTTTATTGTACATTCCGTAAGCACTCTCTACGTTTAAAGCATCCGACAAAGTTTTCTTCGCACTCTTGTTTGAATCATTATCATTTGTGTTGTTTGATGTGCCATCTCCCGAACCACCAGTAAATGCAAACACATCACAGAATGGATTTATGAACAAATCATCCATCTTTCACGTACCTGAAACAGTCAACAAACACTTAGAAAATTTTTTGGAAATTTAGAAAAATAGATTTCAAAAGGAATTAGTTTGAGCGGAATTATGAACTCAAATGAAATTATCCTTCACACGGAATTACTATCAAACGAAAATAGGTTTCAAACGAAATTACCAACCAGAATCTAATTCCGTGCGAAATTAGATTAATTTCAAGCGAAATTAAGTCCCGTTTGAAATTTTCAAGCGAAATTAAGAACAATATGTCTAATTTCGTGCGTAATAAGGATCTGGTTCAAACGAGATTAAGATGACGTCAGCATTTGCGAACAACTTTTCAAGCGGAGTTAGAATTTTTATCAGTTTTCAGTCGAATTTTAGTCCAATTCTTTCAAGGATTGGTTAGAACTATGTTTCGCATGAAATATGTGAAAATCAGGTCATTTTGACCGTTCAATCTTGTTCAAATCAGAAAAGAAAGAGTAGAAGTGAGAAAATCCGGTGAAATCAAGCTGAATTTGTATGAACTCCTCGTCCTGTACTCTGATACCACTTGTTGGATCGTCCGGTGACCCTAAACAGTCAAGTTGAGTAGTTCATCATCAAATACAAAGGCGGAATCAATGTAAAAGATGTCAAACAGCTTGTTCCTTTTCAATCTTTATCTATTGATGATTTCCTGAGCTTTTACAATACAATTCTGACAAAAATTTGGCAGCACCTCAGCTCTCACAAACTAATTTCGTATGAAATGAATCAGACAACATCAGTATTTATAGGGTGGTTAATTCCGCACGAAACTATCTCAAGCGGAATTATCAGTTCAAGCGATATTACCTAATTCCGTGTGGAATTGGTAATTCCGTGTGAGACTCTTGATTCCGTGCGAAATTACGCCTGTGTAATTTCATGCGGAATTACCCAAAATACTGTCTTCTCGATATACGTGCCCTAATCTAGCTTATACAATACAAGACTCATTAAAGATGAAGTTAACAGACATCAGTGCACCAACATTATTGTCTCATCAAAAGTTCCCTGACTTGACCTTTGAATTGTAATTCAAAGTTCAAGGAATCTATGTCATCCTCATCCCTGCACAGTGGAAGATCAAGTAGATCTTGCAGATCTTCAACACCCAGGCCTAGTGCTTGTTCCCTTGATATTTTCTTTATTTCACCACCGGACTTGATCAGAGTCAATACGTGGGTCTGTTTGTCAGATTTCCACTTTAGTACTTTTGAGTCCAGTGGGTTTCTTGGGAGAGGTTTTATTGAAGATGATTTTGGTGATGGTGGCTTGGTGATGACTAGCTGAGCAGTGCTTTGAGCTTGAGCAAGTTCAGCATTTTCAGCCATCATCTGCTTAATGACTGATTTTATAATATCATCACTAGCAGCTACATCCTCTGGTGTTTCTGCATCCATCTGTTTTTGTCTCCTTCTTTGATAAAGGATGGCACCAGGTGGAGCAGTGGCTTTCCTGACTTGCAGTTTTTGTGGTCTTGTTGAAACCTCTGCTTCAGGGTAAACTGGCTTTTGTGGAACACTTGGATTCTTCTTTCTTAACTCTTCCAACTTTTGGTAAGAGGCCACCACTTTTTCTTCTTTCCACCTTGTTACTTGATTTCTTGACCCAAAATCAGCAGTGGTAAGTTCCTCTTTCATTCTCTTCAACTTTAACACTTTATCAGGCACATTTTTCTTGTAATTTGCCCAAACAGGAGGAGTATGCTTAACTTTCTCTTTATTCATTTTTTCAATTCTTTCTAACTCCTCTTTGAGTTCACCCACTGTCCATTCTTTATATTGATCTTTGTCACCTTTGTACCTTTTGAAGGCCATAATGTGCTCAATATAATCCTTTCTCAAGGTTTCGTCATCTCTTTATGATAGTTGCTGTTCTTTGAAAACCTTTCCAAAGTACTGACTTGAGTAAGCAGGAATTGATAGTATCTTTGGATTTCCTTGTCAGATTTACCCTTTGAGTTTCTTTTGGAGATATCCTCTGCTTGTTCTTTCAATTTCAAGTATTCTTCAATATTGTTAGGTCTTGGATATCCTTGAACAGATGGCAAGCTTCTTTTATCAGGATCATCTTCTGAGTAGAAAGATTTGATCTCTTCTCTGACAGCTGCAAGCTCTAAAGGGTACTGGACAGCTGCAGATACAATGGCAGTGTTTGGGTTAAAGACTTATGCTGAAGATAGTGGAACAGGGTTTGGAATAGTAACAAATGACAATGATTATGAAGATGCTGGTGGTGGTGAAGAATCTTCATCTTCCAAGATGATCCTTCTCCTTTTTGGTTTAGGAGAGGCTGGTGGTGTTTTGGATGGTTGTGAGGTGGTGATTTGAGTGGTAGTGATTGAAGTGGAGGGTGGCTGACTAACAGCTGTTGAAGCAACTGGTGTTTCAACCACTGTTGTCATTACAACTGATGATGTGTCATCAGTTGTCTTCTGCTCTTTAGCAGGAGGCTGTTTTGGTGGTGAGGATGTTTTTAGTGTGGCAGTGATTGAAGTGGGGGCAGTGGTTGTAGTGTGTTTGGAAGTGGTGGTTGTTGGTTTAACAACTGCTGAAACCACTGAGGTACCAACAGTTGTTGATACAACAGGTGTTACAACAGCTGTTGGTTTGGAAGTTTGATGTGAGGAGTTTTTAGGAGGTTTGGGAGTAAGTTTTGTGGATCTGGATGGTATGGATTTGGGTTGCCTCACTTTTCTAGTGGGCTGCTTTCTTTTCTGCTCAGGACTTTCTTCATCCTTTGGCTCAGAAGTACCCTGCTCATTCATTTCCATAAAAGCTCTTTTCTCCTGTTCAAACCTTGCTTTATCCTTTGCCTCCATATCCTTTTTTACCCTTGCTTTTGCATCAGCAATGGCATTTATGGTCACATCAACCTTTTTAGACCCATCTGGCTTGGGGATGTCTGCAAGCATACTTGAATTGTCAGGTGCAATGTAAAGACCATCTTCATACCCCTTTTTCTTCAACTGCTTCATTTTCTCCCCCTTTTTGGCGTCAGCTGGTGGTGGGTTATCCACAAAGATGATAGAGGGAGGAGCAGTGCCAGTCTTGTTCAATAAATGGGCCTTGATAGCCTTGATATCTGATTGTGTGTCTTTAAACCTAGCTTCCATGACATTTCTGATCTTTTGAACCTGAATCTCATGTTGCTGATCAGCTAATTGTCTTTGTTGCATGAGTATAGGTTGGAACAAACTCCACAGCTCATTTGGAGTAGGAACAGATGTTGGAGCAGATGTTTGAGCTGGAGCAGCAGTGGGTGGTACCTTTTGTACTTTCAACAACTGTTGCAGCATGTCTTTGATTTCTGCAACAGATGTATCAAGTTTGTCAATTCTAGCCGTCAATTCTTGGTACATTAAACCATCACCCAACTTAATGGGATCATCTGATTTCCCACTAGCAGTGGTTGTAACAGTGGTTGACTGAGGAAATGTATCCCAAAAGTCATCCACTGATGCCCTTTTTTCTTGGTACTAGGGTCTTCTATCTTCAAAAGGGGTTGCCATTCTTAGCTCACCAGTGTATATTGGATATTCACCAGTTAGCTTTATGGTTCCCAAAGAAGATATTGCCTTCAAGGAAGTCTTATAGATGTAACTACTGTCCAAGTGCAAACCAGTGGGTTCAGCACTTGTAGTAGCTGCTTCACTTGAACTACCACCAAGAGTTACATGTAACTCAAGGGGTGTAACCTCCTCAATTGTTGTTGGTGTGTTAGCAATGATTGAAACACCAGACCCAGTCACTTGTTGGGGTATATTCTCATTTACAGGTGAGTGAGAAGGACTGGTTTATGTCTGGTTTAAATCAAGAGCATCCAACAAAAGTTTTGTTTGTGGGGGAATTATGGCAGTGAGTATGGGTGTAGAAAGCGAATTTGCCCCGAGCATTGGGTTGTGGATGATAGCATCAAGTGATTCCAGAGCATCATATTGTGGTGTCCCTGTTCTTACAACCTGTTCTTTTTTAGAAGAAGCAGGAGGAGTTTGAGGCATGGGTTGAGATCTTTCTACCAACTGCTGTGAGGAAGTAGCAGCAGTGGTTTCTAGTGACTTTTGTGTTGTCACTGGCAATTGCTCTGGGATCTCATCTTCCAGAGTTGCCTTTGTTTTGGGTTTGGGGGGCTTTTGAGTTTTCTTTTGTTTTGGTCTTTTTGTGGTTTTAGGTGTGGGTTTCACAACAGTTATTTTGCTGCTGTGATCACCTTGAGCAGTGGGCTCAGTAGCAGATACTTGAGGAGCAGTGGTAGCTGCTAAATTCTGCTCAGGAACCCCTGCTTTTGATTTAGAAACCTTTGCTAGCCTTCTGAATGTTTCAGATGTTAGGCCATTTATTTGAAAAGGTTCACCCTGGATAAGCACAAGAGCATTATCCTTTGCAAATTTCTTTTGAAAATAAAAGCATAGGAACCTTGGAAATAATAAAAATGATTTTTTATCAACATTTTTGACCAAATCATCAAAGATCTCCTGGGAGTAGTTAAAATTTTTGTTATGTAAAATAGCATAACCCAGGTATTGGATCTTCAATGGTATTTCATTAAAAGCAGTGGTCTTATTTGAAACACACATCAAGAGGGTATGGAATAAAAATCTTGTTGCAGGAGGAAAACTACCTTTTTATAAGGTATCCTTTTTCATTTCCTCAGCATACCCCCTCTCAATAAAATCAGTTTAATACTCGATTTTAGGAAAAGAAGTTTTACCTTGCAGATCATCGAGTTCAAATACCTCTGAAATGGATTGTGGTGTAATTTTAACTGGTACACCCTTTATTGAGGAATTGATGGCTATTGATGTGTCATCTTGAGACTCAAGTGTGGCATTTTTCCAAAACTCTCTTTGGGTTGCCAGAAAAATGGGAGCATCAGCAGTCAACAAAGTTTTGTACTTTGAAGACGAAAGAGCATCTATGATGGAATTGAAGGTTTCGGTGTGACTGGGTTTTGTGAGTAGACCCAAATAGTTGTGGGGAGCATTGTATGGAATTTCAATGGGTTCGGTGGCCATTTGAGTGATTTTGTGAGAGGATGAAGACGGTGAGTAGTTTGCGAGAGGAAGAAGATGAGTGATTTGAGAGAGAAGAGTGGTAACTGCTTTGAGAAAGGAATTTTTGAATTCGATTCGACAGTAAAAACCCTGTTTGATCAGGGTTTTATAAAGGGAAAAAGTGAATGCTGACGTGGCAGCGGTTACAAAAGATCTGACCGACAAGGACTGACCACGTGTCAACCACTGATGAATAATGGAAGAATAGGTTTTGGAAACCACTGATGGAATCAAGTATCAGTGGTTGCAACGGTTATAAAGAGAACAGTGGCTGATTTTCAACTATCAGTGGATAGCACATCAGTGGGTTAAAACACTGAGTTAGAACAACAGTGATTAACAAGGAAATGAAGAAAACAGTGGTTGACTTTCAGCAGTGGTCAAAGTTATCAAACAGATATTTGAACCAAATCAGTGGTTATGGCAGACTTTTAAGGATTTAATGAAAATTTCATTTTTATCTATTTTTAAGGATGGATTTTTTATTTTCTGAAAACATTTTAATGCTTTTATTCATAGAACAACAAGATTTTGCTTGTTATTCCATGTTCAGCATGCCAATCCTAGAGATCAAGCTTTCAAAGGTGGATGTGTCTAAACCTTTGGTTAGCACATCTCCCAACTGATCTTTAGTTGGAACATGGTGCAGAGAAATCAAACCTTTTTCATAGCAATCCCTCACAAAGTGATGTTTGATGTCAATATGCTTGGTGGTTGAATGGGATACTGGATTTTTGATGATATTTTCTGCTCCCTGACTATCCAACATGAGAGGTGTATTTAGGGCAGTGATACCAAAATCCAGCAGTTTATTTTGAAGCCAAAGAAGTTGGGCTGTACAGCTTGCAGCAGCTATATACTCTGCCTCAGCAGTGGATGTGGAAACAACTGCTTGCTTTTTGCTTTGCCAAGACACTAAGCAACTGCCTAGGAATTGGCACCCTCCTGAAGTGGACTTCCTTGTCTTGTCACATCCAGCAAAGTCACTATCTGAAAAACCTGAAAGCTTGATATTCCCATCAGCTGGATACCAGATACCAAGTGTGGGAGCACCTTTTAGGTATCTGAATATCCTTTTTACAGCAATAAGGTTTGACTTAATAGGGGCTGATTCGGATCTTGCACAAACACATGTTGCAAACATGATGTCTGGCCTAGATGTAGTTAGGTACAATAAAGACCCAATCATGCTTCTATATAGAGTTTGATCAACCAAATCATCCTTTTCATCAGACATGACTATTTTATTGGTTGCAATGGGTGTACTGCATGGTTTACAATCATCCATCTCAAATTTCTTTAAAATTCTTTGGCATATTTTCCTTGATGGATAAAAGTGCCATTTTGCAGTTGCCTTACTTGGAGACCAAGAAAGCACTGGAGTTCACCAATTGCACTCATCTCAAACTCAGTTGTCATGAGTTGCCTAAACTCTTCACACATTTTATTACATGTGCTTCCAAAAATGATGTCATCCACATAAGTCTGGACAATCATCAAGTCTTTTCCTCTCCATTTTAAAAACAATGTTTTATCTATTTTACCTCTTGTGAAACCAATGGAAAGTAGAAAAGTAGATAGAGTTTCATACCAGGCTCTTGGTGCTTGTTTCAGGCCATACAAAGCTTTATTTAGCTTGTAGACATGATTTAGATTAAATGGATCCTTAAAACCTAGAGGTTGACAAACATAAACCTCTTCTTGAATCTTACCATAGAGGAATGCACATTTGATATCCATTTGATACACCTTGATGTTGTGGTTGACAGCAAAGGCCAGGAATAGTCTGATAGCTTCTAGTCTTGCTACAGGGGCAAATGTTTCATCATAGTCAATGCCCTCTTCCTGTCTGAACCCTTGAACCACAAGCCTGGCTTTATTCTTAACAAAAATACCCCTTTCATCAGTTTTATTTTTGAAGACCCACTTTGTGCCAATAGGACTCACACCCTCTGGCAGTGGTACAAGTTCCCAAACTTGTTGTCTTCTAAACTGTTGGAGCTCCTCTTGCGTGGCTTCTACCCAGCTGTTGTCTTTCAGTGCCTCTTGGTACTTGACTGGCTGATGGAGAGATAGGAAACCAGCAAAAAGACAGATGTTTTGGGATTGACTTCTTGTGAGCACCCCTTCACTGATGTTACCAATGATTTGGTCAGGTGGATGAGACTTCAAGAAGATTAGATCTCCTTTGTATGGAACAATGGCATTTAATGGTGAGGGCTGCAGATGAGAATCATCTGAGCTTACCACTGCTGGTGACTTTGATGATCCAACAGTGGCTTCAAATGGTGGTGGAGGAATAGGAGGAACATGTGTGAAGCCATGTTGACTTTTATCCACTGTTTGATGGCCTTTGTCAACAGTGGTTGATGAGGATGGGCAACTTTGGTCAACAACTGTTGAGGTAGCAGTGGCTGAGCTTTTGCAGCTGTTTTGAACATCTGTTGCTCTTCCAATTGAAGCAGACTTTTGTTGAGGAATGATGACTTCATACCCATAGTCTGATGGATGAATTTCTGATGGACCTGCATTGTTAGTATTGATAGCAACACTTTCAAATGTGAATTTATCAAGATCAAATAATTCAGCAGGGTTTGCTGGGATTTTCATTGATGAAAGTTCATTGAACTTAACATTCAAAGTCTCTTCCACTGTCTTAGTCCTTGTGTTAAACACTTTATAGGCCTTAGCAGTGGTTGAGTATCCCAGATGATAACCACAATCAATTTTGGCTGCAAACTTTGAGATAGAATCTTTTAATTTTAAAATGAAACATGGGTAGCCAAAAACTTTGAAATATGAGATTAATGGCTTTATTTTATACAGCAGTTCATAGGCAGTCTTTTGATGCCTGGGGTTGATTAAAACTCTGTTTTGGACATAACAAGCAGTGTTTACTGCCTCTGCCCAAAAAGTTAATGGCAAACCTGAATCAGCAAGCATGGTTCTGGCAGCCTCAATCAAAGTCCTGTTCTTTCTTTCAACAACCCCATTTTGTTCTGGTGTTCTTGGAATGCTGTACTGCCTCACAATTCATTTTGACACACAGAAATCATCTAACTTCTTGTTTCTGAACTCTGTGCCATTATCACTCCTGAAGACTTTCACTGGCAAGTCAAACTGCTTTTCAACCTGTGTAACAAAGTCTTGCAGAATGCCTGCAGTCTCAACTTTTGAGTGTAAAAAGTAAGTCCATGTAAACCTAGAAAAGTCATTAACAATAACCAAACAATATCTTTTCTTCCTAAGACTCATGACTTTAACTGGGCAAAACAAATCCATGTTAAGCATTTGCAAGCACTTGGTTGTTTTGGACTCTTCAATTGATTTGTATGAGCTTTTATGTTGTTTTTCTTTTAGGCAGGAAACACAATGCTCAGGACAGGTGAATAGTTTTTGGAGGTAAACCTCTTACTAACCCCTGTTTGGATATAGCAGTGATTGTCTTGAGATTTGTGTACCCCAATCTCCTGTGCCATAATTCTGTCTCTTTGTTAGAGGCAGCTGAGAACAGACAGGCATCAGTCCTGGGGCTCTCTTTTGACATATCCACCACATAAACATTGCCACTTCTTTGGGCAACAAGTTGGGTTTTTCCATTTTTTATTATTTCTTCAATCTTTTCAACCATTTCTGGTCCAACAATCCTACAACACTCCTTTGTAAAGAATGAGCCATAGCCCTTATCACTCATTTGAGAGACACTTAGGAGGTTGAATTTGAGATTGTCTATCAGATTGACATTTTCAAACTTAACTTTATCAGACTGAACTGTACCAGACCCTAGAACCTTCCCTTTACTATTATTCCCAAAGGATATATCACCCCCTCCATAAGTTTTGAAGTCTTTGAGTAGGGCTCTACATCATGTCATGTGCCTGGAGCCTCCACTATCTACATACCAAAGACTATCTAAGCATGCAGAAGCTCCCTGCACATCAAGTAAAAGGTTAGTTCATTAGGGTCTCCAAAGCCAACAAGGCTTTAGATGGGGTCTCAACAGTGTCTAGGTTAAGTTCAGGTGTATGGATAGTGGTTAGGTCAGGTGTTTGGACAATTTTAGAACTGTTTTTCTCTAACCACTATTGGGGGTCTTGCCCTATCAGCTGTTGATACCCAAAGGGATGCCTGTTCACTCTTTGTTTAGTGGGCCTTTTGTAAGCTTCATAAACGTGTGGGACCCTTTGGTATGGTGGTTTACCTTTACCTTTTTGGTATTGGTTTACAGGGGGTGCATCTATAACAACTCTAAATTAAACCGACACTCTCCCGAATATTTTCCGACACCCTAAAAATATTTAAAATATCCCAATATGTCCCTAAAAACACCCCATATGTGAAAACGGGCCCCGAATACCTTAAATATTATTAAAAATAATTAAAAATGGAATTTTTGGGTTTGAGGCGGGCCGCGTAAGCCTCACCTCAACCCCTACGCGGGCCGCGTGAAGGTGAAACCTGGCACGACCCTGGGCCGCCACGTGGCCCAACACCCGGCGAGCCTACTTGCTGACCCGAATCAGCTACACTGTTGACCAGCGTTAACGCGGGCCGCGTAGGCCTTGGTCTACTTTTACGCGGGCCGCGAGAGGACCAGAAATCAGCACTATATATAGAGGGCCTCAGATCTTCAGTCGAACTCGCTCACTTTCTTTTCTATATCTCGAAAATCTGATAGTAGGCAAAATATACGGGTATTATACCCCCCTAAATAACGAAGTTCTGCTCCATTGTAAGTATCATAACCACTGGATACGTATTAGATACTCTGCCCGACTGATCTAAGGTTCCGTAACGGCTATCGTGGTTCTGGCCGACGTAGTCGTTGGAATGTCGTCTCGGGGAGGGTATTACTAATGTTAAAATGGGTTATTATACTAACGCGTGTGTATTTGTGTAAATTATAGATAATTCTCAGGAAACCCTAAAGGATAATCTAAGACAGCAATGTGAGTTGATCCACTTTTTGTAAACCTTTTGTTAACTGTTTTTACAAAACCTCACACGATTAATTATATATTAAACAGTTATTGAGTATTTGTAAGGATACAATTATCGTGGGTATGTTGGGGTTTTGTATACAAAATTTGTTACTGGAGGGGTAACATTTCCACAAGTCGAGTCTGACAGTACCACGGGTGATAATTGTTATAACTTGGAAACAAATGTAATTGCGAGATCGTCCCCAATACTGTACAATGGTTTTTATTTAAACTTGATTAAACTGGGATTCACTCACCAGTGTTTCCCACTGACAAAATGTTTTTAAACGTGTTTCAGGTAACAAAATGTGAAAGCCAAATAGAAGCCAGCTGGACAGCACTGAAGGCTTGGAAAAGTGGCAATAAAGTTACCTAAAATAAATGTTTTTATTAAAATAAGGATTTATTCCTATGAAAATGTGTGTATTGCAAACTTGGGTTTTATCCCATGTGTTTAATATTATGCAAGTGTGGTATTTTACTCTGATCAAATGTTTCCTAACTACGGTCCTGATGAAAAATTCCGCTGCCAAATTAGACAATACGTGATACCACCGAAACTGGCTCGCGGGCGCCCGTTCCTGTATTTGAATAGGAGGACGGGGGTTGCGACAGAGGGTGGTATCAGAGCTAAGCCACTGATTCAGCCACAGAAGTGTTCTGCTGACACCAAAATTCAGTCTGTTAGGAAATAAATTATGGAAATACGTGCATAATTGTATTTTATTGCTATGTGTTATTTGACTATTTGTTAGTTTACAGTATGAGCGACCAAGGACCATCTGACGCGTACCGTCAATTGTCTGGTTCGCCTAGAAGCGAAGGTGCCTCTTCTCAGCCTGCCCTCTCAGGGTACTCTGCTGATACGGAAGAAGGAATATTCGTGTTTAAGGCTCAGTCTGAAGAGCCATTCCCTCAGAAAAAGAGAGGATGGTTCAGTCGAGGGGCACATGAGCGTAGGAAGCGTATGAAAAAGTTACAAGACCAGAGAGCACTAGCAGCAGCTAAAAGAGAAACCGATGCTTATACCCAGGATATGATTAATAGGGGTATAGCCAATATCCATATCTTAGCAACCACTGCAGCTGACCCTAATCTGGAACAAATGATAGCACCCCAACCACAATCACCAATTCCTGACCAACCGATGGAGATAGAAAACCCCGAAAATCAAGTAGAAATGCATGATTTTAATCCGGAGGAAATACCTAGGGTACCCGCACCAAATCCCTTAAACCCAAATTACGACCCATGGTGGGATGACAATAGGGATTATGTGCAACGTTACCCGATACACGAAGACATACCCATGCCAAACCTAGGAGCCTATCCAGGGTTAGATCCTCTAGATCCCTATTACGATAATGATGTATTCATTAGGGAGATCTTAGAAAACCTTTACCCATAACAGGCACCTACACCCCCATACCAGGAACCCGCACCCTAGTTTCCGAACCCAGTCCTAGAACCTGCACCCCCAATGAGTGCAGATAATGTACAAGAATTTAGGAAATTTGGCGAGGAAATTTTAGAAAGTAGTGAAAGAATGCGACAGGTGGGAGAGTGACTCGTCTGAAAGTACGACGAGCACAATATGGATTTCTGGATGAATCCATATCCATGAATGTGATGGTGGAGACGGTAGTAGTAATAATAATAATAAAATAATATAATATGTGTGTATGTGTATGAAAAAAAAACTACGAATGCCTATTACTAGTAGTGTAATTTTAAATTTCAGTCGGTATTGTAATTTTAATTTCAGTACTGGTGTGTAATAGATGCATAGTATATGAAAATAGAGTAAGTCGCAATGATCGACGCTTTTGACCAAAATGCGTGTCATGTGTTTGACTATATTAAATATTATTTTGTGATATTAATACGTGGTAAATGTTTAAAATTCAGATGGCCGACGAAGGAAATCAAGAAAATCTGAATAATGATAACCAGAGTAACATTAACTTGGTTAATGAGAATCCGAGCATCAATAACAATGGAAACCAAGTGGATAATAGTGCCATCCAACACATAGTGGCACAAGGAATTATAGATGCAATGTCGTTTATTATTCAAACTGTTCAGGAAGCGAATAATAAAGTAAACATAGCAGTAAGCGACCAATTGAACCAGAACACAGCATGAACAATGGACCCGTACTTCAAGTGCCCATTCCCAAAAGAAGAACAACCATGCCTTATGGTTGTTCTTACAAAGAATTCTGGTCCTGCAAACCAATAGAATTCTCAGGCAATGAATAACCCATTGCAGCTCTACGCTGGATAGAAAAGACAGAGGCTGTTTTAAAAATAAGCAAGTGTGCTGAAGAAGACAAAATAATGTTTGCTTCTATTTAAGAACTCAGCCTTAGAATGGTGGAACACTATCCTCCAGTCTAGAGGAAGTGATAGGATTTATAATATGGAATGGGAGGAATTTAAGAATATGGTAGAAAGGAAATTCTGCCCTCCCAATGAAAAGGAACAGATAGCAAATAAGTTTTTAAACTTAAGAATGACCGGGGTAGATAGTAAGGGTTATACTACTACATTCTTTGAATATGCTAGAATAGTACCAACCCTTGTATCACCTGAACCGGTATTAATCTCCCGTTACATCTGGGGATTAATTGGAGAGATTAGACATGTAGTCAAGGCAGCTAGACCCCAAACTATAGAAGAAGCTGTAGAACTAGCTAATACCTTGACAGATGAGTTAATCCGTACTAGAGAAGAAGACCAGAGGAGAAACCTAGCTCAAAGGCTTACCCAAGAATTCCGTTCTGGGAATTCCAACCGTAGGAATGTAGGTTCTACCTCTGCACCATACTGTAAGGCCTGCAAGAAAAAGCATTCGGGAAAATGCTCCACTCACTGCAATTTCTGCAAGGCACCAGGACACAAGGAATAAGATTGCAGGAGAAAATCCAGTAATGGACTATGCTTCAACTGTGGAGAAAAAGGCCACATCAAGCCGAACTGTCCGAAATTGGCTCCAGCTACAAACAACAAGAACACTAAAACTGCTAGAGTATTTGTTCTAACTGCGGATGAAGCCAAAATGATTCCGGATGTCATAGTCGGTACGTTTTTAGTTAATGATGTTTTTGCTAAAGTATTATTTGACTCTGGTGCAAACCAAAGTTTTATTAATACTTCATTTTGCAAACTTCTTAATCAACCATTAACTAAACTTTCACAAGAATGTCTAGTAGAGACAGCAAATGGAGAAACAGTTAGGATTTCTGAAATCTTGCAGAGAGCAAGAATAGAATTTTTAAACCAAAAGTTTATAGCAAACCTTTATCCTATGGATCTAGCAGGATTTGATATTGTATTAGGAATGGATTGGTTAATAGCCAATAAAGCTAATATTTTATGTGATCAAAAGTCAATTCAAGTAAATTCACCAAAGGGTGAAAAGATCACAATTAAAGGAGATAAGTCATCTAGATCCACGAAATTCATCTCTGTGATGAAAACTGCAAGCTATATAAGAAAAGGGTCTATAGTGTATTTGATTTCTATAATCACTAACACCGAAGGAAAAGAATTAAAGGACATCCCAGTAGTGTCTCAGTTTTCAGATGTATTTCCAGAAGAATTACCAGGATTACCGCCAGACAGAGAAGTCGAATTCAGAATCCATCTGCTACCCGGAACAGCACCAATTGCCAAAGCACCTTACCGTTTGGCACCTGCAGAAATGCAAGAACTGAAGAAACAATTAGACGAATTATTGGAGAAAGGATTCATACAGCCAAGCTGTTCGCCTTGGGGAGCACCGATTTTATTCGTTAAAAAGAAGGATGGATCAATGCGTATGTGTAATGACTACCGTGAATTGAACAAGGTCACGATTAAGAATTGGTATCCATTACCAAGAATCGATGATCTGTTCGATCAATTGCAAGGAGCTCGATTTTTCTCTAAAATCAATTTAAGGTCAGGATATCATCAATTAAAGGTACAGGAAGAGGACATTCCTAAAACCGCATTTAGAACAAGGTATGGCCATTATGAATTTACTGTCCTGCCATTTGGTTTAACCAATGCCCCAACTGCATTTATGGACATGATGAACCGAATATGTAAGCCATATTTGGATAAATTCATAATTGTCTTTATAGATGATATTCTAATTTATTCTAAAAGTAAGGAAGATCATGCAAAGCATTTGCACGCACTCCTAAGTTTATTAAGAAAAGAAAAGCTTTATGCTAAGTTTTTAAAGTGCGAATTTTGGTTAGAGCAGGTACAGTTTCTTGGACACTTAGTCAACCATGAAGGAATTCATGTGGATCCCACAAAGATCGAGGCGATTACCAAATGGAAAACCCCTGAGTCACCAACCGAGGTTAGAAGTTTCTTAGGATTGGCCGGTTATTATAGAAGATTTATTCGAGACTTTTCTAGAATAGCCATTCCTTTAACTAAGTTAACCTGTAAATCCATTAAGTTTGAATAGGGACCAAAACAAGAAGAAGCATTTAGAATTCTTAAGCATAGATTAACCCATGCACCCATATTAGTGTTACCAGAAGGAACTGAAGACTTTGTAGTCTATTGTGATGCTTCTAAATTAGGTTATGGATGTGTGTTGATGCAACGCCAAAAGGTTATAGCTTATGCATCTAGACAACTTAAGAATCATGAAGAGAATTATTCAACACATGATCTAGAGTTAGGAGCTATAATTTTTGCCCTTAAGATTTGGAGACATTACCTTTATGGTAGTAAGTTTACCATATTTACCGACCATAAAAGTTTAAGATATGTTTTTGGGCAAAAAGAATTGAATATGAGACAAAGACGCTGGATGGAGATGCTTAGTGATTATGATTGTGATATTCAGTATCATGAAGGAAAAGCAAATGTAGTGGCAGATGCTTTAAGCCGAAAGTATCACGAAAAGCCGAAAAGGGTACGTTCTCTTAAATTAAATCTGCAAGTAGATTTAAATGATCAGATTAGAAAAGCACAAGAATCAGTAATCAAGGATGATACTGAAAAATTAAAAGGTATGCTAAAGGAATTAGAACAAGGAACAGATGGAATTTGGAGATTCCATGAAAAGAGAATGTGAATACCTAAATTAGGAAACCTATGCCATCGTATATTAGAAGAAGCCCATCAGTCAAAATATACAATGCATCCAGGAAGTGATAAGATGTACCAGGATTTAAGAAACAATTTCTGGTGGATAAGAATGAAAAAGGACATAGCAGCCTATGTTTCTAAATGTTTAACTTGTTCACAAGTTAAAGTTGAACATCAGAAACCCTCAGGTTTGTTACAGCAATTAGAAATGCCAGTGTGGAAATGGGAATTGATAACAATGGATTTTGTTACCAAATTACCCAAAACAAGGAAAGGTAATGATACAATCTGGGTGATTGTAGATAGGCTAACCAAGTCAGCTCATTTCCTACCAATGAAAGGAACATTCAGTATGGAACAGTTAGCTAAATTATATGTAAATGAAATTGTTTCTTTACATGGAATACCTTTATCAATTGTTTCTGATAGGGATAGTCATTTTACCTCTCATTTTTTGTCAAGTTTCCAAAAAGCAATGGGAACCAAGTTAAATCTAAGCACAGCTTATCATCCTCAAACGAATGGACAAAGCGAAAGAACAATTCAGACAATGGAAGACATGCTTAGAGCTTGTGTAATTGATTTCGGAGGTAATTGGGACGAACACTTACCTTTAATAGAATTTTCTTATAATAATAGTTATCACACAAGTATCAATGCTGCACCATTCGAAGCACTCTATGGACGAAAGTGCCGAACCCCAGTCTGTTGGGCAGAAATTGGGGAAAAGCAACTATCTGGACCTGAGATAGTCCAAGAAACAACTAACAAGATCATTCAAGTTAAGGAACGACTGAAAGCAGCACGCGATCGACAGAAGAGCTATGCTGATAACCGACGCAAACCATTGGAATTTTAAGTAGGAGATAAAGTATTGTTAAAAGTCTCTCCTTGGAAAGGAGTGGTAAGATTCATCAAAAGAGGAAAGCTAAGTCCCAGGTATATTGGACTTTTTAAGTTTATTAGAAGAATAGGACCTGTAGCCTATCAGCTACAACAGCCGGAGGAAATGGCAGGAATACATGATGTGTTTCATGTATCTAATCTCAAGAAATGTTTAGCCAATGAATCACTGATAGTACCTCTTAAGGATATAGAGGTAAATGAACAACTCAAGTTTGTAGAAAGACCTCTACAAATTGAAGACAGGAAAGTCAAGAACCTCAAACATAAGAGATTAGTTCTGGTCAAAGTTAAGTGGGACTCCAAAAGAGGACCTGAGTATACATGGGAGCTTGAATCAGAAATCCAAAGGAAATATCCACACTTGTTCCAGTAGATCTTGAGGACGAGCTCTAAAACAAGGTGGGGAGGATATAACAACTCTAAATTAAACCGACACTCTCCCGAATATTTTTCGACACCCTAAAAATATTTAAAATATCCCAATATGTCCCTAAAAACACCCCATACGTGAAAACGGGCCCCGAATACCTTAAATATTATTAAAAATAATTAAAAATTGAATTTTTGGGTTTGAGGCGGGCCGCGTAAGCCTCACCTCAACCCCTACGCGGGCTGCGTGAAGGTGAAACCCGGCACGACCCGGATCAGCTACGCTGTTGACCAGCGTTGACGCGGGCCGCGTAGGCCTTGGTCTACTTTTACGCGGGCCGCGAGAGGACCAGAAATCAGCACTATATATAGAGGGCCTCAGATCTTCAGTCGAACTCGCTCACTTTCTTTTCTATATCTCGAAAATCTGATAGTAGGCAAAATATACGGGTATTATACCCCCCTAAATAACGAAGTTCTGCTCCATTGTAAGTATCATAACCACTGGATACGTATTAGATACTCTGCCCGACTGATCTAAGGTTCCGTAACGGCTATCGTGGTTCTGGCCGACGTAGTCGTTGGAATGTCGTCTCGGGGAGGGTATTACTAATGTTAAAATGGGTTATTATACTAACGCGTGTGTATTTGTGTAAATTATAGATAATTCTCAGGAAACCCTAAAGGATAATCTAAGACAGCAATGTGAGTTGATCCACTTTTTGTAAACCTTTTGTTAACTGTTTTTACAAAACCTCACACGATTAATTATATATTAAACAGTTATTGAGTATTTGTAAGGATACAATTATCGTGGGTATGTTGGGGTTTTGTATACAAAATTTGTTACTGGAGGGGTAACATTTCCACAAGTCGAGTCTGACAGTACCACGGGTGATAATTGTTATAACTTGGAAACAAATGTAATTGCGAGATCGTCCCCAATACTGTACAATGGTTTTTATTTAAACTTGATTAAACTGGGATTCACTCACCAGTGTTTCCCACTGACAAAATGTTTTTAAACGTGTTTCAGGTAACAAAATGTGAAAGCCAAATAGAAGCCAGCTGGACAGCACTGAAGGCTTGGAAAAGTGGCAATAAAGTTACCTAAAATAAATGTTTTTATTAAAATAAGGATTTATTCCTATGAAAATGTGTGTATTGCAAACTTGGGTTTTATCCCATGTGTTTAATATTATGCAAGTGTGGTATTTTACTCTGATCAAATGTTTCCTAACTACGGTCCTGATGAAAAATTCCGCTGCCAAATTAGACAATACGTGATACCACCGAAACTGGCTCACGGCCGCCCGTTCCTGTATTTGAATAGGAGGACAGGGGTTGTGACAGCATCAGTCACCTGAACATCTCTTTTAACAGAGGTTTGGTTCAGCTGTTTGGTAACAGCTGTTTGGACTGGCATAAATAGTGGTTGATTCTTGGTGAATTTGACAAATGGATTTGATGAACTCAAGGATCTTTTTGCAGTGTACTCATTCCTTTTTACATCAAATGATTTGAGATACACACATTCCTAGTTTTGTGGTTTGATTTACCACAGATGGTGCAGCTCTCAGCAGGTACAATAACACTTGTTTTGTTGATATCATATGCTTTTAGATGAAAACAGTCTTTTGTTAGATGATTCTTCTTTTCACAGAAATCACAAAACAGGTTTTTGATCTTTTCTCTTTTCTTCCTCTTTTCAGACTCCTTAGCAACAGAGTTTTGAACTACTGTTGGGATGTCTTTGAGAGGAATGACCTTTGCTTTGGGAGCCTTTACACCATCAGTGGTTGTGAAGTCCATGGGCTTAAAGTTTTCAAGAATGTCACACTTATCAGACCATGTGGGTTTAAATTGGTATTTCTCAATTTCCTCAAAAATTGAGGACCCCACAGATCTTTCCAGAGTGATTTTGTTACCAAGTTTGTCAGTTATTTTAACTTCTTGGCCATTCTTGTTTGTTGGAACGATTTCAACTGAACCAGCTTGATTTGCAGCATTGTTTTCAACTTGATCATTTTTTCTAAAACAAATGCCAAATTTCACATTGTTTTCAAGCTGTTTCTCAAGCATTATCTCAAAACCTTTGCAGGATTTCACTCATTTTTCACAAGTGATTTGGGTGGACTCCAGCTCCTTTTTGCAAACTTGATATTTTTCTATCATAGTTTAGAGTTGGTTTTTAGTAATGCTATGCTCTTCTTTTAGACTGCAGATTTCTTTATCCTTTTCAGCCAATTTGATTTTAAGTTCTTTTAAAGACTTCTCAAATTTGACTTCATCAATCATCATTTAACACTCTATCCCTAAGGTTTTCATTCACCTCTTTAATGTTAGCAAATGCTATGATGCATTTGTCTGAACATAGATTTTCAAGAACCTGAGATGATACCTTGGCTGCAGCCATCATGGCACAGTCACAAACATGCTCTTTCTCATCAGTCACCTTCTCTTCCTTTTCACCATGGTTCTTCTCTTCTTCTTCAGACCAGGGGTCGGACAGTGGTTCTATCTGGGGTTCTAAATTTTCTCCCAGCAGTATTTCACCAGCAACTGCAGTAACCACTGCTTCAGCAACTTCATCCACTGTTTCAGCACTTAGCTATTCTCCTTCAGCTTCCAACCCTTCTGGTATTGACTCTAATGCCATAAAACAAAATTCATCATTAGGAGCATCATTAGAAGCATAGAGTGCAAAATTTTCATCACCAAGCTCATCAGGCATACTGCTCCAGTCAACAAAGCCTTGGGTGAAAAAGTTTTGCTGATCTGGTTGAACCACTACTGGAGCAGCTTGTTGAGGTGCAACTGGCTGCACTTGAGCCTAAGGGACAGGGGCTTGAACATACTGAATTTGTGGAACAATGATTTGAACATAATGCACAGGAATAGGGGTTGCAGCATAGTGAGCAGTGTTAACATGGGCTGCAGGGGTATATTGGGCATAGTGCACAGTGCTTTAGTTTTGTGGTCTAGGGTTTGAGCTGGGATGAGTAATAATTTGACCAGTGGTTTGACTCCTACATTCCCTAGCAAAATGACCTAGCCTATTGCACTTATAGCACTTGATCTTTGACTTATCCAACCCCACTTTTAAATTCCCATGTAACCCTGGGAATTTTCTCCATGTCCTTTTATAGAATTTGCTTGTTCTTACACTAAGCAAAAGCCAATTGATGCAAAATGTCCATTTCTTCAAGATCTGTTGGATCAAAGTGCTGTAAGTCATTGAGTTCAAAGCACAGATTATCAGAGTTCTGGCTTTCCCCATTTGCTATGAAAGCAAAGTTGGATGAGTGAGGATCAGAGTTGAAGGTTGCACCAGCAGTTATGTGAATAAAATGATCATAACTCTGATCCTTACTGCTGCCAGACTCTTCCTGACCCAGAAGAGCTATGTTGCCAAATGTGTAGTCATCTGCAACTTTGCCAGAATCTTGCAACTTCTTTTTCTGGTTTAACTCCCTTTCATAAGTCAGGAGTCTACCATGAAGTTGGGTCAGTGTCAGATCTTTAAATTCAACAGAATTTCTGGTCACAAATGCAATTGTATCCCATTTTTCAGGTAGTGGTCTAAGAAACCTGATGTTTTGAGTTGAATTAGTGAATTTAACATCAACAAGTCTTAGTTCACTAATGAGACAACTGAATCTCTCAAACTGTTGGGTTAATGTTTCACCCTTAACGTGACAAAATGTTTCATACTGCTGATTCAGAATTTCCCTGTTATTTTCAATTACCTCTTCAGTCCCCCCAAATTGTTCCTTAAGTGTATCCCATAATTCCTTGGCACTGTTACAGTGTAACAGTCCAGCATAGATTTCATTGGGTAAAGCAGATGCAACGATGCTAAATGCCTTGGCATCCAGTTCGAATTTTTGAAAATCAGTTTCAGTATAGTTTTCAGGTTTCTTAGGTTCGAACTTCTTTGTATCCTCAGCACTCGGCACCATTGGAACATGTGGTCCAAATATAACCGACTTCCAACATCCGGTATTCTGTTGAGCAAGGATGTGACCCATCCTTCTCTGCCAGATGTTGTACTCATTTCGCTTCAACATGGGTGGTTTGAAGAGTGAACCGATGCTATTGTTAGCATCTTGTGATTGTGACGTCATCTTGGTTGTTTTACAAACACTGATTAATCAACTTTGTTCGTGATTAAACCTTGCTCTGTTTTTCAACGAAACGAACAATAATAAGTATCAGTGATTGTGAGCTGAACTTTTACGTCAAAATGATTGTTAGATCAAATTTGACTGTCCTTGCTCTGATACCAATTGTTAGGATCTGAGTTTCAATTGATTGTGTTTTACGTTTGATAATAATGAAGATGAACAAGTAATTGTAGCGGAATGTAAATGGAAACAAACTTTCACACACAATCAAATAGGAGAAATGCTTTCAACACACATTTTAACATAGAACCGAATGATTGAATTTATTTCAAGATTCAATTACAATGCATGCATGTATAACAAACTCCCCCTCAGCCTGAGCTCACAGTGATTGTTCGTACAAGAAGACAAGTGGTGAAAGAGCTAATAGAACAGTACAGGGTACTGTTCTATTTATAGGCACGAGCAAACCACTGAAGCATCTTGGCTGACGTCACCATGAAAGTGACATCTAACCTCCTAACAACCTGAAACTACTGATCTAATACAAGCACTGTTTAGCTAACTACTGATTACAATACATTACAAAGGAAAGACTAAACTACTCCTTTCTCCTTCCACTATTGTGACTCCAGCAGTACTTTGTTTCTTCAGCAGTACTTGACCCATAACAGTAGATTGATCATCAGGGCTTTAGTCTTCATCAGTCTTTATACTTGATCAGTTGTTTGCAGAACAACAGTTGTATGAAGGCAGTTGATTCAGGTCATCAGTTGTTAGAAAACACTTTCAAGGGGAAAGTTGGAATACAGCAGTACTTATGTTGGATCCACTGCTCTGATCCAATTTTGGCTTTAATCAACTGTTCCTTTGGTAGGGTTCAATCCCAACAGTGGTTTATTCATATCAATGACATAAGCGTTGCCCTTTCGTTCAGACTTTAACAATATCCATTCATCAGGAATGGCCATTCCTGGTTTCCGAATAAGACAATGTTTATCAGTGAATTGAGTTGAGTAACCGTTGTCGCATATTTGAGCAACACTCAGCATGCTATGCTTCAACTCAGGAACGTAGTTGACGTCTTTGAAACAAAGATCACCATTCTTGACTGTGTCTCGTTGCGTGATCTTTCCTTTTTCTCTCCACCCGCAAAAGCAACATATCCTCCATTAAATTCTTCAAGATCAGAAAGTTGGGATAAGTCACCAATCATATGCCTGGAACAGCCACTGTCAATGACCCAGAGTCGAATGACAGCCCTCCATAGCCGTTCCTGCACAGTACGCGGGATTAATTAGATTTTGGTACCCAAGCCATAGTTGTAGTGGGTACACCCTGTTCATTAAAATATGTGACTTGCATCCAAATCAGCTTTTCTTTAGAGTAGATAGGTTTGTCATTGATGCACGATGATTTAGGAGAGTTATTTGGAACATAATTCTTAGGTTTCCAAACTTGCCTAGGATTTTCCAATTTCTTGGATGCCTTTGGCGAAACAGGTGTGGAGTTTGGAGTGTAACGTTTTGTTTTCATTTGTTTAGCTTTGTTCCAGTCTCCATCAGAAGGCTTCACCTTGGAATTCAGCTTCTTAAAAGGTTTAGATTTTTTAGTCTTCTCCTATTTTGAAGACTTGACATTCCCTTTTGGAGCCTTCTGATGCTCTCCCTTTTTGAGTTTATCAGGACGATGCTGATAATTTCTTGCAATGTGTCCAGCAACTCCACACGTGTAACATATTTGTCGTTTCACATGTGGTTTTGTCTGACATCTATCAGTCTTTTCAGAACTTGAGGACTTGTGTGGTTCCTAAGATGCAAATAAGACATGTTTAACCTTATCTTTATAAATAGAATGACATTTAATTGGCTTGTTTGATCTTGATTTTGGAGGAACATATTTTGTTTCACTTCCTCTTTTAGTCTGTTTTACCAATAGATTTTTAGACTTATCAACTTTGTTAGGTAAAACAACTGAATTCAAATCTACACAAATAGAACCAAAATAAATGTCAGAACATTCATCGCTCTTTAAAACAGAGCCCACACAATCCAAAGCATTAGAAGAAATTGAAATATTGTTTGATTTTTCAGAAATTGAAGAATTGTTTTTTCTGAGTTTTATTTTTCAAAACACGTAAAGCAACGTCATCCTCATCATCTTCATATACCCAATCTTCAATAATTACTTGGTCTGCATTTGAAGCAACAGGGTTAGTATCATTCATTTTCTCACAAACGGTGTCACTTGATGCAGTTGTATTGCTATCAGCCTCTAGTGACACCATTGATTCAGAAGGATCAGAATTATTTTCTTTTAAACATTCAGCAGGGGCTTCTGTGGTTTCATCACCATCTAACTCAACAGAGGCTCCTGATGTTGCTTCTGATTCTTCTTTGATATAATCTGAATCAACTGTTTCAGGTGATTCATTTGTTGACTCTACATAATCAACAGACTCTGAGTTGTTACAGTCAGTCTTTTCAGAGGAGTCACATGTTGAATCAGATGAAGCTGATGATTCAGAACATTCACCAGACTCTATCTCAGTCTGAGGTGTCTTTGTTTCCTCAGGTGATGCATTGTTGACATCAAATGATTCAACCATTTCTGATTTCTCAGAAGTGGTTGTCTCAGAAGTATCACAAGGTGTATCACATGGAGAAGCAGATTCACTCTGTTTTCCATTTCTGAATTCTTTCATAAATTCAGTCAAACCTTTTATCATGGCAAACTCAATGTTGTCTATATTCACCCTAGACTCTCTTACCTTAGGCTCTTGTGTTAATGATTTATTTTCAGATGACTGTTGTGACACACAAGATTCTCCTTTTTCCAACACTTGAAAATGTTTATCAACACTTACATTTTTCTCAAAATTTAAGGTTTATGTGTAATTTAAACATTTTCGAATTTAACAAACGTTTTTTATAAGCC
The DNA here is from genome assembly GCA_030545235.1 of Helianthus tuberosus. Lineage (NCBI taxonomy): Eukaryota > Viridiplantae > Streptophyta > Magnoliopsida > Asterales > Asteraceae > Helianthus > Helianthus tuberosus. The sequence continues at coordinate 153,633,132 of CM060397.1, read as the reverse complement.
TGCTTTTCAAAAATGATTTCAGTATTATCAGGCCTAGTGATTTTTATCTTTCGAGACTTGACAGGTTAAGGTTTCTTATCCTCTGGTTTTCCATATTCCATCTTGGGTAAATTGTCTATCTCCTCTTCAGTCATTGGAATTGAGGAATAGTTGTGATTGTATGGTGGAGGTATGCATACAAACCCCAATCCTTTATTCCTCACTTCCTTTTTGCTATACTTTAACTGTTGATTTATCATCTTTTCGACTTTTTCATTTGAAACATCAAACTTTTTAAAATTAAATTCTGTATTTTCAAAAGTTGATTTTAAGTCATTTAATTCAACAGTTAATTTTTCAGATAGCTCTTTGAAGTGGAGATATCGACAGTTAGCTTCACTTAGATCGCTATGCAACTTCCGAATATCACGCTTTTGCGCCTCCACCATATCCTTATACCCATCCAGTTTCTTTTTGACTTCATAACTACTGGATCTGGTATATTGAAGTTGCATAACAAGCAAATCAGCATGTTCTTTAAACCCTTTTACCTTCTCCCTACACTTTGAAGTACATCAAACATCATCTACACATACCTCAGCCTCAGAAGGAGTGTAGTCGTTCCTTTGAGCCATGAGGGCGTGATAAATTGTTCCCTCAATGTCTTCAGTTGCTGATTCAGCATCTTCTTTCACTTCTGCCACGAGAGCTTGATTTGACTGATATAGAGTGTCGGTAGTGAGCTGCAAATCATTCATCTGTTGTGTCCAATAAAAACCCCCTCCTTCCTGAACCACCAGTGCACTTCCAGGATTTGCAACTGATTCTGAAGCGATTGTTTGATTTCTGGCAGTAGTGTTTGAGGATGAAACCTGAGTGGGACTAGAGACAGTGATGTTTGAGGTTGACACAACATTTGGTGCTGGTCGAGCCGCTGAACTAACAGTAATAGTAACATTTGGATCCGCTCTCTCCATTCTTGGTTGCTTGTACTCTCGAGCATAGTGCCCAAGCTCATGGCAGTTATAACATCTCAGCTTAGACTTGTTCCAGCCAAGCTCATGATTAGTTATTTCCCATTTGTTTCTGCCAGTTTTCTTCACGAAGTTTTTGGCTCAAAACACTGCCATAGCCATCTGCCAAGTGATATCCATTTCTTCAACGTCATCAGGATGGATTTCCAGTAGTTCAGTAGAGTCGATGTTATTGGCTACCCTTCCAGCAATAAATGCATGATAACAGTTCATAACCCCAGTCATAAAATCCATAGCTTGCTCAAATTCCTTCGAAGTAGCTACAGAAGAGTTTGTAGCAGCGAAAGCAGTGGTAATGTTCGAAAGAAGTTGAGTGGGTGTAGGAGCAGATTGATTAGCAGGTTGTGGAGCAGATTGAGTTGGGTTCACTTGTTGAGCAGGTGCAGGAAAATAACCAGATTGATTAAAATATATTTCCAAGATTAGCGGGAAACAGAACAATAGAAGGTGTTTGAAGCGAGCTCATTCCTTGCTGAGATACCAAAGCAGTGTTGGTCAACACACCTGCATTGTTGTAGCTTACAGTGTGATTGTGGAGCCTTTGTTTATCGTCCATCTCATAGGACTTCAACAATGATATCAGCTTAGAAAGAGTCATTCTGGCCAAGTCCCTGGTTCTTTTGATAAGGGTCACATTTGTATCCCAGTTTCTTGGAAGAGCATTAAGCAGTTTCTTGTTGATAACAGAATTTTCCATCCTGATATCATGGGTCTTCGTATCACCAACCAAAGCAACAAATCTTTGAATTTGGTTTTCCAAAGTTTCTCCTGGGAAGTGATTGAACAAGTTAAACTTCTGAGTGAGCATCTCCCATCTGCTTTCCTTCATCTCTTCATTTCCTTCATACATGGCCATGAGAGCCTCCCACATTTCCTTTGCATTTTTGCAATCTCGAACTCCAATGTCAATTTCTGGTGCTAGAGAAGAGTGTAGCATAGCAAGAGCCTTGACATCAATGTCAAGTTTTTCACGATCCTCTTCAGTAAACTGAGACTCGGGCTTAGGAGCAGTTGTTCCCTCAGCTTCGTTCACGACATAGGTAATCACAGTTGGTCCGTTGCAGATGGACCTCCAGGCCTTTGGATCTTTGATTCTCATGTATTGAATGAATCTGAATTTCCATTCTGAAAAGAATCCCCCAGAAATGAGCCTAGGAATCCTATTGTTAGTTTCAATTATATTATCTAGATCCTGGTCAATAGCAGCTTTTTCAGTCAATCCCAATTGATTAATTTGATCCATTTCTGAAAAGACAATTAAACGTATAAGTACCAGGTAATTTTAAATATGAAATAAAATATCAATATCCCTTATGGTTACAATATAGTTTAAAACAATTCAGAAGGTTCAAAAAATAGTCAAATGGTCCAATATGGTCCATGTAACAGTTCAAAGGTCCAGTACAGTTCAGCCTACTTGAAGAAGTCCAATCACAATCGCATAGTTTCACAGTCCAATCGCACAATTTTCAATCGCACAACTTGACACCTTCAATCGCACAAGTTGACCCTTCAAATGAACCTTTTGTCAATCGCACAATTTGACACTTTCATTCGCACAAGTTGACCCTTCAAATGAACCGTTAATCAGTCGCACAAGTTGTCAATCGCACAGCTCCAATATCAACAGTTCAAATGAACAGTTGATCGCACAAGATACTTCCAATCGCATACCTTGTTCTGGATCGCACAAGAGATTGGATTGGGCCTAAGTCCTTAAAGGCCCAATTATTTTACGATCGCACAACTGTCTTTGAATCGCACAAGTGAAGCAAATTGGGCCTGATTCTTGAACGGTCCAATCAAGACACGATCGCACACCTTCAGTAGCACAATTTATTTTGGAAATGAAATCACACAAATTATCAACCACTATTTCGAGAAATCTGGTCATTTAATTTTTGATTCTGTTTGAGGATTTCCTGCAACAACTTTCCAAACAGATCAAACCCACTTTTACTCAAAAATTCTGATGAATGTTTGATGAACTTCGAAGCACAAAACCCAGAAATTTTAAAATTTTTAAAAGAACTTTTAACTAAAAATATGACCTTTTGGGTTTGAAAACCTTCAATTTAACAAAACCAACAATTTTAATATCAAAAATCAATACTAAAATCTCAATTTTGATATCAAAAACAGTTTATTTTCACTAAAATTTTAACCAAACCAAATCAGAATTTCAGATTAACAGTTTCGTTTTGTTTCACAATATATCAGATTGATTTTGAACAAAACAGAAAAACAACTTCAAGATCTGTGTTCGAGCCTTAACTTGGGTTGATATTTAGATATAATTAATCGGTTTTTCAAAAAGAAAATTATGCAACTCACACCCTCTATATCCCAAGAAATAGTCGACAAGAAAGAAAAATATAAATTGAACTGAAATAAACAAAAAACAGACATTTCTTTGTCGAACTAGAACACCGATCAGCAGCAAAACAGTCTTCAATCTTCAAGATATCTGATCCAACCGAGCCTTCGCAAGACTACTTAGGCTCTAATACCAATTGTAAGTCCCAAAACAATACAATCGGATATCAAACACCAAACAAGTAGCGAAATTACAAGTAAGATGTGGAAGATCGAAAAGCAAATTGTATTGATTCAAAGCAAAACAAGCACACGGTCCTATAGATCGTCTGGTACTTGGTATCGCACAAAAGCACTAGTTTGTTCAAGAATCAACAACCACAAATGACTAAGGAATCCCCTATTTATACAAGCATAGGAGATCCTTTTACATTGGGCCAAGCCCATACCCCGTAGACCACAAAACAACCAAATAAACCCACTAAATGTTTTGAACCCAAACCATACAAAATAACCCAAAACGGACGCAAACCTACACTAGATTATACCCTTACAGAATGAGAGCAGAGCTTGTTGCTGCTGATTATGGGTCTGCAAGGTCAATAGCTAGATGGTCAAAGCTCAATGTTGAAGAGACCTACAAAAATCTAGAAGAAGTTAGAGCTAAAGACCCAACAGTTCCTCAAAAGCCAGTTTAGCCTCCAACCACTGCTGGCAGGCCCCAACAAACCCAAACCTCCAAAAAGCTCCTCTTATCATCTGCTTTACCCACAAATGCCTTGAATAAATTAAAAAGGCAAAGGCAGACTGATGAGAAGGATGAGCAGAGGTTTGAAGAATATAGAAAAAAGGGGATCAGATGCCAGATTAGAATTCAAATGGATGATGCTGCCAATCAACTCACTGCTCAATGAGCTGCAACAATTCACAAGTTGGCTAGCAGACCTCATTCACCAAACTCATCACAAATAACTCTCATCCCAAGAAAACCAACTGATCCAAAAATACTAAAGTGGAAGTCATCCTCAGACGCCCACGTATTGACTTTGCTTAGAGCAGATGGTAATGTTGAAAGGATAACAAGGAAGGATGCATATGGTCTGAGTGCAGATGACCTTCAAGATCTTTTGAACCTTCAACTGGAAAGGGATGAAGAAGATGTGGATTCCTTGGACTTTGAACAACAGTTCAAAAGGCAAATCCGGGAAATGTTAATGAGGAAATAAAGATCAGAAATAAATGAAGGGTTTTGGCATCATTTGTTCTAGGGGGAGATTGTTGGCTCATGTGAATCCTTCCTTGAGAATAGATGATACAAAGCCAAAACAGTTCTGCAACAACTGATCCAGAGTAAACAGTGCTTTGAATTACTTCTTCCTTCAATGACAAGTCATCTAACAATTGTTGGTTCTAAGGTCTGCTCAGTGCTAAGCTCTGTTGGATTATAAAGACTATTAAAGACTAAACCACTGAAGAAGCCAAAGGTCTGCTGGAAGTTAAAGGTCTGATCACCCTTTACTGAAAGTCTGCTAAAGCTTCATCAGAGGTTAGAGCATCAGAGGATAGTATCAACAGAGTCTTGTAATCAGTGTTTGTAATATGTAACAGTGTTTAGCATTAGCAGTGTTTAGAGGTTGTTAGTATGGTTAGATGTCACTGTCTTGGTGATGTCAGCAAAGATGCCACAGTGGTTAGGATTGTACTATAAATAGACAGTGTCTGTACTGTTCTATTTGATCACTTCATCACTTGCATTTTGTACGAACAAACATTGTGATCTCAGGTTGAGGGGAGTTGTAATTCATGCATATGTGATTGAATCATTGTGTAATACAATCATTCGACTTAAAGTATTCATGATGAAAGCCTATCTTCCATTGTTTGTGTTATAAAGTTTACATCATTCCGATGCAATTATTTCATCCTATTATCTTCTTTCATCTTTCATCTTTAAACAAACACAAACAATTAAACTCAGATCCTAACAGGAACGAGCTCAAGTTTCAAGGTAAGCCAGTTCGGATTGAGCGTATCATTACCGAAGTCAAGACGTTAGAATTTTTTTGGATAAAAATAGGTCGAAGTTAAAACATATCTTGTGGCCGGATTAGTGTAAGTTTGTAATTATATAGTTTCTTTTTTTTTTTTTTTTTTTTGTGGCCACCCTATTTTTGGGTTGGTGTTGTTGGTTTAATGAAGTTCACCTTAAAAAAAAATTAAAGTGTTGTATTTAATTAAAAGACAATCCAAAAAGCTACGACTGACATTAAAATCACGTCATTTTCATGATGGATCAATAAAGCAATTCCTTTGTTTTTTTTTTTTCTTGAAATTTTGGCTGGATCCTCATGGTTTCTCTTTTATTATATTCAACCCCTTATTTTTAATTATTTCTAAATTTAGTGGCTTATCTTCTTTTGAATATAATTTGAATTCACGAAGGTAAAGTAGCCACTGTAAGTCTATAATTATAGTTAAGGGTTACTATAAATATGTTGTTAATCATAGTCATAACCAGATTGAAGATTCTTTGTAAAAAAACGTAAGTATAAGGTGGCTTTTTCTTTAAACCGGCTAAAATCACACTATATCTGTCATTTGCAAGATTTGAATTCACAACCTCATCTTTAGAGAATGCATCACTTAACTAATAGGGTTCCCTTTAAGGACAACTATAAAGTAGTTTAAATGACTCTAAGGGGCTGTTTGTTTAGCTTTTAATGAGTCTCTTAATAATTCAGACCTCTAGTTGTTTGTTTCGCGCGTAGATACCTGAATTATTAAGACATTTGGCTATGAAGGGTTAAGCATTATGGTGTGCGTTCGGTGTGATCTATTTTTGTTAATATTTTAAGCCCATTTTATGCATTAGTCAAGTTTTAAATTTATAAAACCCGATATTATACTAACACTAAACACACACTTGGGCAAGTGCAACCATCGTGAGCGTAGTATAATGTTGGTAAGATACCAAGATCGTCCAAGGACACAAGAGCTTTTAGTACCGGTTTATCCTCAACGTCTAATCGATCTAATTTTTTTTAGAAAAGTTTCGAAATATGAAAATAAAACTAAAAATGCAAAGATAAATAAAATGAAAAATAAATAGACAAGATAAAATCACTTGGATCCGACTCGTCTTTAATGTATCCTTTGATGATTTTCGCACTTTCAGACTTATTAAGAGATTATCTTAGTTATAGTAGTAGTCCCCTATTTTGAAGGTGACGTTACCCTCAACCCAGTGGTTTGAGTCAGCAGGGATACAATCCCAAAGGGTCGGAATATTGAAAGACAATTAAGTAAGTTATTAATGCGAAAAGTCGTAAGCTCCTCTTTTGAAGGTGACGTTACCCTCGGCTAAGTGGTTTGAGACAGCAAGGATACAATCTCAAGAAGCCGTTTTAAAGTATTAATAGTAGTTTACATATGAGGGGTTCAACTATTCGCACCCCCGCCATCCAATACCAATAGGTATTGAAGGAGGTCCTAGTAAGCTTGAACCAGGTCCTCGCAGGATCTATACACTGAACGAGACAAGAACTTTACCAAACCATTCCCCTAACCCCCGACCAGGTAGTCAACGCACCTTTATATAGACCGTAAAGACACGAATGGTGACATCATTTACTTTATATAGATAGTAAAGTAACCTCAAGACACCACGAGAAAATGATAAAGAAAATTCACCTTCAACATAAGAAACTAGTTATTAAAGTCATTAATACAAACCCAAATAAAAAGTGCCGAAAGATTAAATGTGACAACTGGCACTTTTTCATGTATTCCGTACAATAATAAACAGTAATTTGTGCCTTAATGACTGTGCATGATTGAAATAACAAGACGAATGATTTTCTTATTTCTGTCATATACATACAATGGCATTTCATGTTGCAAGATTTTTATCATTATTACATGCAACACAGCATGGTACAATTAGTGCACAAAACAAAGTTAGCACGGTCATCAGACAGATTATAAGTACTGATAGGAGTTCAGTACTCAGACAGATATGATGTTAAGACACAGAATGAGCCCGAAACCAAGAGTTACACTAGAATAGTGTGTAGGAAAGTAGAGATCATAAAACTGTCTTCCTAGTAATAGTTTAAGTGCCGGAAAGTGCCTAAAACTCACAAAAACTGCAGAATTCTACATATTTCAGCAAAAATCGTCATTTTAACTACAAAATATATTGTAGAATTATGGTTTAATGGTCCAGAATACCTTCCTAAGTGTCGGGAATCAAAACTGTCATAAAAGGGAACATAAAGCACACTAAACTGTGTAATTTAGCACCTTAACGAACCGGTAACCAACCGGACACTACCCAAAACACCAAATTTTTACTAGAAGCATTGTTTTAGTGTTACGAAGCTAGTTATGGTCACCGAACATCATAACACATCCTAAAACACTAAAACACATATAACCCTAACTAATTCCTTTACATTTCAACCAAAATCACCAACTTAAGATTGAAACATAACTAGGACCCCCCCCCCCCCATCCAAGGGCGGTTAGACTGGGCCCCACAAGGAAGATTTCTTTTGAATTGTTAAACGGATTTGTTGTTTTGATTGGAAACATATTAACACTTATGTAAAATGTTGTTGGAAAGTTTTCTTATAATAAACCACAAGACTAAACACTTAATCATTTCACCATTCAAACAACTCCTCTTCCTCTCCTTCTCTCTACAAGCTACGGCCACAACACCACCACCATAACCCTCCATTTTCAATCCATCTCCATCCATTCTAAGGTGATCCTAAGGTGTAAGAAGCACATCTAAGAAGGTGGGAAGCGTTGGAAGTTGAAGGACCTCATCAAGGAGCTATTAACCACTTGAATCTTCATCATCTTTATACAAGTTTCTTCCCTAGCCTTAGAGCTAGTAGTAAGCTCCTCACAACTTGTTTTTGCTTCTAAATTTTAGTGGTTAAAAGGTTATGTAGCATGTTAATCTTATGAAACTCAAAGAAACATGAAGATGATCACTAACATAAAGCTTAATAACAGGAAAACCTAAGATGATTTAGTGTATGTATGAAACTTGTTTGTTGATTTCTTATGAATATGATGTTGATCATCATAAGAAGCTTGCTAGATGATGATTAAACACATGATCTAGCAAGTATAAGGATGGATCTTGAGAAAATCATAATGATCATCCTTTATGTTAATCATGAACTTGAATATAAGCTTGTTTTAGTGTATAATGATTATTGATACATGCTATAAGTCTTGAAAATGAATGATTTTAAAGATAATATTTTCAAGAGAACAAAGTTTATTACAAGATTAACATGATCATGGTTTTTAAAGATAGTAAACATGTTTTAAGTGTTAAAACAAAGATAGAAAAGTGTTGTTAACAAGAAAAATACAAGAAGAACTATTTTTAGAAAATCTTCATACAAGTTGTAAAGAACTAAAATTTGCAAGAATGAGTTTTACAAACTATAAAGCATGTTTTTAGGGGTAACTAAACTTACTAAACAACATGTTAAAATACTACAAATTTTTACAAACTTTCAAGTTCATGACATAGTGTAAATTACATATTTTTGGCTCATGGTAAGTCTTGATTAAATTGTTGATGATTGGTGATGAATTTTAAAAGAAAATGATATGCTTTTAAAGCATGGAAACCTCCATTTTTAAGGGGAAACTATGGCAATTTTTTTGTAGAAATTAAACACTTAAAAAAATATTTTTAAACAAATGTTTACAAGTAAATTTTGATCATGGTTTTCATATAAAAAGTTGCCATAATTTTTATTACAAAAATTACAAATATTGGAGGTTGGTTTTTGATAAATAAAAACGACTAAGTATATATTTAGGAAAATATATATTTAGATGTCACAATTTGTGTGCTTCTTGTATATTATGTGTATTAGTTATATTATTTTAGGAACTTGCAAATAATATAACACACCGAAATACCAAAATTGTAATACAAAATACTACCAAAATCCCAAGAAAATGAATATATAAACTATACCCGAAACGGGAAATATGGATTTTTACAAGTATTACAAAGTATATCATATTTTGTCAAATAGAAAATATATTATTTTTGAGTGGAGAAAAATATATATTTGCTTAAGCAAGTTAAAAATATATTTTTTTTGGGGTGAAAGATAGAAAAATAAATTTTCTAAAGTTAATCTTAAAAATATATATTATTTTTTGAGATATATATGAAAGTATGTTTATTTTTGCCAAGTAAAGTTTATAGATAATTTTCTATAAAAATTTTCTTAAAATACATATATTTTAAGAGTATAAATTTGGTGATTTTTTGTTGAATAAAAATAATATTCCGGAAAATTTAAAAACAAGATTAAGTATAAAACACTTGATAAATACAAGAAGATACGTATTCTCATTCGTATAAAATACACGCCGGAATACACCACAATGCTTGGCAAAATACACAAGTATGAAAATACACAAGTACAAGTATACCCATACTTGGGAGAATACATATGTGGAAATACATAATAAACCAAGTTAAAAAAATATATTGTTTTGACAATATTTCTAGTAAAGGAATAAATATAATTTAAGTTAAAACATTATTATTTTAACTAACAATTATATACTTTGGAATTATATACGGTACATCAAAGATGTAATTCAAAATATACCAAGAATTCCAAAATAAGTCTTAATGAACAACTAAGACAAAGAGTCGTTACACGACCTAAACGTCTAATAAAACCTGGCACGTGTGTAGGTAGTTGTACGACTCGTAGGAGGACCTTTGAGTATACGAGACAGCTGGACGCAAACTTGTGAGTTCATGTCCCCCTTTTCTCTTAACTGTTTTCGGATTTATAACTCTCGAGGGTGAAATACATGCCAACATGGGTATGATTTAGCTATGAAATGAACTGTTAGATCATGTGAGCATAGGCTGAAACTGAAATGCCATTAACTCTCATAAGAATCATGGATAAAGGTTAGATCTAACTTGTATGGCCGGGCCCCACTCATGGTCCTTGTGTGACCACTTAGAGTGCTTTTGTGTCCCAGTCGAGGTGATTCGGCAACGGTCAAGGGGATTTGACACAATCAAGGTGATTTGATATAGTCAAGGGGATTTGACACAATCAAGGTGATTTGACACAGTCGAGGGGATTCGACACTAATAATAGTCTACTCGGGTTGAGTACTCCCTATGTCTTCACATACATTAATGCCCTTGCAAAACATTAATTGATCTGTTCATTGACGCTTTACATACCTGTTTTCAAAGGAATCTTTCAAATGTTTACAAGTTTATATGTACTCATACAAAACGCATGAACTCGCTCAACTTTTGTTGATGTTTTCAAAATTACATGTATTTCAGGAAACAAGTTGGATCTTGGACGCTGGTGTTGTTTCGGGATATAAATTTCAAGTTTAGATGTCATCCACTTTTGTTGGTTTGTAACTTAATCAGAGGTTGTGTTGTTTGAAACTTAAATGACTGGTGTTTGTAATGTTTTGAACTTTATGAATGGATGAACATCATTTTGATCATATAGTTGTTTATTATAATCGAATGAAATGAGAACCGATCAAGTCACACGCATACGGTTCCGCAAAAGTCAGCGTGTGACATTAAAAATCAAAAGTAATACATAAAAGACTTGTCTTCACCAAGTGATGTAAGAGGCTTAACCAAACATGGCCTTTGATTGGCAAGAACCCTTACAATCAATCTTGGATCCCGAGACTACTACACACTCTAAAGATGAATGATGGATGATGGTGGTGGGTGTTGGTGTTGTAGCGGTGGTGGAGTGGTGGCAAAGTGGGAGAGTAGTGGTTTGCCAGGGGATGCCTTTCAAGTGAACCAAGCACCCCTACTTATAGCTTGAATAGAGCCCTGGCCACGGCCCCGTGTCCGGTGGGCACGCCCCGTGGCCAGCATCTTCTCTTACTTCATTAATTGCAATTGTCAGCAGAGGGCCCCACACGACCCCATGTCTCCTAGGCACGGCCCCGTGGTCAACTCTTTGTTGTACTATCAAGATTCAACATATCTTAGCGTTGCCCACGCCCCGTGTTGAGTTGGGCACGCCCCCGTGGTGGGCGTGGAAGCTTCTACAGGTTTGTCTTTTGTGCAGGCTCCTGACCATGCCCCATGCCCAGCTGGGCACGGCCCCGTGGTCAGGCTCTGTTGCCTTGTTTTTGCTTTGGGGATGCTGCCGAGGGATCGGGCATGTCACGTTTATTTCTTCTTTTTGTATTTATGTTGGTTTTGGCTGCTTATTTGCTCCTTTTGTTCTTTTAAGCTCGTTTGGTCCTGTAAATTTAAAAGGAAGAAAGAAACACGCTTTTTCCAACATTAGTACTAAAAAAGGGTTAGCTTTATGCCTTATTTGATGTAATTTATATGTTGCATTTTGCACACATCACATTATAATGAGTCTGAATGGTAAGATCTCTTATCTGATTGGTCAAACATTTTCCTATGAACGGTTAAGCATTATACTGGCTCTTAATGGTTCAGACAACTTACCGGTTTAGCATTTAGTGGTTCAGACATCTTACTGGTTCAGCACTTACCCATTCAGAAGTTACCAAACAACTATTATTATAAAATGTTCTACTTAAATGAGTGGACTATTCTTATACAAACGTTACATGTGTTCCAATTTCCAAAGGACCAAAGGTCACTTTAGTGTAAAAATGTTAAAATAAAGGAATATTACATTTTAATAATCCCATCTATTCGCCGTTGGTCATCAACAGTCTCAACTTAAAGAATAACCACTGATAGTCTCAACTATTAACATATTGGCCTCCAATAGAACCTGACTAACAGAAGCCTAACGTCGTTAGTCCCCGGTTGCCAGAAAAATGTTTTTTGTCGGAAAACTCAACATTTTTGTTCCAAACCTCTTTCTAACCTTATTATGGACCTTTAGCTTTTTTCTAGTAAAAGCCCCAATTATTGAAGTCGCCGGAAAACTTTTTTTTTTTCGCCGGAAAACTTCTTTTTGGCCGGAAAAGTCAACTTTTGGTCGGAAAAGTCAACATTTTTGTCCCAAGCCACTTTGTAATCTTAGATCGGACCTTTAGAAACCTTTTTCTAGCCAAAAACAGTTTTCCAGTGACCAGAGACTAACGACATTAGGATTATATTAGTCAAGGTCCATTGGTGGCCAATATGTGAATAGTTGGGACTGCCAGTGGTTATTTTTGAAGTTGAGTCTGTTGACGGCCAATGGCGAATAGTTAGGATAATTAAAATCCAATATTATTTAAATAAAACATAGTTAACTATTTTGAGTTAGGAAAATTAAAATGAAAAAAAAAAGTCTGGTCATCAGCTTGATCAAGCCTAAAAAGGAAACATATTTAACTTGGTCTCGGGCTCATGTAACTCTAGTACAACCCACCAAAGGATGAGGCAAAAAAAAGTATGGTCATGTGCTTGATTGAGCCTAGAATCCTAGTTAGGCCAAACTATATCCATTAGGGTAGATGGGGCGCCTCATAGATGGGATGGCGAGTTCTACCGGAACACCACCGCACGTCAAGTAGGAAGCGGGACGGGTTTAACTCCGGGATAGTGAATCACTGTGACAACTAGCATTTTTCATGAAATTTTCGTACAACGTGAACAATATTTTATAAGTTATGCTTGTGTATTTTGAACATGTGATGTGTTTGAACCCATGGATTACGCTTATAGAACTCATAAAATATTTCATGTTGCATGATGACTATTGTTATTGATTTCGACTCGAAATGGTTTAAATAGTGCACAGAACGAAACTAGCACACTTATCAGATAAACAAGTAGTACTGAAAGGAGCTCGGTACTCAGACAGACATCATGTTAGGACACAGATTGAGTCCCAGAACCAAAATTTATACTAGAACTCTATGTAGGAAAGTAAGGGTTATGAAACTGTCTTCCGAGTGACGAATAAACACTAAAAGGTACCTGAAACGCATTTTAAGTGCAGAATTCAGCAAAAATCAGCAAATAAACACCAAAATACTATGCATAAATAAGGTTTAGATGTCCAGAATAACTTGGAAAGTGTCGGGAATGAAAACTGTCATAAAAAGTATCTCATAACTCACAAAACTGCGCAATTTAGCACCTTAACGAACCGACAACCGAACAAATAACCGGACACTACACAAAACACCAAAAATAAACTAAAGCATTGTTTTAGTGTCATAAGACTAGTTGTTATCAATAAACACCTTATTACACATCAAAATCCCTAAACATACTTAAACCCCTAACTAAACACTTAAATCTTAACTAGATTATCTAACTATCCTAGAAACTCAACTAGACCCCCCCCCCCCTTGGTGTGGACGGTCAACATGAGGGCCCCATAAGCCATCATGTTGTTCCCTAATATGTATTATGATATGGTGGGTAATGAAGATGTATTATGGAAAATGTAGTTACAGGGTATTATAAAACACACCTTATCCCAACACTTTCTCATCTTATCACTTCACAAAATTCAAACAACAAAACCTCCATCTTCTCCCCTAAACCTATAGCCCAAGCACCCCCACTCCCATCTTCATTTTCCTTCATCTTCCAAGTTAATCCAAGGGTGTTCTAAGGTGTATCAAGGCTAGTTAAGAAGGATTCAAGCTTCGGAAGTGCAAGGACCAACTTGAGGACCTATTAACCACCACTTTTCTTCTTCATCTTTCAACTTGTTCATCCCTAGCCATTGTGGTAGTAGTAAGTGTTCTTCATCACATTTTTACATCTTGTTTTAGTGGTTAAAGTATATATGTAACTAAAAATCTAGAGATCACACTAAATCAAGAAGACGAACATAAGAATAAAACTCAAAATCTCAAGAATATATGTTGTTTATTGTATGTGATGAACTTGTTGATGATTTTGTTGTGTGAATGGTGTAGATCACCACATGAACACTTGCTAGATGATGATTTAAAACATGATCTAGCAAGTAATATGATGGATCATGAAAGATCCATGTTAAGCACCCTTTATGTAAAGCATGAACTTGAAAGTGAGCATGATTTTGTGTAAAATTATGGTTCTTACAAGTTGTAGATTTTAAAAGTGAAGGATTTGAAAAATCAAAGTTTCAAGAAAACAAAGTTTACTTACAATGAACATGGTTTTGAGTTTTGAAAGAAAATAAACTTACTTCATGTGTGAAAATGGAACCATTGATGTGTAGAAGACATGAAAATTTCAAGAAGATGATTTTTTGAAAAAAATAAGTTGTAAGTTCTGAAGATGGAATTTTTATAAAAATGGCTTTTGTGAAATAAAAATCATGTTTTAGAGGTTAATGGAACTTGATAAACATCATACTAAAAGACTACAAATTTTTATAAAAACTTTGAAGTTCACATCTTCATGAAAATGTATTTTCATGGCATATGGTAAGTTGTTGATGATTGTTAATGATTTTTGAAAAAAAAATGATATGCTTAAAGCATGGAAACCTCCATTTTTCAAAGGAAACTATGGCAAATTTTTTGTAGAAATTAACCACTTAGAAAAATATGTTTTAACAAGTGATTTCAAGTAATCTTGAATCATGGTTTTAAGTATAAAAATTAAAAGTAATGGAGGTTGATTTTCAAGAATAAAAATGACTAAGTATATATTTAGGAAAATATATATTTAGAAGTCACACAAATTATGTGCTATGTGTATATTATTTGTATTAGTTATACTAAAAATTAGGAACTTGAAAATAATATACCTCACAAGCTACCAAAAATTGTAATTTGAAGAATTACAAAAACCACAAGAAAATAAATATATAACTTGCACACAAATATTGGACGATTCGGACGATGGACACCTTGGACAAAATATATAAGTATTCCAGAGATTTAATTCCTATCTTGACAAACTTGGTAAACGGTACCCTCAAAACCGAACAAACGACAAAGGATGTATTTTTACAATTATTATGAAAATATATCATATTTTGTCAACTTGAAAATATATTATTTTGGAGTATACGAAAATATATATTTTCATAAACAACTCAAAAATATATTATTTTGATGGAAAATAAAAATATATATTTTTCTAACTTTGATCTTAAAAATATATTATTTTTAAGATATATGTTAATATATACATATTTTACCAAATTAAACTATAGATATTTTTCTATAAAATTTTCTTAAAATATATATATTTTAAGAATATAAAGATGGTGATTTTTAATTGTGCAAAAACAATATTCCGGAAAATTTCACATAAATTAAATATGAAATACTTAATAAATACAAGAAAATACATACCGACATACACTACCAACACTTGGTAAAATACCTATATACAAGTATATGCATAAATATGAGAATACAAAATGACATACTCAAAATACAAGTATACATATACTTGAAAATACGTATATAAGAACCATATGACAAAACGAATTAAAAATGTATTATTTTTAGCAAAACCCCTGAATGTTTGCATGGGAATAACATAAGTTAAAATATAATTATTTTAACTATTGTACTACATTTGAAATTATAAATAATTATAAAAATTACATATACACCATACACCGAAAGTGTAACTCAAAGTTTACAAAATTACAAAACAAATCCTAATAAACAATTAAGACTAAGAGTCGTTACACGACCAAGATGTCTAATAAAATATAGCACATGTGTAGGTAATGACACGACTCACGGATATCATCTTTGAGTGCACACGACTACGGACGCAAATTAGTGAGTTCATGTCCCCCTTTTCTCATAACTGTTTTCAGATTTATAACTCTTGGGGTGGAATGCATGTTTCAATGGTATGGTTTAGCTAGGAAATGAACTGTTAGATCATGTGGATGGGTAGGCGCACTCTTAAGTGCCATTAATCTTGTAAAGACCGAGGGGCAAGAGTGGTGGATCTATCGGGTGTAACGAGCCCCACTCATGGGTCCTTGTGTGGCTGCATGTAGTGACTATGTCGTTTCAGCCGGATGGACCGGAGGAAATCTGCTAGGTTTGAGTACTTCCATACGCCACCACACATATTAATGTCCTTGCAAAACATTAATGATCCGTTCATAGACGCTTTACATACCTGTTCTCAAAAGAATCTCTCAAATGTTTACAAGTTTATTTGGAGCTCACATAAAACGCATGAACTAGCTCAACTTTTGTTGATTGTTTTCAACTTACATGTATTTCAGGAAACTAAATGGATCTTTGGCGTTGGGATTGTTTTCAAGAAGTGAATTTCAAGATTAGATGTCATCCACTTTTGAAGGGTTTGGTTTGTATCTTATCCTAGATGAGATATATGAAGCAAAGCCTTGGTTAAACTAGACTTTTGTTAAAAAGTCCATTTATGGAACTTATTATCTTTTGATGGTTTGTAACTTAACTTAAAATTATGTCGGTTGGAACTTAAACAACTTGTGTTTGTAATGTTTCTAAAACTTATGAATGGATGAACATCATTTTAGTCATATAGTTGTTTATTGTAATCGAATGCAATGAAAATGATCAAGTCACACGTATACGCTTCCGCAAAAGTCAGGGTGTGACAGGTTAGTATCAGAGCTTCGTTTGTAGTGAACTAGGATTCATTCTCGAGTCTAGTCTACAATCACTAGGATTCCCTCACGAAATTTTTTTTACAACAAACCAAAAATGTTTTACATTGCATTTACAAAAACGCTAAGATCCATGAACCAAACATTTTTCAAAAGAAAAACAAGCAAGGACATTACTTGATGGTATAGTCTATATGGGGTAGACTTGCCAAACTAGAACCGACCCACGTAGGAACAATGTGAATGCATGTGATATGTTTCCTTTACTTGCCTGTATATGCTAAGTAATAGTATTATTCATTGATATATATGCATATATGTGTACGGGTTATTTTGATAGGTTTGCCATGGCCTCCTTAGCTAGTAGTGGAGTGTACGATGACCATGCCTACATGGATATATCCTCTGATGACGAGCCATTTGTCGAGATTGTCTCATCTGATAACGAGGACCTAGATGACTTCCAGCCCTTCGCATTGCCTGACCCAGTTCATGATTGAGAGCCTCTAGTGGACGACGTTCTAGCTGTTGGACCTCAGCTGAACCAGTTCATCATCATCGGCCACCCCGGCGGAGCCCACATCGTTGATTACATACCTCTGGATGATTTTTTTTTTTGTCATTCCTTTAGCAGTTGTCCCTGGAGACATGGTCATCTCCGACGACGAGGATGTGTTGGTGCATATTATGTGACAACAGCTTAATAGTTTGATTATTTAGTCTTTGGATATTTTGTAAATGGGCTTAGCTTATTGGTTAATGAGTTTATTGTTGTAATGGGCTTGGAAAATGGCCTAGCCTAGTAGGAAGCCCAGTTCACAGACATGTGATATATAAATATGTTTTGTGATTAGGGTTTTAACAGTTGGAGAACAACTAAGAGAATTATAGAGAGAGAGAGAAAAACGTGTAGAGAGGGAGAGCGACGAATTTGTGAGAGACAAGATCACAGAGAGAGGCTGTGAGGTTGTGCGTGTCTTGAATTGATTGTAAAACTGTTCGTTTGGATAATCAATAGAAGACCGATTAATTGTGAATTCGGTTTCTACTCGTTTCTGTGATATTCTGGTCTAGAGGATTCCGCTCTCTAGATTGGATTGACAATTCTGTGACGATCCGTACGAACAAGGGGACCTACAGGATGGCGTTCCTATTATCCATGTTGGTCATCCTGATGATGATATTGGCGATGGAGAGATCTTTGACATCGCTATTCTGGAGGTATCTTCGCCCGTTGTCTCAGTCATCGACATTTCTTCTTTAGACATTAGTGACAATGCGTCTTCTACTGAGATCCGCCGGGCTGGATTATGTGCCGATGCGACCGACAATAGTTTTGATACCATCCCTATTGCTACTCCATCACCTGATCACACACTTACTCTCATTTCAGCTCCTGTAGATTCACTCCCAGTCGCACCACTTGACACACAGACACCACACACTACTCCTGTCACTCCTGTTCCAGGATGTCCACTTCCACCACCCACTACTGATCCTCACCAGATTGACCTACCTACTATCTTTTCTCACGAGATACCCTATCCTCGTCCTGGGGAGGGTACGTCCCGAAAGCCTCCCTGTTTTAACACCCGAGCACCTGTTGATTTCATGTCTACACCCTACTTGTCTCCATTTGAGTCAGATCCATGTCATCAGTCACCTAGATTGTTTCCTCCATTCTCCATGCCACTGTCTAATCCATACCACCCTTCGCATCATTCTGGTTACACCGGGGATGATATGTTGTTGTCACTTCAGTTACAGGTGGAGATTCTTTGCCGTAGGGTTTATGAGTTAGAGAGTGAGGCAGATGCCAGACAACCTCCACCACCTGCTTATCCCCCACCGGTCATACCACCACCACCATCAACCCCACCACCAGTGTCTCCATCACCTGTTCATGATCCCGTTGAGAGTCACGCTGCTCAATTTCTGACTGTAGAGCAGCAGGTCAGTTTCTTGATCCGTCGAGTTCACGAGCTCGAGGATGAGTTGGCTCATCTTTGCAGCTTGATTTTTCCTACTCCTCCACCACCTCCAGCACCCTAGGCCCTTTTATTTGCAGGTACCTTTTGAAGTGGGTATGTGATTCCCAACACCCACTAGCATGTGTATATGAAGACCAGGACTGAGCCCAAGACACTTGAAGACTATAAAGACCAGTGTAGGAGAAAATTGTTACTACTTTTGTATTATGAAATTGTATGACCGGGGCGATGTAACCTCGAGTCCATGTATATGAAAGCTCAGTGGTTGTTTTCTTTATTATACATCGTTGATTATATGTGCATGTGTTGTTTATGTGATTACATGTTTGCTTGTTGTGATGATCATTTATGTTATATATATATATATATATACACACATGTACCTCATAGACATTATTTGGGTGAATATTGTCTAACCTACCGATACTTCTTGATAGAAGAAAATGACGCCCAGACGTAACACAAACACCAACCCGTTACCAAGAACTGAAGCGGAACTTAACGAGCGCATATCTCTGGCTATAGCGCAACATGAAGCCCTCCGCTTTGAACAAAGAGGTGGCACTTCAGGAAACCATCCTCCCACTAGTAATGTTAAGTCACCCAAGACACATTACAAATATTTTGGATATTTCCAATTGTGCTTTGTCAATGCTCACTCGTGAATTGTTGTTGCATGTGTTTCAGGCTGCACCTATAAGCAATTCCTAGACTGTAAGCCCTTGAATTTTGATGGCACAGGAGGTGCCATTGCTTTTTTTTATGGGCTGAAAAGACTGACTCAGTTCTGAGGATGAGTAAGTGTCTGCCTGAGCAGAGAGTTACTTACATTTCGGGGTTGTTCATGGATGGTGCACTCTCTTGGTGGAACCTTCAGGTTCAAACCAAGGGTGAGGCTGTTGCTTATGCAATGAGCTGGGACGAGCTCAAAGATTTGATGCGAAAGAAGTACTGTTCCAGGGCCGAAATCCAGAAGCTTGAAACTGAGTTATGGAATTTGAAAATGTATGGGCTGAAGATTGCTGAGTATATCCAACGCTCTCATGACTTATCTAGGGTTGTTCCCTATTTGGTTGAGCCTGAGTTCAAGAGAATTGAGCGATTCATTTGAGGTCTTGCTCCTCAGATTCTGAGCATGGTTACTACATCAAAGCCTTCAACCATCGCAGAGGCTATTGATTTGAGTGTTGCACTTACTGAAGAAGCTCTTCACTTGGGAAGATTCTCGAAATCTGAGGCAAACAAGAAAGAAACTCATGTGGAATCCTCGAATGACAACAAGAGAAAGTTTTTGAACTTCAAGAAGAGCACGCGGGCAAACAATAATTCCAACAAGCGTAGGGATGCAAATCCACCAGCAGAGGTCCAGACTAGCGCGACGAACTTTGAGACTAGAGGAAAGGGGTATGCGGGCGTCCTACCCAAGTGCGATATATGTCAATTTCATCATATCGGTCGGTGCAGAAACAGTAAGTGTGAAAATTGTGGAAGAATTGGGCATGCCAAAGATACATGTTTGTTTGGTGTGGGACGCGGTAATAGGAACCAAGGAGGAAACAGTAACCAAGGTGGGAACGTCAATCAGAATGGTAACAGAAACCAAGGTGGGAATGGTAATCAGGGAGGAAATGGGAATAGAGGCGGAAATGGTAATCAAGCTGGCAATGGGAACCGAGGAAGGAACAACAATAATAATCAAGGTGGGAATGGTAATGTACATGGCCAAGACTGTTATGGCTGTGGTGACATGGGGCATTTCAAGAGGGATTGTGCCAAAGACAATCAGGCCTGTGGAAGGGTGTTCACTATTGGAGCTAGAGAAGCACGCCAGGATCCGAATGTGGTTACGGGTATGTTCCCTATAAACCAACACTATGCATCTGTTCTATTTGATACTGGCGCCGACTTTAGTTTCGTATCTATAGAATTTAAGAATACACATGGCCTAGTTTCAAGTAAGCTAAACATCCCATATTCGATAGAACTGGCAAATGGAAAGTTAGTTGAAGCAAAAGAGGTGATTAAGGGTTGTACTCTTGAACTTAGAGAGCGAGAATTTTCTATTGATCTTCTACCTATTGATTTGGGAAGTTTTGACGTCGTTGTTGGGATGGATTGGTTGTCCGACAACAGTGCGGAAGTGGTTTGCCATGAGAAGACCATCTGCATCCCATCATTGGATGGAGAAAAGCTTGTGATTCATGGGGAGAAGCACGAGACGCCCCTACGAATTATCAACTGCATGAAGGTGCAGAAGTGCCTCCGAAAAGGCTGCATAACCTTCCTCGCTCATGTCATCGACAAGGAGACCAAGGAGCCAAAGCTCGAAGACATCCCCGTTGTGAAGGAATTTCCAGAAGTCTTTCCTGAAGATTTTCCTGGGCTACCTCCACAGTGACAAGTGGAGTTTCGTATAGATCTAGTACCAGGAGCGGCACCAGTAGTAAAGGCACCATATCAGTTAGCTCCGTCTGAAATGCAAGAGCTTTCGACTCAACTGCAAGAGCTGCTGGACAAGGGATTTATCAGGCCCAGCTTCTCACCCTGGGGGAGCTCTAGTGTTCTTTGTTAAAAAGAAGGATGGCAGTTTCCGTGTGTGCATCGACTACATGGAGTTAAATAAGCTAACCATCAAGAATCGGTATCCCTTGCCGAGGATTGATGACTTGTTCGACCACTTGCAGGGTTCAAGCTATTATTCCAAGATCGAATTGAGATCGGGATATCATCAACTGAGGATACAAGAAGAAAGCATCCCTAAAACAGCCTTCAGGACTCACTATGGACATTACGAGTTCCGTGT
Organism: Helianthus tuberosus; assembly: GCA_030545235.1. Classification (NCBI taxonomy): domain Eukaryota; kingdom Viridiplantae; phylum Streptophyta; class Magnoliopsida; order Asterales; family Asteraceae; genus Helianthus; species Helianthus tuberosus. Next base: position 153,611,450 of record CM060397.1, on the reverse strand, counting down.
CATGCCGTTCGGCTTAACCAACGCACCAGCAGTATTCATGGATCTCATGAATCGGGTGTGTAAGCCATATCTGGATAAATTCGTGATTGTATTCATTGATGACATCCTTATATACTCGCGAACCAAGGAGGAGCACGAGCAACATCTGCGGGCCATCTTGGAACTTTTAAAGAATGAACAGTTGTATGTGAAGTTATCAAAATGCGAATTTTGGATTCACGAGGTGCAATTCCTAGGTCATGTGGTGAATGAGAATGGAATTCATGTCGACCCTGCCAAGATTGAGGCGATCAAGAATTGGGAAGCACCTAAAGCCCCAACTTAGATACGACAATTTTTGTGGTTAGCGGGTTACTACAGGCGCTTCATAGAGAATTTTTCAAAGATTGCTCAGCTGCTAACGTCCCTAACCTAGAAAGATAAGAAATTTGATTGGGGAGAGAAATAGGAAACGACTTTCCAACTATTGAAAGATAAGCTTTGTGACGCGCCGATTTTGTCCTTACCCTACGGTACCGATGGTTTTGTGGTTTATTGTGATGCGTCTCGACAAGGTCTTGGTTGATTGTGTTGATGCAACAGGACAAAGTCATCGCGTACGCGTCTCGTCAATTGAAGGTGCATGAGAAGAACTATACCACGCACGACCTTGAGTTAGGAGCTGTGATATTCGCATTGGAGATTTGGCGTCACTACTTGTATGGTACTCATTGCACGATCTTTACAGATCACAAGAGTTTGCAGCACATATTCGACCAGAAAGACCTAAACATGATGCAACGAAGATGGGTAGAGCTATTGAATGATTACGATTGCGAGATAAAGTATCACCCGGGCAAGGCAAATGTGGTAGCGGACGCCTTGAGCCGCAAGGAGCGCTCAAAGCCTCTAAGGGTGCGAGCCTTAGAGATGACCATACAAACTGATCTCACTACTCAGATTCATGAAGCTCAGCAGGAAGCGCTTAAGCTGGATAATCTACAAGCCGAATCATTATGTGGAATGGAGGCGCAATTGTTGCCTAAGGAAGATGGAACATTGTACTTCATGGAGCGAATTTGGGTTCCTTTCTTCTGCGATCTACGCGCACTTATTTTGGATGAAGCGCATAAGTCAAGGTACTCTATACATCCTAGATTCGACAAGATGTACCAAGACTTGAAAGACTTTTATTCGTGGCCCAAGATGAAAACCGATATCGCTACATATGTGGGTAACTGTCTTACTTGTGCCAAGGTTAAGGCGGAATACCAGAAACCATCAGGGCTGCTGCAACAGCCTGAGATTCCCGTATGGAAGTGGGAACAGATATCGATGGATTTCATTACCAAGCTACCGAGAACGCAAAGAGGTCACGACATGATTTGGGTAATTGTTGATCGACTCATAAAGTCCACGCATTTCTTGCCGATCAGTGAGAAAGACAGCACCAAGAAGTTGGCAGAAATATATCTCAAGGAGATTGTGGCACGACATGGAGTGCCTGTTTCTATCATATCCGACCGAAATGGTCGTTCTGTGTCAAGGATATGGCAAACGTTTCAGAAGGCCTTTGGATCTTAATTGAATCATAGCATGGCCTTTCACCCTCAGACGGACGACCAGAGTGAACGGACGATACAAACTCTGGAGGACATGCTATGAGCTTGTGTGATGGACTTGGGTGGGAGTTGGGATACTCACTTACCTTTAGTGGAGTTTTCCTACAATAACAGCTATCACACTAGCATCCAGGCCGCCCCGTTTGAAGCTTTATATGGGCGAAAGTATCGGTCCCCGTTGTGTTGGGCAGAGACCAGAGATAAACAGCTCATCGGTCCAAAGTTGGTTCAGGAAACTATGGATAAGATTGCTCAGATACATGATCGTATCAAGTCAGCTCGCAATAGACAGAAAAGTTACGCTGATAAACAACGTAAACCATTGGAATTTGAGGTTGGACACATAGTTTTATTGAAAGTCTCGCCTTGGAAAGGCGTGGTACGATTTGGAAAACATGGAAAGTTGAACCCGCATTACATTGGACCTTTCGAGATTCTGGAAAGGATCAGAACCGTTGCATACAAACTGAAGCTTCCGGAAGAGCTTAGCAGTATCCACGATACGTTTCACGTGTCTAATCTCAAGAAAAGTCCTACTCAAGAAACAGTCATCATTCCAGCAGATGAGATTCAGATCAACGACAAACTGTTGAGGTTACGGACTGGAAGGTCCACAAAACACGAAGAAGTCGTATTAAACTTGTCAATGTCCGTTGGAATTCACGTCATGGCCCAGAGTTTACATGGGAACGTGAAGACCAAATCAAGTCTAAGTAACCACATCTGTTTCACAACTCCCCTGCAATCGATAACGCAGCTTGAATTTCGGGACGAAATTCTTTTAACGGGGGGAGAATGTGAAAACTGGCATTTTTCAATAAATTCCCGTACAATGTGAACAATATTTTATAAGTTATGCTTGTGTATTTTGAACATGTGATGTGTATGAACCCATGGATTACGCTTAAAGAACTCATAAAATATTTCATGTTGCATGATGACTATTGTTATTGATTTCGACTCGAAATGGTTTAAATAGTGCGCATAACGAAACTAGCACACTTATCAGATAAACAAGTAGTACTGACAGGAGCTCAGTACTCAGACAGACATCATGTTAGGACACAGATTGAGTCCCAGAACCAAAATTTATACTAGAACTCTATGTAGGAAAGTAAGGGTTATGAAACTGCCTCCTGAGTGACGAATAAACACTAAAAGTACCTGAAACGCACTTTAAGTGCAGAATTCAGCAAAAATCAGCAAATAAACACCAAAACACTATGCAGAAATAAGGTTTAGATGTCCTGAATAACTTGTAAAGTGTCGGGAATGAAAACAGTAATAAAAAGTATCTCATAACTCACAAAACTGCGCAATTTAGCACCTTAACGAACCGAAAACCGAACGAATAATCGGACACTACCCGAAACACCAAAAATAAACTAGAAACATTATTTTAATGTCATAAGACTAGTTGTTATCAATAAACAACTTATTACACATCAAAATCCCTAAACATACTTAAACCCCTAACTAAACACTTAAATCCTAACTAGATTATCTAACTATCCTAAAAACTCAACTAGACCCCCCCCCCCCCCCGCTTGGTGTGGACGGTCAACATAAGGGCCCCACAAGCCCTCATGTTGTTCCCTAATATGAATTATGATATGGTGGGTAATGAAGATGTATTATGGAAAATGTAGTTACAAGGTATTATAAAACACACCTTATCCCAATACTTTCTCATCTTATCACTTCACAAAATTCAAACAACAAAACCTCCATCTTCTCCCCCAAACCTATGGCCTAAGCACCCCCACTCCCATCTTCATTTTACTTCATCTTCCAAGTTAATCCAAGGGTGTTCTAAGGTGTATCAAGGCTAGTTAAGAATGATTCAAGCTTCGGAAGTGCAAGGACCAACTTGAGGAGCTATTAACACCACTTTTCTTCGTCATCTTTCAACTTGTTCATCCCTAGCCATTGTGCTAGTAGTAAGTGTTCTTGATCACATTTTTACATCTTTTTTTAGTGGTTAAGGTATATATGTAACTAAAAATCTAAAGATCACACTAAATCAAGAAGATGAACATAAGAATAAAACTCAAAATCTCAAGAATATAAGTTGTTTATTGTATGTGATGAACTTGTTGATGATTTTCTTGTGTGAATGACGTAGATCACCACATGAACATTTGCTTGATGATGATTTAAAACATGATCTAGCAAGTAATAAGATGGATCTTGAAAGATCCATGTTAAGCACCCTTTATGTAAAGCATGAACTTGAAAGTGAGCATGATTTTGTGTAAAATAATGGTTCCTACAAGTTGTAGATTTTAAAAGTGAAGGATTTGAAAAATCAAAGTATCAAGAAAATAAAGTTTGCTTACAATGAACATGGTTTTGAGTTTTGAAAGAAAATAAACTTACTTCATGTGTGAAAATGGAACCATTGAAGTGTAGAAGACATGAAAAATTCAAGAAGATGAATTTTTGTAAAAATAAGTTGTAAGTTGTGAAGATGGAATTTTTATAAAAATGGCTTTTGTGAAATAAAAATCATGTTTTAGAGGTTAATGGAACTTGATAAACACCATACTAAAAGACTACAATTTTTTATAAAAACTTTCAAGTTCACATCTTCATGAAAATGTATTTTCATGGCATATGGTAAGTTGTTGATGATTGTTAATGATTTTTGAAAAAGAAAATGATATGCTTAAACCATGGAAACCTCCATTTTTCAAAGGAAACTATGGAAAAAATTTTGTAGAAATTAACCACTTATAAAAATATGTTTTAACAAGTGATTTCAAGTAATCTTGAATCATGGTTTTAAGTATAAAAATTGCAATAATTTTTGGTATAAAAATTACAAGTAATGGAGGTTGATTTTCAAGAATAAAAATGACTAAGTATATATTTAGGAAAATATATATTTAGAAGTCACACAAAGTATGTGCTATGTGTATATTATTTGTATTAGTTATACTAAAAATTAGGAACTTGAAAATAATATACCTCATAAACTACCAAAAATTGTAATTTGAAGAATTACAAAAACCACAAGAAAATAAATATATAACTTGCACACAAATATTGGACGATTCGAATGATGGACACATTGGACAAAATATATAAGTATTCCGGAGATTTAATTCGTATCTTGACAAACTTGGTAAACCGTACCCTCAAAACCGAACAAACGACAAAGGATGTATTTTTACAATTATTATGAAAATATATCATATTTTGCCAACTTGAAAATCTATTATTTTGGAGTATAAGAAAATATATATTTTCATAAACAACTCAAAAATATATTTTTTGGTGGAAACTAAAAATATATATTTTTCTAACTTTGATCTTAAAAATATATTATTTTTAAAATATATGTGAATATATACATATTTTACCAAATCAAATTATAGGTATTTTTCTATAAAATTTTCTTAAAATATATATATTTCAAGAATATAAAGATGGTGATTTTTAATTGTGCAAAAACAATTTCCGGAAAAATTCACATAAATTAAGTATGAAATACTTAATAAATATAAGAAAATACGTATTCCTATACGTATAAATACATACCGACATACACTACCAACACTTGGTAAAATACCCATATACAAGTATATTCATAAATATGTGAATACAAAATAACATACTCAAAATACAAGTATACCTATACTTGAAAATACGTATATGAGAACCATATGACAAAACGAGTTAAAAATATATTATTTTTGACAAAACCCCCGAATGTTTGCATGGGAATAACATAAGTTAAAATATAATTATTTTAACTAATGTACTACATTTAAAGTTATATATAATTATAAAAATTATATATACACCATACACCAAAAGTGTAACTCAAAGTATACAAAATTCGAAAACAAGTCCTAATAAACAATTAAGACTAAGAGTCGTTACACGACCAAGATGTCTAATAAAATATAGCACATGTCTAGGTAGTGACACGACTCACGGATATCAGCTTTGAGTGCACACGACTACGGACGCAAATTAGTGAGTTCATGTCCCCCTTTTCTCATAACTGTTTTCGGATTTATAACTCTTGGGGGTGGAATGCATGTTTCAATGGTTTGGTTTAGCTAGGAAATGAACTGTTAGATCATGTGGATGGGTAGGCGCACTCTTAAGTGCCATTAATCTTGTTAAGACCGAGGGGCAGGAGTGGTAGATCTATCGGGTGTAGCGAGCACCGCTCATGGGTCCTTGTGTGGCCGCATGTAGTGACTATGTCGTTTCAGCCGGATGGACCGGAGGAATCCGCTAGGTTTGAGTACTTCCATACGCCACCACACATATTAATGTCCTTGCAAAACATTAATGATCCATTCATAGACGCTTAACATACCTGTTCTCAAAAGAATCTCTCAAATGTTTACAAGTTTATTTGGAGCTCACATAAAACGCATGAACTCGCTCAACTTTTGTTGATTGTTTTCAACTTACATGTATTTCAGGAAACTAAATGGATCTTTGGCGTTGGGATTGTTTCAAGAAGTGAATTTCAAGATTAGATGTCATCCACTTTTGAAGGGTTTAATTTGTATATCTTATCCTGGATGAGATATATGAAGCAAAGCCTTGGTTAAACTAGTCTTTTGTTAAAAAGTTCATTTATGGAACTTATTATCTTTTGATGGTTTGTAACTTAACTTAAACTTATGTTGGTTGGAACTTAAACAACTTGTGTTTGTATTGTTTCTAAAACTTATGAATGAGTGCACATCATTTTAGTCATATAGTTGTTTATTATAATCAAATGCAATGAAAACTGATCAAGTCACACGTATACGCTTCCGCAAAAGTCAGGGTGTGACAATCACGGCTAGATGGAAGATGATGAAGGATGATTTTTGGTGGTTGAATAACAGCCAATGAAATGTTGGCACACTTGCACAGGAGATGAATGGGTTCAATGATGTATGCCCCATGTAATTCTAAATGAAAGGGGTTGGTATGAGGTGGGTGGAAGGGCACTCATCACTTGAACTCCTTTAATCCTTGCATTCCAAACCTTTGCCAACGTTCACCTTTCCTCCACTTTCCACCATCTTGCAACGGGTTCACGAAACAATATTTGAGGTTGTGTCTTCGTGTAGCCTGAGTTGGGGCAATGTTCCCGTGAACCCTTGCCAACTCGTGCCAACCCAGGCTCTGCCCCAAGCACCCTTAGAGCTTGCTATTGGCTTGAGCTTAGTCCTTGGCTAAAATTTAAGCCTCATAAAACCTAAAACTTGGCCATTATCTTATAGAAAAAGCTTAATCGAATAATCTTTATTTAAGATAAAGTTATAAAAATAGCCCATTAAGGAATAAAAGCAATGTGCACTAACCATGGATAGTCTATAAGAATTCTCTATAAGACTTTTATATGTTATGATATGTTAAAATATGTTTAAAGCTTTATCCTAGATATGAGATACTAAGGAAAAATAGTGTCAATCGACCAAAGCTTTATCCTAGATATGAGATACTAAGAAAAAATAGTGTCAATTGACAAAAACATATGAGGAGAGCAAGTGCTCAAAGTGCAACGACAGTGATCGTCATTCTTAATGTAAATTCTAAATCTAGTTGGGAGAAAATATTTAGTCGATCAAACTATCGACCATGTTGCTTTTTTACACTTTCGTAAAGTATTCTTTTGAGCTCTTTGATTGTGTATCATGATACATTGTATGACATTGTATCGACTAGGGTTGGCAATTTTACATGAATACACGAATACACGACACGAACCAACACGAAGTTAACAGGTTTCGTGTATGGCCTTAACAGGTATCGTGTACCAAACAGGTAGACACCAGATTACCTGTTAATTTTCGTGTATAAACAGGTTAAATACCTGTTTACCTGTTAGTACAAGATAAGAAATTAAATTAAATAAAACTCATCAGCCATCTGCGTGTGGGTTCCTTAATTCCTTTCTATTTTCATTCCTCATTCAATTCAAAAAAATAAAACCCTAAACTCCCTCTGTAACTCTCAGATAGCATGTCGTGTTCGTGATTTTGTTCGTGTTAACAGGTAATTTTCGTGTATAACAGTCGAACAGTCGTGTTAACAGGTATTAACAGGTAATTTTCGTGTATATCGTGTCGTGTTCGTGTTTGAAAAAAAGGACACGATAAGTTATCGTGTCATGTTCGTGTATGGGATTTCGTGTATCGTGTCTTATCGGGTATACACGATATGCCAGCCCTAGTATCGACCTCGTGAAGTGTGTATATTAGGTGTATTAGTTTTAGTAACTTTAGCACAATTAGGTTAACTTTTAAACACGATTATCTAGTTTTAAATTTATAAAAATGATTTTTATTTAGACTAAATACATACAAAGAGCAGAGAACCCATCGCGTATAGTATAACTTAGATAAAAAAAACCAAGTATCGTCCAAGGATACGCTTGCCCTACTCAACCATCCATGATTATATTGACCAATATTATTTATAGATGGTTTTGTAGACTAAACTAGTAATATATGAATTTTTGAATAAGTCTCTCTTAATCAATATAGTTTATTTATAAATGAGGAAAAAGGTTAAATTGTCTATTTTATATTTTATAAAAATTGGAAGAGGCTCTTGTTAAGGTTACCGTCTTTTCCTCAATCTTGTAACAGTATATTGATAGACTAGGCTGAAGTTGTCGGCTCTATAGGCGCTCCATATGACCATCCCTAGCCTCTCGACTAGTAAACGATATGCCACAACCAGATTGGTTTTAAGTCCATCATGTTTTTATTATCTTTTCGCAAATTAATTAGTTTGTGTTATGTCAAGCCCACAAATGGGATTATGGTTAGGATCTTTTTAATTACCGGGACGATTAATCGTCAAATTTATTAAGTTACCGAAGAAATAAGGTAAATCCACCTTAGATCTTGTTACTTTGCGATCCTCGCGGTTGTATTTCTCTTAAGGGTCCATTCCATCAAGGATATTTTATGGTGCTACATAACACTTTCATCGGTTTCATTAATTTGTCAAATTACCCAAATCCCCATTAACCAACCTTTCTTAAATTTTATCCCCCCCCCCTAATCGGACCTGGTGCATTACCAAAAGCCTCCTTAAGGATCTTGATGTAATATTAGAGGCCTTTTATTAACTCAAGATCCGGTTCGATACCAGAAGTTTGTCTCCCGAATTTGGTTCAATACCAGAAAACCCCTAGTAAGATCTAGTTCAATACTAGAAGCTTAGACCGGATCTGATTAAAGGTACCAGAAGCCATACCCAGTCAAGTTAAGTTAGATTAGATTAATTTTGTTAAATTGTGTTGTTAAGTTAATTTAGTTTTAAAGGAGCCGTGTGCTCCCGTCACAAAAGATAATAAACCAAGAATTAGTAAAAGATAAACACAATTGTTAAATAAAATACTATATTAATAAGATTAACTAATCCAAGAATTTGAGAAGACATAGAGATTTCAACCATATAAAGATCTTAACACTGTTACCCATGGAGATTAGCATACTTCCATGGTTTTCAAGCTCAAGTTCAAGTGTAAGTGTGTAATACGTGTCTTTCAACTCTCATTTATTATATATTGTTAATGAACTAATCCATCGATGCTTTATTCTCAACATGGATGATCAATGATAGAATGTGGAATTCTAACTTTGGAGAGGTTTCGGTCGGCATGAATGCCTTCCCTAAGGATAACCTCTCATCTTCCAAGCAAATGGAGCTTAGGAAGCATCATAATGATGGCATACACGGACATTAATGCACTAAGGTCCATGGATCATCCAAACTATCCAAGGAGTTATGGCCTTCAAGGAAGAGAGAACAAGGCCTCGAAGGCGCAAGTCTATTAGCCTTGAGGCACAAAGAACCAGGGAATTAGAGAGTAAAGAAATGTATGATTGAAATGAGAGGGCGAATCCACTATTTATAGGGGTCTGAGAGGCAGGTATGTATAGCCATGCATGGTGAGGTTGTTCCTTGTACTGTTGTCCCCCAGAAGATATCTTTTTTTGTCTCCATGTGGTATTATGCACGGACGTGTCAACATTTGCATGATCGTGGATAGGACACATATCCCGACAGGTCCCACTATAGGTGTACTACTTATCTCCTAATTTTTTCTTGTCTGATTTGTCTTTAGTGGGAGGCACGACCGTGTAGGATCGTTTGCACGACCAAAACGAGTCGTTCAGAAGAGTTCTAATCAATACGAGAGGCGGAAACAAACGTATCGACTTTGAATCAGCTTGATATACACTCTAATTGTCTTGTTTATTGATATAACAGCGTTTTACAGCCTGGAGACACTTCGGCAGCACCTCGGTACCGGAATCACAAAGTTACAAATGATTTGAACAAGGCACCTATATATAGGCTGTCCATTCCGCACGAAACAGGTCCATACGAAATGGCCTTGCCATTTCGTGCGAAATGGTCTCTTCCTACATTTTCTCGTTTTTCGTGCCCTGATCTATCTATCTAAATACAAGACTCGATACAAGACGAAGTTGACAGACATATGCACCAACAGACTCCCCCTTGGATGTTGACGAAGTCTTCGGTGTCGAGTCTTCGGTATGTCACATCTTCAGTCTTGATCAGTCATCGTGCTCTTCCAAATTATCTGACAGTGTAAGCATCCTCAATCTCTTTCTCTTCTCCAGGATCTCAATCTAACTTTATCTTCTCTTGATCAGATCTCTTGATTCCTTAAGTTCTTCAAAATTAGCAGCTGGCATGATCATCAAGATTTGAATCTGGCTCTTTGTCATTCAAACTCCCCCTTGAATGTTGATCCTGGCTTTAAAGTCTTCAGACTCCCCTTTTGCTAGCAGACTCCCCCTTAAAACGTTCTGGGATCGCAATCTGACATAGCATTCCACAGGATCAGGTCGTCTCCTGGCTCTTCGTAGCAACAGGATCAGGAACCTGGCTCAAATCTGCACATCTTCAAGAGTCGAAGCCTGACTAACCTGCACAGACTCTACCTCAAAATAAATTTCACAAATTTAATGATTTGACAAATTTATATACCATTTGTAGAATCAATCAAAATGATTTTAACATTTATAATTTCTGATGACCACTTGAAAGAATAACATTTATATTTGACATTTTCATTTTGAAATCTTTTCTCATTTTAAACAAACTCTCCCAACCCTGTTGTTCATCATGTTTAGCACTCGGAATTTTGAAAATCAGCTCTCCAACATCAGTTGTCGAAAATCTTTTTGTATTTTCAAAAGTTTATGCTAAAACACTCCGAAAATCTTTTTAGATTTTTGATTTTAATGAAAAGCTGTAAAGAAATATTTACAATCTAGGATTATATTGTCTGTAAATATTTTTGTGAGTTTGTGTAAGAGGATCATATCAGTTTTTGAGATAAATCACTAACACCGTTAAGCTTTAAACATTTTAAGTTCTAAACGATTCACTTAGATTGTCAGTATACTGATCCACTTAAATTTTCACACAAATTTCAACTATTTCGAGATATGAGATTAATGTTTTAGAAACTTAAACTTATTCGCGTGTCCCACCTCAGAATATACTCCCGTATCTAGACTCCTATATTCAGTCTTACAGGTGAATGTACACTAATGATATCTGTAAGGGGTTAAATGCGAAACCATGAGAGCTCTGGCTATTGCTTCTGCAAAATCAGAGAGATGATGGTTCGACTTTAGGTGTGTTCCCTTTAGAGAATCTTTTCTTCAACAGCACATGATTAACATTTTTCAATGTTTCATCATTTTTTATGTTGATGGTGAGCTTTAAGATTAAAGCAATGTAAAGTATTATACGAGGACTAGGCTATTGCTCCCGCAAAATCAGAAGTCCAGGTATAATACCCCAGATATCACCACGCACAAAGACCTAGTATGTCAGAAATAGAACGCCCTTCAAACAAGATTTCGGGGGTTACCCATATATCCGAGAGATGTTCCCCACGAGATAAGCAAGTTTGATATTTAGGTTTATATCTCAAACACAATCTACTGAATGTATAAAAACCTACTGGCATATCATCAGTGAGACCGTTTATCACATTTGACTTTCCAATTCTTTAGCGTGCTGTGATTGTCCACTGATATACTATCATTTCCTCTTTTTCACAACAAAACTCATTTTGAATTTTTTCAATGTATTTGGATTTTTAGGATTTTATCATGTTTTTGGATTTTTTCAAATTTTCGAAATTTCTAAAATTTTTACTCCCCCTAAAATCAAAATATGTTTCAATTTTGATTTTCTGGGAAAATTTGAAAATGTAAAAGCAATAAACTGTACAAAGTAAAGTGACAAACTAATGTGAATTGCTTCAAATCGCCATCCACTTGTCATAAACAATCAGAATTCCCCCTGACAACAAACTATTTTCCCATTATGATTTCAAAACACTTAAGTTTGTTTTAATCAAATGGTTTTTCCAGAAAATAAGTTTTGTTGGGGTTTCATCACATTGTCTTTCAACCACTTGTAAAAATTTAACACTTGTAATTTTCTTACAAAAACATTTTTCCAAGAATGATGTCGATTCATGCTCCACGATTACCAATTTGGGAGCTCCGGCAAGTCAGGATTTTTACATATGGAATACAGACACCCAAGTCTGACCAGCTTTAGGTGTGACCTTTTTAGTTTCACTTGGGTTTTGAACATTTCTTTTTTCTTCATAAAAATCTTTCACCCCTTTGGCCTTACCCTCGACCATTTTCCCAAAAATATGTTTCACTTTTCCATTGAATGCTTTTTCGACATCAAATTCTTTCTTGTCAGAATAGAATTGATTCGAAATTTCCACTTTCCCAACCTTTGATTTTAAATTTTCAGCCCGCTATGGTGGAAAGTTGACATCATCCATTGGCGGTACTGAATTTTCACTTTTTACCTCAACTTGTGGCTCCTCTGACTTTGACGAGTCAGATTCATCGCCAGATTTAACATCTGTTTTCTTAGCAACCCACGTTTGGTTGTTAAGATTCACTCTTCTTTTGTAAAATCTTTTCGAATATTCACCAACTTCATATGTTGAGTTTTTAAACACTTTGAATTTTTCAGTTGGTGGTTCAGTTTTATCAACAACTTTCTCTTTGAGTTTAGAAACAACTTCCTGTTTTGTGTTGGTAGCCTTTGGACAATTCCAAGCAATATGACCAACTTCTTGACATCGGTAACAGGTTCTTGTCTCCTTTCTCTGTTGAACTCCATTCCTCATTCCTTCTTGCCTTTTCGCAATGAATTCTTTGTTTGATTGCTTCCAGAATGAGCTCTTTTCTTCTTCCTCAGAACTTGACCCTGAAACAAATATTGTTTTTGTTTTAGAAATTTTCTGATTTTTATGATTTTTGGGTGGAATAAAACCCAATCCCTTCTTTTTGAAATTACTGTTATGGTTTGGTTTCTTTCGATAACCTGAACCAGAACTGTAACCCTTTTTCTTGTTTAATCTTTGTTGAACTCTTGAGGTGTACTCTTTAGGTTTTTCAGAAAGATTTACATCTTTTATTTCAGAAATATTAATTTCTGTTAGTTTGAAAACCTTTTTGATCATTTCAGTTTTAACCCCTCTTATTGGAAATTCCTCATCAGAAAATAATTTGTCTGAATCATTCAAAGTATATGCCACTCTGATTGGTTCGTCATTCAAATTAGATTCTGATAACAGAAATTCTTTATTGTAAACCCTTTTGACCGACGATTTTGGACTGTCAACTGATGATGAACTCGAACTCTCGGATTCGGATTTTGACTCTGACTCCTCATATTTATCCAACACCTGATCGACCACTTTCTTTATTAACTCAGACTCATGATCAGTGTCAGACGATGTGAACGTGACGTCAATGTTTTCTGGTAACTCATCAGTTGTTTCAGACTTTAACTTTATATTGATAGCCTTTTTGACTTGTTCCTCATTTGGTTTTCTGGGAGAATAACCTTCCCAGATCAGAGGCGGACACTTGTTATAATTTGCACTTTGTTTCTTACCAGTATCCTTCTCTTCAGTCTTCTTTTCTTGAAATGCTTCAAAACCTGCAATAGTTGGATAAATTCTATCAATCAAATAATCAGAACTTGAATAACTTTGCAGCAATCTTCTGATTCTTTCATTTTCTATCTTTTCAGTCTCCAACTCCTGCTTCAACTTAGCACACTCTTCAATATAGTGATTGATAGCCTTTTGCTTAGACATCATCACTGCATTCATCATGGTTAATGCATCTTCTCTTTCTGAGTTTGTCTTTTGTAGACTATTCACTGTTCTGTTCAACACATCATACGATTCTTTCACATACTTGACATCAAACAATAATTTTTCTTTCATCTTGTCAAGCTCACTAAACTTCTCATCTTTCTCTTCACACTGTTTGCATGGTTCCAAACATTTTAGACAAGGTTTCGTGATCTCAACAATTTTCTCAACTTCGATAATCTTTTCAACTTCAACTATCTTTTCAACTTCAACTATCTTTTCAGCAACTTTAACTCCTTCACTCTGTTCATGCTTCTCTTCCTGAGCAACATTCTCACATTTTACCTTTTTCTGTTCTTTTGCTGCTCGCTTCTCCTTTAGTTTCTCCAATCTATCTGCAAAATAAAATTTAAAACATTCAGGAGATAATTGAGTTTTTCCAATGTTTATTTGTATTTCTTCTTCATCGTCACTGCTATCAGTTGATGATTGATCAAAGACTGTTGTCTTTTCTGAGCTTTCTTCTGAAGACACAGACTCTCCATCTTGATTTTTCTCACTGTCGGTAAACACATCCATCCACTCTTTCATCAAATCTGGTTCTTGAACTATTTGTGCAATGAATGCTCCAAGCTTTGTATAAGCCGGAATGTATTTGTCCCAGCTAAAACCTTCTACCATTTTTTCATAATCTTGATTAACCAGATAAGCTTTCTTCTTTCCATCTTCAATAGCATGGGATGATGACGGTTGTTGAGCAACTTATTGATATATAGCTTTCCGATAATAATCATTATTCCCGAACGGATTCTGAGCTCCACCTGCTTCTCGATTGGTACATTCCCTCCTAAAATGTCCTTTTTCCCTGCATCGAAAACAAGTAACTTTAGATTTATCAAAACCTAAAGTAGAAACATTAGCATCACGGAAGTCATCTCTTCCTGTAATCAGCTTAAATTTTTCAGCTCTCCTCAACACACTTGCTAAACACCACTTAATATCCATAAGCTCCATTTCCTCAGCATCGATCTGATCGTAATCCTCTTTTGTCAACATAGGATTTCCGATCCTTCCTGCAACCAAACCCTCATATGATTCTAACACTGTAGCTAGTAATGCCATATGACCTTTAGCGACTTCTTCAGAGAAATTTTGACCATTCTGAAGATGCAACGCGATGTTGCAGTGTAACACATGACCATTACTGTGGTTTGAGCTTTGGAACTGATGACTTGAGGTTGAAACATTCGGATTAACATTCGAGTATAAAGAAATCCACTGTTGCTCATTGAACTTTGATTAACTGATCCGGATGAGTTTTCTGCACTGAAAGCGGTTTGGACCTTCGGACTTGCTTCAACATTCTGAACATTTCCTTTGTAATACATCTTGATGTCTTGTTGACCACTTGGATTGTTCATTCTAGCAATCTTTTGTTGTTCAAGATCTTGTCCTTCAAGTTTTTCAATGAACTGAGAAATTGTCAATTTATCATATTCTCCAGTGTTCTTTAAGATCATCAGATATGTACCCCATTCTTTCTGAGGTAAAGCATCAGCTAATTTTTCAACCCATTCTTCTCGATCTTTGTTAATATCTAACAGTGACATTGATCGAACCAAATGACAATATCTTTCAATCAGTTTCTTTGTAGATTCACCCTGCAAGCCAGTAAACAAATCAAATTCTTTCTTTAATAATGATTTCTTACTCCTGATCATCTCCGTACTTCCCTCAAACTTAATTCGAAGTGCTTCCCAAATCGAACGTGAAGTATCATCATTTTTTCTGCTTTGTACATGTCTCTCTCTTTATCCGCCAATTCAGAAATAGTTTTGATAACTCTCACATCTGTACGAGGTTTAACATACTTTTTCTCAATACACTCCCAAGACCTCAAATGATTTGCTTGAACCCAATTTTCAAATCGGTCTTTCCAACCATAGTATTCTTCAATGCCCATCAACTTTGGAGGTTTTTGTAATGTTCCTGTTTCATTTTCCATGTTCACACTCTGAACAATGGTAACAGGAGTACTCGGGGCAGTAGCAAACGCGTTGTAAAACTCTTCTTCCATGATTTGGTATAAAATTTCACAAACTCAGCTTTCAAACGAAATGGCAATATCTCAAACGAAATGGACAAGCGAACTAGTTCAAACGAAATGAACTAATCTCAAGCGAAATGGATGATTTCGTACGAAATGGCAATACTTTCAAACGAAATGAAGCAACTTGATGTGAAATGGTTGATTTCGTGCGAAATGGGATCTACACTGTCCAATCCGTACGAAATGATGCTGATGTCATCCAATCGGCCATGATTTTGTCAAATTGATCAAGTTTTAGGTTGATTTTAGGTCTAATTCTTTCAAGGATTTGTTAAAACAGTGTTACGCGTGTTATGTGTGAAATTCAATCCATTTTAACCGTAAAATCTTGTTAATTTTGAAAAAGAAGGTGTAGAAGTCAAAATTTTGATAAAATCAAGCTGAATTCGGTAAGAACTCTTCCTCCTGGGCTCTGATACCACTTGTAGGATCGTTTGCACGACCAAAACGAGTCGTTCAGAAGAGTTCTAATCAATACGAGAGGCGGAAACAAACGTATCGACTTTGAATCAGCTTGATATACACTCTAATTGTCTTGTTTATTGATATAACAGCGTTTTACAGCCTGGAGACACTTCGGCAGCACCTCGGTACCGGAATCACAAAGTTACAAATGATTTGAACAAGGCACCTATATATAGGTTGTCCATTCCGCACGAAACAGGTCCATACGAAATGGACATGTTCCATTTCGTGCGAAATGGTCTCTTCCTACATTTTCTCGTTTTTCGTGCCCTGATCTATCTATCTAAATACAAGACTCGATACAAGACGAAGTCGACCGACATATGCACCAACAGACCGTGTGTTATACTTTTTTTTCTTGCCCACCACACTTATCTGATCTTTGCTAATTTTCCAAAAGGAGGGTTGAGGCGGCTAGCTATGTAGTTAATATCCCAATATATCAGTGATATATCGGTTATCGGTCCCCTGCCAAGATATCGGTGCAAAATTTCGGTCTTAATATCGGTACCGATAATATCAACAATATTGACAAATATTTGACCAATATTGGACCGATATTTGACCAATATATCATTGATTTTCTCGATATCAGTACCTTTCTTCTTAGTTCTACCATTCATCTTTCTTCTTACTGTTGTTATTAGTTGAAGAAACACCAGATCTAAATGACCGAAATCAGTTCAGATCTGGGGGTAGAGTTTCTGCATAAAATGGTTAATCCTCTCGCCGATAACTGCTGGACACTACTTCACTGGAAATCACTACAAAACAGAAACGCCATTAGCCTCGCCACGGGGAGAATGGGGGTTCTCTTCATGACCACCCTCCGGTGTGAGAATAAGTACAGTGATCTGAAGAAGATGAAGTAGTAAGAGTGAAAGTAAGTGAAAAGTGAATGAGAGACTTGTATTTGAATTCTTGTATTTATAGCCGAATTTGGCGCCAAAAATATCACGGAGGAAATAACGGAATCTTCTTTTCCGTTAGCAGTTAACTCCCCATCCCTGCACACGGATCGCGAATTTGATCAACGGCTTGGGTGATGCCACGTGGAAAGTAGCTTGATCTAGATATGCATATAAATTGTTGCCATCATCGTGATTTAGATGAAGGTTTTGGATATTGCCACGTCACATTCGGTTATAACCAAATGAGGCTATGCATGATGAACATTTAATGCCTTCTAGAAGATCTACAGTTGTAAACCTTTGATCTTTTGCCACGTGTCCATTCTGTTATAACAGAAAAGATTCCTTTTGTTCAAGTCCTTATTTTATGCGCGCGGATATGTTCAAGACTTGTCTTTTGTTGTTAAATCTTCAAGCTTAACTGTACCCTTGCGCGGGTCCGCGTAAGGGTGTTAATTGAATATTTGTCTTTCCTTTCTCCGGCGCATAGTCATTGAGGACTGATCTTTCCAAATCCTTCTTAAACTCGTTGCACGGCCACGCAAGGTTTGTTTTAAGATGACTTTGGAGTATAATCATGGTATGGTCCTCTGCACTTGCGCAAGGTTTGTGGGACCATACCCCTTCATTAGTGTTTTAAGTGTTAGTTGTTAGTGTCAAAGACGAGACATCAAATGTCTAACCACATCATGAGAGAATAATGAAAGAATGTACTGAGTGTATTGAGATGAAATACACAAACGAGATTCATGTCGACATACTTTGTTAGAAGTCATTGAAAAATTCACAAGTGTGAATTCTAACATATGAAAGAAAAATTACTATATGTTATTGTATACCTTAATAAATCTTGCGAGATTTGTTCCGAGTGATCTATACGTAGATGCGTCTACCACTTGATTATTGTTAGAACTATATGGAGATTTTACCTTCGTTTGGGAGAGCATCCTAAATATACATATCTCATAATAAATAACAATAAATGTGTGCAAATCACTTATGGCAAAATTATGAATGCCATGTTGTTGAGTGTCGATCTAGTTGACTCTATGTCACACATAATAGTGATTGTAGACGAGGCACATTCATCTTGTTGGTGATGAATGTGTTCACCAAGTGACTTGGATTAAGACTTATGTTTAAGTCCTTATGAGTCAATGGTAAAGCGTTGAAGATCAAAGGTAAACAAATCATGTTCCTTAATTGAATGATAAAATTTAGCTATGTGCTTTATACAATAATTTGTGGGACCTTCCTAATTATTGATGTTTTAGGATTATGAATAAGTCTCATTATTTTGTCTTAACAAGGAATGAATGTTGCAAAGTGATATTATGATATCCTTAGAGTTGTGAAGAATCAGAATGATGCATCTTCTGTTCACATGTTAAAGTATTGTAGTCTAAAGCATGCTAGACTAGTACTTGGTTAATTATGGGTCTTGACAGAGATTAATTAACTACAAACATTCAAATGTGTATGAACACAAAAGAATTTGTGTATAGACAAAGTTGAGGGAGAATTTTCATTCATTATAAGGAAAATACATGTAACTTTTGAAGAGGTTGTTCGAAAAGCTAATGAGGAGAACTCATTGTCTAGACTTATTCTAGATGTTAAATTAGAATTATTCTAAGTTGGTGACAAACTTATGACAATGGCATGTGTTGCTTTGGTAAGCTCGGAAGCTTATGTAAGCTAATGCAATATGAGTTGAATTCACTGACGCAATGAGGTTGATCTTGTTCAATTATATGTGTATAAATGTCGCCATAAGTGAAGTAACAGAAATGTTGATCAAATGGCAAGAAATGTGGGGGAGGATCCATTTAAGAAACAACCATATGAGGGTATGTAGAAATGGTTTTCACTACCCATCTGGATGTTATCCAATAACACTTAAATGTGGGGGTGTCTTGCATTTGTACCATGATATTTTGG
Organism: Helianthus tuberosus; assembly: GCA_030545235.1. Classification (NCBI taxonomy): domain Eukaryota; kingdom Viridiplantae; phylum Streptophyta; class Magnoliopsida; order Asterales; family Asteraceae; genus Helianthus; species Helianthus tuberosus. The sequence continues at coordinate 153,592,262 of CM060397.1, read as the reverse complement.
CAATAAGGATTTTGTAATCTAATATAACATTGTAAACAGACGACTAAGCGGAGGACACAAATGTCGTAGTGCATAATGGAGATGTGTTTACCTTAAATGATAAATATATTATTCTAAGACAAATATTATAACCAGATTCAGGTGGCCACTGAGGTTATAGTCTTAGAAGTTGACAATAGGCAATGTTAACTTTCGAGTTACGAACACGTCATGACAATTGATCTTAACTGCAAAGTTATCTTTAGTGACTTGTCAAAGACAAAGATAATGTTATGGATCCAACAACCTGAGGGTTTATTAGAGATCAAGTTGTGGAATGAGACTAAAGCCAATGGAAAAAGGTTGTGTGAAGGAAACCTACCTTAGTTGATTGGAGATCCCAAGATCTAAGTTCAATAGGACAATGAATTCATATGCCTAAGGGTGGTCACTATGGGGGCATAGCTGATATGCATAAGCTAGTATATATGGTCATATATACCCTCTAAAGGATAAAAGGGTGTTTAAATACGTCCTACTTCATTCCAATGAAATTTAGTGACAAATTGTGAGGCTAAGCATATTATGTGGTAAATGATTTTGCGTAATCATGGTAACCACGATTCTTTTAATGATTTAAGGAGAATCACCTATGTTAGAGAGAAGTGGGATCGCTTCGAATGGAATTGGGGGCACAATTCCTAGAGCTCTCGCAGAACCAGGAAAGTGTTCCACGACCATTATTGGACACGACTATGAGGGGATGACCCGACTAAGGAGAGTATTGTGTGAAGTGTATTGTCGTCTACATAAATGGGGGTTTGTTCAAGGACATCGTGTTTACAAACCGCTAGGAGGCTAAGTATGCTTCACAATGGAAAGTTCAAAGGGACATCTACTTATCCGGCAATCTTCAACTGTCGAGGTTACATTGGAAACTTTGTGTGTTTTGAACGATCTCCATTCATGTGGGGGTTTGTTGGAAATTTGGTGAATGGATATTTAATAAATTTATAATTTAATGAAATTATAAATATTAATGAGACTTATCATATGGTGAATTAAAGACTAAACTCTTGAGTAGAGTTTTTATATCTTTTAATTATAGTCTTTATGTCTAATTAGTGAGATTTTTCACTCATCCTCAACTCTTGTAAAATAGTAGGCTATGTGCCTCATTTGAGATGAACAAAACTACAAGAAAAATACATGTAAATGCATGAAGAAAAATGATGAGCACTTAACTAACTAGAGAGAGGAGTACTCTCTACTCCTTTTCCACCACCATCACATCCTATTCGTTTCATAAGTTCTAACACTATAAGTTTATAACCTCGGGCACGTGGCCATCTCCAGCAGTATAGACTGCTTTGGCTGTTGTGTCCTGGGAAACAGCCGTGTCGTCTTTGGTAGAGGCACAGAATCTGTTTTAAGGGAAGCGTGTTGAATACGTGCCTCAGCTACAACCGTCAACATTTGTTTGTTCTTTTTTGTAGGAAATTATTGTACAAGAAGACGTGGTTCAAGACTCCGTTGAAGCCTACACAACGGATTGAAAACACAACACACCATACAAGAAGACGCGATTCAAGAGTTCTTTGAAGACCATAGTTTGAATCAATTCTGATACATATGTTGTACTATAATTTATTTCATTATGATTTATAGTTGTACTATTTCAATTTAAATCCAACGAATTTTGCAAATCAAACAAGTTCTTAAAAGTTGTATTGTAATGGTTGCCTTCAACATAATATTTCTACTTACAAAAGTCTTTTAAAAGTTAATGTGTTTGAAAAAAAGCTTTGTTTGAAAAAAAGCTTGAAACGTTCTTTCAGGGTTTGTGTAGTTAAATTGCTTACCCTAAAAGCTATGATGTCATTTAAATTTTAAACAACATTTTCATTTCATGCTTTCATATTTAATCATTTTAAAAAGAATTGTGGATTCAACTAAAAATAACGTATTTACTTTTGAAAAAATCAGATCTTGAAATAGTTTTTTTAAATATAATTATAAAGTCATGTATAGTCTAAATTGATTTCAATGAGTTAATATAACTCGTCTCGTCTACACAACCTTTTTACGTCTCAATTAAAGACTTAAATATGGTTTTCAAAAAGGTCATCTTGTAAAGTGTATGTCAATTTAATTGTAAAAAATAATATAAAATGTTTATATTATAAAATATAATTTACGAGTTCAATAAAAAAGAGGGGTTGGAAAACTATTGATGAGTGCAATAGAAAAGGGAAATGGAATTGATTGCATATATTGTGTTTTAGTGGGATACAATCAGCAAAATCTTTACTTTTGTTTGAATCAAGCCACTCTAAACACTACCATCACCACATGCAAGAGAGATAAGGTTCTTTTCTTTGACCTTTTGCTCACATTTATACACAATGGCAATTACAAATGGGGGAAAAGAAAGAATACACATCTTATGTTTAGTTTACATTTGTCACCAACATCAATGTGTATGGAAGTAGTAATACTTATATGAGAAGATAGAATAAGATGATTGTAACATCAATTGCCAAGGTTTTTACATAAAAACTTCTAAAGTTTTGTAGAAATTATGAAGAGTGTATGGATGGAGAGTTTCATAAGTTCGGTGACATTCGTATGTCCCAAAGTTTTTACGATTTGTTAGAGGGCGAATCTATAAGTTACACCATCACCAATGCAAAGTGTTAAATGCACCCACAAACATGTTTAGTAAGCTGACACGTCAGATTTTCATAAATGCATCAAAAACACTCATTTTCACTCCAACCATACAAACATTCTTAACAATACTTATATTTCCACATCATCACCACATTTTTATTTATACTAGCGGTAAGACCCGTGTGCAAACACGGGTCGTTTCTTAGAAAACCATGCATAACAAATATAAATGATGAATATAGTTATATTTATATAGACTTATAAATAAAATAAATAAATAAATAAGTCAGTCGGTAAATACTTAAAGTTTAGAGTATAAAAACTTAAAGTTTAGATTGTGCTGAGTCTTGTTTTTCTTCCATAAGTGTCTGAAGAACCATTTTGATGATGTATTCTTCTTGAGCCTTGTCTTCTTTTGTTAATTCATCCATCTGCTTTTGTTTCTTTCTTTGATAAAGGATGGTAGCATGTGGAGCAGTGGGTCTCCTGATTGGCAATTTTTGTTGTTTGACTGGAACCATTGCTTCCGGATAATCAGCCTTTTTAGGAGCAGTTGGATCTCTCTTCCTTAACTCTTCCAACCTTTTGTAGGTAGCTAACACCTTTTCTTCTGTCCACCTTGTAACCTGGTTCCTTGACCCATAATCAGCAGTTATCAGCTCTTCTTTCATTCTTTTCAGTTTCAAGACCCTTTCCGGTACATTTTTCTTGTAATTGGCCCAGACTGGAAGAGTTTGCTTTACCTTGTCTTGAATCATCTTTTGAATTCTGGATGTCTCCTCTTGCAGTTCACTGATGGTCCATTCTTTGTATTGATACTTTTATGCCCTGTACTTCTTGTATGCCATGATGTATTCAATATAGTCATTTCTCATGCTTTCATCATCTTTTTCTGATAATTTCTGACAAAGGACTTTTGAGAACTGCTCTAAAGTTCTAACTTTGGTGAGCAGGTATTGCAAATTTCTTTGAATCTCTTTGTCAGACTTTCCCTCTGTGTCTCTTTTAGATATATCATCTGCTTGTTAGACCTTTATTTTGAGATATTCTTCTATATTTCTTGGCAAAGGATAACCTTGAACTGATGAGAGTTTCCTCTTTTCAGGATCATCTTCATAGTAGAAGGATTTGATTTCCTCCCTGACTGTTGGAAGATCTAGAGGATATTGTACTCCTGCAGGGACAATGGCAGTGTTTTGATTGAAGGGTTGAACTGAAGATAATGGAACAGGGTTTGGAATGGTGACAAGGGACAGTGGTTGTGTAGATGTTAGAGTTGGGGAAATGTCATCTTCCAGTACAATGTTTGTTATCCTTCTCCTTTTGTGCTTTGGAGAAGTTGGTGGTGTATTTGTGGGTTGAGTGGCAGTGATTGAAGTAGTGGGTATCTGACTAACAGCTGTTGAAACAACTGGTGTTTCAACCACTGTTGTCACTACAACAGTTGATGTGTCAACTGTTGTTTTCTGCTTTTTGGCAGGTGGTTTTTATGGTGGTGATATTGTTTTTGGTATGGCAATGGATTGAGTGTGGGTTGATGTAGTAGTGATGGCAGTTGTTGGGATAACATATGTTGAAACCACTGAAGTACCAACAACTGTTGATACAACGGGTGTTTTAACATCTGTTGGTTTGGAGGTTTGATGAGAGAAACTTTTGGGGATTTGAGGAGTTTGTTTGGTGGCTTTGGAAGGTGTGGTTTTGGGTTGGCTTACTTTTCTGGTAGGTTGTCTTCTTTTAGGTTTAGAAGTACCCTGCTCTTCTTTTTCCATCAAAAATTTCTTCTCCTCCTCAAACCTTTTAGACCCTTTTATTTCCATTGACTCTTTCATGTTTGCCTTTAATGCAGCAAATGCATTTTGAGTCTCATCAACCTTTTTGGAACCATCTGGCCTTGGGATTTCTACCACAAGTTTGGACATTGAATCTGGTGGCATGTATAAACCATCTTCTTTTCCCTTCTTCCCTTTAGTTTTCTCCCCCTTTTGGCATCATCAGGATTTTTAACATAGATGATTGAAGGAGGAGCAGTGCCAGTGGTTTGAAGCAGATGAGCTTTAATAGCTTTGATATCTGCTTGAGAATCTTTGTACCTAGCTTCCATGACATTTCTGACCATTTGAAGTTGAACTTCATGCTGTTGATCTGCATATTGTCTTTGTTTGTGAAGCAGAGGTTGAAACAGATGCCATAGCTCAGCAGGGGATGGAGCAGATGTTGCAGATGGTGCAGCAGTGGATGTAGCCTTTTGAGCTTGTAACAACTGTTGCAGCATAGTTTTGATATCTGCAATAGATGTGTCAAGTTTATCAACCATCTCCGTCAATTCTTTGTATTTTAAACCATCACCCAAGTTAATGGGATCATCTGATTTCCCACCAGTGGTGGTTGTATCAGTTGTTGACTTAGGAAAAGTTTCCCAAAAATCATCCACTGATGCCCCTTGTTCTCGGTACTGGGGACTTCTTTCTTCAGCAGAGGTTACCATTTTAAGGTCACCAGTGTATAATGGAAACACACCAGTGGACACTATGGTTCCCAAAGAAGAAATTTCCTTCAAGGGAGTCTCACTAATGAAACTACTGTCCAGGTGTAAACCAGTGGGTTCAACACCTGTAGTAGCTGCTCCACTTGAACAACTGACAGGAATTACTTGTAATTCCTGCAGTGTAGCCTCCTCAACTGTTGGTGGGTTAGTAGAGATAGAGACACCAGACTCAGTCACTTGTTGTGGTATATTCTCATTGACAGGTGATTGAGAAGAACTGATTTGTATCTAGGCTATATCAAGTGCATCCAACAGAGGTATCATTGATAGTGGGAGTTGTGCAGTGACGATAGGGATAGAAAGAGAATTTGCCCCGAGAGCTGGGCTGTCGAAGATAGATTCAAGTGAATCCATTGCTTCATATTGTGGTGTCCCTGTTGATACAACCTGATCCTTTTGAGAGGATGCAGGAGGAGTTTTAGGCTCAGGTTGAGATCTTTCTTCCATCTGCTGTGAGGAAGTAGCAGCAGTGGTTTCAGGTGACTTTTGTGTTGTCACATGTGTTACCTCTGGGATCTCATCTTCCAGAGTCACCTTTTTGGTGGGTTTGGGGCGCTTTTGGATAGTTTTCTTTTTGGTCTTTTGGTGATTTTTGGTGTGGGTTTCACAGCACTGGTTATGCTGCTGTGATCACCAGGAGCAGTGGGCTCAACAGCAGGGGCCTGAGGAGCAGTTGTTGCTGCTAAATTCTGCTCAGGTACCTCTGTTTGTGTTTTTGAAGGTTTTGACAGCCTTGTGAATGTTTCAGAAGTTAGGCTGTTTATTTGAATATGATTTCCTTGGATAAACACATGTGCATTATCCTTTGAAATTTTCTTTTGAAGATAAAAACTTAAAAACCTTGGAAACAATAAAAATGATTTTTTATTAACATTCTTAACCATAAAATTGAAAATCTCCTGAGAGTAGTTAAAATTTTCTTCAGCCATGATAGCATAGCCCAGGTATTGGATTTTCAATGTTATTTCATTAAAAGCTATTGTTTTATTTGACACACACATGAGGAGGGTATGGAATAAAAATCTCATGGTAGATGGAAAACTGCCCTTTTGTAAAGTATCCTTTTTCATTTCTTCTTCATACCCTCTCTCAATGAAATCAGTTTGGTACTCTGTTTTTGGGAAAGAGCTTTTACCTACAAGATCATTGATTTCAAAAACCTCTGAAATGGTTTGAGGTGTGATGGTAACTGGAATTCCCCTTATTGATGAAGTAATAGCTAAGGTCTTTTTGTCCTTAGTTTCAAGCTTTGCATTTTTCCAGAACTCTCGTTGGGTATCCAGGTAGATGGTTTCATTGCAGGTCAACAAAGTTTTGTACTTTGAAGATGAAAGTGCATCAATCACGGAATGAAAATCTGTGTTTTGACTTGTTTTTGCAAGTGTACACAGGTAGTTATGACGGGTTTTGAATGGAAGATCCATGATGAATCGAAGGTGGTTAAGAATGAAGGAAGAAGATGAGTGATTTGAGAGAATTTGGTGAAAACTGCTTTTGAAAGGAATTTTGAATTCGACTCGACAGTGAAAACCCTGTTTGGGGTTTTGATCAGGGTTTTATAGGTGGAAAAAGTGAATGCTGACGTGGCAGCGGTTACAAAAGATCATCTGCTAAGTATTGTCCACGTGACAACATCTGATGAATAATGGATGACAATTGTTAGGAAACCACTGATGAATCAATATCAGTGGTTTACAGTGCTGAAAATGAAAACAACGGCTGACTATAACTATCAGTGGATAGCCTATCAGTGGATTAAAACACTGAGGTCTAACAACAGTCATTAACAAAGAAAATGAGAGAACAGAGGTTGACTTTCAGCAGTGGATAATATTCAGCAGAACAGATGTTTGAAACAAACAGTGGTTATGGCAGACTTTTAAGGATTTAATGAAAATTTTCATTTTTAGCTATTTTTAAGGATGAATTTTTGATTTTCTAAAAACATTTTAATGCTTTTATTCATAGAAAAACAGGATTTTTCCTGTTATTCCATGTTCAGCATGCCAATCCTTGAGATCAAGCTTTCAAAGGTAGATGTGTCTAAATCCTTTGTTAGAACATTTGCCAGCTGATCTTTAGTTGGAACATGGTGCAGAGAAATCAAACATTTTTCATAGCAATCCCTCACAAAGTGATGTCTGATATCAATGTGCTTGGTGGTTGAATGTGAAACTAGATTTTTGATGATATTTTCTGTTGCCTGACTGTCCAACACGAGTGGTGTCTTTAAGGCAGTGATACCAAAATCCAGCAGTTGATTTTGAAGCCATAGCAGTAGGGCTGTATAGCTTGCAGCAGCAATATACTCTGCCTCAGCAGTGGATGTTGAAACAGCTGCTTGCTTTTTGCTTTTCCTTCAACCTCCACAAAACACTATTTTAACCCAACAGTGATTTTAAACCACTGTTTTAACCCAACAGCAGTTTCAACCATAGTTTTCTCCACAACAAATACATTTAACCCAACTGTGGTTTCAAACATATTTTTCCTCCATCTGTTGACCAAAGTCAACAGATGTATCAACTACTATTTTATTTTCAAGCATGTTCCTTCTAAAAAAAACAATATTTTAACCCAACAGTCGTTTCAATCCCCTTCAACCTCCACAAAACACTATTTTAACCCAACAGTGGTTTTAAACCACCGTTTTAACCAAACAGTGGTTTCAACCACAGTTTTCTCCATAACACTCTGCTTTATCTCAACAGTAGTTCCAAACATCTCTTTTCATCCATCTATTGACCAAAGTCAACAGATGTATCAACCACTGTTTATTTTCAAACATTTGTTCCAAATAACAGAGCTTTGATCATTTAAACAGGCCTTTGCCAATATTACAAGCTCTGTATAATAAACAAAGTTGAACCATATTATGTTTATCAGCATAAACTCCTATAGACCATGAATAACCACTTGAACCATAATTGTTTACGCTACTGAAATTTATTGTTCTCCATGACTCACGACGTCGTGAGTAAACACGAGCAGCAGCTACATTACGGTAACATCTGATGTTCAGCACTTTCAAATCGTTGAAATGATCAAAATAAATTCCGCCAGCATCAGAGTTTCGATCATGATTGTAATTGAAGTAGTCATCAGACAAAACCTTATAGCTCCTAGTAGTTGGATTCCAAAGAACCAGCTCACAGGAAATCCCTTCATTGCAAACTAACAACAAACCATTAAATGACGATAGAATACGTAAGAAGCTAGGGTGGACATTGTTAGGAAAACTTAAGGTTTTGCTTCTAACAACATCCAAATTACCAGCAACTACGTCGTCAACGACAATTGACGTGTCTTTAAAGGAGAGTAGTTTCTTTTGTACTGAATCTCCACTTCGGAGAGCATGCATCATCTGAAATCCATGACTTGACAATTCCTTATAAAAATTCTTGGAAAGACATTTGAAACGGCCAATATCTTCTGCAGAGAGCCTTGTGAAAATCTCGTCAACAATCACTTGAAACCCAAATTTTTCCATTTTGCAGTGAACCAATGCTTCTTTGAAAGTAAAAGAAATTGTAATGATATTGATAAACAAAAAACTTTTGAAGATGATTGAGTAGATGGATGAAAACGGTAATGATCAAAACCTCTGCCCAATGTATTTCATATACCCAATGAAGGCGGTTATGACTAAATACATCGTCAGACGAAAGAATATGATGCGACACTCGTTAGGCTTTTAATGCATATCCATGGGAAAAATATAAAATTAAACACGTTATTATAATTACAATTAACCTCTTCATTTACCATAAGACGCCTTTACCATAAGACAGAACTGATTGAGTGACGTGCATTAATTGCAAAGTACATATCCCCAGGCATTTTGAATTTGAAATTACCGGCAATTTCAAAACCACTGCTAAGGTATATGTTTGCCAAAGGAAACATCTGCTAAGTTATACTTTCTTGGTGATGGGCAGTAGTTTGCACTCTTGAATGTGGGCCAGACCTTTGACATTTAAATATAGAGCAGTAGTTTGAAATTAAATGTATTTTAACTCAGATAAAAAATTGACACATCAGCAAGCATCATTTAGTCATAACTCAGATAAAAAATCTATTCATTTGCAATACAAAGATATTGCGAACGTCTGTTAAAGTAGGAGATGTTCGCAACAGTAGCAAGTCAAACAGATGTTTGCAACAGTAGCAAGTCAAACAACCGTTAGATCAGCAGATGATGATTTAGAGCAGGTGTTGGCAATTGAGAGGAGGAAATTCTTCGAAAAGCTCTATTAGGCAACAACAGATGTTGGCAACAGTAGCAAGTTAAACAGCCGTTAGATCAGCAGATGATGATTTAGAGCAGATGTTCTCTTTTGGCAAACTTTAACTTTGACAGATCTATACACTAACAGAAATTGATACAACATCAACATAATCTAATTAAACTCAGAGACAATTCCACTTCTACATCAAAAGTACCGATCTGCAATAATCAGATGATATTAAAAATTACATAATAATACTTATTCAGCTTAAAATTACAACGAAACTTTAAAATCTAACAACAACACCAAGAAATTTACGAACCTAACAACAAAAATTTAGTGGATTTAGCTTAAAATTTAGTGCTTTTAGCTTTAAACTCCATCAATGTATATCTTCGACAATCGCCATGAACTCCACGGAAGTACTGAATGCATCAACATCAGGTTTTTAGAAACCTGATCTCTCGTGAACAGACCAAGATGCAGTACATGAAAACACTTCTTCAGCTGTTGAAGAGTAGCCCTGTCCTCATATATACTTAATCTTTAACTTGCTTCATAAAGAACTGCTTTAAACCAAACTTTATGCTTTTTTTAATACAAAAAAGGCAGGAAAGACCATTACTCTAGTAAGATAAAATCTTATCTTACAGTAGTAGCAGATCCTTTCTTGTGTTTAATAGGAACTACTACGGGTTCTACATCATCATCATCTGCCCAAAGTCATATATAATCATCTTTTAGTCATAAGCAAAAATTATTTTAAATGTACATTTAATAATCTTTCTTTGTGTTTAATACAAACCTATAATAACCCGCAGCAGATTGTATGAATTTCAAACAACTGTGATTAGACTGAAATATAAAGCGAGAATTAGAGTATATCACTTCAAAATTAAAAATTTCAAAATTGGAGTAGCAAAAAAAACATACTTTAAACGATGTTGGAACAATTATGCTGGAAACAACCGTAGAACAATCATCATCATCATCTGCAGCAGATCATTCACAATCATCATTTAGTCATAACTCAGATAACAAAACAAAAACATAATATAATCATATATATCACATTACCATGATCAAGGCAAACCACATATCCCCAAAATTTGTTCTGAAAGTGGGTCAGAGAGAGCTTCAGTTTTCTCTTATCCTTTATGAACAAATGTCGAGTATTGAGAAGAAGGGATTTGAGGGAGAGATACATTAGAAATGTGGTTTGAATATACAAAAGAAGAGAACACGAGAATGTAAATATGAAGAGTGAAATGAGAATATAAATCAGTTTATATAAGAAGATGATTGACAGAAGTGAGTGAGTGACATGCACTAATTGAAAATTACATATCCCCATGCATTTTGAATTTCAAATTACCCGCAATTTCAAAACATCTGCTAACGTATACGTTTGCCAAAGGAACCACCTGCTACTTTCTTGTAGATGGGCAGTGGTTTGCCCTTTGGAATGTGGGCCAGACCTTTAACATTTGAATACATAAGGCAGTGCTTTGAAATTAAATTAAATGTATTTTAAAATGATTTATATATTAGACTTTATGATGTAATAATGACATAAGAAAAACATTGTTGGACAGCCTCTCCTGCTGACACATCAGCTTTTCTTATGTCATTGGGATTTCTCCTTTTATATAAAGTATAGATTATTAATATTGTATTCTTTTTATAATTAATCAAATTTCTATTTCATATTATTAAAAAATATAATTTAAATATATAAATTAAATATTAAGAATTTAAACTAGAAGCAAAACATTGGGTAAACTAGAAAAGTGATTTCATTAACAATCTCTAGCTCAGCTGGTCGGTTGGTTGTCTCCGTTGGAGGCGCCGGTTCGATTCCTTGCTGCTGCAGGGTGAGACACCTGGGTTCAAGTCCAACAGGGGGCGAGGGTTTACCCATTTCACGGGGTTCCCGTGCATCAGGGGTGTGCTACGCTTTCTAGCGATGGTCGAGTAGTCGGCCTTTGGATATAGCTCCGAAAGGATGGGTTTACACGTAAAAAGCAGTTAGCCGTTAAAAAAAATTACCTTCTCACGGTTTAAGAAGGAATAGGAAAACATTTCTTTAATACTTAATTCCTTTTATTTTTAGAAGAAGTATTAAAACTAGAAAAATTGTTTATAATATTGTTTATACTTGTATGGGATAAAGAAACCATAAAATTTTACGGGATAAAGAAATAGTCTTTTTCGTTTAACATTATGTGCCCCCACCTTAAACCCAAATGCACCGCACTTGAGGAAGAACACTCCTTCAAATGCAATTCAACTTCAATGGTAATTTTTTTTTTTTGCATGTTAATAACATGGCACCTAAATGCACCGCTAAATACAATACATTGGGTTTGGCCTTAGACTATGGGATATGGGGCGGGGGTTGGGGCGTGGGTTGGAGAGAAACGCCCAAGTCACCATCCCGAGTGGGCTTGGTTTGGGCGTGGCCCCTTGGGCGGGAGTTTAAGGCCGGGCGTTGGGCGGGGCTATCAACGTGATATGGTCGGATGTGATTGGCCAAGATAACTAGCCGTGTGGGCTAGCCGTTGGCCAACGGCTATGTGGTAAAAAAAAAATTGAATTTTTTCACTATAAAAACTCATATTTCTATTCATTTTTTTTACCACAACAACTCCACCTCTTCTATAATTATCTCTATCTTTTTTTTTAATAAAAATACTCATCCAACCACAATACGAAAAATAAATCCTCATAATCGTGGTTTTGACCCGAACAACCCGTGGGCATTACAAAAAATTCCTAGCCCACCACCCAATCGTCCAATTGCTCCCTTTGTAATACACTCCACTATGCCCGATATGGCGGTTACGCATCGTTTCTCTCGAATCGTTTGTATACTAACTTCCCTCACACCGACGATTCTATACCTAGCCCGTTTCCACAAACGCCCATCAACCTTTCACAAACGTCCATCAACCTTTCCCAAACCGAAACCGTCCCCGAAACTCAACCCCCCATCGATGGTCCTTCCGTATCCAAACCCATCAAGAAGAGAAGTCACAAGAAAAAAACCGAGGCCGAGAAAGCACTTGAAAGCGCCAAACGAAAACAACAAAGATGGGTCCTTAATGAAGAAGTTGCATTGGCGAGGGCTTGGCTTCAACAATCTCTACATCCAACTTTAGGTATTTTTAAACATTTTGTTGCCCTTATTTTAATATTTATGTTTTTTTATATAACTTTGTAATAAATTAAAACTTTGTTTTGATTAAAATATGAAATTTTCAACATAGAAACCATTTGTGGGAAGCGATTAGTAAAGCATTCCATGAAGAAATGGAAATGGAGCTTTATCGTGAAAATGATAGCTTATCCTCGAAGTGGACCGAGATAAGCGGGCAACTCACCAAATTTAGTGGTTTTTTACATAAGGCAAAGCAAAACCCAAAAAAGTGGTGAAACCGAAGCCGACTTTGTGACAAATGCATTGGTCACATACAAAACGAATGTGGGGAGCGACTTCCATTTCATGTATTGTTGGGACATTTGTAAGTTCCATCCCAAGTGGGCGAATATCCCCAGTGGTAGCGAAACTAACACGTCTTCCAAAAGGTCAAGGACACCCTCGTCCCAAGCCCAATCGGATGCACGAGATCAAGAGTTGGATGACTTTGTGGATGATTTGCCAAACCGGCCTGAATACGGAAGAGATGCCGTAAAAAGGCGCGCTCAAAAATCAAGATCGGGTATGGCATCGCCTTCAGTTGGGAGTTCGGGCTCGCGTAGGGGAGTATACAGCGATCAGTTGGAAGATATTGCAAGCAAGTTAGATACATTCAACGTATTCCAACAACAAAGGGCCGAAATTCGGAAGAACAAAGAAGCTATGGATGCCCTGAAACAAAGACGAGATGATATGAAATTTCTAGCCCAGCCCATCGATCACCTATCAGGTGAAGAGTTGGAACTAATGTTGGAGACGAGAGAAGAGATAAAGAAAAAATATTACAAGCACTAGGAATTTTTTTTTATGTAATTTTACTTTATTTAAAAAACATTATTAAAAAAATTTAATTTTTTCGTTTTAAAAATATAAATAGCAGTTTGGGCTGGCCACGCCCCAAACCCCCGCCCCACCATGCCGTCTTCAATGTGGGTCAGCCCAGCGAAGCCCCCCCAAGCCACGTGTCAACCCATGCCCCAAACCCCCGCCCCACCATACCCACGAACTTAGGCATTCAAACAGCCTAAAGTTATTACTATTTGTTAAAGGAATTACATGAAAGGGATATGGATTCGCTTTGCAACCTTATTGATGATGTTTGTTTATTGATGATATTCTGATTGGAAAAGTAGTTTTTTTTCTAATTCATTTATAATTACTTATTATTATTAAGTGTTTAAGGACGATATAAGCGTGTGCTTTGGGTCTGTTACATACCAAACGAGAGAGCACAATCCAAAAGACTGGTCTAGTGAGTGAGAGAGCACATTTGGTATATAAACCCCACATCAGTTGCCCATACAACCGATGTGGTACAAGTCCCATACCTTGCATTGGTATTAGTCCATAACAATCGACCCTCCTTAAGGGCCAACGTCCTCGTTGGTCACGGCTGGCTCTTTCCAGGCCACCACTCCGAGCCTCGTTGGACACGGCCACGTTGGTCACGGCTGGCTCTCTCCAGGCCACCACTCTGTGGGCCACCAATCCGAGTTCTGGCTCTGATACCAATGTTACATACCAAACGAGAGAGCACAACCCAAAAGACTAGTCTGGTGAGTGAGAGAGCACATTTGGTATATAAACCCCACATCAGTTGCCCATACAACCGATGTGAGACAAATCTCATACCTTACATTGGTATTACTCCATAACAGGGTCACTTTTATGCATCTCGATCCATCCTTATCTTCCAAGGCATGTTTCAAGTGCTAATGTAAAGAGTACATAGCGAGGGCTACTTATCCTAAACGATAACCCTAATTCTCATTGTTTTCATGTATAGTTTTTAATTATGTCTCGTATTTCTTTTATTTTATTTTATAAATGATAACCCTAATTCTCATTGTTTTCATGTATAGTTTTTAATTATGTCTCGTATTTCTTTTATTTTATTTTATTTTTTGCTTAAATTACAATGGATCCTTCAATTACAATTCTAAAATGGTTTGACAAGACTAAAACAAACTTTATTAGATAGACCAAAGTAATGTCACACGAAAAGAGAAGATGAAGGCATTGTTAGGTGCACTTAACTTATGGTGAGAAAGCACCGCCAATTACCGTATGACTAAAAAATTAACAAAGGCAACATAATCGAAATGATATGTTACACTAAATCCACATTAAGGGAGGGAATGGGAGTTCTTGCTTAAATCCTCTAGTTTCGAAGTTAAATTGTAGATTCATCATCATCATTCTCAGTAAATTCCACCAATAGCAAAGTAAAGATAGGGTTTGATGAGAGTAAGATGTAGACAACCTTACCTCTACCCTGTAGGAATAGAGAGACTGCTTCCAGTGAGACCCCGGCTTGATAGTAGTTTTGCATCAAGCCTTGGACATAAGGCACATAACACTCAGCAATCGGGACAAAGACCGATTAGTGCATGTACCATTTTGTCTTTCAACTATCAACGCCACCACATGATGCATGATTAATTGTCATAAGCTTTTAACGTTATTTTCACGAAATTAGTAAAATAACGTTAAAGTTATAGATTCAACAAGAGTGATTTCATCATCCCTTTTGTAAGATTTCTAGTCCCTCGTTTGGGTTTTGTAATCCAAACACTCAAAATCCATTCTAAGGGTTAAGTGTGACATTCCATAATTCAGAAACACTATATCTAAGATTCCAGTTAATCAATATACAAATACTTATTTATTAAATCAAAATGTGTTTGTGTGTGTCTAGTGAAATTTGTCAAAGTTAATATGTTGTGGGGTTTTATGAATGATTAAGAGTGTCATTATGTTAGACGAAAACGAAAAAGTTAATGGCTTGTCAAAAGGTAATTTTAAGTGAGATCTGCCCATTTTGTCAAACTCAAGCGTAAATCAAAAATCACAAACCTTTTTCTTCAAGAAATCAAATTACATTAGGGGGTAGACATTTTATTTGCTCTAACTACTAGCTAGGTAATTTAAGGTCTAAAAGTATGCTCTAAATTTGTAGTTATTTTTTTCTTTTGTCTTAAACATATACAACGTTTGATTTGGGTTAGATTCTTAACGTAAAGTCCGGTTAGTAGTTAGGGCAAAAGATCAAATACAAATACCCATCAAATACAAATAACTTTATCATATAAAACATACAAATAGGGTGAAAAGGTAAAAAACGCGATGGAATTTTCGTAAATATTTACTCATAGAGTAATTATTAAAATTACCCTACAAATGATCTTGTAGGGTAATTTTGATCTTGTAGGGTAATTTTGATCTTGTATAGTATCATAATTACTCTACAAATGATCTTTTATGGTAATTTTGATCTTGTATGGTAATTTTGTAGAGTATCATAATTACTCTACAAATGATCTTGTAGAGTAATTTTGAACTGTATGTTCTTTGATAAACTTGCAGAGTAATTTTGATACATTTGTAGAGTAATTTTGATAATTACCTTACGAACAAATAATTAAAAAAATGTAACCACGTCCTTTTTTTTCATGTTTTTCGTACGTTTTGTACGTAAAACTTTTTGTACCTGAACTTAACTCTAATAGTTAGATACCTAAGTTATCTTATAGAGGATATAACTCTAATAGTCGGCCGAACACTTGTTTACGGCATGCTACGTTTCTTCGATTGTTTGGAATGTGGTTAGTCAGTGGTGTAGGATTCCCGGTATCTACGCGTTTTCTACTAAGGACCTTCTATGTTTTCACAAGAATCTCACGGTATCGGTCAAGAAGAAGGAGGCGGTTCAAGGCTTAATTATTATTACTTGTTGGAGTCTGTGGCGTGCAAGGAACAAACTGATTTTTTCTAATAGTCCAGTTAGGATAGACAGGATCATTAGTGAAATTAAGGCGCTAGGTTTCTTATGGTTTTCGAATAGATCTAAGCATAAAGGGATTTCTTGGGAGGAGTGGGTGTCTTTTGTAAATATGTAATTTGTGTGTAGTTTTTTCTTGGTCGGCTCGATTCGGGCCGGCTGTTTGTGAATGAAGTTTACTTTTCAAAAAAAAAAAACCAATAATACATTTTGAATGATTACAGGTAATCTATAGAAATAACTTAAGATTTGAAAACTAAGGATATAATTTTGTACGGTAATTGTACTTTATGGTTTTTCATATAACATACTAATACATTGATACTTAATTCGGGCGTTGATTTAACGTGACAACGCTATAGATAGGTGTATCATGTATGCACATCGGAGCGACTTAATCCTAACTTTGGGTATTCTAAAAATTGTTTTAATATAACAATCATTCCATTCTTCTGCGTTCGTTGACAATAACAAAATAAATAGTAACGAATTAAACACACACGTCACATGTGTGTACATGTATAGCGGAGAAAGAGATAGTTGATTCTAGGCTTATGTGATACAAATTATGTAAAAACTTATTTGTAACAAATTTCCTTTAGTAACAAAAAAAGATTATAATGTTTAAAGAATTTACAACAATAATCTTCCATCTAGATTGTTTTTTTTTTTTTTTGAACAACACACGAATTAGGTAAAGAGCTTTGAAAAGCGATTATTTAATTCCTCTTCCCTGCTAGTATCCCAGCCCACCTATTAAGGTTCGAACAATTACCAACACTGTTGTGGAAAGGATGTAGTGTCGGAGCTTGGTTGCTGCCAAAAGTAGAATCGGGGGAGGCTTTGGAAGAAAGGTTCTGAACGGTTCTCAAAGCAGAGGAGGAAGGGTGGGCAGCAGGTACCACGAGGCCTCTGTCCCACACATCTATCCAGAAGCAAGTGTAGTTCACCGAACCCTTCGCCTGCCCGCCACCAGTGGAAGCAAGCACCTTGAAGGGAATTTCCATCGCGAAGGATTCAATCCAGCCGCAGGTTCCCTTACGGCTACCTTGTTACGACTTCACCTCAGTCGAAGACCCCACCGTGGTATGCGCCAATAAGACCACCAAAAGCCTTTGTGGCACTAGTGGTACACAGAAGTCATGGGTGTTCATTGGTCCGATGCTTCGGGCGAAACCTATTCCCAGGGTGTGACGAGCGGTGTGTACAGGGCCCGGGTACATATTCACCGCGGCATGCTGATCCGCGATTACTAGCGATTCCAACTTCATGTTCCCGAGTTGCAGAGAACAATCCGAACTGAGGCAATCTTTCCGGATTCACTCCGCCTTACAGCCTTGCTTCCCATTGTAATTGCCATTGTAGCACGTGTGTGGCCCAGCCCATAAAGGCCATGCGGACTTGACGTCATCCCCACCTTCCTCAAGTATATCACTGGCAGTCCTTCGTGAGTGCAGCACGCACCTTTTTGTTTGTTTCGGAGCCGTTTTAGCGGGGCGTACTAAACCCACTACGTACCACACCACCGGGCGGCTCGCCTGAATGCCCAGTCTTTCTCTGCCGTCAACTCGACGTCGTCGTCACCTGCAAGATAAGGCCAAAAACTTGACTTTACTAACCAAGCGAGAAAAACCCTTTCTATCTTCTTAGTCAAGCGCGCTAGCTGCAATCAAACTAAAGCGCACGCTAGAAAAGAAAGGGCTTAGGCTTCGAAAGGCGCCGACTACCTTCTTACTGACAGCACAGCTACGTGCTGGTACTCAATTAGTAGCGCTGGCACGTCACTCGGCTCCTCGGCTGACTTCGGCTGCAAAGACTTTCTCCTTAGGCGCATGTCTCAGCAACACAAAACGAGGGTTTCGCTCGTTATAGGACTTGACCAAACATCTCACGACACGAGCTGACGACAGCCATGCAGCACCTGTATGAAAGTAAGTACCATATAAATATAGCGGCCAGCCAGAAGCTGAAAAATACAAAAGGTTCAAACAAACAACAAACCGACAATCATACAAAGATGTCAAATTCTAACCATTTTTTCCAATCCAAAACGCCCCCAGCGACTCTACTTTTCACCCACATAAACGCCTCCTCCTTAATAAGCTCCAAGATCTTCTGCACCGGCATCATGTTTCCATTGAATTCCTTTTCATTTCGAGCAAGCCATAGTCTCCATAAGCATCCGAACATCACCATTTGAGACATTTTTTCCATCTTTTTGAACCCGCTTGAGCATTCACATGTTCCAGCAAACTGTTAACTGAAATGTCATCATATATTGTCGTGATTTTCAGCCACCTAAAAACATTCCACCAAACGCTTCTTGCCCAAAAGCAATTGACGAAAATATGGTCAGTTGATTCTTCAGCGAGACCACATCTCCTACATAGAATATTCGGTATCGGTATGCCCTTAGCGACCAGAGCCAACTTCGAAGGAAGCTTTCCCAAATCTACTCTCCAAACCAAATAGTTCACTTTTTTCGGCGCCCAAGAGTTCCAGCGAAACGGACCACAATCACTCGGTACCACTACTTTTTGCGCCATCTCCCATCGAATGCTTTTTGTAGAAAATTTTTGCCCATCATCATTTACCCACTGCCATTTATCTTTGCCGCCCTTCAAATTAATGTTTTGGAGAATCCGCATCAGGTTCCCAACTTCGACCCATTCCGCATCCGAGTTGGGATTTTTCAGCCAACTCCAACTCCATAAAGAGGTGATTGTTTATTCAAGAAAAGTGGTGTTAAATAATATGTATATTAAAATAAAAGCCTTTAATAATAAAAAAGATTATAATGTTTAAAGAATTTACAACAATAATCTTCCATCTAGATTGTTTATCCAAGAAAAGTGGTGTTAAATAATATGTCTATTAAAATAAAAGAAAAGTGGTGTTAAATAATGTCTATTAAAACAAAGACGTATTTTTAAAAGAGGTTCTTCAACTCGAGCTTTGCAACTAATGTGACAATGTGTCTTTCATATTTAATCAAAGATAAATAAATTAAAAAAACCGTTGCTTTTTACAATACATCGTATAGCCGACCCTACATGGTCAATACATTGCAGTCTACAGATGCTCCAAGTGCTGAATTCGATGAATAGTATGAATTTTGTAACAATATACGAAGTTGGAGGGCATGAAAATATGTATGAAGCGTTAAGTGGCAGCCACATCAGCAAGGGGGCGTAGTAAAAAAGGCACGGAGTGGTAGCGGTGTAAATGTGGCGTTTTTTATAAAAAAATAAACAACAAATCAAAACCAACTCAAAATCCACCACCAATGAAAAGCCGCCACTTATAAGACCCCCACGCCGGTGAAGATTTCCCCGTCCCACAGACAACACGCCCTCCACGCCACACGCAGACCGGTGTGCCTAACATGGAGAGGCTTCCACGCCACAAATCCAAACCCACTTTGTATGGTCTAAGTACTTAAAATAGGTTTGGGACACATATTTTAGTTAACACAAGTTTCAATTTTCATGATTGGGAATTTGTTGGGTTTGATTTTGGGTTAAACAAAAGTCAAACGATATTTCAGTTTCTTCAAGTAAAATTTGTTAGGGTTTGTCACTTTAGAGAATTGATTTACGGTTTAACATCAGTTTATTTTCTAGTTTTCATTGGTTTTTCTTTAGTTTTGACTAGTTTTATAGATTGAGTAGTACACTAACTAGCGTTAGTGTGAATTTATGGATGACGCAAAGCTATAATGGAATTTGTGGGTTTTAGTTAACTTTAACGAGTTTATATATAGGTTAAACTTGCGAACATGTTTAGCTAAGTGGATGATGGTCTTAGACCAAACTGGGAATCCACATGTTGACCCAATTTCTTATAAAAATTTTCTACTGGTATTTTATAGGTAATTTAATCGTCTAAATTACTTATGGAAAATTTTCGGAGTTATTAAATATGTGATGTTGGGATTTGCAATTTAAGCGCACACATATTTTATAGAGATTTTATTTTGATGTAAACTTATAACTTTATAATAATAATAATATGTAAAAATGACAAATTCTTAGGTTAAATGAGTGTGTCCTTGTCAGACATATAGAAACGTAGGGCTTGTTTAGATTCATGTGTCTAACACGATTTTTAACTTGTTATCAAATAAAGTATATAAAATGGATGAAAATGGAAAAAATCTGATCCAACCCTTTCTTTCAATTCCGAATTTTAGCAATCCCAAGACTTCTTTGTATCCTTATGAATCGGATAATACGAATATAGAATTTGTCTAAATTATAGAGGTTATTATCAAGTTGTATCTAGCTATCCTATTAACATGACACATCTAACACTCTATTAAAGAGACTAAACCATCACTGTTAATCATAAAGAAACCAGTCACATGTCTTAACATAATTATTAGAGTATAATCGGTCCCTTCAAACATTTTAGCTATAATCTTGATTTGTCAAAGTATGAAAAAAATAAAGTCATTATACTCACTGTCGGGTTTTCCACATAAATATGAGTATTTAAAACCTAACGTATGACATGATGACAGTTATGGATTTCAAGAAAAAGTTTTTAATTTTTGATCTTTTTATTAAAGAAGTTTAACATAACAATCATCTTTTTTATCTATCTTTGATAGTAATAAAAAAAAAGTTTATAATTAATGAATTTAAACCAATAGGTTTAGTCATAATTGCTTGTTCTTTCCAAAATGAGTTTTTTTACGTTTGAGTCTTTCAAATTTGTGTTTTATTTTCATTTTCATCAAAATCACTAACTTCGTTTATTTTTTCAGTTAAGTTGAAGGGCATATTTGTCCTTTTGGATGGAACAAGCAAATATAACCAAACCTCAGGGACGATTTTGACATTTTACTTTTACATTTTTGTTTTATATTTATTATTACTTATTTCTCCTTTGTATAGCTTAAGGTTTATTATTTTTAATAACTTTTTGATACACACACACACACATATATATATATATATGTCTCACTAGAAACATTTCGATAAAAAAATGTAATATTATTTGTCAAAACACATTGAAATACTCATTAAAAATTTATACGACCCAACTCGACTGGAATCGGGCCAAAAATATTATTACATGCGATAGACAAATGACACCATCCGTTCCTAGGTCCGTCACTGATAATATCTGCATGGCCATCTTTAATGTATAGTTTTTAATCATTTGTAAAAAAAAATCTTTGAAAGAAGAGACTAAAATGCCGCTTCATAAGCTATAATTGCATGGACTAAAATGTCGTTAGTGAAACATAAGCTATATAAAATGATATAACAAAGAAGTTATTAGAAATAATAAACATTAAGCTATATAAAGAGAAAACAAGTTATAAAATAATATAAAACAAAAATGTAAGAGTAAAATGATAAAATCGTCATGAGGTTTCATATTTCCTTATTTCATCTAAAAGGACAAAAAATGTCCTTCACCTTAACAGAAAAATATATTGAGTTAGTGATTTAGATGAAAATGACAATAAAATACAAACCAGAAAAATATATTGAGTTAGTGATTTAGATGAAAATGACAATAAAATACAAACCTGAAAACTCAAATGCGTAAAAAATAATTTTGGATGAAACAAACAAATATGACCAAACTTTAGGGATATTTTTTTGTATTTTACTGAAACCAATATATATTTCAACAATTGATATAATATAAAATGTGTAATAACCTATTCATAATCAATTTCTATAAATGAATTATTATTATAAAGTAGCATCAAACATCGATGAATAACAATAAAAAAAAACTAAACTTGAAAGAATTTTCAAAATAATCTAGTGGTGGCAAAGAAAAGACCACCATGTGTTGCTATATGCTACCAGAGTTTACATTCTATACAAACAATGGTAACTACAATACTAACTATAAGAATCGTAAAAACAGATCTGAGTCATTGATAATTTAAATTAAGGGTTGATGTTGATTACAAATAAAACTCTTATAATTAATAATTAGTACTAACAAGTTGGAGGCAATTTCGTAAAATTGTTAATTTATATTAAATAATAAGACATATTATTTATGGGTATTTTAATCATTTAGCCATTTTTCATTAAATACTAATTCCATCAAGGTTTTTTAAACTAAAATACCTTTTATATACTTCATTAGTTTAAAAAAAATATATCATAAAATCAAGTATTTTTTTATCTTTAATATGAGTACCATATTACTAAACTTTTTTTATTTATAAAAGTGAGTTTTAAAAAAGTTACAAAAAGTGTTTTATAATTGTGCTAGTTATGTAGTAGGAATGTGTTAGTCTGAAAAATGTTTTGTGTTGATATAAATTTATACGTATGTTCTTATTTTGATGTGTAATTCTTATGAGGGTCAATATCAAAACAACCCGCCCACATTAATCCCTTTTCTATGATAAACTTCAATTCTATATAAAACCCCATTGTGCGATCAACCTTGAAGACGGACAACAGATTGAATACGAACAAGCTGTTGTGTGTTCAGCCTCGAAGCAAACCTCCAGCGATAATCAACAATCAACATCATCACTACAAATTTGGTAGGTAAATTCTTCTATAATGCGTTTGTGTATGGGTGTATAATGTTTAAGGGTTTTTGTGCTGGGTCAGATTGTGGGTTTTGTGCTGATAAATTGTTAATTACCATATGGTTTTGTAATGTTTGATATATTGGGAATTTTCGGTGGTCTGTAAGGTGTTTTTCTAATGGGTTTAATGTTGGTTTTATGTGTTAAAGTGTTAATTACCATAGATGTGGGATAGATGACTTGGTTGTTCATGTGTTGACATAGTATACGGGTGTGTGTTGATTATGTGTTAATTACAATAAAATACAAACAAACACCAAAAGTAGATATAATCAGCACATATGTGTTAAATCTGAAAACCAAAAGTAGATATAACCAGCACATCTGATATGCTGATAATGGAGAACGATTGAGAATGTTGTGCTAATGTCGTTTATGTTGGTAATGGAGAATGAATGAGAATGATGGGCTGATAATGGTGAACGATTGAGGATGCTTTACTAATTATATAGTGTAGTGCTGATTGTATTTTTTTGGTGGTGGTTCCTGTAGGTTGGTTCGATCATTGAGAGTTACAAGATCATGGATATGTTAAAAATTCAAACTTGATTTGAATTAAACTTACATGGATTTACGGATATTTTAATAATTATTTTTAATTAGTTATAAATAAGTAGTGTCAAAATGTCTAAATTACCCCTAAACTAAATTTTTATTGAGGGACACTTGTCAACTCTGTGTTGGTTCTTACAGTTCTTACAAATACAACTATTTGTATTTGATCTAGGGTTGTTCAAATTGCTCGATGCTCAAGACTCATTCGATGCTCGATCAAACAATGTTCGAAATTTGCTCGTTCGATTGAAAAAGGCGCTCGGTTTGGATAACCGAACCGAGCATGAGCAAAGGTCTGCTCAGTTCGGTTTGACTCGCTTGGCTCGAATTATATATATATATATATATATTGATAAAATAACGAGAGGCACACATTAATAATGTTTGGTCCAAGATCCAATTAGAGCTCATTTAATTATAGAATTGAAGGCTGATACCAATAGTCCATTGCCCAATAATCCAGAGTAATTGAGTCAAAATGTCAAAACACCGAAATGTGAATCATCGATCGAAACTCAAGTGTCAACCTGTCATTCAATTTGGAAGTACATAATCCTAATTAAAACCCCGCATCAACAATCATGATTCGAATTCTCTGTCGCTAAGATGCTAACTCCCTAAGGTTTTGCTTCAATCGGTTCATTTGATTTCAAACTTCTCATAGATCAAAGGTCTTCTTCAATCGGTCGACGATTCATCTTTCCGCTTAGATGATCTCGGTAGAACCAGTTGAGTGTTTTTTCTATTACTTTACTTAGGAAATTTATGTTTGTGTTCTAATTGGATGAAACCTTAGGGACGAAAACTGCACTTTACTCTAAAAACTAACAACCCCATCGTCACTTTTCTATTTGTTATGCGACGCTCGATACTCGCTCGACCTTCGTTCGAAAAATACTCGGATCGAAAGGCGCTTGTTCGACTTTGGCTCAATTGAAAAAATGCTCGATTCGATTCGGTTCGGTTTGTAAACGAACCGAGTATGAGCAAAGGTCTGATCGGTTCGGTTCAGCTCGTGAACAAGCCTAATTTGATCCCATTCAACCATTCTAAGTTAGCAAAGAAAGTGATATGGATGGAAATATACAAAAGAAATTTCTCACTCAAGCTTTGCATCTAACACATAAATTAGATATTCCAAAAATAAGTTCATAAAATTCTTTGCTTTTTATGTAATACATTATAGAACCGACATTTTATGAAGAATACATAATAGATACTCTAAATGAAAAAATAGATGTACAACATCTTTGGGCTACACACAAAATTATTACCGCACATATGTTACAATATGCCACCATTCTAACTCCAAAGTTACCATCTCACAAAATTATTACCGCACATATGTTACAATATGCCACCATTCTAACTCCAAAGTTACCAAGGAAAAAATGATATGTGATGACGGGGGTAGCTCAAGCCCCAATAAAATGACTAAGAATACATAATAGCTTGAAGGGTTAAAAGGTTAAAGGGTTTAAAACCCAGGAACTAAGGTGAACAGCAAAAAGAACGTGTACAGTAATCAGTCACTTCACTGATTACTTAAACAACTCTCCCACAGCCGTAAAAGCAAGCATGTGCACAGGGAGTCCTCTTTTATCCGAAGGTTCGAACGCTTTAACCCCTAAAAGGGTAAGTCCCTCACTGCAAGACAGATTCACTAGTCAAAGGTTTCTCCTTTGAGAAACCTCTTCCCCTATAAAATACAGGACATGACAAGCATGCCAAACATTCCGAAATCAGCAGAAACTATCTTAACTCTCTGATTCTTCTTCTCCCTCTTGAGAACGAGCTTCATGCTTGCTTCTTTTCTTCACACTAAATAATTCGTCTTCTCCAACAATTGCTTTCTGAACTGATTTCCAATCAGTTCAAGAGCCAAGGAGAATAATAACAATACTAGTGAACCTCTCTCCACGTCTTGCAAACGTGGGGGGGGGGGGGCATGACCTGCGTTAGGCAAACTTCAACCCCTGAAGCCCTTTGCCTAACCAGTCTGATCACTACTTCAGGTCTCGTACTCGTTGTAACAACAAGTTGGCGCCCACCGTGGGGCTACGCCAGTCATTTCTCTCAAAAGAAGACCAGTAGTGTAGCTCCATTCTTCCTGAAATCGTCATGTCTGAAGGAGAATCTCCGGGAGAGGTAAACCAAGTCCCACGTACCTCTACCCCCAAACTCATGTGGCTATACCGACCTCCTTCTTAACACCGGGGAGTACTCCAACTAGAGAAACATACCCCGAGTTCCTCACCTTCCAAACACCGATCCCGTCCCATTCAGGAGTTCCATCTCCTAATGTCGGTGCTTCCAACACTCCCTCACATATTGACCTTGCCCCTGAAGGGGTCGCTAATAACTTTGTAGAGTTAAGGTCTCTCCTTAACCAATACGTGAGCAGGGAAAGAGACAAGGGAGTGAGGATTCGGCTGGATTATGACGAGCCAGAACCATCGTTATCTCCTGGACCTCCTGTTCTTCCTTTTACAAGCTCACAACCAACCGTGTCCATGAATGAAGCTGGTCCCAGCCATCTACCTCCAAATCCCAGTCCATATATATACATGAGGCCATATCCGACATATTTTCCTCTATTTTCTTCTCAGCCAGTTGCAACCGTTGCTCCCTTGGGGCACGAGCTAACTTTAGATCAACTGTTACAATCTCCTGTTGTAAGCCTTCCACCTCCAGTAACAACCACATGGGAGCAAGCTTTGTCCGTTCTCCCTTTGGCACGAAGTGCCATCATGAGTTCTCCCTTAGGAGTAAACTGTACAACTGCATTCGGAAGCCTTCAAGGCTTCAACCTCATGCCACAGATGATGGCTCAAATGATGGCAAGCTTCCCTTGACAACACTTCATTAATCAAGTGTTGGCCACCCAAGGGAACACCAACAACAACACGGGTGCAAGGATGGAAGAGGATTTGGCCAAACCATACAAGCCAAGCAATTTGTTATGCTTTTCTCAGCAAATTGGTGATTATGACTTTCAAACCAGGATAAAGATGCCCTCCCACATACGAACCTACGATGGAACGGAGGATCCAGAAGATCATCTTCAGATCTTCACAGGGGAAGCAAGGATAGAGAAATGGTCCAACGCCGAGTGTTGCTTAATGTTCATGCAAACCCTTGTTGGGTCTGCCAGGATCTGGTTCAATGATTTGCCAGCTCGAAGCATTCGAACCTTCGATGATCTAAGCAAGGGTTTCTTGGCTAATTTCTCACAACAGAGGAGATATGTGAAGGATGCCACTGTGATCTTCCAGATCATACAAAAAGATAATGAAAGCCTTAGGGATTTCATCGAGAGGTACAAAAAGGAGGGTTTAACATATGTGGGAGCCGATGAGAAGATGAGGGTTGCAGGCGTCATGAATGCAATCACCTCTAAGTACCTTACCAGAGACTTTAACAAGTGCCTGCCCAAAACTTTGTAAGAAGCCATTGAAAGGGTTGAGGCTCATATCAGGGGGAAGAGGCGGTTGACATTAAGGAGCAAAGAAAGAGGGGTCCTAGCTGTAGGCACAATAGCCCCAGCCAAAAAAGAGGGAACTATGGTTCTTATGATAGACGCCCTTGAAGCTCAGACCCTCGAAGATCTGAAGGCCGGAACCCTTCTTGCAAAGACAAGGTCATGAACTTCACAGCCTTGACCAAAGCCCCTCAAGAAATACTTGCCACTAAGGAAGTCAAGCATAGCTTCAGATCGCCAAGGCCCCTGCCTAAAAGCAAGAGGAATGAAAATTCCACCTAGTTCTGCTAGTTCCATGAAGAAAAGGGGCATCACACTAATGATTGCTTCCAACTCAAAAAGAGAATTGTGGAGGCCGTCAAATCAGGGGAACTCGATCACCTTGTTAAAGGAGTAAAGGATAAGATGGGTGACGAAAAGAACAAAGAAGTAAACATGGTAAATGTCACTGAAGGGACTCCCACCAAGCGGCAACGTTTGGAAGCTTGGGAGCTTCAATGCTTGTGCTTCCCACCACCACAAAAAGGGCTCCGCTCAAACCCTTTGGTTGTGGAGGCCATTGTTGGAACATTGAAGACGAACAAATCATACATCGACACAGGTGCAGCGACTGAAATAATGTTCGGAAAATACTTCAACTTACTCAGCAATCAGGAGCGTTCAAGGCTTCAACCGGCTAAGTCGTCCATTAAGGGCATCGCTGACATACCCATCAAGCCTTTAGGGCAACTGACATTGGACGTCTGCTTCAAGGATGGTGAAATGGAAAGAACCAAGCCACTCACATTCATTGTAATCAACATGCCTTCTGCCTACGACGTTATCATAGGTAGGCCTGGCCAAAGTGAGTTTAGCATGGCTGTCTCTGTTGGTCAAGGCATTGTCAAGTTCCCCACTAGGGGAGGAATCACAACCCTTCAACCAACCCTTGAAGCCCTCATGGTTGAAGGGGATAGCTCAGGAAAGAATGAAAGTGAAGAACAAGGTTGGGCGATTAACCCTAAATATCCTGAACAAAGGATAAGGGTTAACACCAACCTTACCCAAGAAACTCTCTCATACTTCAAAAAGTTGCTGACTCATAACATGGACATCTTTGCATGGTGTCCTGATGACATGACCGGCATCCCTAGGGATGTTGCCGAACATGAACTCAAAATTCCACCAAATGTGAAGCCCATTGTCCAACAAAAGAGGAGCCTTGCCCCTGATCAAAGCGAAGCTGCATGCAAAGAGGTTGAAGGGTTGTTACAAGCTGGCATACTCCGAGAGGTTAAGTAACACTCTTGGATAGCCAACCCTGTCATGGTTAAGAAGCCCGATGGATCGTTGAGAATGTGTATCGATTTCAAAGACCTGAATAAGGCTTGTCCAAAGGATTGTTACCCCCTACCTGAAATCGATCCCAAGGTAGACTCGCTTACAGGGTTCCCGTTCAAGTGCTTCCTTGATGCATACAAAGGCTACCACAAATCCAAATGAAAAAAGAAGATGAGGAAAAAACGGCCTTCCATACCGACAAAGGTATTTTTTGCTACCAAAAGATGCCTTTTGGCCTTAAAAATGCCGGTGCAACCTATCAACGATTGGTTGATAAAGCGTTTGTTGAGAAAATCGAAAGGAACATGGAAGCTTATGTGGATGACCTGGTAATTAAAAGCAAGACTGAGGGTCAAATGCTTGATGACATTCAAGAAACGTTCCGAAACCTTAGAAAGATAAACATGAAGCTAAACCCGGTAAAATGCTCGTTTGGGTTTGAATAAGGCAAGTTCCTGGGACACATTGTTGGAAAAAAAAGCATAAAAGCCAATCCTAACAAGGTCAAATCTATTTTGGAAACAAAGTCCCCTCAAAGCAAAAAAGAGGTTGAAAGCTTAAACAGTAAGTTGGCAGCCTTGAAGCGTTTCACCTCTAAGCTGGCAGAAAGGTCCCTTCCTTTTTTCAAAACCCTTCAAGGGTGCACAAACAAGAGGGACTTCAAGTGGACAGAAGAAGTGGAGGAAGCCTTCAACCAAATGAAGCAGCACCTGACTTCACTACCAAACATTGCAGCACCTGAAACTAGGGAGTTGATCTCTGTCTATCTATCAATCGCCGAGGAAGAAATCAGTGCAGTCCTGACCATTGAAAGAAACAAGGCTTAGGTACTTGTTTACTTCTTCAGTAAGACATTAAAATTGGCAGAGACGAAGTACCCCCCACTTGAAAAACTTGCTTTTGCAATAGTCAAAACAGCCAGAAGGCTTGGGAGATACTTTCAAGCACATCCCATACAAGTGGTCACGGACCAACCAATCAAAAATGTGCTTGAAAAACCCGAAACTTCTGGACGTTTAGCCAAATGGGCTGTGGAACTAGGTGAACATAATATCACCTACATCCCAAGAAAAGCTGTAAAAGCCCAAATCTTGGCTGACTTCATTTTGGAAGTACCCAAAGAAACAATAACGGAAGTTAATACAGCCTCCACTGAACCCTCTAACCCCCATACCTGGAAGCTCTTTACCGATGGAGCTTCCAGCGTTGAAGGGTCAGGAGCAGGGCTAGTTCTAATTGATCCAAATGAATTGGAGTTCACGTATGCTCTTCGCCTTGAATTTCAGACTACAAATAACGTAGCTGAGTATGAAGCATTGATTGTTGGGCTCAAGCTTGCAAGAAAAAATGGGTGTCAAAAAGCTTCAAGTCTTCACAGACTCATTACTTGTTTCAAACCAAGTAAGTGACAACTACATGGCCAAAGAACCAAACATGAAGAGACACTGTGAAAAAGCCAAAGAACTCATGAATTCATTCGAAGCATGCACAATCAAACAAGTCCCAAGATCACAAAACAAAAAAGCTGATGCTCTAAGCAAACTCGCTTCATTAACCTTTGCCCATCTCACAAAAAAGGTATTGGTAGAAGTGTTGAAGCAGTCATCGCTTCAAGAACTCGAAGTACAAGATGTTATCACCGAAGAAGGCACAAATTGGATGACCCCATTGATTAAATTCCTCACAAGTGGTGAATGGCCAAAGGATCAAGTAGAAGCTGAAAGGGTTCGAATAAAGTCAAGACAATATGTGTTGCAAGAAAATATCCTATACAAAAAAGGGTACCTTGCACCATTGCTTCGTTGTGTCGGCCTGGAGCAAAGTCAATACTTGATCAAGGAAGTTCATGAAGGAATTTGTGGAGCTCATTTCGGCCCAAGGTCAGTAGTTTCAAAGTTAATGAACCTTGGATACTTCTGGCCCACCATGCATTGAGATGCAAACGAGCAATTGAAAAAGTGTGAAGCCTGTCAAATACATGCTCCAGTGCCAAAAAGCCCAAAGCATGATTTGGTTCCCATCTCATCTGCTTGGCCATTCCACAAATGGGGAATGGACATCGTTGGACCATTCCCCCCGGCCAAAGGAGGAGTTAAATTCCTCCTAGTAGCGGTTGACTACTTCACCAAATGGCCGGAAGTGAAGCCATTGGCAAAGATAATAGGAAAACAAATTATTGATTTCGTGTGGGAAAGCATCATTTGCAGATTTGGGTTACCAGGAGTATTAGTCACGGACAATGGTAAACAATTTGCTGAGAAGCCTTTCAGCACATGGTGCAAAGAATTCTGAATAACACAAGTCTTCAGCTCAGTAGCCTACCCTCAATCTAATGGCCAGGTTGAAAGAACAAATCGAAGCATTGTTGAGGGAATCAAAACACAATTGGGAAACCATGACACCTATTGGCTTGAAGAACTCCCAAACGTGTTTTGGGCAATAAGAACCACCGAAAAAACAAGTCACAAGAAAACACCTTATAGCTTGGTGTTCGGATCTGAAGCTGTAATCCCATCAGAAATAGGAGTTACAACAAAGAGAATGTTCAACATTGATCTGGAAGCAAATAAGAAAGAGACGATGTTGAACTTGGAACTCCTAGAAGAAACACGGGATCAAGCAGCCATTCAAGAAGCAAGGTATAAACAAAAGATGGAATCCTACTACAATGCCAGGGTAAAACACGAACGATTCAAGCCTAGTGACTTAGTCCTCAGAAACAATGAGGCAAGCAAGAAGGAAAGCCAGGGAAAACTTGGTCCTAAATGGGAAGGACCATATGCCATCCTCGAAGCTCACAAGGGAGGATCCTACAAGCTAGCTTATTCAAATGGCAAAAAGCTTCCCAGGCATTGGAACGGAAAAAACCTTAAAAGGTTCCACGTTTAGAAAAACATGTGTTAGAAAAATTGGCAAAGTGTTGTTTTTGTTTCTTTGTAATTTGCACACTTTAATGAATGAACAACGAGGTTCTAGTTAAAACTTGTCTTTTTATCCTATGCTCAGGTTGAGAACCTAGCAAAAAACTCCACGACAAGGGTCATGTAAGGGGATGAGCTCCCAGGCCACATCGCTCAATAGGTTCAAGGGTTGAATGAACCTATATAAGGGGTGAGTTCCTATATCAATACAACTCCATGAGACTTATAAATTTCTTAACAAACTTGTCTCATAGACGGGTCTGAGCAGCCTTCACCAAATGTTCCTTAAGCCTTAGAATTTTTTTTAAAAACAAACCATAATGAACAGGTTTACGAACCAAAATCAAATCAAGAAGGACGATAGATAGGATAAGTGTAATGCCTTCCTGTTAAAAATACCAAGGCTAAGTGACTGCTGCACTGAGCCCTTCAAGGTATAAATAACACAAGGATAACACAAAACCAACAAAGACAATTACATAAACAAAACACAAGTAAAGGAACAAAACAACAACACAACAATGAAGGGTTGTATGCAACTTGGAACCAAAAATACATAGTAAAGCACCAAGTCACAAACATCAAGCAACAACCTAAGCCTCGAAGGCTTCAAGCTACAAGTTGTTAAACTAAGCTGCCTTACAAAAATATACAGCAACATAAAAAATCACAACACAAGGCAAGTACTAAAAAGCTAATAACATAGCATAAGAAGCCTTAAGGGCCTTCAAAACCTACATACTGTTTAACAAGCCATCACAACCAATAATCAAACCCTAGCGATTTGAAAACCTGCAAATTGTTCAAACAACCACTAGAGCTAACAACCACCAACAGAAACCTTAAGGGTTTCTGCAAAACCTAAATTATTCAAAAGATATGATAATATAACATTGTTTAGAGTGCTAAGATAGCTACGAATGAAATTTAGAAAGTTTAATTTGCATCACCAGCACCAGAAGGCTTCGATGCCCCAGCTTCATCATCCTTGGGCTTCTTTGCCTTTTTCTTCTTTCGACCCTCACTAGCCGCCTCAGAGGCTTCAAGACTTCATTCCTTCGAGGCTTCATCACCTGCAGACATGGTTTCTTCACTATCCCCCCGAGCATGAGCGTTTTTTAGACAAGGACTCCAACACTTTCTTGAAAATAACCTCATTTAGACCACGAGGTTTCAAACCCTGTAAAACAGAAAGTGGCTTGTCAAAACACTCAGAAACCTCACCCACAAAAGGCCAAGTCATATGCTCTATGTCCTGAATAGAATCTTGAAAGACTTTAAGAGCCTGCGGTTGAAAGAGGGGATATTTGTCTTGTGGTTCACCAGCCTCGCAAGCTTTGTACCCAACAACAAGACCTTGATGCCTTCCATGAGCTAGCAACTTAGTATACACGGCACCCAAAGCCTGGTTGAATTCAGAAGAATGAAGAACGTAGGTGACCACTTGCTGAAAGCCATGCTCAATCAACCACCTATTATCAGCCTTTAACACCTCCTACTCCTTCAAAGAAGTTCTCTCCCGAACCTTCAAAGCCTCTAACTCCTTTTTCAAACCTTCAACCCCCACCTCATGCCTTGATGTAACCTCGTGCATCTTCTTCACCCAAGCCACTTCCTTTTTGGCAAAACCGTCAATCTCTTTCTTCATAGAAGCCATGGAAGCATTCATTTTATCCTTCTTCTTCGTAAATTCTTCATATTCTTGCACCCCTTTGTGAAAATGGGTAACACCCTCAGTCAACAAGGCCAAAAGGTTGCAAGAGCTCAACATCAACCTTGAAATGAAGTGATCACCTTCCATCTCCGATATAGCATCTCGGACACCAGGAGGGGCAAAATTGGCCAATACATCTACACAAACAACAGGATCCTTGAAACTGTCCCCAACTTTCACACCCCAGTTAGGAACGTAAATCTCTTCAGCACCGGACTCTTTCAAGCCTTCAACACTTTTGCCTGAGGAACCCTGGATAGCAGGCACAACACCCTTTTTCACCAACTTCTTCTTCTTTCAAGCAACTACCAACTCTTTTTCCTTTTCCTTTTCTACACCACCTTCAGAAACCTGCTCAACGTACACCTCAATGTCATCACTAATATCAATAGCCTCTGAACCAGAGGGTTGATCGGCACTTTTCAAACGGCGGTATGACCGACGAGTAGAAACCTTAGGGGCAGAAACTTTTGTAAAACCCTTAACATTTGGAACATTAACATAACCAGAACCTTCGAACCTATGCTCAGACCCCCTAGCAATTGCATCTTCACCAGGTGTAGCCGTAACATCCTCAAACACGACATCAGAAGTATCATCACTCTTCACAAAGTCAAGTGCAGACATAACTACAAAATAAACACAAACACAGGGTATAAGCAAACAGACAACAGGAACATGATAACACAACAGAACAAATGCATACCCTGACCATCTCTCATAAGCACTGGATCCCGATCAGGTTTATCCCACAATTTACTAATGCCCAACAACACTAGTAACTGCTCTAGAAAGGGACGAACCCTTGAAGGACACTCCCTGATGGTTTCAAGAAAACGAGTATTTATCTCAAGAGCAGAGGGTCAAGTTCGTTAAGAATGGCGTCCGGATGTCTCCAGACTATTTTAAAAGGAACAATCTCATCTGAAACCCAGAAAAATCGGTCTTTCCAAACACCAAGACTGGAGACCATGGATGAAACCAAACACGTGTCGACTTGGGACGTTTCGAATGTGAACCAATCACCATTCTTGGCTAATCGAAAGAAACGACGAAATGACAGAAGGGTTAGATCATACCCGGAAGCCCGACATAAAACCTCAAAATGTAGAACCCTTGCCAGACCCTGAGGGTGGATCTGACCAAACGAAACATGGTAATATTCTAAAGTATTCAACACAAAGTTTCAAAAAGGACGACGGAGATTCGAAAATTCAAAATGGCGACAATAAAAAGCAACAGAACCAGGAGGACACTGATCGATAGAAATATCACAACCCGATGCAATCGGTTTAAATCTCAACCCAATGCCCTATTCTAAGCAAAAAGCTTCTACTTCTTCTTGGGTTAAGCGCGAGAACGATTTCGCTAAATCCTTACGAGCACCCATACTAAAAGAAAATAAGCAGAAGAAGTGAAATCGAAACTAACCTGGAGGAAGAAAGGGGAATGAATTTGGGAGGAAATGTGTAGAAGTTGTTTTCCTTCTAAGAGATGAAGGAAAAATAAATGAAAACAGATGGTATCATTACACGGCAGTTTATTAAACCGCCGCCTGACAAAAAACTGCCACTAGTCACATCAACTGTCTTTTCAAAATTCAAAAACCAAAAATCTCAACTGCTGTGAAGCTTTTAAGCTCTCAAGCCTTGAAGCCTTTAAGCATAATAAAACTAATATAGAAAAGTCAGAAGCATTTGTGGTTACACCCCAAAAACCTCTGACTTGGGGGGGCTGATGATGGGGGTAGCTCAAGCCTCAATAAAATGACTAAGAATACATAATAACTTGAAGGGTTAAAAGGTTAAAGGGTTTAAAACTCGGGAACTAAGGTGAACTGCAAAAAGAACATGTACAGTAATCAGTCACTTCACTGATTACTTAAATAACTCTCCCACAGCCGCAAAAGCAAGCATGTGCACAGGGAGTCCTCTTTTATCCGCAGGTCCGAACGCTTTAACCCCTAAAAGGGTAAGTCCCTCACTGCAAGCCAGATTCACTAGTCAAAGGTTTCTCCTTTGAGAAACCTCTTCCCCTATAAAATACAGGCCATGACAAGAATGCCAAACATTCCGGAATCAGCAGAAACTATCTTAACTCTCTGATTCTTCTTCTCCCTCTCGAGAATGAGCTTCATGCTTGCTTCTCTTCTTCACACTAAATAATTCGTCTTCTCCAACAATTGATTTCTGAACTGATTTCCAATCAGTTCAAGAGCAAAGGAGAATAATAACAATACTAGTGAACCTCTCTCCACGTCTTGCAAACATGGGGGGACCCCACGACCTGCGTTAGGCAAACTTCAACCCTTGAAGCCTTTTGCCTAACCAGTCTGATCACTACTTCAGGTCTCGTACTCGTTGTAACAACAATATGGATGGGAATATGTTAAAGAAATTTCTCTCTCATTTGCAACTAACACAAATGATCATTTCAAATAATGAGCTCAAAGCTAGACTTTTTGCTTTTTATAATACATTATGTCGATCTTTTATGAAGAGGTGGTATGTGAGAAAGAATCAGGGGTTGGCGGCCCAGAACAGAAACACCGTTACTCCTCAATCTTTCCTTAAACTTACACACCAATTACTTGGTTGCCTCCAGACATGATGCGAGTGTGATATAATTTTTAGTATAGTTTTAAGTACTTTTACTTGTTTATCAAGCTTTAAATTTATAAAATACGATATAACATAATCATTCTCCACAACACGCAAGGGCAAGTGCACCCATCGTTGGCGTAGTATAGTGATGGTAAGATACCGAGGTCGTCCAAGGACACAAGAGTTTTTAATACTGGAATATCGTCAACGTCTCATCAAACAAAATTTTTAGGAAAAAGATGTTTTAGTAATTAAAAATTAGAAAGAAACTAAAATATTAAAAAGAAACAAATAGACAAGATAGAATCACTTGGTTCCGACTCTTCTTTTATGTATCCTTTGATGATTTCCGCAATTTGGGTTTTTTAAGAGATTATCTTAGTTACAGTGGTGTGTCCCTCTTTTGGAGGCAAGGCTACCCTCAGCCATATTGGTCTAAGTCAGTAGGGTTACAGTCCCGCAACGCCAAAATATTGAAAGATAAATAAGTAAGTTATTAATGCAAAATGTGGCATGTCCCTCTTTTAGAGGCAACACTACACTCGGCCATATCGGTCTGAGTCAGCAGGGATACAATCCCGCAAGGTCGGTTTAAAGTTTTACTAGTAGTTTATTTATATGGGATTCAAGCTATTCTTACTTCCCCTGATTTGATGATATTTGCCTCAAGAGAAATCCTAATAAGCTTGAATCAAGTTCTCACAGGATCTATACATTGAACGAGACAAGAACTTTACCCAAACCACCCTTCTAACCCCTTCCAGGTAGTTAACGTGCTTTATATAGACCGTAAAGACACGAATGAGTGAATCAACAAAACATGAAGAGATGATAGAATAAAGTTCACTTTCGATATAAAAGACTAGTTATTAAAGTTATTAATACATACCCAATTAAAAAGTTAACTAAAGCTTGGAAATCAAAAGTAATACATAAAAGATTTGTCTTCACCAAGTGATGTAAGAGATTAGCCAAGAATGGCCATTGTTTGACAAGAACACTTACTATCAATCTTGGATTCTAAGACTACTACACACTTTGAACTTGAACGGATGTGATGGATGCTGGTGTTGGAGTGGTGGTGAAGTGAGAGAGAGGGCTGCCAAGGGATGGGTTACAAATGAACCAAGCACCCCTATTTATAGCTGGAAACAGGCCTTTCACACGACCCCGTGCCCGAAGGGCGCGAACCCGTGGTCTTGTACTTGCTGTACTATAGGAGATTTTGCATATATGGGAGTTGACCACAGCCCTAGTTCATAGGACACGACCCCGTGTCTCTTGTCTGCTTCTGTTTGTCTTTTCTTTATGGACTCTAGAGTGGGGCACGACCCCATGCATTGGTGGCATGACCCCGTGCTTATCTTTTGATTTGTTGTTTTCGTCTTGGGGTGAAGCTAGGAGGGTTGGTATGATGCGTCAACTTCTCTTCTTTTGTTTTTATATTGGTTTTTGCCGTTAATTTGTTCCTTTTGTACATTTAAGCTCTTTTAATCCTGAAAATTAAAAGTATACAAAGAGACACACTTTTTCCAACATTAGTACATAATAGGGTTGATTTTATACCTTATTTGATATAATTTATATATTGCATTTTGCGCATATCAAATACCCCCACATTTGAATCTTTGCTTGTCCTCAAGCAAAACTCTTTAAATTGTTCAAGACGGGTCGCAACCCGTAATCAACCACATTGTTTAAAGAGAGAAGGGATTTAACCTGATACGTCACCACTTACGCCACCACCAATGCCACAACCTTCGCCGCCATCGTCTAGTCCAAGTCTTCCATGTCCTCACCTTCCTCCTCATTCTCCTCAATAGCTCTGTACGCCATGTGCTCCCGAATGTAGGTAATGTCGGACTGCATGGAGGCGATGTTCTTTTCCATTCCACCGACCCGGGTGCTGGTGCTTTGTCCCAAGTTGTACGGGTTTTGGGATACCTGAAAAGTTTCCTACATGACGTTATATAAATTATGCGTATTAGGAAAATCGCTTCCCCTTGGGAGGAAGATCCCAGAGTGTAACCGTAAGAGTAGCGTGGAGGACGGTTGGGGATATCTTCGATAGCAAGGACTTGATCCGGATCATGTGGGCTCCAATTTTTTCCTTTGCTATCCTTGAAGCGTAATAGCCCGTTGTTGCAATCAAGGATGAGGCCCAAACTTTAGCATAGGCTAATATCGGCTAGGATGACGCCAACCCCGGTGGTGAAGCTTCATGGGGTGCGTTTTCCATAGGCCTTGTAGACCTGGTCAATCCAACCACCAAAGAAGTTAGGCATCGGATGTGTAGCGGTGGCGTTTGAGGCTATGTTCCTCAAAAGCATGCAGGTGACGTTGTGGGGTTGTCGGTTCAGGATGCAATATAGGCAAGTTAGCTCCCGAAGGTTCACGACACCCCCGTTGTCCCTCCGCTGGTGAAGTATACCACTTAGGACCCGGTGGATGTATCGAATGAGCAGGTCCCATATCTTGATGCTTTTGGTGTTGCTTGGGTTGTATGGCCCATCTCTAATTTGTGCCCAAAATGTGTTTCTAGTGTTTTCGGGCAGTTCACGGAGCCTATTCGTGAAAATGGGCTCGGCAAATTCATCCTCAATGTAGATCCCCACATCCACACCAAACTGAGCCATAGAGATGCTATACCAATCACCCCCGCACCTGAATTGGACCGCATCGGTATCAAACATGTCATCGTTGTCTTTTTGAAAAGTAAATGAGCTCAAAAACTCCAAGTTGAACTCATGAATCGACTGAAGCCAAGTTTCTAGAAAGATACGAAGGGGTCCTGTCACCAAACTGTCATAACGCTCCCTTTACCCAACCGTTTCTAGCGTGTTGTAGCACACTTGTCTTGGAGGTTCCTCGTTTCATGCATTTAGTCTTTCCATACGAGCCTCGCACAATCCTTGTGCAGCTTTGAACCTGAGCCACTTAATGGGAGCCATTTGCCTGTAAAAATGGAACATTTAAACAGTTAGGTGCGGTAAAAATTGCGAAAAACAGATAAACAAGGGTCTACAAACGGCCTCGTGCTTCAAAGGCAAGACCCTGTGCTGCAAGTTTTTCAGAAGGCACGACCTCGTGCCCAAGAGGCACGACCCCGTGTGAACCTACTATTTGTACCAAAATTTAAGTTTTTTGAGCCGGCTTCGAAAAGTCTATTTTTTTTGTCCCCCATGTACGGTTTACCCCGAAAAACAAATCCCAAGTGTCAATTTCAAGTAAACAACCCGTTTACCCTATATTTTTTTAGTTTTTTCGGTTATGAACAAGCGTTTGCTTAAATAACTTGAAATCTTCTGTGTTTTCAACAATGGTTTGATGTTATACTCTTCAAAACACTTCTACTATCTACTACTAACAAGATTAAAGAAAAAAATTCGGATTAACACAGGTTAAGTTCAAGAACCGTAGATTTTCCCTAAATTTTGAAGTTAATCTACATGCGAAAAATTAATCGAACTAATCTAGATGTTAGCGACATACCTTGTTGGAGATTTGTGGAAAGAAATCATCAAAAAGTGGCAAGAGTGAGCGGGGAACTGGTGGTGCAGAGAAATGGTCCGTGTGAGTTATGAGAAAGAACATAACGAAAATAAGGGTTTTATCCCGTCTGAAGGTTGGCATGGCCCCGTGCCTAGTAGGCATGACCCCGTGTTTTTTTGAATATTTATTTTTTTAGGTATGGTCGTTTTCTATCCACTTGGTACCTTGGCTTGTTTTACCTGGCACGTAGACTTTTTGGCATGGTCTTTTCACAATGTACCTACAAGATGGATTATTATAACAAAAATGAAAGAAATATATACAAGTAGTTTTTGTTACCTGATTACTTATCTATCTCTCGTAAGGTTATTTTCGTTTCTTCATCCTCAAGGAATCCTTCATAGAATTTAAGCCTTTGTCCATTTACTTTGAATGGTTCTCTGTTTGGAGGCTTAATTTCTATGGCACCGTGTGAATAGACCTTGGTGATGGTAAAAGGTCCGGACCACTGAGACTTGAGTTAAAGAGAAGCACTTGGTCTCCTTCTCTGAATTCCTTAGCCCCGCTTATATATTTATTGTGCAATCTTTTTTAGCGTTCCTTGTAGATTTCTGAATTGGAGTATGCTTGATTTCTTAATTCATCTAACTCGTTTAACTGGCGTAGACGATCTCTTCCTGAAGTCTCTTGATCTAAGTTCACATTTTTTTAATGGCCAGTATGCTCTGTGTTTAATTTCTACTGGGAGGTGGCAATTTTTTCCATAGACAAGCTTATATGGGGTGGGTGCCTATTGGTGTTTTATAGGCTGTTCGGAATGCCCATAAAGCATTGTCTAGTTTGTCTACCCATTCTTTTCGGTTTTGTTCCACAGTTTTTTCTAGGATCCTTTTTAAACCTCGATTGGTCAATTCAGCTTGACCATTGGTTTGAGGGTGATAAGCAGTTGAGAGACGGTGAGATACCCCATATTGTGTCAGAGCTTTTTCCATTTGCATATTGCAAATTGAAGTTATTAGATCTGATAAAGGTCTTTGGTTGTCTCAAAGAAAGTATTGTACTGATTTGTTATCTGAGTATGGTATATTTGCATGCAAACCGGTTAACAACACTATTGATCATAATCATGTTTGGACTGCTTTGCTGAATAGTAACTTTGGTTCTTTGTCTAATATAACTGGTTATAAAAATTAGTAGGAAAGTTAATCTACTTAGCTCATACTAGGCCAGATATTTCGTATGTTGTCCATTATCTTAGCCAGTTTATGCATAGTCCAACAGTAAGACATGTTAAAATAGCTTTGAATGTTTTGATGTATTTGAAAACAGCTCTTGGATATGGTATTTTGTTTAGTAAAGGTCAAAGTTTTGATTTAGTTTCTTATGCTGATTCAGACTGGGTAAATTGTTTGGCTACCAGGAAATCAGTAACGGGTTTTTGTGTTTTCCTTGGGTCTGACTTGATTTCTTGGAAAAGTATAAAACAAACTACTGTTTCTAGGTCTTTAGCTGAAGCTGAGTATAGGGCTATGTGTGCAACTGCATGTGAAATAATTTGGCTTAAAAAATTTGTTAAGTGAGTTGGGCATAAGTGTTAAACTTCCTGTTAACTTGTTTTATGATAATACTGTTGCAATAGCTATTGCAACAAATCCAGTATTTCACGACAGAACCAAACATTTTGAATTAGACTTGTTTTACTTAAGAGATTATATTTCAAAAGGCATTATCAAATGTGTTGGTGTTAAGTCAAATAGTCAGTTAGCAGACTTGTTTACTAAAGGAGGTCTTGGTAAAGCTCATCAAGTGTTGTGTCATGAATCACATATGTTTAATTCTTTTTAGTAATGGAACTGTGTGTGTGGGGGGGGGGGTGTTAAAAATATAAGATATAAAGATACATTTCCACTACTTCATGTTTGGTATATTATTATTACTAGCGGTAAGACCCATGTGCAAACACGGGTCGTTTCTTAGAAAATCATACATAACACATATTGATAGAACATATAGATACATGTATAGATATTGTATGAAAATGTGTTATCTATTATAGCTAAAATACAACTATAAGTAAATATAAAAGATATTTAACAAACTTAATAAAAGATGTCTAAAAGATGTCTAACAAACTTAATAAAATTCATCAGTTACATATGATTATTTCCATTCTCTTATTCAAAAAAGAGAGTATCCACCCATTGACAATGTAAACTGTTATAAACATAAGTACATATAAAAGATGTCTAACAAACTTAATAAAATTCGAATACAACTTAAGTTTTAACAAACATTAACTAAGAACGATCACCTGCCTAAACAACACACATTAAACCTCACTCAACAATTTGTTACGCAGCAATATGTCCTTTGCTACATGTTGTGATCTGGTTAAATATGCTACTGGAAATAATGTAACAGCTGCTGATCCAACAATCTCCCTATACAACAGATGATACGAAAACCATTCTTTATTACTGATTTTTATTTCTCATCAACATCTCCCTGATTTGTCCTTTGAATTGTAGTTCAAAATCTTCGAGATCGTATGCATTCAGATTATATGCACTATCCATTTTAATCTCTTCAACACTACCATCTGATCTGATCAAAGTCAATACTTGGGTTTTTGAGCATGACTTCCACTTTACTATTTTTGGATCAGTTGGTTTTCTTGGGCAAAGAATTATTGAAGATGAGTTTGGTGATTCTGGTCTGCTAACTAAATTTGCAATTGGTTCAGACAAATCAGATGATGAGGTAAGGTTTTTCGGAGTATCGATTTTTAGAGACAGAGCAGCAGTTATAGGATAGACTGGGTTTTGAAGAACATTTGAATGTCCAGCTCTAACTTCTTCCAGCTTTTTGTAGGTCTCAACTGTCTTCAGTTTAGACCATCTGGAAATGGATCTAGCTGGACCATAACCATCAGCCACAAGCTTTGCTCTCATTCTTTTAAACTTCAATGCCTCATCTGAATCCTCTGTTTTGACTTTCTTCCAATTAGGTGGAGTTGGCTTTACCAGAGAATCATTGTTCATTTTTGTGATTCTATTGATCTCTTCTCTAAGAGCATCTGCTGACCAGTTTTTGAATTGATCTTTAGTTGCCTTATATGGTTTATACTTCATAATGTGTGCAACATAAGCATCCCTGCCATCCATGCCTATGCTTTTCTCCCTTGCTATAACCTCAGCCTGTGATACTTTTAATTTCAGATACTCATCTAAGTTTTGAGGCTTCTTATAGCCATAAATAGATGGGAAGGATCTTTTAGATGGATCCTCTATTGTGAAGAATGATTCAATTTCACCTTTAACAATGACTAACTCCAGTGGATATTGAGCTTCCAGAGGAATGACTGATGGTAGTGTAG
This sequence comes from Helianthus tuberosus, assembly GCA_030545235.1. Classification (NCBI taxonomy): domain Eukaryota; kingdom Viridiplantae; phylum Streptophyta; class Magnoliopsida; order Asterales; family Asteraceae; genus Helianthus; species Helianthus tuberosus. The sequence goes on along the minus strand of CM060397.1, from coordinate 153,549,814 downwards.
CAATTGTAAGAGATGAAGTAGGTTCTCTGGGTGGAAATGACGAGCATGGACTGTTTTGAATGGAGGCAGATGATACAGGGATTGTTGATTTAATCTCCTCATCATCTTCTAACACAATATGAGTTTTTCTCTTATGTGTGGAGATGATTTCTGGTGAAGGAGAATGTTTTGGTAGTGAAGATGAATGTATGGGAAATCTTTGTGACGTTGGAGGTGGTTGGATTGTGGTTGGTGTAGTGAAAATGATCATCGCAGATGTTTGACAAACTTCTACTGAAACAACTGGTGTCTCAGCAGCTGTTTGGTAAACATCTGCTGATACTTTTGTATTCCCAGCATCTATTGACAGAATGGGTGATGATGGCGTGGAAACTATTTTCTCCTTTTGTGGTGGTTTTTTTGGGGAGGTTGGGATTTAGGTTGAGCAGCGGATACAATTTCTGTAGGATTAGCTTTTGAATCTGGTGGCAAGTTTCTCAGTGAATCTTTCTCCCCCTTTTTGGCATCATTATTATCATCATCGTCATCTTTCTCAAAGATTGATGTAGGGGTGGAGCCAGAAAGTTTCAATAGATGTTCCTTAATGTTCATAATGTCTGCTTGTGTGTCTTTATACCTGGCATCAACCAAATTTCTGATAAATTCCAAACTGAAATTGCGGTTACTTTCAGCCAAATTCCTCTAAGCTTGAAGGATGGGTTGCATAGAATTCCAAAGCTCATTGGTAATTTCCTGTCTGGTAGGTTGACTTTTAAAAAGCTCTATCATCTGCTTAATCAATTCTTTCATTTCAGCAACATCTGTTTCAATGGTAGACACTCTAACCGTTAAATCCTTATAACTTAATTAATCACCTACTTTAATAGGATCATCTGAATTCCCACCTGTAGTGGTTGTATTTGTTTTGATAATAGGAGAAGTCTCCATATCACCAGAAACAAATGCCCCTTTTTCTTGGTTCTGGGGACTTCCCACTAAATCAGAGATTACAGTTGTAACCTCATCAGTGGTTGCCTTCAAGGGAGTCTTAATGATGTAACCACTGTCCAACTGATCACCAATGGGTTCAACAGTTGTAGTGGCTGCTCCACTTGAACTACCACCAAGAGTTTCGTAACACCCAACGGGGATAACCTCCTCAACTGTTTTTAGGATATCAGATTGAATTGGTTCAGACACGGTCATTTGTTGCGATCTACTCTCAGTAATGTGTACATTAGAGGAACTGTTTTCTTTCTGAAATTCAATTTCTTCAAACAGAGGTAATATCGATGATGGAACTTGAGTCGAGGGTTGTGGTGTAGAAAGCGTGATTGCCCTGGGAGAGGGACTTTTAAACATATTTTCATATGAAAGGTCTACTTCATGTTGTAGTATCCCTGTGCTTACAACATGATCCTTTTGTGAGGATACATGAGGAGTTTGGATGGGTTGAGATCTTTCCAACAACTGTGAGGAAGTAGCAGCAGTGGTTTCAACTGACATTTGTGTTGTCACTGCATTAACCTCTGGGATCTCATCTTCCAGAGGAACCTTTTTATTTTGTTTCCTTTTGGTGGGCTTTTTGGATGTGACAGGTTTCTTTTTGCGTTTTCCTGGTGTGTATTTCACAACACTGGTTGTGGTGTCATGATCGCCAGGAGCAGTTCGCTCAACAACAGAAGTTTGAGCAACTGATGCGGACGCATCTAAAACAGGCTCATCCCCCTTTGTTTCCGTTGTTGAAACTTTTGACTCTTTATCCATAAGTTTAGTAAAAGTTTTACTTGTAAGACTATTTATTTGAAAAGCTACACCTTGTTCAAAATCTGTTTGTGACACTTGTTTTCGTAGGTAGTAGCTTAGAAGTCTTGGATACAACAGAAAAGCATTACTACGAACACCTTTTTTCAATTTTTTCACATTATTCAACAAATCATAGAACAGTGCTTGTGATAAATTGTAATCAGATTTTGTTAAAATAGCATAACCCAAATACTGAATGTTCAAAGGTATCTCATTAAATGAGGTGGTCTTGGCTGAGAGACAAGTTAAAAGAGTACGAAACAAAAATTTCATTGGCGGAGGGAAGTTTGGTTTGTAGATAGTAACTTCCTTTAATTGTGCATCATACCTTCTTTCAATGAACTCTGTATGAAGTTCAGATTTTTCAAAGTTGGTCTTACCTCCCAAGTCGTCCAATGCAAATGTAGTGGAAATTGTAAAGGGAGAAATTCGTACCACACTTTCCCCGACCTTAGATGTGATGGCAACTGGATTATTATCTACAGGCTCTATTTCAGCATTAAACCAAAATTGTCGAAGTGTTTCTGTATAAGCCGGAGCATCAGCAGTAAGGATTGATTTGTATATTGATGACGTTAAAAAGTCAATTATTGAGTGAAAGCTGGTATTTTGCTGGTTTTCTCGAAGATGGGGAGGTAGTTGTGAGGGTTTTTGATGTTCAGAGACATCATCGGAGAAGAAGGTGATTTGGGGATGAAACAGGGTTTAAGTTGGAGAGTTTTTAATATGTTGGAAACTGTTTTTCAGAATTTTGAATTTGAGACGGCAGTGGTAGAACCTCAATTTAGGGATGAGACAGCTTTTATATAGAGAGAAGAAGTGAATGCTGACGTGACAGTAGTTACAAATATTTGATGGCTAAGATCTGTCCACGTCAGACCTCTCTTGCGACAACCGATGACAGTTGTTTGGAAACCTCTGTTGGTCGACTACAGAAGTTGGGAACAGTGTGAGTCAAACAGTCGTTAGATAAACAGAAGTTATGAGAACAGATGATAACTTTCAGCAGTTGTTTTATTTTTAGCTAACATCTGTTCACGTCAGAACCTCTGTTGTCATAATGGATGACAGTCAGCAATATAGTAAATCAACAGTCATTAGATTAAACAGAAATTATGACAACATACGGTACCCTTTAGTAGTGGATGTATTTTTAGGCAAGCAGAAGTTTCAAAAACAGTTGTTTTCAATCGGTGTAACTCAACAGTCGTAAGTTTAACATCTGCTATTAGCCCAACCACTGTTAGTATCAAAACCTCTTTTGAGCATTTTAAGATTGAATATCATCTGTTGTTCGTTAACATCCGTTGACCCATAGCAGACCTTTGCATCTTCAGAAATTTATTCATCAGCAGATGCTCTCTTTTATCAGACTTTAGCTACAACACACCTTTACAACAGCAAATATCGACTCCTTGTAATTAGGTCTTACCGGAAATTCTTCCAAAAAACTGTTATTGATAAACAAAATTATATAATAATACTTAGGAATGACTAAAATAATTAAAATGAAGATGCGACAACAAAGATTAATAGTATTAAAATTTATTCATTTAGTCAACAGTGCTAAATCAACAGTCGTTAGCATACACGGTTGTTTCATAAGAAGGTTCGAATATATGACAACATCAGCATGCTTATACAAAGGTCAACAATTACAATTTGACATACTGTACAACATCTAATCTAATGGACTAACAAAGTCCCAACATCTGCTATTAACCTAACCACTATTACTATAAAAACCTTTTGTCGGCTCAACATATTTTGAATATCATTTGTTGTTCTTTAACATCAGGTCTCCCATACAGACCTTTCCTTCTTCAATCTTTCACCATCAGTAGATGTTCTCTTTTACCAAACTTTAACTACAACAGACCTTTTACAACTCCAAATATTGACTCTCTGTAATTTGCAGGAGCACAGATTCTTCAAAAAACTGCTATCAATGATCAAATTCTGAACATTTGTTTTATCTTTGCACTCATCTCTTCACCATCAAACCAACCCTTGATACTATTAAACCTCTGTTGACTTACCAAACAAATGTTCGGACACAATTCAACATCAACATAATCTGTTCACCATCAAACCAATCCTTGATACTATTAAACCTCTGTTGACTTACCAAACAGATGTAACACCCCGTGTTTCGAAAGTCAAAGTCAAAGTCAAGATTGAAGTCAAAGGAAGAAAAGATTACTAATTGCGATCTGTCACTCCTTGGTCAACTCCTGTTTTGGCTTCTTTGACTTGTAGATAATCTATTTATGTTATCGCTTTAGTTGTATTATGTGGAGTATCTATTAATAATCGAGGTTTAATCGCATATTAATCGCATGTTTAATCGATTTATCGCTTATCGCTATCGCATTCGCAACTCGAATTATGTGTTCTGGATATTGTTCTACGTGTGTGTGCTATTATGTGTTACTTATGCATGTTATATTTAAGTTGAGGTGTTAATCGCAATCGCAATTCTATCGCATCGCAATCGAATCGAGAACGCTAAACGCAAGTCAATTATAGTGATTGTATGTTAGATATAGTAGTTGGGATTAAAAGTAATTTAATGGGTAATTCTATCATATCGCTCACTCAAAATGCATCGCAAAGCTCTACACGTGAATCGAAACGACAAAACTCACCGCGCCGGACTCATGGATCGAGTGGCCATCCGATCGGGTTGCCATTCGATTGGGTTGCCACCCGATCGGGTTGCCACCCGATCGGACTGCCACCCGATCGACCAGCCTTTTCCTCGCTTTCCTTTTTAGGAAACCCTATAAATACCCTCACATGTCACATCACTTGATGTGACAGCTCTCTACTCGACCCAGCCGCACTTCAGCCTCATTTCTCTCGATTTCTCTCAATTCTTGTAAGTTTCCAGCCTAAATCTTGTACTTTCTTAATCTACACGCACTCCTATACCTTTCTATCTTTTGAATCTTAACTCTTAACCGTGAAATCACCGGATTTAAGGTGTTCTAGGGTGATGTCATCATGGAGTTCTTATGAACTTCAATGTTTGGCTTCATTCCACCAAGAACAACTTAGATCTGAAGGATTTCCACAACATTTGTCAATAATTTCACTTAGATCTACACGAATTCATGGATAAAGGGATTGAGAGAAGGTTTTCCAACTTTCTTTCAACCCTTTTACACTCAATGCACTCAAACCCGATGGAATCGGAGCTTGTTCTGATCTTCTACTCATTCTTAGTGATGCATTAGTTCCAGATCTGAATTCTATCCGGGAGAGATATTGATTTCGGGTTTGAACATGAACTACCGACTCGAACCGTGAACCGGTCGGACTAGGGTGATTCCTGTTCGGTCGGGTCACTTGGGCCGAGGTAAGGGTTCTGTTGTTCAAGCAAGATATCAAAACGTCTCGTTCAAAGCTACAATACTCCAAATAGAAACAAGTGTTAGGACGATCAGACCGTCGGAACGGATTGTCGTCCGATCGGATTGCCATCCGATCGACCGACCATCCGATCGGGTTGCACTTGGTTCCATACTTAAACTATTTTTTCAAACTATTCAAAGGATCTGAACGTTGAAAGGGATTACCACCCGATAGGATTGCCATCCGATCGAGTGACCGTCAGACCATGTGACGTTTGGGACTTAGATACTTAAACACTTTTCAACATGTTCAGTACATACGGATTGCCACCCGATTGGATAGCCATCCCATCGAGTGACCGTCCTGTTGTGAACTTGTTCTCAAACTAAGAAGTCTCGCCAATCGGATTGCTGTCCGATCGACCGACCGTTCGATCGACCGACCTGAAAGGTAGAGATACTTCTCTATTTTTTAAAATGCTACAACGAAAACTTCAAAGTACAAACCATCATACACAAACACATCCGAACGGATTGCCACCCGATCGACTGGCCATCCGATTGACTGGCCATCCGATCGGATTGCCATCCGATCGGATTACCATCCGATCCTTGGTACACCTACAACGTTTTACGCGCCGACTTTCTCTTATGCTATCGTTAGCTGTTCAGGCTAATTCCGCTCTAGCGCTCCCTTCAATCCATTAACTCTATCGCAGTGAGTATACTCGAACCCTTTTTGCTTTATGCACTTTTGGGTGTTACATACATTACTTATTCTAAATCACATCAAACACACTACGCAATACTTTAACGCTAACCGCTACCGCATGTTATACGTGACTCGATGAATGCTTGTTGTTATGTTTACAAATAGATTGCTGTCTACCTGCCTTAGCAACGATAGTACTATAGTTTGGACTCAGCACCTGTTCACTCAGGGGTTGTTAAGGACTATTAATCACATGATTCGCAGTGTTGAATATGTATTACGAACTGCATTGCGCAGTCAACCCGCAGTCATTGGTATTGATAGGATCATGTCGATAACTTACGTGCTTTACATCACACGTTGTACGTGCTGGTTATGCGTAATCGATTTCGAACACTATTATGCTATTATCAAACTTGTATGCTCACCTTTACACTATGTGTATTTACTTTTACTTTAACGTATGTGGCATGTGCTTAAGATGCTAGGACACCTTGCTTGCTGTGTGATGAAATCGAGGCTAGGAAAGAGTCTAGAAACAAACAAACAAACTATCTTATTTGAAATCTGAGTTGTCGGATCAGTATTTGTTTATGAGACAATTATTTGTAATAACTGTTTTATTTAGATATGTTATGGTATGGGACATGACGTTTTAAATATCTGGTAATTAATAGTTGTTATGAATACTCATGGACAATCTGTTTCGCTAAGTGCCGCACCCCGATGCTTCCGCCATCGGTTGGGGTGTGACAGATTGGTATCAGAGCCATAACTTTAGGGAATTAGGCAAGACTCGACCTAGTCCGGGTTGATTTCTTAGAACGACCTAGTCTATAGTCTAAGCACCAACAGACCAACTTGTGCATACCCATTAGGGGTTTTGCACAAGCTTACTCGCTATTTCTCGCTCGAACTCGTTGTACACTACACACTTACGCAAACATCGCATACTACAGTTTTGCGCAAGATCAGCCTTTCCTAAGGCTGATTATACACACAAACGAATGATCTGGTTAAGAATAGGTGTGAAAACCGCAAACTCTCGACCAGATTACTCGTTCGAATTGCTATATTACTATAAAACAAGAGAATTTGCGTTGAATTAGGAGTGAAATCCATACTTCGACGTGAGTCTCCTTATCTAACTCGTGGTTTTACCACACAAGCAGGAATGTAGTTGTGAAAACCCGAGATTCCAAGACCTTTCCTTTACGCGTCATCTGTTTTACAATCCTATTTTACATTTCGTTGTACGTTGTATCGCGTATATTATTTTAAAATGATTTCAATTTAAGTTAGTTTTTGGTGAGTTAATGATTGGGCATGTAAATAAGAACCTATTATAAGAAAATTAGTGCTCGACGAAAAATGGTACATGTGGGCTCGACGAAAGATGGACCCGACGAAGAATGGAGTTTCGTCACCCATTGATGTTTCGTCGTCACCTCGCCGAGATGGGCCATCGGCCCAAGTGAAGCCCAAATGTGATTTGGTTATATTTGTCTTGTGTGCGCATTTGTATACGTAAGTTATTAACCAACAAAACCCTAGACTCTCCCTTGCACTCAACGGCAATCATCATTCCTCTCAAAGCTATTCCCTGTCTCATCTTACAATCGGTTAGTATGTGATTAACCGACTTGATCGGCTCGATGCATTGATTGATGATTGTTTTGTGATGGTCGTGATCTACTGTGAATATAGGGATTCGTTAGAAACCATACTCTTATGCTATGATAATTAGGGTTTTGACGTTTTATTGCTAATCAATTAGACTAGAACTTGCAGGATGAGAACTCTATGATTTGTATTCATTCATGTTCACTGCTCAGATTCGATGTTTCTGTTTGATGTTTGTATTATATGTTATCAGTTGTTTATGAATATTAAATGAATATGTGATACGAATACGTACATGACGATGATATGGGAATATAGAGTTCATGACTAGGTTTGATGATTGGTGGGTTAAGGGTTCACGATATTGTCGTGCAGTCGGATTGGACGATGTTAAGAAAGATTCAGGTTTAGGGCTATGAATCTGGAAAACTGCTGTGTATGGCGGCGAAGGACCCAGTCGACGAAACACCTTAGTGTTTCGTCACACATCATGCCGACGAAACACCCTAGTGTTTCGTCACCTCTATGTTGACGAACAACCTAATGTTTCATCACACACGTACCGACGAACAGCCTTGATGTTTCGTCGATAGGAAGGACATCAATAGACTGTGGTTTAGAATATGCATGATAATAAATTACTATGTTACTGCTTGTTAATGATGTTAGTGATAACTGAGGAAATATAGATTGGCTTCTACGGATGGCACAATTAACTGTTAAGCGTTGTTATGAATCATATATGTGATGCATGGTTTTGCATGGGCTTGAATAGCTGCTATGTTCTATTTAGTGACCGTTGTTTTAAATGCACACCACGATTATAAACTTATACGTGTACAATGTGAATGTAAACTGATTACGTGTACATGAACACCATAGGCTTCGACTAACTAAGTGTGAACAAGTAACTAATCATACCGAGCAAACAAAGGTGAGTTCACTTCTCTCAAAACAAGCATGCGTCCGGTGGGGACAATCAAACTGATAAAACTTGTTAACGGATTTTCGTAAACCCATATCCTCGTAGGGGATATGAGGAGGCTTTCAAATACCCACATTCTTGTAGGGGATGTGAGGCGGATTTCACAAACGCATATTCTTGCAAGGAATATGCAACGGTTTTCAGTAAACGTTGATGTTGGATAATACACTCACTTCTATCACCTAAGTCCCATTATACTACCGGGTTAGTTGCTTGTAGTAGGGCAACGAGGTTATTAGTTGATAGCTCTATTAGGTTTGGTACCCTCACGACGTACCTGAATAAGACGGGCGTGAACTAATAACTTTAAATCATGACCAATGTTTGATAAAGCATTGGAGAAGGGCAAAAAGGGCCGTCTGCGGTATCGAGTTATTATCAACATAACATAACACATCATAAGTCACTACTTGGTATTAAACGGTTAAAACAAACTGTGAACTCACCAGCGTTGTCTAATACACTTTTCTGCATGCTTGCAGGTCCTTAGGTTCTTGGATTGGAACTTGCTATCTGGGAGTGCTGGAGTGGTCATGGGTCGCAACTCTTGGATATTTATTCTTGGTTTAGCACATTGTTTTGAAACACTTGAACAACGAATAATCTTATGCTTCCGTTGAATGTTTACTTTGGTTTTAACGTATGGTTTGAAACTATATTATGAATGAATGGAATGTTTTATTTAAATACTTATTATAGTTCAATGTGATTAGTGGCTGGATCCTGGTACGTCACACACCTCGCGGGGTTTCCGCATGTGGTATTTTGGGGGTGTGACAGTTTGGTATCAGAGCCACTGGTTATAGTGAACTAGGTTTTAAAACATTTTCATAAAACCAGACTATAACCAAACAGTATCGAAGCGACCATGACACTCAGCTCCAGATTGCAAGGTTCGTCCTCTGTTTACCTTTATGCATTACTTGCTTAGTAGTTACACACACACGACTTGCATGAAACTACATATTAGATACCCTGATGTGATTACCTGTGCTGCATATTTTAGTGAAGCTAGATAGTGTGGCACTACCCTTCGACTCTTGTGATTCTTAATCTTGTAATGCCTTTCGCTTTGCTATTTGAATGTGGGGGAACCTTTTAGCACGAGTTAAGAGGCACTGAGATGAGCATGTAAATTGCCTTATTATTATGGGTGCACACATAATAATAACGTGGGGTGTATGTGAGTCCCAGTGAGGCTTAACGAGTGTGAAAGGGGTTCCGCTCTTTTGTTTGATGTAAACTTTGTAGTTTGTAGATGTCAACGTGAGGTTTGACTCCTACCTTATCTCGATTCTTAAACTTTCTCCCTCTTCTTATATAGAATCATGAGCGGACGAGGCCATGGACGTGGTCACATTACGATGACTCAGGCTGAGTTGACAAACTTGATTAACACACGTGTGGCTGAGGCCTTGGCAGCCTACTAAGCCGGTACGATACGTGCCAAATACTCTTCATTTTTGTATTGCGTACCCAATTCTTACCCGTGTGCTGTATTTTCTTTCGTCCTTAGGTCTCCAAGCTAATCAAAACCAGAACAATCCACCTGTGTGTACGTTCAAAACGTTCATGGATTGCAAGCCTCAAACTTTCAGTGGAGCTGAAGGTCCCGTGGGACTGCTCCGTTGGTTCGAGAAAGCCGAATCCGTTTTTGCTATGTGTAACTGTCCAGAGGGGGACAGGGTGAAATTTGCTTCTGGCACCTTGGAGGACGGTGCTTTGACTTGGTGGAATGCTCAGGTGCAGATGCTGGGCGTCGAAATGGCAAACCCAACCACTTGGGATGATTTCAAAGAGCTGATTCGGGAGGAGTACTGCCCTCGGGATGAAATTCAAAAGTTGGAAAATGAGTACTATAACCTGAAGATGGAAGGATCTGAGATCGAGGCCTACACAAAACGGTCTCACGAGCTAGCAAACATTTGTCCTAATCTATCCCGACCACCACCTCGCAGGATCGAGCTCTACATTAAGGGATTGACACCATCAGTTAAGGGGTTAGTCACTGCAGCAAATCTCAACGACCTACCCCGGATTATTAGATTGGCTCACAAGATTACTGATCACGAGGTGGAGCGTGGCTCGCTGGCACCCCGTATTGCTGCTACTACTACTGCTGCTACGGTTACCACCACCACAGATAACAAGCGTAAGTGGAACGACACAGATAAGACAGCAAACTTGAATCAATCGCAAAAGAAGCCCGATAACAACAGCAGCCGCAGCTTTAGTCAAACGTCTTCGGTTAATCAGAATCAGAACCACAGCCAGACTTCCGGTTATGCAGGGAAGCAGCCGAAGTGCAATAAGTGTGGCTTCTACCACTATGGCCAGTGTAGCCGGGCATGTCAAAGTTGTGACAAGCTGGGTCATATGGCGAAAGATTATAGAGCTCCACATCCCAAGAAACAACAGCAACAACCTCAGCAATAGCAACAGAGGCAACAACCCCAGCAGAATCAGGGTAATCAGAGGGGATGCAATCAGTGCGGCAGTGAAGGGCATTTCAAGAAGGATTGCCCGCAATTGAATCAGAATGCCAACAATAACAATGGCGGTAACCGCCAGAACAACAACAACAACGTGGGAAACAACAACAATGGGAATAACGGAGGGAATGGCGCTCGTGGTAGGGCGTTCACTATTGGGGCAGGCGATGCAAGGAACGATGGCAACGTCGTGACCGATACGTTCTCTGTTAATGGTATTATTGCTTCTGTGTTATTCGACTCTGGTGCCGACTGGAGTTATGTGTCTTTGGGATTTAGTCGTCAGCTAGGGTTGACTCCTGCGCCTCTTGTAAACAAGCATGTAGTGGAATTAGCTGATGGCAAGTCTTTTTAAGCCACACATGTATTCTTAGGGTGTAAACTCGATCTTCTAGGTCAAGTATTCGGCATTGACCTTCTTCCCATCACTCTTGGTAGTTTTGATATAGTCATTGGTATGGACTGGTTGTCCAAGCACGGAGCAGACATACTTTGCAAGGAGAAGATCGTGCGTGTACCTCTCCCTAGCGGGGAATCATTATCTGTCCAGGGTCATCGAAGCGGTGCAACCGTCAACATCATTTCATCCATCAAAGCCCAGAAATGTTTACGAAAGGGCTACCCCGCTATTCTTGCGCTTGTTACTGATACTCGGCCTGAAGAGAAGAAAATCGATGATTTACCAGTCGTACGGGAGTTTCCCGATGTTTTTCCCGAGGAACTTCCAGGCTTACCTCCACATCGTCAGGTGGAATTCCAAATTGATCTTACACCAGGAGCAGCTCCGATTGCTCGTGCACCATATCACCTTGCACCTGGGGAGTTGCAAGAATTGTCGAATCAACTTCAAGAACTATTGGATAAGGGTTTTATTCGACCCAGTTCTTCACCTTGGGGAGCCCCAGTTCTGTTTGTGAAGAAGAAAGACGGGTCTTTTCGCATGTGTATTGACTATCGAGAACTCAACAAGGTGACGATCAAGAATCGTTAGCCTTTACCTCGCATAGATGACCGGTTCGACCAGTTGCAAGGGTCGAGATTCTACTCGAAGATTGATCTAAGATCGGGCTATCATCAGATGAGAGTCCGAGAAGAGGATGTTCCAAAAATGGCTTTCCGAACGCGTTATGGTCATTAAGAACTTCTGGTCATGTCGTTCAGGTTAACCAACGCACCAGCGGTATTCATGGATCTCATGAACCACGTATGCAAACCATACCTTAACGATTTTGTCATCGTGTTCATCGATGACATTCTGATCTATTCTAAGAGCAAGGAGGACCACGAGCGGCACCTACGTCTTATCTTGGAGCTCCTGAGGAAGGATCTGCTTTATGTGAAATTCTCTAAGTGTGACTTTTGGATTCGAGAAGTACACTTCCTCGGCCACAACGTTAACGAAATGGGGATACACGTGGATCCTGCCAAGATTGACTCAATCAGGAATTGGGCAGCACCAAAGAATCCTTTAGAGGTGCGACAATTCCTTAGTCTCGCTGGGTACTATCGAAGGTTTATTGAGGGCTTTTCAAAGATAGCTCAACCCCTCACCGCTCTAACACAGAAGGGTGTCATGTATGCCTGGGGAACGAAACAGGAAGACGTTTTCCAGCTTCTAAAGCAAAAGCTTTGCAGTGCACCGATTTTGTCTCTACCTGAGGGTACCAAAGATTTTGTAGTGTATTGTGATGCCTGTATTCAAGGTCTCAGTTGCGTGTTGATGCAACGCGAGAAAGTTATAGCTTACGCCTCTCGACAGTTGAAGGTCCATGAGAAGAATTACACGACTCACGACTTAGAGTTGGGGGTCGTGGTGTTTGCGCTCAAAATCTGGAGGCATTACTTGTACGGTACTAAATGCACTATTTATACCGATCACAGAAGCCTCCAGCATATTTTCGACCAGAAGGAATTGAATATGCGACAGCGTCGCTGGGTAGAACTCTTAAATGACTACGATTGCGCAATCAAGTACCATCCAGGTAAGGCTAATGTGGTAGCTGATGCCCTTAGTCGAAAGGAAACGAAACCCAAATGTGTTCACGCCTTGCAGCTCACCATTTACTCAAACCTCCCAAATCAGATACGTTCTGCACAAACTGAAGCGTTGAAAGAGGAAAACATTGAAGCAGAGTACTTAAGGGGCATGGAAAAATAACTTGTAGAGAGATCGGATGGTATTCTCTACTTCATGGAGCGTGTATGGGTTCCTTTGTTTGGTAACCTTAGGGAGCTTGTGATGGACGAAGCACACAAGTCTCGATACTCTGTTCATCCGGGTTCGGATAAAATGTATCAGGATCTCAAGGTTTTGTACTGGTGGCCGAAGATGAAGGCCCACATCGCGACTTATGTAAGTAAATGTTTGACTTGTTCAAAGGTCAAGGTGGAGTATCAGAAACCCTCAGGCCTACTTCAGCAACCAGAAATACCTGTGTGGAAATGGGAACAAATCGCCATGGATTTTGACACTGGGCTACCTAGAACACAACACGGAAATGATACCATCTGGGTGATCGTGGACCGTCTTACAAAATCTGCACACTTCCTCGCAATCAAAGAAACTGACAAGTTCTTGCAGCTGGCTGGTACCTATCTAAAGGAAGTGGTTTCCAGGCACGGGGTGCCAACCTCCATTATCTCTGATCGAGATCCGCGTTTCATATCCAATTTGTGGCAAGCGATGCACAAATCATTTGGCTCACGTCTCGACATGAGCACTGCCTACCACCCTCAAACGGATGGTCAGAGTGAGCGAACTATCCAGACATTGGAAGACATGCTGCAAGCATGTGTTATCGATTTTGGTAAATGTTGGGAGAGACACTTACCCTTGGTGGAGTTTTCTTACAATAACAGTTACCATACTAGCATTCAGGTAGCTCCGTTCGAGGCTTTATACGGGCGGAAATGTCGATCTCCTCTTTGCTGGGCTGAAGTGGGTGACAGCCAAATCACAGGCCCGGAGCTTGTGCTCGAAACTTCTGAGAAGATAGTACAAATCAGAAAAGGTATGGCGGCGGCGCACGACCATCAGAAAAGCTACCCTGACAAGCGTAGGAAACCTTTGGAGTTTGCTGTGGGCGATCGCGTTATGTTAAAAGTCTCACCCTGGAAGGGTGTGGTACGTTTTGGGAAACGCGGCAAGCTTAATCCGCATTATGTCGGGCCATTCAAAATTCTGGAACGAATCGGTAAGGTGGCATACAAGCTCGAGTTACCTGCTGAATTGGGTAACGTTCATGATGTTTTCCATCTTTCACAGTTGAAGAAGTGTTTATCCGATGAAACACTTGTAGTACCATTTCAAGAGCTGAAAATTGATGACAAGTTGCAGTTTGTCGAAGAACCAATCGACATTATGGACCAGGAAGTAAAAGTTCGTAAACATAGCCGAATTCCAATCATGAGAGTTCGTTGGAACTCAAACGTGGACCAGAATTCACGTGGGAACGCGAGGATCAGATGAAGCTCAAGTATCCTCACCTTTTCCCAAAGAAACAATCTAAACTTGGTGCAACTAATGAATTTTGGGAGGGAATTCCCCTTCAAGTTGGGGATGATGTGGCACCCGGGGAAAATCCACAGTCAGCCTGATCTGACACTTCGCCGCTTTTGGACTACTTATCAAATTTCAAGACGAAATTTCTTTCAAGTTGGGGATGATGTGACAACCCGGGATTCCAAGACCTTTCCTTTACACATCATCTGTTTTACAATCCTATTTTACATTTCGTTGTACGTTGTATCGCGTATATTATTTTAAAATGATTTCAATTTAAGTTGGTTATTTGGTGAGTTAATGATTGGGCATGTAAATAAGAACCTATTATAATAAAATTAGTGCTCGACAAAAAATGGTACATGTGGGCTCGACGAAAGATGGACCTGACGAAGAATGGAGTTTCGTCGCCCATTGATGTTTCGTCGTCACCTCGCCGAGATGGGCCTTCGGACCAAGTGAAGCCCAAATGTGATTTGGTTATATTTGGCTTGTGCGCGCATTTGTATACGTAAGTTATTAACCAACGAAACCCTAGACTTTCCCTTGCACTCGACGGCAATCATCATTCCTCTCAAAGCTATTCCCAGTCTCATCTTACAATCGGTTAGTATGTGATTACCCGACTTGATCTGCTCGATGC
Organism: Helianthus tuberosus; assembly: GCA_030545235.1. Classification (NCBI taxonomy): domain Eukaryota; kingdom Viridiplantae; phylum Streptophyta; class Magnoliopsida; order Asterales; family Asteraceae; genus Helianthus; species Helianthus tuberosus. Next base: position 153,534,716 of record CM060397.1, on the reverse strand, counting down.
ATTGATTGATGATTGTTTTGTGATGGTCGTGATCTACTGTGAATATAGGGATTCGTTAGAAACCATACTCTTATGCTATGACAATTAGGGTTTTGACGTTTTATTGCTAATCAATTAGACTAGAACTTACAGGATGAGAACTCTATGATTTGTATTCATTCATGTTCACTGCTCAGAGTCGATGTTTCTGTTTGATGTTTGTATTATATGTTATCAGTTGTTTATGAATATTAAATGAATATGTGATATGAATACGTACATTACGATGATCTGGGAATATAGGGTTCATGGCTAGGTTTGATGATTGGTGGGTTAAGGGTTCATGATATTGTTGTGCAGTCGGATTGGACGATGTTAAGAAAGTGTCAGGTTTAGGGCTATGAATCTGGAAAACTGCTGTGTATGGCAGCGAAGGACCCAGTCGACGAAACACCTTAGTGTTTCGTCACACATCATGCCGACGAAACACCGTAGTGTTTCGTCACCTCTATGTCGACGAACAACCTAATGTTTCGTCACACACGTACCGACGAACAGCCTTGATGTTTCGTCGATCGGAAGGAACCCCATCAACAGACTGTGGTTTAGAATGTGCTTGATAATAAATGACTATGTTACTGCCTATTAATGATGTTAGTGATGACTGAGGAAATATAGATTGGCTTCTATGGATGGCACAATTAACTGTTAAGCGTTGTTATGAATCATATACGTGATGTATGGTTTTGCATGGGCTTGAATAGCTGCTATGTGCTATTTAGTGACCGTTGTTTTAAATGCACACCACGATTATAAACTTATATGTGTACAATGTGAATGTAAACTGATTACGTGTACATGAACACCATAGGCTTCGACTAACTAAGTGTGAACAAGTAACTAATCATACCGAGCAATCCAAGGTGAGTTCACTTCTCTCAAAACAAGCATGCGTCCGGTGGGGACAATCAAACTGATAAAACTTGTTAACGGATTTTCGTAAACCCATATCCTCGTAGGGGATATGAGGCGGCATTCAAATACCCACATCCTTGTAGGGGATGTGAGACGGATTTCACAAACGCATATTCTTGCAGGGAATATGCAACGGTTTTCAGTAAACGTTGATGTTGGATAATACACTCACTTCTATCACCTAAGTCCCATCATACTACCGGGTTAGTTGCTTGTAGGGCAACAGGGTTATTAGTTGATAGCGCTATTAGGTTTGGCACCCTCACGACGTACCTGAATAGGACGGGCATGAACTAATAACTTTAAATCATGACCAATGTTTGATAGAGCATCGGAGAAGGGCAAAAAGGGCCGTCTGCGGTATCGAGTTATTATCAACATAACATAACACATCATAAGTCACTACTTGGTATTAAACGGTTAAAACAAACTGTGAACTCACCAGCGTTGTCTGATACACTTTTATGCATGCTTGCAGGTCCTTAGGTTCTTGGATTGGAACTTGCTATCTGGGAGTGCTGGAGTGGTCATGGGTCGCAACTCTTGGATATTTATTCTTGGTTTAGCACATTGTTTTGAAACACTTGAACAACGAATAATCTTATGCTTCCGCTGAATGTTTACTTTGGTTTTAATGTATGGTTTGAAACTATATTATGAATGAATGGAATGTTTTATTTAAATACTTATTATAGTTCAATGGGATTAGTGGCTGGATCCTAGTACGTCACACACCTCGCGGGGTTTCCGCATGTGGTATTTTGGGGGTGTGACAGTAGTCGCTAAGTTAGGGGTGAAACCCGAACCTTGATGACTCGTTCTACTCTCTAATGTGGTTTTACAAAACTCTTACCGAAGTCTCGATGGACTCCAACGACTCGAAGTCACACCAAACTGGAAGGATGCGTGCCGATCGCTCAAATCGAAGCGAGAGCACAGTTCCGAAAGCCAAAGTGTGTACTTAAAGTCCTTGAGAATAGTCGAATCACTTTGGGTAGTCGAAGTCTACCTAGCCGCAGACAATCTATTCTCGATTTCTATGTGTTTTGATTCTGAGGCCGCAACTGCTGACTCTGATATTTGTCGATTTTATGTAATTTATGTGGTTTTGTTTATTTGTTGGCGTGTTGAGATACTGATGGTTTCGATTTAACGTTTTTTGCTCCGCTTTTCACACAACACACTACACAATCGTCAACAAATCGCTGGTCATCGTTCGCAATCGCTACTCGATACTCGCAATCGCTAAAATTAATCATTATACGCGCTGTGAAGGATAGGGAATACGTGCAACATATAGCTAGGTTTCTGTATTCTGACTGTCTCATGTGTTTCTGTGCCTTATGTGTCTATGTGTTTCTGAGCTCTACGTGAATACGTGCTTATGTGTTGATGTGCCTATGTGATTATGTGATTATGTGGATGCGTGTTCCTGAGCTTTATGGTAATCGCTAAACTATATTAGGAATAATCGAAATTTGTGTTGAGTCCTGTGGCGATGTCTGTTGCAGACAATGTCGTCATCTGGATCTCGCGCTACTCAAGCTGCTCGCTGAAAGCAGGCCGATAAACGCCTCGCCGCTATGATCACTAAGAAAATGGCGAAGGTTGTTCCTCAGATCGTCAGTGAACTGTACGAAAATGTGAGCAAATCTTCTGAAGAGTCCAGGACTGAAACCCCCAAGGCTGCGTTTAGCTTCAAGCAGTTTAAAGCTTGCGGATCGAAAGAATTTACTGGCGAAGATGGTCCTACGGCCTTATTCCAATGGTTTGATTCGATCGAGGTCACCCTACGCCAGAGTGGCTGTCCTGACGATCTCCGCACTCTGAATGCTACCGGCGTCTTCCAATCTCGAGCGCTAGATTGGTGGACGGCCGAGAGAAACAAACGCGAAAATGATGCAGCTTATGGTTTGACGTGGGATGAGTTGAAGGACGTCATGTTGGAAGAGTTCTGACCTCCCCATGAGCGCCAAAAGTTAGAGGACGAATTCTGGCATATCAAGCAGAAGGATGGTGACAATGCTGCTTTAACTGCTCGCTTCAAGCAGCTTAGCATAATCTGTCCTGATCAAGTCAAGACTACGGATGTAGCAATCAAGAAGTATATTCGAGCTCTGCCAGATTGTGTCGCAGATTTTGTGCAAGCTTCAAAACCATCAACAATCAAGGAAACTTACCTGCTTGCCGCTGAAATAAACGACAAGCGAGTCAAGTCTGGCTACTGGGATAAAGCCGCCAAGAATCTACATCAAGTTACCACAGCACCAACCACTAAAACCGCCCCCACTCCTCAGTCTTCAAAAGCCTCTCGTCGCAAGAGGAAGAACAACAGCAACTCCAGCAACAAGAACTGTGCTGTAACCACTGCTGCCCCACTTCAAGCTGTACCAGCTCAGCAGCAAACTCAACACCGCCAGGTTGCGGCACCGGTAACCCAAGCACCGCCGGCAAAGCGTGCTTATACTGGTCCTCACCCTGCCTGCCCGACTTGCACCTATCACCACCTAGTGGGAATCGCCTGCAGATTTTGTGTACACTGCAACATGTACGGCCATTTCACCGCCAACTGCCGTACAAGTCCTCGACAAGCACCAGCTCCAGCTACTGCTCATCAAGCCCTACTTGCTGCTCCTCAAGGGCAACAAGCAGCTCCTGCACCCGCGGTCAATGCTAGAGTCTGCTTTGCGTGTGGTGATCCCAATCACTTCGCCAACATGTGCCCCAATCGGGTTGTGAAGCAAGAGCAACAACAGCAACAGCAGCAGCCCCAAAACCAGCAGAAGCAGCCTCAGCAACAACAACAAGCCGCTCGTGCTCGAACTTTCAAATTAATGTGCGCCAGGCTCAGGCTGACAACAACGTGGTCAATGGTACGTTCCTTGTGAATGGTATTTATGCTTCGTGTTTGTTTGATACAGGGGCCGATAACTGTTTTGTATCGTTTAAGTTCGAAAAGCTTCTTAATCGTAAGCGCGCCCATCTCCCCTCGACGTTCGATGTTGAAGTTGCCACCGGAAGAACCGTCGCCGTCAACTCTGTTCTTCGTGATTGTACTCTCGAACTCAACAATCACATCTTTCCTATCGACCTTGTTCCGATGCAGCTCGGTAGTTTTGATGTCATAATAGGCATGGACTTTCTTCGTGAAAACCATGCCGAAGTTGTTTGCTTCGATAAGATGATTCGATTCTCGCTCGCAAATGGTGATCAATTGTGTGTGTATGGTGAAACTCTCTCGAAGGACCTCAAGCTCATGTCATGTATCCAAGCTAGAAAGTATCTCCGCAAGGAATACAGAGCTTTCTTGGCTAATATTGTAGTAGCGGAGAAGGAAAAGAAAAGAAAGACTGAAGTGAAAGACGTTCCTGTTGTTTGTGAATTCCTTAACGTTTTTCCTGAAGATCTCCCAGGTTTACCTCCGAGTCGTGATATCGACTTTCGCATCGACCTCATTCCTGGAGCAAATCCTATTGCAAGAGCTCCTTACCGACTCACTCCATCCGAAATGCGCGAACTCTCGAGTCAGCTCCAGGAATTGCTTGACAAAGGCTTTATTCTCCCTAGCACCTCTCCTTGGGGCGCACCAGTCCTTTTCGTCAAAAAGAAGGATGGGTCGTTCCGGATGTGCATCGACTATCGGGAATTGAATAAGCTGATGATCAAGAATCGTTACCCTCTGCTTCGCATCGATGATTTGTTTGACCAGTTACAAGGTGCTACGTGTTTCTCCAAGATCGATCTACGCTCAGGCTACCACCAGTTACGCGTACAAGAGGAGGATATTCCCAAAACCGCTTTTCGCACTCGATACGGCCACTACAAGTTCATTGTTATACCTTTTGGTTTAACCAAAGCACCCGTGGTTTTTATAGATCTGGTGAATCGCGTGTGTAAACCTTTTCTCGACCGCTTCATCATCGTGTTCATCGATGATATCCTGATCTATTCCAAGTCGAAAGCCGAACACGCGCAACATCTACCTTTGGTTCTCGAGCTATTCCGAGGGAATCGACTCTATGCCGAGTTCTCCAAGTGTGAATTCTGGCTGGAGGAGGTTCAATTCCTCGGTCACATTGATAATAGTCAAGGTATTCACGTCGACCCCGCGAAGATCGAAGCTGTCAAGAGTGGGGTCACACCCAAGAATCCGTCTGAAGTCCATTCTTTTCTCGGACTAGCGGGCTATTATCGCCGATTTATCGAAGGATTCTCTAAAATTGTTGTGCCGCTCACCTCTCTCAAGCAAAAAGACAAGCCTTTTGTTTGGGGAACTGGACAAGAGACTGCCTTTCAAACCCTCAAGTACATGCTTTGCAATGCTCCTGTTCTCACTTTACCCAACAGAAACGATGACTTTATTGTCTATTGTGATGCCTTGAACCTTGGCCTTGGTTGCGTTCTCATGCAGCGAGACAAGGTTATTGCTTACGTATCTCGTCAGCTCAAGATCCACGAGAAGAACTACACAACCCACGACCTCGAGCTACGCGCAGTTATTTTTGGGTTAAAGATCTGGCGACACTACCTTTATGGTACCAAGTGTACGATCTTCACCGATCATAGGAGCCTACAACATATCTTTGATCAGAAAGAACTAAATATGCGTCAACGCCGGTGGGTGGAGCTTCTCAATGATTATGACTGTGAGATTTGTTATCATCCTGGCAAAGCAAATGTCGTTGCCGACGCTCTCAGCAGATGGAGTTATTTGCACAGTGCCCGTAATATTCAAGCCCAATATGATCTTGAAACCCTCATCCGCGAAGCCCAACATGCCTGTTTTAATGAACGTACTTTGAAGAAGGAAAGGATTCTTAACGATGGAGCTCAGCTAGAAAATAAGTCGAATGGGATATTCCATTATCTGGACCGAATTTGGATTCCTAAGCGAACCAATTTACGACAGATTTTGATGGACGAAGCCCACAAATCCCGATATTCTATTCATCCCGGTGCCGACAAGATGTACCAGGACCTGCGCTACAAGTACTGGTGGCCGGGCATGAAGAGAGATATCGCCCTCTATGTTTCGAAATGCCTGACTTGCTCGAAGGTCAAGGCTGAGCACCAAAGACCCTCTGGCTTACTCGTTCAACCCGAGATCCCTGTGTGGAAGTGGGAGAGTATAGCTATGGACTTCATAACGAAGCTTCCGTGCACGCCCTCAGGTCACGACAGCATCTGGGTTGTCATCGACCGTTTGACTAAATCTGCTCACTTTCTGCCAATACAGGAAGACTACAAGGTAGAAAAATTAGCCCGAATCTACACCAAAGAGATCATTTGTCGACATGGGATGCCTCGCGACATCATTTCTGACCGCGATGCTCGGTTTACCTTGCGTTGTTGGGAAACATTTCAATCTGCTCTCGGTACTGTGCTTAATCTAAGTACCGCATGCCATCCCCAAACCGACGGACAGACTGAAAGAACGATTCGTACCCTTGAAGACATGCTCCGTTCGTGTGTCATAGATTTCAGTGGTAATTGGGACACATACTTACCATTAGTCGAATTCTCGTACAATAACAGTTATCATTCCAGCATTCAAATGACACCATTTGAGGCATTGTATGGAAGAAGATGTCGATCACCTATGGTATGGCACGAGATCGAGCACTCGCAATTAACCGGTCCTGAGCTATTACAAGAAACGACTGATAAAATCCTCCAGATTCGAGACAATCTACTGAAAGCTCGGAGTCGTCAGAAAAGTTACGCCGATAGACGACGCAAGCCCCTCGAATTTGACGTTGGCGACCATGTACTCCTAAAGGTGTCACTTTGGAAGGGTGTGGTCAGATTCGGCAAGAGAGGAAAGCTCGCGCCTCGATATGTGGGACCCTTTAAGATTCTGGAAAGGATCGGAAAAGTGGCTTACAGACTCGAACTACCAGAGGAACTTAACAATGTCCACCCGACTTTCCACGTTTCGAACCTCAGAAAGTGCCTGGCTGAGCATGATTTACATGTACCACTCGAGGATCTTCAAGTAAATGAAACACTAGACTTCATGGAAAAGCCTGTCGAAATCATGGACCGACAAACCAAGCAGCTCAGACGCTCACGCATTCACATTGTGAAAGTTCGTTGGGAAGGCAAACGAGGCGCAGATTTCACTTGGGAACTCGAAAGCGACATGAAGGCGAAGTACCCACAGTTGTTTGTTATGGCTTCGGCCTAATTTCGGGACAAAATTCCCTTAAGAAGGGGAGGCTGTAACACCCCGTGTTTCGAAAGTCAAAGTCAAGATTGAAGTTAAAGGAAGAAAAGATTGCTAATTGCTATCTGTCACTCCTTGGTCAACTCCTGTTTTGACTTCTTTGACTTGTAGATAATCTATTTATGTTATCGCTTTAGTTGTATTATGTGGAGTATCTATTAATAATCGAGGTTTAATCGCATATTAATCGCATGTTTAATCGATTTATCGCTTATCGCTATCGCATTCGCAACTCGAATTATGTGTTATGGATATTGTTCTACGTGTGTGTGCTATTATGAGTTACTTGTGCATGTTATATTTATGTTGAGGTGTTAATCGCAATCGCAATCGAATCGAGAACGCTAAACGCAAGTCAATTATAGTGATTGCATGTTAGATATAGTAGTTGGGATTAAAAGTAATTTAATGGCTAATTCCGCTCTAGCGCTCCCTAAATCTTGTACTTTCTTGATCTACACGCACTCCTACACCTTTCTATCTTTTGAATCTTAACTCTTAACCGTGAAATCACCAGATTTGAGGTGTTCTAGGGTGATGTCATCATGGAGTTCTTATGAACTTCAATGTTTGGCTTCATTCCACCAAGAACAACTTAGATCTGAAGGATTTCCACAACATTTATCAATAATTTCACTTAGATCTACACGAATTCATGGATAAAGGGATTGAGAGAAGGTTTTCCAACTTTCTTTCAACTCTTTTACACTCAATACACTCAAACCGAATCGGAGCTTGTTCTGATCTTCTACTCATTCTTAGTGATGCATTAGTTCCAGACCTGAATTCTATCTGGGAGAGATATTGATTTCGGGTTTGAACATGAACTACCGACTCGAACCGTGAACCGGTCGGAGTAGGGTGATTCCTGTTCGGTCGGGTCACTTGGGCCGAGGTTAGGGTTCTGTTGTTCAAGCAAGATATCAAAACGTCTCGTTCAAAGCTACAACACTCCAAATAGAAACAAGTGTTAAGACGATCAGACCGTCGGAATGGATTGTCGTCCGATCGGATTGCCATCCGATCGACCGGCCATCTGATCGGGTTGCACTTGGTTCCATACTTAAACTATTTTTTCAAACTATTCAAAGGATCTGAACGTTGAAACGGATTACCACCCGATCGGATTGCCATCCGATCGAGTGACCGTCCGACCATGTGACGTTTGGGACTTGGATACTTAAACACTTTTCAACATGTTCAGTACGTACGGATTGCCACCTGATCGAATAGCCATCCGATCGAGTGACCGTCCTGCTGTGAACTTGTTCTCAAACTGAGAAGTCTCGCTAATCGGATTGCTGTCCGATCGAACGACCGTTCGATCGACCGACCTAAAAGGTAGAGATACTTCTCTATTTTTTAAAATGCTACAACGAAAACTTCAAAGTACAAACCATCATACACAAACACATCCTCACCAAACGAGGTGACAATCCAATCGAATGGCCATCCGATCGGATGACCATCCGAACGGATTGCCACCCGATCGACTGGCCATCCGATCGGATTGCCATCCGATCGGATTACCATCCGATCCTTGGTACACCTACACCGTTTTACGCGCCGACTTTCGCTTATGCTATCATTAACTGTTCAGGCTAATTCCGCTCTAGCGCTCCCTTCAATCCATTAACTCTATCATAGTGAGTATACTCGAACCCTTTTTGCTTTATGCACTGTTGGGTGTTACATACGTTACTTATTCTAAATCACATCAAACACAGAATGCAATACTTTAATGCTAACCGCTACCGCATGTTATACGTGACTTGATGAATGCTTGTTTGTTATGTTTACACATAGATTGTTGTCTACCTGCCTTAGCAACGATAGTACTATAGTTTGGACTCAGCACCTGTTCACTCAGGGGTTGTTAAGGACTATTAATCACATGATTCGTAGTGGTGAATATGTGTTACGAACTGCATTGCGCAATCAACCCACAGTCATTGGTATTGATAGGATCATGTCGATAACTTACGTGCTTCACATCACACGTTGTACGTGTTGGTTATGCGTAATCGATTTCGAACTCTATTATGCTATTATCAAACTTGTATGCTCACCTTTACACTATGTGTATTGACTTTTACTTTAACGTATGTGGCAGGTGCTTAAGATGCTAGGACGCCTTGTTTGCTGTGTGATGAAATCGAGGCTAGGAAAGAGTCTAGAAACAAACAAACAAACAAACTATCTTAATTGAAATCTGAGTTGTCGGATCAGTATTTGTTTATGAGAAAATTATTTGTAATAACTGTTTTATTTAGATATGTTATGGTATGGGACATGACGTTTTAAATATCTGGTAATTAATAGTTGTTATGGATACTCATGGACAATCTGTTTCGCTCAGTGCCGCGCCCCGATGTTTCCTGTCACACCCCGACCACGTAAAACAACAAAACGTGGCGGAAACGTCGGGGAGTGTTGTAACAGAATCATTGTTTCACAACCATGGAATGAATAATTTCGTTTTATTAAATTAATGAACTCATTGTTTTATTACCAATCAGATAAATACAACTATTATCTTTCAAATTTTAAAGTCGCTAAGGCACGAGTCCATCCTATGTATAGCATGCATCAACAATCATCACATAACAGCACCTGAAACATGTGTAAAAATAGGTACGTCAGCATAAAAATGCCTGTGAAATACATAGGTTTTATTGTAATTAGGATTCATGACTTGTAAGTTTAGAAAAAGTTGTTTTAACAAAAGTAGTCATGATCCTTGTAAAAGGTTTTCTTTTATAAATCATACTAAAATTTATAAGAAATCGGATGATATAAAATAATAATACATAGGAAATTAAATAATTAACTAAAATGAGTTTGTATAAAATATATTGTTTGAAAAACGATGTTTTGATAAAAAGGTTTATAGCATATATAATAATGTACTTTGATTTTAAGAAAGTCGAATAAGTAATATATAAAAATATATTTCAGTTCCAATGTCGTTAACCCAAGTGTACTAAATAATGCCACGGTATATAATGTGATGAAAACACTTATATATAAGAAGTATCAGCGGCGTATCTACCATGTTTTCATCATATTACACCCATCCCGTTATCTAAACACTAACCCAAAACCCAATTGCAAAACAAGTAGTATATTAAATAATAATTTTCAGTAGTATATTGAAAGTATACTTTGGATTTATAAATAACATATTAAACTATGTTTTGGTTTGAAAATAACATATTAACTATGCTTTGGTTTTGAAAATAACATATTAAACTATGTTTTAATGATTAGCAAAATATATGTTGGTTTTGTACAATATCACATATGAGAGCATATCAAAATATACAAAAATAATGTGATTTAAGAATTCATTCAGACCTAGTGCATCAAAATACACCTTTGAGACTATAGGGATACCACAAAGGCAATCCCTATTTGGATAGAGAAAAATAAATTGGTTTCAGACATTCCATGACAACAGGAATGGGGTGTCAAATCCTATAACGCTATATCATACTAACAACCGGTCTGGTGAACAAAAATAAGTACTATCCAACAATTAATTTTATAATCTTTAAGAAAAATTCGAGTTTAAACCATAAATAATCATTCAGTTTGTAAAAAGATAAGTACTAATATGTATAATCAATTATACTTTTGAAAACAAGAACATAACAAATAGGTACACATGCTTCACCCCAAAACATTTGAAAACAGTAAAAGAGGGGACTATGTATTCACTTGAGAGTGCTTAGAAGTCTTGAACAACTACCAAGCAAGCTAGAGGAGTCCCGGAAATCAAACGGTACCTAATATAGGTGACTACATAAATAAACCGGACCTAAATCGGAGGATTTGGATGGGATGAGGTCTCGTAAACCAAATGAGTGTGGGATCTCATATGATATGGTTTAACAAGGCCTACATACTAAAATGAAACAAAACCAAAGTGCTTACGACCCATTACGACCCGTTTAGGTAGCATATGCTACTTTAACGTGTCGTTCGCGTAAAATGCGTTCGGACCATCTAACTAGTCCTACGACAAGTATTATATGCCCTAACATACTTAATTATGTTGAATAATTAGTTAAATGACAAAAGTTTGGGTTACATATGCTTAAATATCAATTATGCATGAAAAAGGGTATTTTGGTAATTTCCTAAGGCTTATAGACTACTTATCATACGACTAACTAAACGAAGTGACCATAAGGTATAACCTCGGAAGGTTATTCCCTATACAACTATGGTCACCTAATGTGTTTGGTCGGATCCTAAAGATCGACCAAACGGGTCTAGTTCGTAAGTCTAAGCGGTTGTTTAGACCGCTTGACTTACGACTCTACATAAGCACTAAACTAAAAGTGACGAGCTAAACATGTCTAAAACATGTTTAACAAAGTTTAAAAACAGGTTTGGTATCAAAACAAACGGTTTTGATACCTAAAAGTAGTTTAGTTACAAAATACGCAAGAATGCGCATTTTGGCCGAAACTACGACTCGTCACTACACCTAGATAACGTGGTAATCAGTAGGTATAGTCACTAGGGACTATTACCATCGTGATTACGCTCACGTTATGAAGTTCAAACAAACTTCACATTGACCATAAACTGGTCAATGCAGAAAGTCAAACACAGTTTGACTTTCGGACTCGAAAAGCGATAAAAGAACGAAGGAATACTTACAAAGGGTCCCTGCAAGCTTTGATCCGATTTACCCTCAGGTATGAAGTGTAAACTGCAACTTAGAGGGCCAAAATCAGATCAATGTGGGTTTTGCAAGTGAATGGGGTGGGCTATATATAGGAAAACTAGAGCCGTTAGGATCGTTTATCGAATAACGTGCTTTGATCTCGGCCGTACATGTGTGCCCCATGTTTTCCAATACCATTAGAGCCCCTAGAATGAGCCCATGGTAAGTTAAAAACCGTTTGCAAGTGGAAAACACAGGTGCAACAGCTGGAAACAGCAAGAAAATCAGTTTTGCTGATCAAGGTGTCTCAGGCGGCCCGCGTAAAAGACAAGCAAGTCTTACGCGGCCCGTGTGGGCTGAGTTTCCAGAATTTGCAATTTGGTCCCTGCACTTCAGAATCTTGCATTTCGGCTCATTTTTGGCACGTTTAAGCCCCGTTAACCTCATTTCAAGGCTCTAAAATGAAGTTAAAGTATAGGTAACTCAAAACATGCTCAAAAATATCTCGGATGTCGGTTCGTTTGGTCGTACGGTCGCGTTGTTCGGTTAATTACGACGGAAGTCGTAACAAACGCAAAAACGATCTAAATTAAGCGAAGAATGAAATTTTATCATGCCAAACACTAAAATAAAATATTTTAATGCTTACATAAATTTTTTGGATGTCCGGATGTATTCAGAACGTAAGATATGCGCGAAAATGCAAACTTGTGCACTTTTTGACGCTTTTAGTCCCTATTGATCAATAAAGTTTATTTTAGCATACCGAACCCCTCAAAGCCTATTTCTAAGCTATGTAAAGGATATTTAGGGTATGTTTAACTTATGATTAAGTTCCGGAATGTTCGTTACTATACAAATCGGTATAGTTTCACAGTTTGACACAATTAGTCCCTGCGATCGAACGAACTTGATTTCAACACCCCAAACCTTCCAAAACTTATTTCTAAGTTACGTGAAGGTTATTTAAGGTATGTTAAGCCTATTTCACTATTCCGGAGTGTTCGTTGCATTAAACTGGTTATATTTACGCATTAGTGCGCGTATAACCTTCCAGAAAGCGATTTAAAGCTTGAAATCGAACAAGAATTGATATGTGTAAACGATACACATATTTTTTACAAATCCCAAGTATGAAATACAATATTTCATTGGTTTGGTATTTGTATGATGGTTGAAGTGACACAGGTGTCACATTTCCGCCATCGGTTGGGGTGTGACAACAGATGTTCAGACATAATTCAACATCAACATAATCTAAATCAAACTCAAACACTAAATAAGTAAAACTAAAACGCAACATAGATTCATAAGATTAAAATTTATTCATTTATTCATGACATTAAAAGTCCAATAATTACATAACATACTGAACAACATTAAAGTTCAAATCTAACAATAACAGCAAGAATTAAGAAACTTTAGCTTCAACTCCATCGATTGCTGAACCTCTCGATGTATGTCCTTCAGCATCGCCATGAACTCCACGTCTTTATCACCGCACTCTATATTACTGACAACACAAAGCTCACGAACCAAAGTTGAAGGCATCCGCATAAGATCTCTGGAAACCTGCTCTTTCGTGAACAGGCCAACTTGCAATCCATCAAAACATCTCTTCAGCTCTTGAAGAGTAGCCCTATCTTCATACACCTGTTCCTCGATTTGCCTGACAAAACGCTGCTTTAAATCATCTGATTTTACAGAAGTGAATGACGCCATTTCAATAAACTATATTACTCGACTTTCCTGAAAGTATGATATCTTCGTAGGAAAACGTGATGAAAAACAGGTGAAGTGACTATGAGTTTATATACTGAAATATCTAACAGTGAAAACGTGTAGATTTAATATAAGCATATTAATGTATATTTCAAAACAGCAGTCTTTTAATGCAAAAACCTTTTCAAACCCCAACTTTTATGGGAAAACTGTAAAATTAAATACCAAGAAACCCAAGGGACAAAATTTCGAAGTTCACAGAACAAAAGCAGATTATCACAATTACAATTAACCTCTTCATTTAGTATGTAGACGCGTTTTTAAACTCTATAAAAGACCGATGATTACTTTTGACTCAAAACATCAAGAAATTGTCCTACAAATCACTTTCTGTCAAAAATTGTTCCAAATCAGAAAAACCAACATTTGTTTCTTACATGGCAAACTTCAGCTTCTACCACTAGTCAGACACCAGCGATGTTAAAACACAATTCTCGATTTGTCACTCAAAGAACAAAGAACAAGCGAAGAACTAAACAGGAAAGTCGACATAATCAATGACACTAATTACAACAAAACCTGGAACAACATAGCATTGCTCGATGAAGTCCTCCACTCTCCTCCATCAGAGTTCCAGAAGAATGCAGAAGAGTTTCTGACACAACTTCTAAAACAGGATCGGAAAATCTGCAACATGCTAACTGACCTGAAATTCAAAAGAGAGAATGAAATCACATGGAGAAAGGTCAGAGTCTACGAAATCCTAGCAAGTCTTAACTCAAGCGTGTAATATTTATAAATATTTCATTAAATTTCTATTTTTCTATGTAGTAGTTCATTTTAATAATATCAACATGCATCTTAACATATTCTAAAATGTCAGTGTCAATAAAAACTCTCAAACATCATCAACAGTTAATCAAAATAAAAAACAAACCTAAAATGCAAAGGTCTCCTCTCAATTGTTGTAGCACATCTAACTTTTCACGATATTTCACGAATCTATACTTTGTATAAAAGAAGAAAATCTTACTGACGCAAGAAAAGCTGACTTTCGATTTAACGAAAATCCAACAATGCAACTCTCCCATCAAAGAAGGTAGCACATGCAACTTTTCACGATGTTGCAACAATGATACTGTAACATCGATATTGAAAGGTTGATGTGTGAAGGGAAGCTTCATTGAAACGACGATGTTGGAACAATGATACTGGAACGATAACATGTAAATAGAATCAACAAACATTCAAACAAAGAAGTATAATCGGAGATTAGCCGGCTGAATCACGAGAAATATGCATTTGAGAGAGAGAGATACGCTCGCAGATATGAGCGAGAGAGATTTGAATGTGGAGTCAGATTCATATATCTTATTTATTGGATTAGAATACATGGTTTGAATTTTGAATTTTGAATGTGGAGCCAGAATTTTAAATTTGGACAGAGGTTTATTGGGAACAGAGGTTTGATTATAAAATGTTGAGGGCAGAGGTTTAATTTTATATGATTTTATATATTAGGCTTTATGATGTAAAAATGACATAAGAAAAGCCATGTTGGACAGCCTCTCCAGCTGACACATCAGCTTTTCTTATGTCATTGGGATTTCTCCTTTTATGGAAAGTATAGATTATTATGTTTTAATATGTTGTGTTTTGATATATTTTACATGTTTTGAAATACATTTGGGCTTGTACCTGTTTATAAGGAGATTGGGCTTGTATATGATAAAGACCTGAAGATATAAAGAATTCTCTTGTTCTGGAATATTGATTCATTCACAATTCACTTTATCATACCTTCTCTTTCTAAAATGCAGCTTAGGGTTTTCTAGATATTTCTAATTATGAATCTAATCTTAGAGATAGTGATCTTGTTGTTTGTTAATGATTATCACATTGATAATTATCTGTTCGCTGTTATAGAGGTAAAAGTATTTATCTCGTCTATGAGTTTTGTGGTTAATAATTAGAGTTTGAATCGACGTTGTTTAGATCATCAAATCTACTGTTGATATTATGTTTTTGACAATTTTAACATAGGTTAGGGTAGGCAGTATGGTTTGTTTGAGTTAGGGTGTTTGAGTTTTCTCTACCCAATGATATAAATCCATATCAACTCCCCCCTTCACTCCCCATTTTCTACTTAAACACTAGGTATAGTTCAAACACCCACTCAATTAAAAAATAAAAATTTTGATTGGTTGTTCTCTACTCTCTCCTCTCTCTCTCTCCTCCATCACTCTTCTCCACCTTCGGTGACTATTCACCGATTTCTATCCCTCTCTCCTACTCAAACACCCTAACTCAATCACCACGGTGTGGTTCACCGATCGGTGAAAGGAGTCACCGAAGGCAAATCGGTGACCATACCGCCTACCGTTATACATTGTTTTAATAAAGTTATGTACTTTACAACGTTATCATAATTGGATCCTAGCGATTAGACGGATAAGAATCCTTACACACTACCATTTTAATTCTTTACCTAGAAACCGCTACGTTTTAGACACCATTTTTTTATTAAATTAAATTCATTTGAATCAATAATCCGGGTATAGGTATTTAACTAACTTTGGTTTTTAGTCCTTTCAACATATAAAATCTTAAATAACCTGTTGAGGTCTTGACACCTTTAGAAGTATAGAAACGACAATGTGCAATGGCAAACCAACATCAACTTACAAACTTGTTGACGACTTCAAGGTGACATCATTTCTTTAAATAAAAAAAAAGAGTTAAATGTCATTTTAGTCCCTGTGGTTTGGGTCAATTTGTCAGTTTAGTGTAAATGTTTCATTTTTCGCTAGTGGGTCCAAAAAGCTTTCACCGTTGCCGTTTTAGTCCACTGGATTAATTTCGTCAATTTTTCTGTTAACGAGAAGGGAAATACAATCATTTTTATATGGCCGAATTGCCCTTCTAGTTAACAGAATTACAGGGACTAAAATAGATAAAGTTAACCCAGTGGACTAAAATGGCAATTGTGAAACCTTTTTGGACCCACAGACGAAAAATGAAACATTTGGACTAAACTGCCAAATTGGCCCAAACCACAGGGACTAAAATAACATTTAACTCTAAAAAAATAGGGCAAAGATTCATTCTCTTGAATAGGAAATGTGGAGTGGTTTCAATACTAAGGGGGGCGGGGCGCTACGTGATAGAACGTGGTGGTTGGGTGACCACGCATGCCATCGCCGGTTTTGGTGATCACGCGTTGAGGATTTCTTCCCAAACACTCCCTGCTTCATTCTCCTTCACATGATTGAGTGTGGTGAGTGATGGACACCCCCAATAAAATCTATCACTACTGATGGAACCAAATTCGATGATGTGGCGGAACATGAATGGATGTGGTGACTCACCTAACAATATGGTGCGATATAAAATTGCAACCTCTCTTTGTAATGGAAAGTGACCACCCCCACCCCCACCCTAACAATATAGTGCGATATAAAATTGCAACCTCTCTTTGTAAAGGCTTGGTCTGAAATTAGTATCTTTTATCTTCTTGTTAGTTATGTCTTAATAAAATCCTAACAAAATCTCCATTGTCATTAAAAATAATATAATTTAAAATGTGTTATAAAAAATTGTCTTTATTCTAAATGACATAGTCAGATAATCTCAAATAATCTCATAATTAAATATTTATAATTTACACACAAGTAGAGGTGTACAAAAAAACTGGTTTTAGAACCGAAACCGGAAAAAAAACCGAAACCGGTTTTTTTTTAAACCGGTTTTTTTTTAACCGGTTTTTTTTACCGCCGGTTTTTATACCGGTTACTATTCTTGACTTCAAAAACTGGTCCCAACCGGTTATACCGGTTATTGTTTTGGACCTCAAAAACCGGTTAGTAACCGGAACCGGTTATAAAAAATCGGTTTTTATTTTGGGTGAAAAAACCGAAACCGGTTTTTGAAAAAAACCGATTTGTACACCTCTACACACAAGTATATATTATTATTTAAAATTAAATATATCTAAATATAAAATTAGAAACCTAGACACTCCACAAAAGTTCCTCAAAGCATGTGGTTACATAAGTATGTATCCCATATACACATGCATGTGGGATATAGATACGTATAAATGTGTGTGTGTCCTGAGTCGTGTGTGTGAGAGAAAAAGTGAGAGAGAGAAAGAGAGTGACAGAAATTTAACGACCAAAACCTACCATATGCGAAAGGGAAAGATCCTCCGTAAATTCAGTTAATCACGCCATTACTTACGCCCTTTTCTTCTTTATATATACCCCCCTCCCCTCCCCTCCAATTAATCACTACACCCACCCACACATTACCCCACAAACACACACCAATGACACCACACTTTCTCTCTCTCATCCTCCTCTCTCTCTTCTCTCTTACCTTAATCTCTGCCACAGTACAACATCCTCAGCACACAGTACAACAAGTACAAAGGTACATTTTCCAACATCCATTGCTACCCACCATTGGTTGTTTCGTACAATGTTGTAACATTTGAGCTAACTTCAACTTTTGGTTTGTGTTTGTGTAGGAGCTTGAATGAGTCAAGGCGAAATTTGGGTTTCTTGTCCTGCGGGACAGGAAACCCAATTGACGACTGCTGGCGGTGCGATCCCAATTGGGAGAAGAACCGCCAGCGTCTGGCGGACTGCGCCATTGGATTTGGGAAGGGAGCTGTTGGGGGTAGGGATGGGAAGATTTATGTGGTTACTGACTCGGGTGACGACGATGCCGTAAACCCGAAGCCTGGGACTTTACGACATGCCGTCATCCAGGACGAGCCGCTATGGATTATTTTCCAGCGTGACATGGTGATTAGACTCAAAGAAGAGTTGATCATGAATAGTTTTAAGACAATTGATGGTCGTGGCGCGAGCGTGCATATAGCGGGTGGACCGTGCATTACAATACAATACGTTACCAACATTATAATTCACGGAATTAATATTCACGATTGTAAGCCGGGTGGAAACGCGATGGTTCGCAGTTCTCCGCGGCATTTCGGGTGGAGGACTATATCGGATGGTGACGGTGTGTCGATATTTGGTGGAAGTCATGTGTGGGTCGATCATTGTTCGTTATCGAATTGCGCTGATGGACTGATCGACGCGATCATGGGGTCCACCGCAATTACAATATCTAACAATTACATGACCCACCATGATAAAGTAATGCTTTTAGGCCATAGTGATTCGTATGAGAAAGACAAGAACATGCAAGTCACCATTGCTTTTAATCACTTCGGTGAAGGACTGGTCCAAAGAATGCCAAGGTAAAGGTCCCATGACATTAGATTTGTTGTCGTTATCATACTATGTCCCACCTGCAAGGTTTGTATCATGTAACATAATATGTTACACGATTCAAACTGAAAATATAAAATGCAGGTGTGACCGGGACTTAACGACGACATTGGTATTTTTTTAACTTAAAAGCTAAAAAGTTAAAAAGTAAATATATTTGATTTGTATATGATAATTGTAGATGCCGACATGGTTACTTTCATGTGGTGAACAACGACTACACACATTGGGAGATGTACGCAATTGGAGGGAGTGCAAACCCAACGATCAATAGCCAAGGGAATAGATTCCTAGCACCGGATAGAAGATTTAGCAAAGAGGTACATATAAGATTTTGAGCATCTATGTCTTTGACTATAATGTACAACTTTTAAAGCATGGTGAACAACTTCTAATAAGGTCAAAAATTAGTTGGTTACCAATCATGAATTATGTTACTATATCTATCATTTAGTTGAAAAATATTTATTAAAATGAAAAATGATGTAGGTGACGAAGCACGAGGATGCGCCGCAAAGCGATTGGAAAAACTGGAACTGGAGGTCCGAAGGGGACTTGATGTTGAACGGTGCGTTTTTTGTGCCATCGGGTGCTGGGGCTTCATCAGTTTATGCAAGGGCTTCAAGCCTCGGAGCTAGGCCCTCGTCGATTGTTTCTGCCCTCACGACCAATGCAGGAGCTCTCCATTGCAAAAAGGGCTCCCGTTGTTGATCAAAATACGATAACGCGATACATAATTTTGACCCATGATTTTGGGGGTTTCTCTTTATTAATTACGGGGATAGTTTTATTTTATATTTTTGTTTTTTGTCACTTTTACTTTATGAAGCTTTTTGATTTTGACTATGTTGTTCCCAAGTACAACCTCGGCTTGCCACTCTATGGAAGCGCCATTGGATGTTTCATTTTGGACACCGAATGGTTGGGCTATGCAAGTTACGTAGTGTTGTTATGTATACATATAAAACTTATATCTATTCCAAGAAATTGATGTTAAGATTTTACCTTATGATTGTCTCATTGATTCTTGATTCATATTTATTTTGATACATATATAGAGAGAGACCGGTTATTGTACAAATTGTCTAAACGTATGATGCGTACGAGATGCAATATCAACGTGCGATTTTGGTTTTGAACATGCGATTTTGGTTTTTGTAAAACAACATGCGACTTCTTTACAAATTGGTATTTTTTTTAAACATGTGATTTTGCTTTTTTTTACATGTCATTTTGGTTTTTTTCAACATGCGAGATTTCCCTTTATGGGTTTATAACGTCTGAACTTGCCATAATGTACGCTCGTACATTAAGGCAAATTGCACGATACACTTTTTTCTATATATATTAAATGTCTAGAATGCGATATATTTCTTTTATCCGTTAATGAATATATTTCTTAGATATTATTGATGTAAAGTATCAATCGCATTATTGTTAGACAATGACAAATGTCTATTAGTCAGTGAATACATAGTAAAGATCTTATACAAATACAAATCACTTACGGGCATACTTGATGAGCTTTTTCAGTTGTTACTCGAATTTGGTGTCTACCCAGCCGAGAAGATGACATGGTTGGAAGCTTTAAAAGTTCAAAATCACAAGAAAAATTTGATTGGGTCGATTTTTTTTTTTTTTTCACTTGGTGGGCGTTACGAAGATTAAAAACGATTTTGTATTCATGAAAAACCCATTATTTGATTCTTTCATATGGTATTGCGGCAGAAACCAAAAATGCAAAGTTTCTAGAATCAAATGGTTTCAAAATCCTCTTTACATGCAAATTTTTTATTTACCCCAACATCTTGCTAAAAGTATTTTTAATATTATGCCATCTTTCAAAAAAAAAATACTTTATATATTAAAAGCTATATATGCTAGTTTTAGGTAATTTTAAAGGTTAGAGTGTATATAGGGAAATTCTCATTAAAACAATCATTAAACATAAGCATGTAACTTTACAATTGTGATATTTGTAGCCTTAATTCTTTTTTATTGTAGTTTTAGTTGTAAGCTATTTTGACTTGTTAATAAAAAGTAGTTTGTCCTATTAGAGTATTCTCATCCAAACCATCAAAATATGTGAGGGGTAGTTTTTATATTATAAAGGCAAAATTGCAATTTTCGTCCTTTATGTTTCAGGTTTTTGACAGGCGTTGTCCTTTAACGTTTAGAATTACACTCTATGTCCTTTATGTTTGCAACCTATTACAGGCGGTGTCCTTTCTTGTCAACCCAGTTAACTTTTGTCGTTAAATCACCTCACGTGCACGTCACGTGAGGGTATATTCGTCTTTTCCCCCCATTAAATATCTCTGAACATTCATTTATTAAAATATTCATCTTTAATCAAGAAGAATTAATAACCCCCACCTGCTCATTTACCATTAACAACAAATGCTCTGAAATCCAACTACGAATTCAAGCGATCAAGCCCTAATTCACACGCGATGAGTGAAGGATTCTACATTCGAGAGACATTAGACCAGCATGATGTTGATCAAATTTATGGTGAGTATCTGATATTTTAGAATTGTACTGATCAAACCCTAATGCTTATTTTTGAATGTGTTTTTGGAAATGCAGAGGTGTATGATACCCTTTTTACTGCTCGGTTGCATCATGGTGGGATTTTCACTCATCGTCCTGGTAGAGAGTATGTTAATGGTAAGCATGACTTCATCGATCTTCTAGACAGTGACAAGTTCTCAGTACACGAGATGGATATTGCGATGATAATGTTAGGTTATGAAGAAGGTGATATCATGTACTATCATTTTTTAATACCAGGAGAGAGTTTAGATAGTGGTCTTCGTAGCCTTGCTTGTGATGCTGATGTGATAGAACTTTTAAAATATGTCCCTGAACATAGGGTTGTACATTTTTATACTGAACATGGTAATACAAATGTTAACTACAATAGATCAGGGGTGGTTATTGAAGAAATCAATGAAGAACAATTGGTTACCAATGGGTTAAGGGTTCTAAGTTTGGGATGGCATCAAGTGGGCCAATCAAGTGGTGTACAACAGGAAGTTTTAGCCATAACAGATTATGAAAAGGATGCAGATGTAGATGATAAGGCTCATACTAATGTAGATGAGGTTGCTAATGTAGATGAGGTTGCTAATTTAGATGAGGGTGCTAATGTAGATGAGGTTGTTAATTTAGATGAGGGTGCTAATGTAGATGAGATTGCTAATTTAGATGAGGGTGCTAATTTAGATGAGGGTGCTAATGTAGATGAGGGTTTAAATGAAGATGAGGGTGATGATGTAGATGAGGGTGATAATGTTGATGAGGGTGCCAGTGAGAGTGACAGTGACTATCTTGTTGATAAGGATAATAACATGGATGATCCAGAGGTGGATATGCAGGATTATAAGATGAATATTGATTTGAGTGTTAAAGACTTCAAAGTAGTTGATAAGTATGAATTTGAAGAGGAGGTGTTGGACAATGAGACATTTGACAGTGGTTCAGAATCAGATGATGAGGGTAATAGTATCAGGAGACATAGTTTAAGGTTTTTAAGGAAACAAAATGTGAACAACAACACTTTCTTTGTAGGTCAGATATTTGGCACCAAACAAGAAGCAAAGGAAAGAATTAAAAAACATGTTGTTGATACCAGGAGACTTATTAAGATTGTTAAAGATGATAAGAAAAGAGTTAGGGCAATTTGTTAAGGAGAAATGCCAAGCTTTGAGGTTAAGGAAGATGGTACACAAGTTTTGAAAGATGAGGGACCAGTTGTGGAAAAGAGCCAAAATGAAAAAGTAAATGTTGGTGGTAGGGGCAAAAAGACAAATCCCCACCAATATCTATGTCCATGGGTCTTTTTAGTCTCAAAAGATGGAGATCAGGAATCTTGGATTGTCAAGACTTTGAATACAGATCACAAGTGTGTTACCAGCAGGGATTTGTATGCTTGCACTTCAACCTTCCTTTCTAATCAAATGTTGGAGCAGATTGAAGAAAATCCAGGAATACCAGTCCAGGCTGTAAGGGAGCAGTTTCAGAGGAAATTTGAAGTGAATATCTCTAAGATGAAAGCCTACAGAGCCAAAATAAAGGCAAAGAGACAGGTTCAAGGGGATTACAAGACACAATATACTTTGTTGAGGTCATATGTGGAAGAACTGTGCAACACAAACCCTGGGTCAACTGTTCATATTGAGGTTGAACTTGTTAGGAATCCGGATGCCACCACAAGAGTCTTTAAAAGGATATATGTTTGCTTGGGTGGTTTGAAACAGGGGTTTAAGGCCATAGGGAGGCATATGTTATGGTTGGATGGAGCATTCATGAAAGGTCAATATCCGGGTCAACTGTTATCTGCTGTTGGTGCTGACCCAAACAACAACATATATCCTGTTGCTTATGCAATAGTGGAGGCTGAGAATCTTAGCTCATGGACCTGGTTTCTTCAATGTTTGGGTGATGATTTGGATCTGGACAGCAACTCATACTTCACATTCATCAGTGATAGACAAAAGGTCTGTTTTCTACACTATTATTGTTACCAGCTGATTAAAGTATATATTTTGAAGTTGTCTTTTATTTTGTTTTATTAGGGTCTTATGGCTGCCATACACAAACTGTTCCCATTGGCTGAACACAGGTTTTGTTTAAAACATATTCATGAGAATATGAAGCTGTCATATAAGGGTCAACTTTACAAGGATAAGCTTCTGAAAGCAGCTAAGTGTACAACTATTGTTCAGTTTCAAGAGGCCATGGAGGAGTTGAAGGCATTCAACAAAAATGCTCATGCCTGGTTGTCAAAAATACCACCTCAGCATTGGACATTATCTCACTTTTCAGGTTTGTAAAACTGAGTTTTTGTATAGTTGTTAATCTATTTGTTGATCTGATCCATTGTTATCCTCACACAGGCAGGGCTGTGTCTAACATGCTGATGAACAACATGTGTGAGTGTTTCAACAGCAAGATCATTGATGGTAGGGATAAGCCAATAATATCTGCATTGGAGTATATTAGGGAGTATCTCATGAGAAGAATTGTCACCATAATGAGGGTCCAAGAAAGAACTGAAGGACTCCTAACTCCCTATGCACAAGAGACATTGGAGGAAATCAAAAAAGAGGCAACCAGGTATTCTGTGCAGTGGAATGGTGATGATCAGTATCAGGTCAGCGGGAAAAGTCAATGTGTAGTTCATATGGACAGGAAGTGGTGTACATGCAGGGCATGGGAGATATCGGGCATACCTTGTAGACATGCTGTGGCTACCATATGGTTTATGGCAACCAATGGTAAGCAAGTTGGATGTTTAGAAAGTTGGGTGAATCCCTTGTATAGGTTAGACAACTGGAAGAAGGTGTATAGCTTCAAGGTCAACCCAATCAGTGGCAGGTCTATGTGGCCCAAGTCAAATGTTCCTACAACTCTAAAGCCACCTAAACATAAAAAACAAGCAGGTAGGCCTAAAAAAGCTAGGAGGAAGTCAGCTGTTGAAATGGAGGATATGACAAAGGGTGGAAAGCTAGGAGGAAGTCAGCTATCAAAGAAATACGCAGTTCAGACATGTGGAAATTGCAAGGGGAAAGGCCACAACAAGAGGTCATGTACAAAAAAACCAAGTGAGGGTGGTGCCAAGGTCAAGACTGCAGTTGTTGGTGATGCGAAAGGCAAACGGAAGCAGCATGATGATGGTGGTAAAGGCAAGGCTGCAAAGAAAAGCAAGAAGGCTTAACTTATGTCCGTGGGGTTCAACTTTTGTTATCTTATGTGATCTAAGACTGATGTTCTCTTTTGTGATCTAAGACTGATGTTCTATTTTGATGACTAAGACTTATGCTTGATGTTTGATGTTAATGACAAATATGGTTAATGTATAATATGGTTAGTAGTTCTCATAAATGATGTACAGGTTTGGTGGTTGGGTAACCATTACATTTGCATTCATTTCAACAATAATTGCACTTCATTTCAAATGAAACAGGTTTGGTGGTTGGATAACCATTACATTTGCATTCATTTCAACAAAAAATACCATTACATTAACACTCAACTGGAGCATTACAAAACAAGTACCACCAAACCTACATTAACGCTTAAAAAATAGTAGAACAATCACAAAAAAAAAACCCAGCTAATCTTCAAATACTTCTTCAACCTCCTGGCTTCTTCAACCTGACCACGAAGTTGTTCTTCAAGTACATTTCTTCCACGTATGAGTCCAGGAATGATTTCCCTACAACGCTGACACATCTCAGGGTCAATCCAATCAAAAAAACCACATTTTGATTCCTGCATTTACCTAAAAATGAGTTATTCGTGCATTTTCATAAAAATCATTTTTTTTTGGCAAATTAGGGCTAGAGTGAGGATGTTATACTAACCAGATTAGGGCAAGATATGAAACTCCTTCCTGGGTTTCTAACAGTCCAAGATGTACGTAATGCAGCTTCTTTTCCACACCAACAAAGCACCATTGTAAGTTCGATTTCGTTGCACAGCTTTCTTGAACGGTCCAATTGGGTTTTTTTGGAATGATTTGGTTTATGTATTTTGTGAATCAGGGGAGAAAATTGGGTTTTGTTGGAACCCTAATTTTGCCAATCGCATCAGGGGAGAAGATGCAAGTTATATTGTCCTTCAATGGGGAAAAAGACGAATATACCCTCACGTGACGTGCACGTGAGGTGATTTAACGACAAAAGTTAACTGGGTTGACAAGAAAGGACACCGCCTGTAATAGGTTGCAAACATAAAGGACATAGAGTGTAATTCTAAACGTTAAAGGACAGCGCCTGTCGAAAACCTGAAACATAAAGGACGAAAATTGCAATTTTGCCTATTATAAAGGGTATAAAAAATAGTTGTGAGTGGAGGAGAGAAAAAATGTTACTGTTCATCTGTATATTTGGGGGGACACTGTTCACCCAGTATAATTTTTTAATATATATTGAAAGTGGTTGTGAGTGAAGGAGAGAGAGAAATGTAATGATAATATTATTTAATTGAAAAGGAGAGAGAAAAAGTATATGTTTTTAGTGAAAATATATTGATATAGGAGTTGTTTTTTAGTGGAATGTATGTATAATTTGATGGATTGGATGAGAATACTCTTAACAGCAGGCTACTATCACAAGTTAATAATTAAAAGAAAATTATTTTAGCCTAAAAAGGTTTCTTTCTAGTCGTTAAATCCCTAACTATTAATTTTTATACCAACTTCTTAAGTGTTATGAATTAATATCTATTTATTGTGTGACTATCCACTTGTGTTTATCATTATATTATGACTCTCTATGTAATTAACTTCTATCTTGTAAGCCTATTATAAGTAGAGGCATATGTGTTCTGTATTTTACACCAATAAGAGATCCATTTCTCATTCTCTCTTTTTTATCTGTATAATGTTAATAGGCTAGTTGTTTCAAAACACGTTATCAGCGTGACTCGTTTTTCAAGCTGGATTACATCATCCTACAAGTAAGTTATCTACTTTTATGGCTTGTATTTTATTGCTCCATCTTAGCATGATTAATCCCGGACAAGCAAACCAAAACGTCCTTTTGAAACCATATTTTTGTTGTCTTATTTGCCTTATTTAATTGCACACAATTTCAAAACCCATATTTGTCTTATATTATTTGTATAATCATAAGATCTAGTAATCTATCTCTTTTGTTGTTAGTTTATTTGCATCAAAACTGTAAGTCCCGTGAAACGGATCTTTCAATGATATCAAACAACACCAAGTTTGTGCGGAATCCAAACTTGATGTGATTCAAGATAAACCGAAAAGTATGAAAAACGAAGAACAATACCGGAATCACTTTAAACACTTGCACACGATTCTATTACTTGAAAAGCAAAACCGTCTAGTACAAGTGCTCACAACCAATCGCCTCCCACTCTAGCTTCTCTAGGAATTCTGTAACTTAGAGGTTCTAAGAAGTTCAAACCTAAAAACAAGTTAGAAACTTGTTTATATACA
This sequence comes from Helianthus tuberosus, assembly GCA_030545235.1. Lineage (NCBI taxonomy): Eukaryota > Viridiplantae > Streptophyta > Magnoliopsida > Asterales > Asteraceae > Helianthus > Helianthus tuberosus. The sequence goes on along the minus strand of CM060397.1, from coordinate 153,507,861 downwards.
TAGACAAGCCCACTTCCCACATGGGCTTCCCTTGGGCCTGCTTGGCCCACATGGCCTATAGCTTGGCCCAAGTGACCTATAAAGGTCCACAACCTAATATAAACTAACCCAGTAAAGCCCAGTTCGTAACCATAACCCGTTGTGTTAATTTGATGCGTCAGTCTCACACTTTAGGGCCTAACAATCTCCCCCTAGACTGATGCCATCAAATTGTCTTCATAGCATGAATTCAGCAACATCTTCAACGAAGTCTATGGTTGTCGCTTTGCTGCAGATGTTGTGGAAGCTCTTGACTTCTGAACTCTCAGCACTGGGTCTCTTTTCTTCAGCTCTTGTGGTTAGCTTCATATCAGGATCTCGATCAACTTTGCTTGAAAATCTTGTTAAAAAGAATGTGAGAGGAGGATTCTCAGCAGCTTTTTTCTTCTTCAGTCTTTTTCTTTCAAGCAAGTTCACGGTACTTCTTCAAATGTACTTTCACTGTCAGACGGAGTTTCGTATCCGGTTCTTCTGACTCAGGTACATCTTGTTGTTGTGCTGCTTCAGGCTTCTTCAGCAACTAACAACATCTCATTCTTCATCAACCCCTGTTCTTGATTGAAACCAAGTTCTGCACATGCTCACAAACTCATAAGCAAACATTTCTTTGCAACAGAGGAACGTACGACATGAACACTAGGTACATCCAAGTATTCGTACTCGGATTTCACAATTTAAATTCTTTCAGCTTTTTGTGATCAGTCAAATCTTCAAGAACGGTTACATTTTTAATTTTAAGAAAAACAAATAAGCACTCTATTTTTGTATTTTTGAATTTTTGATTTTTTTTTAAACTAAAAACAAATAAAAACTCAAAATATAAACAACTATCATAATATACAATTACAATTGCAATGGGATCAAAATTCGTTCTCAGACAGACTAAGGAACACTTTTCAGTACGAGCCTAGTCAAACTGGTCTATGCGATTGCCAATATATTTGTCCACTTAAACTTTAACACTCAACTTTCAATTTTTCAACTTCGTGATATGCTTTAGGTAATATTATACTATTATACCCGTGTGTCCCATTCCAAGGCATACCCCCGCGATCAAGGTAAGCACAACGATTCATCGTAGCAGGTGAGTATACTGATGTCATCCTTTAAGATATCCTGACTGTGTCTAGGTCTGCATATAATCTGTTTTATCATGTTTTGATTTCTTAACAATGAACACCCAAATAAATACTAATCAAATCCTGGAAATATAAACAGCACACTCTATCATGCAAGTATCTTCCCTACCACATATTTCACAAGTCCAATCCAGATTTCTGAAATCTTAACTGGGAATAGGTTGAGAAGAGAACAGAATAGATCTTTTGCAGAGATGGTATAATATACAGATCAAATGAGTTTTTCTCAGTTTGATATAGGTTTCTTGGGTTTCTTTTGGGCACTTGAGGGCCTCTTTCGGGTGTATAATTGATCTACAGAGCGACAACGTACAGCTAGGTCAGCATGTATCTGGATGCAGCAGAAGCTGTCATTGCCTAGCACCTCCAGGTCAGCATATATCTGGATGCAGCAGAGGAGGTACACGACTTTTTCAGAGAAGATTTCAGAATCAGATCAAAATTGTGTGTATCGGGACAACATACAGACATTCAAATAGAAATGAGCTAATTCCAAGTGACTTTCTTTCCTGGGTTCATGTACAATTTTAGTTCTGAACAGAAGGACAGCCAAGATATCCCCGGATGATTCAACAATATAAAGACCCGAAACCTCAGATGTTGGCTATCTATCAACGCAAGATTTAAGACCATAAAATCATACGCCGTTGGTATGTTACCCACATGGTACATAGTTCGTTATGTTTATAACACTTAGTATCTTTTATCATGTTGAGCGTCAAGCCTATCGACATATCGCAGTAGATCCTAGTCTTTTCAGCTATGGCACCTTACATGTGTTAGTCAAACCCTTTAACACGAACATTTATTTCACTTCCCATATCATGCAATCTTTCTTTTTCGCTTTTTCATTTTCTAATGTTTTTGTATTTTTCTCATTTTCTCCCCCTAAAACAATGCATATATACAGCAAACTCTTTTTGTATTTTTCCGAGTTTTCTCCTAAAACTCTATATCTATCTATATGTTCCTCTCCCCCCTAAATTTGTGCATAAATCTTGTATTTTTGCGCAAATTTACCATTTACTAGAGAAAGGACACTTTATATACAAAATAATAAACTAAGAAAGAGAAAAAAAATATTTTTGCTTAACCGTTCTGTCATCAGATTGAAGACTAATCAATATTCAAATCAAAGTACTGAATTTAAACGGTACCTTTTGCTGATCTTATCTTACTTCTCTTATCTCCTCCAAAGGAAACATATCATCTGTAAAAAAAATTGAACTTTTTGCAACAGAGAAATGTTACCCGTTTTTATCTCTGGAATAACCGCTATCAACATTCCAGAGATTGTCAACAGCTCCTCCTTGGTTGTTCCTGAACAGCAAGGAGATTAGTAAGACATGGGTACCCAGACCATCGTGGTCCTGGGATTTCCTGAAGCATCAAAATAAGACACTTCCTTTAAACATAAGTCCCATTTTGTCTCAAGGATTGGAGATATTGCTGCTTTGGATTTGGGTTTCCAAATCTGTTTCGGTCTAGCAAACGCGTTTGCTGCCTTTGGTTGAGCAACTTTAGCTGTTTCAGGTTTGTTAGTTTTAGAAAAACGTTTTTGTTCCTGATAAGCTTTGCGTTTGTTTTTGGCAGCGTTCCAATCCCCATCAGAAGGTTTAACCTTGGGATTCACATTCTTCATTGCCTTAGGCGATGATACCTTCATTGGCTTAGAATGGTAGTTATCCTTTGGTGTAACCCTCTGATTTTGCATATAGTAGGGTACATAGGGACGATTTGTGCAGTTCCGAGCAATGTGACCAGCAATGCCACAATTGAAGCATGTTTGTCTCTTCACGTAGAAGGCATTCTGATCTGCTTGTGTAGCTCTTACAGGCCCTGAATGATGAACCGGTCCTTTCTGTGCTTGTTTTTGTTGCACATTTCTTGCAAACGATGATGAATTCGGATGTCTATACTTGTCGTTTGCAGGGGCCTTCTGTGGTGGAGATTTCCTCTGAGTTTTCTTATTTTGTGTAGACTGCACGTCTTGTTCAGAAATCTCACCAGTCTTTCCGAAAGCTTTGTTAGCACAGTCAAATGTATATTTTTCACATTTGCCATTATTGACTGGCTTAACAAAAGCATTTTTCACATCACGGGCCTTTTGAGGACTATTGCTGCCCGTTGAGGACTGTGGAGAGCCTGCTTGTCTTTGATGTTTAGACTTCTTCTTTCCGCGTCCTTTACTTGCTTGCTTTGGCTCTTGTTGCTTGATCTGAACCTTTTCATCACTAACAGAAGGCTCAGATTGTTCAGCTTGCGCACTTGGAGCCTTGTTCACATTAGTCTTCACTTCTTCCTTCATGTCGTCAGCTTTGACAGAATCGGAGAATTCTGATTTATCAGACGAAACACCAGAAACTTCAGCTAAATCATTAGACAAATTATCAGCACAAGATGGTTCTGCACATGACACCCTTGAGCTGAATTCACTAGAATCAACTGATTCCAATTTCTCAGAATCAGCTGCTTCAGGTGATTCGCATTTGGAATCAGATGGTTCAGCTGACTCATTCGTTTCATTTGCCGATTCAGTCTCTGTTACACAAGCATCAACGTTTTCGCCCAAATCATCAGGCCTGAAATTATTCACAGAGCGAAAAACTGATTTAAAAATATCAAACGCCACAATCGAGTCTGAATTAAGTTCATTTATTAAATTTTCAGAAGAATGAGACTCTGATGCTTGTTCATCCCCAACTACTTTTTCAACCATTACTTCAACTACTTCATCTGCACATGTAGACGAAGCATTAGGATCAATTGTACCCTTAGCGACAAAATTTATTGGAGGAGTCGCTCGTTTATCAACAGGTCTGCTGTTGATTGATGACTTATCAGTTTTTGGACCGTAAGTCATCTTGCTCTCATTCATCAGTTCCTCCTCAGTCATAGGTAAATAAGTATAATTGTCATTATAAGGAGGAGGAGCCTGATTGAAACCCAATCCACGCCCTTTATTTTCCTTGTATGCGAGCTGTTGATCACACAAGTTTTTGACTAATTTGCTGGAAGAATCAAATTTCTTAATGTTAAGTTCATTTATTTGATATCTATCTCTGATATCTTCCAGTTCCTTAGTCACAGTGCACAGTTTCTCCTGAACATATAAGAGTTGAGATGATTTCACACTTACATCATCCTTGAGTTTGACGATGTCTTTTCGCTGAGCTTCAATCTTTTCTTTATAAAGTTTTTCGTTTTTTTGATAAAGTAAAGTTTTTATTTTTGATATCTTGATAATCTTGAATTAGCTCAGCGTTGTGTATTCTATAAACTTCAACTCTTTCTCTACACTCAGGAGTGCAAAAGACAGAAAGTATCTCTTCACGAGTAATTTCTTGAGCCGCGGGTTTGTGAAAAATAAATGCCATAATTTCAGTGGGTGGCAGTTACTTTTGTTCTTTCCCCAAAGCACAAACCAAACGAGAACTCGTGTACTTGCTAACTCAAACCCTTTGCACGCGAATGAACCCGCTTTATGAACCGCACCTCAAAACCTTTCAAAACCGTTATCACGAAACAAAGAAACCTTTTTTTTATTATTATTGTTATTAAAAATCAATGATTAGGTAATGATTACCAAATGATTTTAATATTATTATTATTATAATTAATATCTTAAAATTAGGATTCCAAACATCAACGTCAACTTCTGTCTCTGTTACTGATGATGTTCCTTCAAACCAAACCCAACTAGAATTCCCAACACCCCAATTGTCACAAAAGTTCTCTTAATTCAAATAACCAGCTGCTCAAAATAAATCACCAGGAAAAATGTTTGGTTAAAGGATGAGGTTGAAGATGATGAAGGTGATCGTTAAACCGTGATGACCGGAGGTTTGTGAAGATGGAGAGTGGTGAAAGTGATAGTTGTAGGTGGTCGGTGTATGATTGACGATGATGATGTCGAGTGATCACGGTGGTCCACAGGCGATGCAGATGGTGATGAACGATTGATGGTTGCGACTCGAAAGGTTGAACGAGAATATGATGGTGAACGGAGTCGGGGTTGAGTGATCGGAGAAGTTTGTCGGAGACGGAGAAGAAGATAGTTGCAGGTGATCAGGTGTACGGTAAGGGATTGATGGCTGCGACTCGAAAACGTCGGACTCGAAACCTTTGCTGATTGCGACTCGAGAACAGAAAGTGATGACTCGAGATCTCGGTTGCGACTCAGAACCGAGGTTGCGACTCGAGACTTTGAAACCATGAAGGGTCGAGACCGTTTGAAAAATGTGAAGTCGAAACCGTGATTGCGACTCGAGACGGTGAAGCTTGCAACTCGAGACCGTGTGAGGATGATGAAGAGTCGAGACCGTGACTCGAGACCTCCTTGACTCGAGACCTGCTGAAGATAAGTCGAGACCTCAGAGCTTTTGTATAATCCGAATAATATGGAGTCGAGACCTGTGAGTCAAGACCTTGAATGATGGTGATAACTCGAGACCTTGAAGGATTTGTTGTCGGTTGCGACTTGGAGGTGTGCTTGAAGATTTTTCAATCACAGTTGTAAAACAAATTTCCGAAAATTTTGAAATGATGAGATCCTTTCCCTTTTTTAAAAAAAAAATATGCGACAAAAACTCTCTCTTAATTTTTAAAAAAAATTGTTTAATCTTTTAACAGTTTCTGAAAAGATCAAGAAAGCAAATATCTATTATTTTCTTGAATCTTGATGAACACTCATGCAAGACCCGAAGAACACAATGAACATGAAACCAAAAATTTCAAGTTTTTAAAACAATAGATTGCCCAACCTCGATCCAAAACCAAAAAAAAAAAAACGATGATTAAAAGCGAAATATGAACTTGAAACAGTTTTAAACATCAGAAATTTCGTACCAAAACATATTCGAAAACCACAGATCCGATCCGAAAATTTTAGTTTTTCAAAATCTTGAATCTTTGATATCACACCGAGCCTAGAAACAGGTTCTGAAGGCTCTGATACCACTTGTAAGTCCCGTGAAACGGATCTTTCAATGATATCAAACAACACCAAGTTTGTGCGGAATCCAAACTTGATGTGATTCAAGATAAACCGAAAAGTATGAAAAACGAAGAACAATACCGGAATCACTTTAAACACTTGCACACGATTCTATTACTTGAAAAGCAAAACCGTCTAGTACAAGTGCTCACAACCAATCGCCTCCCACTCTAGCTTCTCTAGGAATTCTGTAACTTAGAGGTTCTAAGAAGTTCAAACCTAAAAACAAGTTAGAAACTTGTTTATATACATAGACAAGCCCACTTCCCACATGGGCTTCCCTTGGGCCTGCTTGGCCCACATGGCCTATAGCTTGGCCCAAGTGACCTATAAAGGTCCACAACCTAATATAAACTAACCCAGTAAAGCCCAGTTCGTAACCATAACCCGTTGTGTTAATTTGATGCGTCAGTCTCACACTTTAGGGCCTAACAAAAATTATCTTAATTTAATCAGATTGTTAATTTGGGGATAATCTTTTGAAAGTTTTAAAGTTTCAATGAGATATTAGCATGATTAATCGGCAAATAGGTGCTTGACAATAATTATGACATTGATTTTTGTATTTGCTATAGATTGAGAATTAATTAATTATTAATAGTTTGCAAACTAAAAGTCTAAAAAGTATAAAACAAGGTTTTTCCTTGATTCTTCATTAAAAAAATCAAAGTTTAAAAATATAGATGTTGATCCAATATTAAAAGTAAAAAAAATAAGTTCTGTATAATGTGGACTAGATTTTTTATGTAAATTCCAGTAATTAATTATTAAGGTGTTGGTAATTAGTAATTTTTCCATGATCTCTAAATTTTAAATAAATATACTTAGGTTGTCTTCTATCCCAATAAATATGAGTATTATTAACATTGATCTCATCACATGATTGCTATCGATAAACTAAAATGTTTTTTTTTTAACAAATGAGATTTTGCATGCTTGCTATTGATGAAAGAAAATTTTTATGCTATTATCATGAATATAGTATATAATTTACAAATTACTAGTGATAGTAATTGGGACAATGATCTGATAACTAATTACTTCCCATATTGGTTATTTTGTTTGATATAATAATATATGAAATTTGAAAATGTGTTATTAATTGAATAGCAACACAAATAAAACAAAATACGTTTGTAAGTATTCTAGTTCATGCAATTTAAACATTTCGTTAATTGTATTTATAATCATGTGTTATTAATAAATATGAGACTTGATGGATATGTATAAGTATATTTCAAATTAGAGTTGCAATAAGATATAGTTTTGATTAGTTATATCGTTGTAACAACCCGACTTTCCGGGTCATTACTTGTATTTGTCATTTCTTACTTAATTGACTTGTACTCTCGAGATCTCGATTATCGCAAAAAGGATTTAAACGATATTTTAAACTATATTCTACAACGCGTTCACAATGCTTACTCAAAACACAGTTATCGCATTTAACGCGGTTTATAACGCATACTATTTACATGCATTTTATCGCATATTACATCACATGTTAGACTAAACGCTATCGCAACGCAACTCAAAACGCAGATTTACTTTTATGCATTTATGTGTTATGTGTGTTATTTGTGTGATTACTTATTTTATGTTATGTGGTTATCTCAACGCAACGCTTACTCGCAACTCGCTTAAACGCAACGCTTAACGCACGAAACAAAAGTTGGGAAACTAACTCGCACAACTAGGCTGTCCGGATAAACAACCGATCGGATGGCCATTCGACCGGCAGGCCATCCGACACCTCGCACTCCTCACCGCCTTATCTCCCCTCTCACCCTATAAATACCCGCCGTCCACTACTGTTCACAGATGTGACAGCTCCATTCGACCAGCACGCACTCAAGTCACTCTCAAGCACTATTTCCCTCGATTCAAGGCTATTTCGTAAGTATTTCTCCCTAAATCTTGTACAATCATCATCACTACACACTTCCCCATCATCTTCTCCATCAAATCACATACAAACACTGGTTTTCTTCCCGAAATCACCTAATTTGGACTTCTTGAAGGTGACGTCATCTCGGTTGTGTATGCAAACTGTTGTGTGACATCATCTCATCAAGATTTCTCCAGATCTAAAGGATTTTCACACTATTCAACACAAATCTCAACAAGATCTCAACATTTTCAACTGTTTTCAAACTTTTCTTCAACTTTTCTTCACTTTTTACTCAAAACCGATGGAATCTAGACTCATTCAGGCTCTCTACTCATTTTCTAGTTAAGAACCGGCTTGAAGATAGATTTCCACCGGAGAGACGACCGACTCACGGGTTGGACATGAAATCCCATCAAAGACAGTGAATCTGATCGAATGGGGTGATTCCCATCCGATCGAATGAGCTAGATCTTGGTGTGTTTTTCCATTGACACGTCATCACGCCGTCTCCGTTAAAACTCAAACTTTCGAGCTTAGAAAACTTTGTGAAATTTTCAAATGACAGTTGCCCACTCGAGTGGCCATCCGATCGGATGACCATCCGATCGAATGGCCATTCGACCAGGTGGCTAGTCCTTATACTATTCCTTGTTCAAAAACAATTTAGTTAAACTTCAAACTACCGTATTCTCGACCGAATAGCCATCCGATCGAATGGCCATCCGTCCGGATGGCCATCCGTCCGGATGACTTGGCATGCTACAACAAAAACTTTAAAAGTTTTCAAAACAATTTACAAACTCCCACTTCTCATTCGAATAGCCATCCGTCCGGATGGTCATCCGCTCGGATGACCATCCACTCGGATTACCATCCGATCAAATGGTTATACTTCCGCTCGACTTGCCATTCGACACTTGACTCATCCGACACTCTGTTACACACCGTTCAACGCTTACGCTACTGTTCTATGCTCAGGCTAACTCCAATGCGCTCCCTTCAATCCAATTCAAGGTTGTGTTTATTTGTTAAACACATACTGTGAGTACACTCGAACCCTTTTTCGCTTAACACACTTTTGGGTGTTACATACGTTCTATATCAACACACAACGCACACTTTACTCAAACTCTTTTATAAATGCTAACCGCTCTCGCATGCTATACGTGATTTGATGAATGCTTGTATGTTATGTTTACACAGTGATTGTTTTGCCTGACACCTTAGCAACGATAGTACTATAGTTTGGACTCAACACCTGATTGTTCAGGGGTTGTTAAGGGCCTTGCTTCACATGTTCACAGTGGTGAAAATGTGTTGCGCAATCTACAACTCGCAGTCATGTCGGTTGCATGCATCATTGTTGATAGCTTGGTTAATTCACATTTCTACGTGTTATAAGCTGCTTATGCGTAAACGCTTTCGCTATACTATATGCTATGCAAACTTGTGTACTCACATTTACATTCTATGTATTGACTTTATTTTAACGTATGTGACAGGTTGATAGGATGCCATGCTTGCTGAAACAAGTAGGAAGTCTAAAAACTCCACTAAAATAAATCTGAGTTGTCGGAATAGTTTATTTGTTTATGGACTGAAATTTGTAATGACTGTTTTCTTTATATGTTTAATGGTATGGGACGTTTAACGTTAAATATAATGACATTAATAGTTGTTATGGATTTTCGTGGACAATCTGTTTCGCTCAGTGCCACGCCCCGATGTTTCTGCCATCGGTTGGGGTGTGACAGATTGGTATCAGAGCCATAACTATTAGGAATTAGGTCGAGTCTTAGGATTGACCTAGTCTATAGTCTAAGTACCAACAGACCCCTTCGTGCAAACCCAGAGAATATCAAGGGTAGCACTCTCGCTCGAACTCGCGAAAACTACATCTTTGCGGGAACACTGCATACTATAGCTTCGCGCAAAGGCAAGCTTTTCCTAAAGCTGAAAACGCACCATTGCCTTTCCTAAGGCTGACACAATACACACGTTTTTGAAAACACTCGTATAACACAACCGAGTGAAGTTGTCGAGATTAGGTGTGAAAACTAAGAACTCTTGATGAAATCACTCACTCTACACGTATTTTTACTCTCAGCACGAGAATCTTTCATCAAGTCAGGAGTGAAATCCATATCTCGATGAAATTCTCCATCTCTATCTCGTGGTTTTGCCACATTTTCAGGAACAAAGTTGTCAAGGTAGGGGTGAAACCCGCATCTTAATGACTTGTTCCATTCCCTATTTCGGTTTTACAAAACTCTCACCAAAGTCTCGATGGAATCCAATGACTCGATTCACGTAGTAACTGAAAGGATGCGTGTCGTTCGCCATGATTGCAGCGAGAGCACAGTCTACTAGGCCAAAGCGTGTACTCGAGGACGTTGTGGATAGTTGAATCACTTTGGGTAGTCTATGTCTAATGTCACACCCCAACCGATGGCGGAATCATCGGGGCGTGGCACTGAGCGAAACAGATTGTCCAGAAGTTTCCATAACAACTATCATCACCATTTAATTAAAGCATTACGTCCCATACCGTAACATAAATAGTCAACAAGTTATTACAGACAACATCAAAACAAATATTCTGTTTCGACAACTCAGATTTAAATAAGTAGCAATTGTTTATCTGCTTCTAGAGACCCCTAATAAGTTATCTACAGACAACTATTTGTTGGGCTCTAAAGCTTTATTCTAGCTTCCATTCCCTACCACATATGCATCCTAAGCACCTGTCACATACGTTAAAATAAAGTCAATACATAAAATGTAAAGGTGAGCATACAAGTTTGATAATAGCATAATAGAGTTCGAATTCGTTTACGCATAACCAGCACGTACACATAGTGAAATGAAGCACGTTAGTTATCGACATAGATCCATCGATACCAATGACTGCGGGTTGACTGCCCGAGGCAGTTCGCAATACATGATTACCACCGTAATCCATGCAAGTAAAAGATCCTTAACAACCCCCGTGTGAACGGGTGCTGAGTCCAAACTATAGTACTATCGTCGCTAAGGCAGGTAGACAGCATTCCATGTGTAAACATAACAAACAAGCATTCATAAGCCACGTATAACATGCATAAATGGTTTAGCGTTAAAATAGCTTGAGTAGTGTGATAGTTGTAGTTTGAATAGTTGTAACGTATGTAACACCCAAAAGTGCTAAAAGCAAAAAAGGGTTCGAGTATACTCACAGCGATTGTGGATTGAAGGGAGTGCTTTACAGCGAGTACGGTTAGCCTGAATAGATTCGATAACGTAACGATAAGTGATACGCAAAACAGTACAAAGTGAGAGTGGGTAGGATAACTGATCGTGTGGATCAGCTATCCGTGAGAGGAAGTCATCCGTGCGCATGAGCTATCCGTGCGGATGGTGATCCATCCGGATAAGCTATCCGTACGTGCGAGCTGTCCGTGCGGATGGTAATCCGTGCGGATTAGTTGTGCGTGCGGATGGCTTATCCGTACGGACAAGTTGTTCCTGCGGATAAACGTTCAAGTGGATTGTTTCTTCCTAAGTGTGAGATGTGTTTGTGTATGATGGCTTGTGCTTTGGAGTTTTCGTTGTAGCATTTAGAAAACACATAAGTGTTTTTACCTTTCAAGCCGGTCGCGCGGATGACAATCCGTGCGTATGGTGGTTCGTGCGGGCAATGGTAATCCGTGCGGACAGCCTGTGCGCGCGGGCAGAGGCAATCCGTCCGGATAGCCTGTCTGTGCGTACGACTTGGCCGTGCGGATGACCACTGTTTGAATTTATTTTAAGGCCTTAGTATCTCATGATCCGAAGAGTAATCCATTCAGAGGTCGTCCGTCCGGATTGCTCATTCGTCGATACTCAAACCTTGTTTGGAAAGTGGGTCCCAAGGGTAGCTCGTCCAGGTAACAACCCGTCCGTATAGCCTGTGCGTGCGGACAGCTAGTCCGGGCGCACAACTTGTCCGTGCGGATGGTAATCCGTGCGGACAGCCTCTGGTCTGGTTGTTCCGTCCGTCTACTCTTGGTTCCTGTTGACATTTATTGAGACGTTCCGATTACGTGGCAACCACTTGGAATTGTATTCTCACCCGCGTGACTAGACCGGTCAGGAACCACCCCAACTCGGCCTGTCGGCGACTCAGAACGGTCATTCCGGTTATCCCCGAAATCAGTTGTCTGTGGGTAGGATTCCAGATCTAGAACTAGTGAATCACTATTAACGAGTAGAACACTAGAACCGATCAGATTCGTACCGATTCTAAGGGGAAAAAGAAGGAGAGAACTTAGGTTTATTTCCTTCAACTCTTTTATCCTTAGAAAAGTGTAGATCTAGGTGAAGTTATTGTGAAATCTTGTAGAAATCGTTTAGATCTGGGTTATTCTTGGTGGAATGAGGTCAAGCTTGAAGTTCATAAGAACTTCATGATGACGTCACCCGAGAATACCTCAAATCCGGCTGATTTCATGGTTAAAAGTGAAGATTTGAAAGATGGAAATGTGTAGAATTGTGTAGTGATCAAGAATGTACAAGAATTAGTGCAAGATCTTACCTGGATTGAGAGAAATCTGAGAAAAAGTGAAGAATGCGTGCGGTTCGGACGTCACTTGCCAAAAGTGGAAAAGTTGGAGAGTGACCCGTGTATTTATAGGATGCCAAAAAGGGAAAGGGTGAGCCGTGCGCATGGCACGCACCCGGGTGGGCTATCCGCGCGGATAGGTCATCCGTGCGGATTGGCAATCCGTGCGGATTGGCAATCCATGCGGATTGGCCATCCGTGCGGATGCCGCCTGCTTTGGGGTGTTCGGTGCGACGTTGCTTCGGTTTCGATTTGCGAGCGATTCGATAGGGTTTCCTAGTCAAATTACTTTCAGTCCCAACTACTTCTTATATGGTTCGACTCGGAATTCGGGTTCGGGTTCGTTTACATTCGAGTTAGACTTCGAGTTCGATTGAGTTCGCTTGATTATCACAACATAACATAAAATAAACATGCACAGGTAACATGTAAGGCACACACACATGTATAAATGACAAGTAAAATACACAGTTCAAGTTATGATTCGATGTCGATTTGATTAGCATAGCTTGATTAACTTTATCGCATTGTTACTTCCTATCGTTCACGGTCGTAGGTCAATTGAAATATGGTAAGCACGATTCGATTATTGTAATGAACGACACTTACTCCACATACTATAAATAAAATAAAAACATTTCTACGAGTCAAGTTGCGCGAAATCGGTCGTTGACTTTGACCTTGACTTTGACTTCCACTCGTGAAAACACGGGGTGTTACATCTAACACCCAAGACGTTCTGTTTTGATTCTAAGCTCGCAGTCATTGATTTTACGCGCTATCAATTTTATGTGTTTATGTGTTTATATGTTAATGTTTCGATTTTTGGAGACTATACGCTTTTCCGCTCATCGCTTTACTAAATGTGTACAACCCGCACAACTTCTCGTAACCTAAAATTCTAACTAATTGCAACTCAAACTAAGCACTCTCGCTACGCTACGCTACCCGCTATACTACTTGTCACACCCCGACCGTGTAAAACAACAAACCGCGGCGGAAACGTCGGGGAGTCGAGTAACAGATTCATTGTTCACAACACATGGAGCTTAAAGTTTGGTTTTATTAATTAAAACGTTTACACTGTCTTAGTTTAAATAGGAAAAACAGAACATAATTTAAACTAGCCTTGCTGGATTTTAAGTCATTAAGGCCCATGTCCACCTAAGTGTATCACGATCGTCATCATACATAAGCTCCTGAAACACATGTGAAAATAGGTGCGTCAGCATAAAAATGCCTGTGAAATACATAGGTTTTGTTGTTGAAGGATTCATGACTTGTAAGTTTAAAAGAAGTGTTTAACGAGAAGTAGTCATGAATCTTGTAAAATGTTTTTTTCATAAAAATCATGTGAAAATCAATAAGATAATCAGATGATATAAAAGAAAACTGTATGGTTAAATAACTAACCAATGAAAATGAATTTGGACAAAACGTGTTATTTGCAAAATAGTGTCTTGTGTACAATATGTCCTGTCTTTGTATAAATGTATCATGTCTTTGTCTTGTCGAAGTGATTTAGATAACGCTACGATATGTAATATCATAAAAGCACTTATATATAGGAAATACCAGCGACGTATCCACCATGCTTTTATCATATTACGCACGCCTCGTTATTTAAAACACTTACCAATTAACCACCAAAAATGTCTTGTCAAACCAATGTCAAAAAGTCATGTATAGACAATGTACCATGTCACAATGTCGGGTATAATCCATGTCTCGTATAATCAAATGTTTTGTATGGTGAATAAAGAGTATTTACTCAAACCATATGTATAATGTCATGTATATGTATAACCAAATGTCGTGTAGAAAACAATGTTTTTGAATAAACGAAAGTTTATGTCAAAAGTTATGTTTTGAAATAATTGCTTTTGTCGATATAAACATTTATAAGGTTTGTTAACGAATACATTCAAGCCTTGTAGTTTGTCAGATAACCCTTATAAAGACAAAGGTTTATCAATGTTCATCGGGTTATGTCATTCCCTAGATGGATACTTCCAAACCAAACTAGGAAGCGGGAATGAGGTTAGCAAAACTATGGTAAACCATACATACTACCGGTCGGCGGGATAAATGTTAATGAATGTATCTAGTCTCGTTTTACATACCAAAATGTCATAATCAATGTGAGCATGTCAGGTAAAATGTCTTTGTAAACTATGTACTAAGTAGAGTGTTCATGAAATCAAGGTGCTAGATATGTTAAGTCAAAATATGAAGCAAAATGGACCCTTGAAATCAATGTGTTAAGCATGCTAAGTCAACATACGAAGCAAAAAATAATTCAAATCATGTACTATACGTGTACTAGATGAACATAGCACATATATCTCATAAAAGCGTGAAAGCATGAAAGTAACAAGTAGGCACATGTGTATCACCCCAAAACATTTGAAAACGGAAAAATAGGGGACTATGTACTCACTTAAGATTGCAAGTTATCCTCAATTAAGTGAACTAACAAGCTCGGGTAATCAAGGAATCAAGTGGCACCAAGTATCGGATCACCATGTTAATAAATCGGCACCTAAATCGGGAGATCAGGTAGGATAAGGTCTTATAAACCAAATGAGTGTTGGAACTCATATGATATGGGTTAAACAAGCCTACATTCTGAATTGGAACCTATCCTAAGTGCTTATGACCCGTTAAGGTAGTTTACGCTACTTTAACGCGTCATTTGCGCAAAAACGCATTCGGATAGCCTAACTAGTCCTATGATAAGTATTATATGGCCTAACATGTTTAATAACATTGCATTATCAGTTTTGAGTGTCAAAAATTAAGTTACATATGCTTAAATTCAAATTATGCATGAAAAGGGCATTTTGGTCATTTTCCTAAAGCATATAAACCACCTATCATACTACTAATTAAAATAAGTGACCATAAGGTATAAACTCGGAAGGTTATTCCCTATACAACTATGGTCACAAAATATGTTTGGTCTGATCCTTATGATCGACCAAACGGGTCAGGTTCGAAAGTCTAAGCGGTGGTTTAGACCTCTTGACTTACGACCCTACACAAGCACTATACTAAAAGTGACGAGTTAAACATGTTAAAACATGTTTAACTAAGTTAGAAAACTGATTTGATATCAAAACAAAGTGTTTTGATACCCGAAAATAGTTCAAAATGCACATAATCGTGCATTTTGATCGAAACTTTGACTCGTCACTTCGACTAGTCAACGTGGTAATCAGTAGGTATAGTCACAAGGGACTATAACCATCGTGATTACGCTCACGTTGCAAAGTTCAAACGAACTTTGTCTTGACCAAATCATGGTCAAAGCTGAAAGTCAAACACTGTTTGACTTTCTTGCTTAAAATAACAAGACATGCATGAAAAAACACTTACAAGAGTCCAATGCCTGAGAAGAAGACTAAGAATTCTCAGGTAGGTGGCCTTCAACAATGTGATTGCCTCCACTTAGAGCAGATTAGAGAGGATGAAGCAAATGAGAAAGGAACAATGGAAAAAACCCCTTGCTATATTTAGATTTTCAAGTTCCTTTGGATCAATGCCAAGTGTTTTTGAGTGGATCAAAGCATGATCCTGACCCTACACTTGTTATACACTGATTTGGGGGATTGGGGAACACTTAAACCAGCCTATAGTATGCAAAAACTAAGGTTAAAAACTAATTTAGCAGCTGATTTAAATGATTCATTGAATCTGCCAGCTCCAGGCCTTACGGGCCGCGAAAGAAACAGCAACAGCTGTCACGCCCAGCCTAGTAGTGTGGTCAGAAGTTTTGAATTTTGTCAAAACCGGTCCTTGCAGCCTAAAAACTTGATTTTTTACGCGTTTAACCCCCGTTAAGCCAATTTCAAGGCTCTACAAGGATGTTAAAGCATAGGGGACTTGATATATGCTTGAAAATATCATGGATGTCGGTTCGTTTGTCCGTACGATCGCGTGGTTCGGTTAATTACGACGAAACTCAAACGGACGCGAAAACGATTCAAATTACGCGACGAAGGGTATTGTTGCATTCCTATCACTAAAATATAATATTTTATCAATTACAAAAAAAATTTGGATGTCAGGAAATGGTCAGAAGGTAAGATATGCGCGTATATGCAAACTTACACAGTTTTTTACGCTTTTAGTCCCTATGATCAAATAAGCGCATTTTCGCATACCGAACCCCTCAAAACTTATTTCTAAGCTTATGTTAAGGGTATTTAGGGTATATTTAGTTTATGATCTTGTTCCGGAGTGTACGTTGCTATACGAATCGACAGACTTTTGCAGTTTGTCATAAATAGTCCATGTGATCGAATAAACTAGTTTTTGCCACACCAAACCCTTCAAAACCTATTTCTAAGTTATGTGAAGGTTTTTTAAGGTATGTTAAGCTTATGTTACTATTCCAGAGTGTATTTCGCATTAAACTGATTATGTTTTCATAATAGTTTGCGTATAACTTTCCAGAAAGCGACTAAGAGCTCGAAATCGAACAAGAATTGATATGTGTAAATGTCACATGTATTTGTACAAATCCCGAGAGTGGAACACAAGATTTCATTGGATTCATATTTGTATGATGGTCGTAGAGGCACAGATGTCAAAGTCTCCCCTACTTTAGATAATTTTGTCCCGATATTTATTCGTAGGAGTCTGTCTGAATAGTTGTGTTAAACAATTGTCTTGCGCGGAAATATAGAGTTTTATCTATTTGTATAGAGTAACCCATCAAAGATCTCCACGTAAGGCATAACTTTATCATTCCCTAGTGGATGCTTCCTTAGGTAATGCGGGAAGTAGGAGTGGGTTGTTATACCTATGATGCTCATCCCCTAATGGATACTCCCTCGATTAAAGTAGGAAGTGGAGATGAGGGATTTGATTAATGGTAAAACTAAATCAACCAATAGTTCTGTGAGTATCCTTTAAGAGTCTAACTATTAGGATAGTCAGATCTTGTAAGGATTTGCCCCTTTGCTTCAATGTCTCGTATAGAATTCTTAGAAATCCATTCACGGATTTAAAATAAGTACTTTAAGTGCCCCTTTTAAGAATATAACTATTAAAGGAGATTCTACAAGGATTTGTATTTCATTTCCCTAGTGGTTATTCTGCAGAAGCGAAAATGAATGGATAATTCATTTTCCTCAATGGATTCTTCGTCAGAAGTGGAAATGAAAGGTGAATAGGTTATTCATTTCTAATGGATATTTCTTCAAAAGCGGAAATGAATAGATAATTCATTTTCTCCAATGGATACTTTTGTCAGAAACGGAAATGAAGGAATGTATAAGCTGTTCATTTCTCAATGGTTATTTCTTCAGAAGCGAAATGAATGGATAATTCATTTTTCTCAATGGATACTTCGTCAGAAGTAGAAATGAAGAATTGTTGAATAA
Source organism: Helianthus tuberosus (assembly GCA_030545235.1). Taxonomy (NCBI): domain Eukaryota; kingdom Viridiplantae; phylum Streptophyta; class Magnoliopsida; order Asterales; family Asteraceae; genus Helianthus; species Helianthus tuberosus. Next base: position 153,489,827 of record CM060397.1, on the reverse strand, counting down.
GTTATTCATTTCCCCGATGGATATTTCTTCGGAAGCGAAAACGAATGGATAATTCATTTTCCTCGGTGGGTACTTCATCAGAAGTGGAAATGAAGGATTATAGTAAAGAATATTCATTTCCCTGATGGATATTTCTTCGAAAGCGAAAATGAATGGATAATTCTTTTTCCTCAGTGGATACTTCGTCAGAAGCAGAAATGAAGGATCGTTGTAAAGAATATTCATTTCCCCGATGGATATTTCTTCGGAAGCGATGAATGGATAATTCATTTTCCTCAGTGAATACTTCGTCAGAAGCATAAATGAAGGATTATTCATTCCCCAATGGATATTTCTTTAGAAGCGAAAATGAATGGACAATTCATTTTCCTCAGTAGATACTTCATTAGAAGCGGAATGAATTTATTCATTTTCCTCAGTGGATATTTCTTTAGAAGTGAAAATGAATGGATAATTCATTTTCCTCAATGGATACTTCATCATAAACGAAAATGAATTTGTTCATTTTCCTCAGTGGATATTTCTTCAGAAGCGAAAATGAAATGGATAGTTCATTTTCCTCAGTGGATACTTCATTAGAAACAAAAATGAACACGGTTCTCGAATGGATTATTCATTTCCCAATGGATATCTCTTTCAGAAGCGAAAAATAAGTAGCTAGTTCATTTTTCCTCAGTGGATGCTTCATCACAGACGGAAATCAATATAGACAACCTTTGTTTCTTGTTTAATGTTAACACATGACAAAACTTGTTGTGGTTTCTATGCACTGAATTCCATAATTATGTATGCATCCATAATTACGTAATTCCTTGCACAGTCCGCACAGTTTATTTTATAATGTGTAGGGGATAGAATCAAACGAACAACCTTGTGATAACTTTGACTAGATCACCATAGGGTCTCTTTAATTAGGTCAATACATAAACACATAAACGCCTAATCACATAATCACACAATTGTCAACTTGGTTATCGACTTGTTATCAGCTTGTTATTAACTTGTTATCAATTTTGTTATCACTTTGTCGCTGATTTGTACACATGCATTTAAAGTACACCAGGAATCCAATCAATGGACTTCAATTAGTACTTTAAACATCCTCAAGAATCTATCTATAAAGATAGGATGATCTTATAAGGATTCAGTTTTGTCTTCATTGAATCGTAATATATGTATTAAAGTAAACAAAGAATCCAATTAAGGACTTTGAATTTTGCGCTTTAAACATCCACAAGGATCTAACCATGAAGATAGGAAGATCCTATAGGGATTTTGGAATTCGTGTAGCGAGAAATTGTTTCGAAACCTTGTACTAGGTATGCTAGGTAAATATGTTTATAAAATGTTTCAAAACCATGTGAAATGATTTTGAAATTATGCATGAGGTTTTTGAAAACATTTATAATCTTTTTGAAATCATATACTGTGTAAAATGTCATGAAACCAGGAAGAAATGATATGTACATATGCATATCGCGTAACACCAATTAAGGACTTACGGAAGTACTCTTAGGTATCCAATAAAGGATTTAAAGTGGTACTTTGAGTAATCGTCCAGAGTTGTAACTTGTACCTTGTACTTTGTTTCTTAGAAGAAACAAGTATTTAGGATTTGTGTGGAGATCGGGAGCGATCTCAAAAATGAAAGAACTACGAGAGTAGTTTGTCTTGCAAGGAACACGGTTCCTTGGTGTCGGTATCATAGGGGTATGTCATACATACATGTAACCACATTTGTTTTCATACATCAAAATGCAAATAAAAATTTATCTATAAACCAAAATAATTGTTTCATAGTCTTGGATAACAAAAGAAATAAAACATAAAGTTCAGTCGTTTCAAAGCAGCATCGTCTTCTAGTTAGTCAAAAGCTCATCCACGGGCTGGATTTGCATTATTAAGCCTTGGGCAATTGTTTCTGAAATGGCCCATCTCGCCACAGTTGTAGCAAGAACCATGTGGAAAACGAGGTTGAGCAGGGTTGTTATAAACTTGATTTTGTGTACTTGCAGCTCGGTAAACCCTAGCTGTATGACCAACAAGTCCACAATTTAGGCATTTACGGCAATGTACATTAGCATGATGATTATGGTTACATTGGTTGCACAGAGGTGCAGTTCCATTGTATGGCTTCTTAGCAGGGGGTTGAGCTGGTTGGTTAGGGACAACTTGATTGTTTTGAGCAACCACAGCGAAGTTCTGGGAAGCCTTACGCTTCTTTGACTTCTTGGAGGACTCGGTCTGCTTATCTTTTGGTTTTGTCCCATCTGATGGTTTCTTGTCTCCTTTTCGAAAAGTTTACCCTTCCTGACTTGAGATTCAGTCAGGGTAGCAGATAGTTCAATGGCCTGTCTGACTGTGGTAGGGTTGCTACCAGTAACAATGTCCTGAACTGAGTCAGGGAGGCCATCATGTATTTTTCAATCGCCTTATCCAAAGGCATAACCATGGTAGGACATAACAGACTTAGTTCCTCATAACAGTCAGTGTAGGCAATTCCCTCATCATTAGAGCTCGAAGCTCTTCCCAGGTCTGAGCCAACGTCACATAGTTGTCTCTCATCACACCATTCCACCATGTTAATGCTCGTTTCTCAAAAACACTAGATGCGAATTCAACCTTTCGCTCATTTGGACACTGAACATGTCGAAATGTGCTTTCTAGACTCTCGAACCATTGTAGGAGCGTAGTTGCTCCTTGAGACCCTGAAAATTTTAGTGGTTTAGCCGAATTGAACGTTTTGTAGCTACACTGAACATTGTTATTATTGTTGTTGTTATTCGCTTGGTTTATCTGAGTAATAAGGTTTGGAATCACAGCAGCAACCTGCTAAGCAACTAGGGCTGCGAGTGCAGCATCCTGGGTTTGATCGCGTCTAGGAGGCATTCTAACAAGGAAACTTGAGAAACGAGTGAGACTGATATTTGAATAAACCAAAGAGGTATTGAAGATATCGACGAAACATAAGGAAGGAGATCATTCGTTCGTTATCTCAAACAAACAAACGACGCACAGTGGCTGATCAAAGTAAAAAGATCATAAGAATGTATCGCAAAGACATGCTTTATCCTATAAGTGGACACTCACCGCAAGAGTTCCCAGGTAAGAGTGACTGGTCCGATACTACGGATTTGTACGAATACTCTAGCATTAGATAGAAAACTCGAGGTACAGGCACCCATCCTTCCAGATTGCACGTGTTCAGATTATAAAGACCCAAACTTTGATGAGATTTTGAAAACTTGGAAGGCTTGGAGCCTTAAAACAAATCATCTAAGAATAGATGATTGATTTTCAAAACGGAATTGTATTTTGTGTTCTTGTTGTGGTTGTCACCTAAAGATAGATGACGGTTTTGTTTTAAGATCTAAACATAAGATAACTTGTGTTAGGGTCCTAGGAAGGTTATAGTCTAGGTTAAAACATTACCAATAACCTAATTCCCTATAACCATGAGCTCTGATACCAACTCATCTGTCACATCCCGACCGGTAAAACAACAAACTGCGGAGGAAACGTCGGGGAGTCGAGTAACAGAATCATTGTTTCACAACACATGGAGCTTAAAGTTTGGTTTTATTAATTAAAATGTTTACAGTGTCTTAGTTTAAACAGGAAACATAACATAATTTAAACTTGTCTTGTTGGATTTTAAGTCACTAAGGCTCAAGTCCGCCTAAGTGTGTCACGATTGTTATCATACATAAGCTCCTGAAACACATGTGAAAATAGGTATGTGAGCATAAAAATGCCTGTGAGATACATAGATTTTGTTGTTGAAGGATTCATGACTTGTAAGTTTAAAAGAAGTGTTTAACGAGAAGTAGTCATGAATCTTGTAAAATGTTTTCTTTCATAAAAATCATATGAAAATTAATAAGATAATCAGATGATATAAAAGAAAATTGTATGGTTAAATAACTAACCAATGAAAATGAATTTGTACAAAACATGTTATTTGCAAAACAGTGTCTTGTGTACAATATGTCCTGACTTTGTATAAATGTATCATGTCTTTGTCATGTCGAAGTGATTTAGATAACGCTACGATATGTAATATCATAAAAGCAATTATATATAGGAAGTACCAGCAGCGTATCCACCATGCTTTTATCATATTACGCACGCCTAGTTATTTAAAACACTTACCAATTAACCACCAAAAATGTCTTGTCAAACCAATGTCAAAAAGTCATGTATAAACAATGTACCATGTCACAATGTCGGGTATAATCCATGTCTCGTATAATCAAATGTTTTGTATGGTGAATAAAGAGTATTTACTCAAACCATATGTATAATGTCATGTATATGTATAACCAAATGACGTGTACAAAACAATATTTTTGAATAAACGAAAGTTTATGTCAAAAGTTATGTTTTGAAACAATTGCTTTTGTCGATATAAACATTTATAAGGTTTGTTAACGAATACATTCAAGCCTTGTAGTCTGTCAGATTACCCTTATAAAGACAAAGGTTTATCAATGCTCATCGGGTTCTGTCATTCCCCAGATGGATACTTCCAAACCAAACTAGGAAGCGGGAATGAGGTTAGCAAACCTATGGTAAACTATACATACTACCGGTGGGCAGGATAAATGTTAATGAATGTATCTAGTCTTGTTTTACATACCAAAATGTCATAATCAATGTGAGCATGTTAGGTAAAATGTATTTGTAAACTATGTACTAAGTAGAGTGTTCATGAAATCAAGGTGCTAGATATGTTAAGTGAACATATGAAGCAAAATGGATCCTTGAAATCAAAGTTCTAAGCATGCTAAGTCAACATACGAAGTAAAACACAATTCAAATCATGTACTATACGTGTACTAGATGAACATAGCAAGTATATGTCATAAAAGCGTGAAAGCATGAAAGTAACGAGTAGGCACATGTGTATCACCCCCAAAACATTTTAAAACGGTAAAATAGGGGACTATGTACTCACTTGAGATTGCAAGGTATCCTTGATTAAGTGAACTAACAAGCTCGGGCAATCAAGGAATCAAGTGGCACCTAGTATCGGATCACTATGTTAATAAATCGGCACCTAAATCGGGAGATCGGGTAGGATATGGTCTTGTAAACCAAATGAGTGTTGGAACTCATATGATATGGTTTAAACAAGCCTACATTCTGAATTGGAACCTATCCTAAGTGCTTATGATCCGTTATGACCCGTTAAGGTAGTCTTCACTACTTTAACGCGTCATTTGCGCAAAAGCTCATTCGGATGGCCTAACTAGTCCTATGACAAGTATTATATGCCCCAACATGTTTAATAACATTTCATAATCAATTTAAGTGTCAAAAATTAAGTTACATGTGCTTAAATTCAAATTATGCATGAAAAGGGTATTTTGGTCATTTTCCTAAGGCATATAAACTACCTATCATACTACTAATTAAACTAAGTGACCATAAGGTATAACCTCGGAAGGTTATTCCCTATACAACTACGGTCACAAAATATGTTTGGTCTGATCCTAATGATCGACCAAACGGGTCGGGTTCGGAAGTCTAAGCGGTGGTTTAGATCGCTTGACTTACAACCCTAAACAAGCAATATACTAAAAGTGACAAGTTAAACATGTTAAAACATGTTTAACTAAGTTAGAAAACTGATTTGATATTAAAACAAAGTGTTTTGATACCCGAAAATAGTTTCGTCGCAAAATGCACATAGTCGTGCATTTGACCGAAACTTTGACTCGTTACTTCGACTAGTCAACGTGGTAATCAATAGGTATAGTCACAAGGGACTATAACCATCATGATTACGCTCACGTTGCAAAGTTCAAAGGAACTTTGTCTTGACCAAATCATGGTCAAAGCTGAAAGTCAAACACTGTTTGACTTTCTTTCTTAAAATAACAAGACAAGCATGAAGGAACACTTACAAGAGTCCAATGCTTGAGAAGAAGACAAAGAATGCTTAGGTAGGTGGCCTTCAACAATGTGATTGCCTCCACTTAGAGCAGATTAGAGAGGATGAAGCAAATGAGCAAGGAACAATGGAAAAACCCCTTGCTATTTTTAGATATTCAAGTGCCTTTGGATCAATTCCAAGTGTTTTTGAGTGGATCAAAGCATGATCCTGACCCTACACTTGTTATACACTGATTTGGGGGCTTGGGGAACACTTAAACCAGCCCATAGTATGCAAAAACTAAGGTTAAACACCAATTCAGCAGCTAATTTGAAGGATTCGTTGAATCTGCCAGCTCCAGGCCTCGTGGGCCATGAAAGAAACAGCAACAGCTGTCGCGCCCAGCTTAGTAGTCTGGTCAGAAGTTTCAAATTTTGTCAAAACAGGTCCCTATAGCCTAAAAACTTGATTTTCAACGCGTTTAACCCCTGTTAAGCATATGGCAAGGCTCTACAAGGATTTTAAAGCATAGGAGACTTGATATATGCTTGAAAATATCATGGATGTTGATTCGTTTATCCGTACGATCGAGTTGTTCGATTAATTATGACGAAACTCGAACGGACGCGAAAATGATCCAAATTACGCGACGAAGGGTATTGTTGCATTCCTATCATTAAAATATAATAATTTCGTGATTACAAAAAAATTTTGGATGTCCGAATATGGTCAGAACGTAAGATATGGGCGTATATGCAAACTTACGCAGTTTTTGACGCTTTTAGTCCCTGTGATTAAATAAGCCCATTTTCGCATACCGAACCCCTCAAAACTTATTTCTAAGCTTATGTTAAAGGTATTTAGGGTATGTTTAGCTTATGATCTTGTTCTACAGTGTACGTTGCTATACGAATCGGCAGACTTTTGCAGTTTGTCACAAATAGTCCATGTGATCGAATAAACTAGTTTTTGCCACACCAAACCCTTCAAAACTTATATCTAAGGTATGTAAAGGTTTTTTAAGGTATGTTAAGCTTATGTTACTCCTTTTCACGTTAAACTGATTATGTTTTCGTAACAGTTTGCGTACAACTTTCTAGAAAGCGACTAAGAGCTCGAAATCGAACAAGAATTGATATGTGCAAATGTCACATGTATTTGTACAAATCCCGAGAGTGTAACGCAATATTTCATTGGATTCGTATTTCTATGATGGTCGTAGAGGCACAGATGTCACACTACTCGCTATCGCTACTCGCTATCACTCGCAACTCTCAAATGCGCATCGCGACCTTGAAAGATTGGTGAATACGTGCAAAATATGTAGGTGAATACGTGCAAAATATGTGCTTACGTGGATTATGTGCCTCTACGTGCTTATGTACTTATATGCCTATGTGGTTTATGTGCCTACGTGACTATGTGTCTATGTGTTTGATGTATTCCTGATGCCTTATCTAATAATAATAATAAGTATGTTGGTTACGCTAAACTCTTCTAAACGATGTCTGAATCCTATGACGATGTCTGCTGCAGACAATGTCGTCATTTGGATCACACACTTCCCGAGCCGCTCGACGCGATCATGCTGACAAGCGCAGCACTTGACTGGTAGCCAAAGAAATGGCTAAGGTCATACCTCGGATCGTCAGTGAAATCAATGATGTCAGCAGCAAGCCCTTTGTTGAATCGAAGAATGTCACACCCCAACCGATGGCGGAAACATCAGAGTGAGACGAAATAGATTGCAAGAGACTTCTCTCTCTCTCTGCGCCGCCGTGTGCCATTTCCGCCTCCACCAGACAGTGGTGGTGGTCGGCCGTCCAGTAGCTCGAGAGAAGAAGGGGAGTGTGGCTGAGGGTTGTGTGGTTGTTGCCGGTGAGTTATGGATTTGGAGCTCAAGATAAAGAAGGAGAGGCAGGGAAAAGAGGGTGTCGGCTGGAGTATTGAAATGGGGGGGGGGGGGTGTTGTCTGCTTTAAGTGTTGTAGGGTTTTCATAATACCCAAAGAGAAATGGTTATATATATAACTTAGTTAACTAACTAAGTTGTTATTATTGTTATTGTTTGGTTATATATATAACTCAGTTAACTAACTAAGTTGTTGTTGTTATAGACAAGACTTTCATTATTAATTAATTTAATTAATCGAACAAATAAAATAAATAACCACATTTATAACCGACTTAAGATAAAATATTCCAACGATTATTTATTTCGTGAAAAATTTCCGTGGTTTCAAATGTTAAGATTAGGATCTTTCCAAAACAGGTCGGGTTTAGGGAATATATTTTGTTGGATGTTACAGTCTCCCCTACTTTAGGAGATTTCGTCCTCAAAATCTAAGAGGAAGACTTTTGAAAAGATTTGAAAGAGAGAACAGACGAGACTTGATCATAATGTAAGCTTAAGTAAATTGTTTATTGGGAGGAACGAGAAGGGTTGGTACTTTTAAATAAAGTACTAATGGTCTACTAGTATGTTTTCAAAAGAATAATGAATAGAAGGATAGTTTTGAAAGTAATGAGGTAGATTAAAATTCGAACCTTTAAATAGACTAGATTGTACACGGGGAATAATGGAGGTATAGGTGTGAACGATTGATCTAATGAACGACTACGAGTATAAAGGTGGCACGAGTATTGGATAAACGGAAGCAAGGTGTTAAGAATGAAGTCTCGTCTTGAATAATCGGATATCACACGCTTAGCAATGCATTTGTGAGTTGTTAAAATTTACGTATTAGGTCTAAGTAGGTCTACAAAACACCGAATTTCTCATGGCACGTTTTACGAATGTCACACCCCGACCACGAAAGCAACAAGACGTGGCGGAAACGTCGGGGAGTGTTGTAACAGAATCATTGTTTCGTAACCATGGAATAAATAAATTTTGTTTTATTGAATAAATGAACTCATTGTTTCAATACAATCAAATAAGTACAACTATGATCTTCCAAGTTTTAAAGTTGCTAAGGCACGAGTCCATCCTAAGTGTAGCATATATCATCAATCATCACAAGCAGTACCTGAAACATGTGTAAAAATAGGTACGTCAGCATAAAAATGTCTGTGAGATACATAGGTTTTGTGAAAATAGGATTCATGACTTAAGTTTAAAGAAAAAGAATGTTTTACGAAAAGTAGTCATGATCCTTGTAGATTGTTTTGTTTTGTAAATCGTTTGAAAAACAATAAGTTAAGATGATATGTATAATTAAGAGAATAATGTATGGTTAATGAATAACCATATAAAATGAGTTTGTATAAAATGTACTGTTCGACAAACAATATTTTGATAAAAAGATTTATAGTATATATGAAAATATACTTTGGTTTTTAAGAAAGTCGAATGAGTAATATATTAAAATATATTTCAGTTCCAATATCGCTAACCCAAGTGTACTAAATATCGCCACGGTATGTAATGCAATGAAAACACTTATATATAAGAAGTACAAGCGGCGTATCTACCATGTTTTCATCACATTACACCCGTCCCGTTATCTAAACACTAACCAAAACCCAATCGTTTGATAGATAGTATATTAAATATACTTTAGTTGTTTAAAATAATAGTCTTCAGTAGTATATTACAAGTATACTTTGGATTTATAAATAACACATTAAACCATGTTTTGGTTTTGTAAGTAACATATCAAAATATGATTTGGATGTGATAAATAACATATTAAACTATGTTTTGGTTTGTAAATAACATATCAAAATATGCTTTGGATGTGATTAACAAAATATATGTTGGTTTTGTACAATATCGCATATGGGAGCATATCAAACTATACTTTTGGGAGTATAACTAAATATACAAAGATAATGTGATTTAAGAATTCAATCAGACCTAGTGCATCAAAATACACCTTTGAGACTATAGGGATACCACAAAGGAAATCCCTATTTGGATGGAGAAACAAATTGGTTTCAGACATTCCATGACAACAGGAATGGGGTGTCAAATCCTATAGCGCTATATCATACTACCAACCGGTCTGGTGAACAAAATAAGTACAATTCAACAATTTGTTTTATAATATTTGAAAAATAAATGTTTAAACCATAGATAGTCATTCAGTTTGTCAACAGATAAGCACTAACATGTATAATCAATTATACTTTTTGGAAAACATGAAAATAACAGATAGGTACACATGCTTCACCCCAAAACGTTTGAGAAACAGTAAAAGAGGGGACTATGTACTCACCTGAGAGTGCTTAGGAGTCTTGCACAACTACCAAGCAAGCTAGAGGAGTCCCGGAAATCAAACGGTACCTAATATAGGTAACTACATAAATAACCCGGACCTAAATCGGAAGATTGGATAGGATGAGGTCTCATAAACCAAATGAGTGTGGGAACTCATATGATATGGTTTAACAAGGCCTACATACTAAAAGGAACCTATCCTAAGTGCTTTCGACCCATCACGACTCGTTTAGGTAGCTTATGCTACTTTAACGTGTCGTCCGCGTGAAACGCGTTCGGACCGCCTAACTAGTCCTATGACAAGTAGAATATGCCTTAATATGTCTAATATTGTTGCCAAATCAGTTTAGATATCAAAAGTTAGGTTACATATGTTTAAAATGAATCTTGGCATCAAAGGGGTATTTTGGTAATTTACCTAAGGCATATAAACTACCTATCATACAACTAACTAAACATTGTGACCATAAGGTATAACCTCTGAAGGTTATTCCCTACAAACTATGGTCACCTAAAGTGCTTGGTCGGATCCTAATGATCGACCAAACGGGTCGGGTTCGAAGGTATAAGCGATTTATTAGATCGCTTACCCTTACGACCCTAGACAACGTGGTAATCAGTAGGCATAGTTACAAGGGACTATAACCATCGTGATTACGCTCACGTTGCGAAGTTCATACGAACTTCACATTGACCATAAACTGGTCAATGTATAAAGTCAAACAAAGTTTGACTTTCGGACTCGAAAAGCAATAAAAGAACGAAGGAATACTTACGAAGGGTCCCCGCAAGATTGATAATCCAAGTATTCTCAGGTATGAGGTGATGAAACACCCCAACTTAGAGAAATCTCAGATTTCAAGTGGGTTTGCAATGAATGGGTTGTGGGTATTTATAGATTTCGGTTCACCGTTAGGATCATTTCTTGGAGGAGAGGGAATGATCTCGCCCGTACACTTGTCGCAATGTTGTGGTAGCTCATTTTGCCTCCACCACAAGAGTTTGACAAGTGGCATTGGCCTTTGGGGAGTTGAAGGGCTGTTAACAGCTGTTTAAACACTGAATCTGGTCCAGAGGGGGCCTCGCGTGACGCCAAGACCCCTCGCGTCACGCCTAGCCCCCATTTCTGCAGAATTTGCAGAAATGGTCCCTACACATGTTTTTGTTGCGTAACGGCACTTCTAACACCCGTCAAACCCAATTTCAAGCTCCAAAATGATGTTAAAACATAGGGAACATGAAACATGCTCAAAAATATGTCGGATGTTGGCTCGTTTGGTCGTACGAACGCGATGTTCGCTTAATTACGACGGAATGCGCATAAGCGCGAAAAACGATCCAAATTGCGTGACGAATGGATTTTTCTTATGCCAAACACTAAAATAAAATGTTTTAGTGCTTACATAAATTTTTGGATGTCCGGATGCATTCAGGACGTAAGTTATGCGCGAAAGTGCAAACTTGTGCACTTTTTGACACTTTTAGTCCCTGAATGACCCAAAAGTTTGTTTTAGCATACCGCACACCTCAAAGCCTATTTCTAAACTATGTAAAGGATATTTATGGTATGTTTAACTTATGATCATGTTCCGGAATGTTCGTTATAGTTCAAATTGACATACTTTTGCAGTTTGTCAAGTTTAGTCCCTGTAAGCGAATTAACTTGTTTTTGCCATACCAAAGCCTTCAAAACTTATTTCTAAGTTATGTAAAGTTTATTTAAGGTATGTTAAGCCTATGCCACTATTCCGGAGTGTTCGTTGGATTAAACTGGTTATATTTACGCATCAGAGCGCGTATAACCCTCCAGAAAGCGATTTAAAGCTTAAAATCGAACAAGAGTTGATATGTGCAAACGATACACATATTTTTACAAATCCCAAGTATGAAATACAATATTTCCTTGGTTTGGCATTTGTTTGATGTTTGAAGTGACACAGGTGTCACAACGAAAGTTTGGTAACATGGTGAAAACACTTATATATAGGAAGTACCAGCGGCGTATCCACCTTGTTTTAACCATGTTATGTCGGTCTCGTATTCGGTGTCATGTTACGTTCTGTTTCTTACCATACACAGTAGTACACTCCATGATTCTCATGCGCCTATCACTATAATCCTGTGTGCACCCACGATTATACCGATCGTCGCATGATCTGCATAGTTTGTACTAGTTGCATATGAATTAAGGTATACATAAATTTGAAAAGTAAGAACGTGTACGTATAAAAATGTAGTATATAAGCAAATCCATGCTTAAGTATGTATGGGACCCACGTAAGCGAATCCCTCGGATTCCACTCGCGTACGGGTACGAATGTATGAATCAAGTATGAATGATGAGTATGCGTATAAGGATAAGTACGAGCACAAGTATGAGTATGCATATGAGTATAAGTGTGAAAATAAAACGTATAAGTATAATTATAAATACAAGTAAGTATGAATGACGATGATTTGCGTATGACATGTATTGCATGCGAAAAATTTAAGCACGTAAAATGATTGAGAAGTTTGAGTATGTAAAACGAATGATATAAGGAAATCGTTGTGCGACATAGAATAAAGCATGTGCGATGATATGCATGTATAGTTGTTTGAATAATGCGTTGAGTTTATCGAATCGAAATAGTTTAAGCTTGATTTGGAATATAAAATCTAGTTCGTGAATGCCAAAAGTGTGTAAAACATCTATTGGTTATGTGAAATATACTTTGTATAAGAACGGAAATGCTACTCTTGTTTCAAAAGAATTTACGTTAGTTGGAAAGCGTTGGTCCCTATGAAGTCTTCTTGCCCATGTGTTTAGAAAATGGCATTTTGAGTGGTGTATGTAAAATGTTTTCAATATGGTAAGTTCGCATCATTTTAGAGGATCTTGCATTAAAATAGGAAATTTGAAATTAGGAGGTTCTTGCGAAAGCGTTGCTTCTTAAAGAGAACTTTTTTTTTACATATTGAACTTAGTGAACGTTGAAAAGTGTTTCAATGAAATGTTTTATTGATTTTAAAAAGGCTTTAGAAAAATGATCTTATAATAACTATAAGATCGTATAGGCAAATGAAATGGCTAGTTTGATTTTCGATTGCGAACAAGGTCTTTGGTATGATGTTAAAAGGTGAGCGTGTGTTAGTGATTAGGTTGAGTATGAGGTTCATGGGCAAGGGATTCATTGGACCAATTAAGTTGATAGGTAGCATTTCGTAAGGTTTTGAAATTAGGGTAATAAATCGTTTTAAGACATGATTAAGAATCTCGTGTATATGAGTTGAGTGAAAATAGATTGTAGAATAAGAAGTACGTTTGATAAAACAATGTATTTTGAAATCGGTATAAGTAGGTATTTTGAATAATGATAATTGATTTAGGTATAAAAGGTTGTTGGTGCATTTAATGTCTGTTAACTTCGTCTTTGTAGAGTCTTGTATCTAGATAGGATTAACCAGTGCTCAGCAGGATAAAAATTAGGGTTTGTATGTCAAAGGGGTATTTCGCACGAAATAGCAAGAGTTATTTCGTACTAAATGACACAAAGGTATTTCGCACGAAATGAGCCATTGCTATTTCGTACGAAATCACCACCCCTATAAATGCCTGAGCTGGTTATTCATTTGTAACTTTTCGATTTCAGAGCCGAGGTGCTGCCGATTTGTCAAACGATCTGTAAAAGCTGTGAAATCAATAAAAAGAAGATAATTAGGGAAAATCAACCTGTATCAAGTTAGAATCATTGATTCCGCCTTTGATTCTGACTCAAAACTCTTCTGAACGACTCATTCGGGTCACACGATGATCCAACAAGTGGTGTCAGAGCTCAGGACGAAGAGTTCATACCAATTCAGCTTGTTTTCACTGGATTTTCTCACTTCTACTCATTCTTTTCAAAATTAAACGAGATTTTACGGTTAAAATGGCTTAAATTTCACATATATCACGTAAAACATAGTTTTAACTAATCCTTGAAAGAATTGGACCTAAAATCGAACAAAAACCAGATCAATTGGACAAAATGGTGGCCGATTGAGTGACGTCAGCATCATTCCGCACGAAAACAAAATCTAATTTCGCATGGAATCAACTTTGAAGAGCTTTATTTCACACGAAATCAACATCTGGAACTTTATTTCGCGCGAAATCAACATCTGGAACGTCATTTCGCATGGAATCAAAAATCTGGACCTCATTTCGTATGAAATACACATTCATTTCGTACGAAAGTCGCTATTTCGCACCAAAACTGCTATTTCGCTTGAAGAGGGTGTTGGATCGACGTGTGACCCTAACGAGTCAATCTGAGTAGTTCATCATCAAATACAAAGGCGAAATCAATGTAAATGACGTAACACAGCTTGTTCCTTTCTAATCTTAATCTATTACTGATTTCCTGAGCTTTTACAAGTTCAAATGACAAACGGACAGCACCTCGGCTCAGAGAACATGACCTAATTCCGTATGAAATGACAACAGCACATGGGTATTTATAGATGGAGTAATTCCGCTTGAAGTTGTCACACTCCATTTCAAGCGGAATTAACATGTTAATTCCGCTTGAACTGGTCCGTGTCACTTTCAAGCGAAATTACACATTAACAAATAACCAAACCCTAATTTCAACCCTATTGTGTGCTCGTTTATCCTATCTAGACATAAGACTCGATTAAGACGAAGTTAACAGACACCTAGTGCACCAACAGACTCCCCCTTGGATGTTGACGAAGTCTTCGGCGTCGAGTCTTTAGTCTTTGTCTTTTTCCAAATTGTCTTGACATTGTAAAAGCTTCCTTCAATTCTTCAATCAACAGCTAGCATAAATCACAGACTCTTGAATCTTTAAACAATCTTCAAGCTCCCCCTTGAATGTAGATTCAGGAACTATATCTGACTTTTTAGACTTCAGACTCCCCCTATCAGTAGGCTGGGATTTTCTTAGCTGTTTTCTCAATTCAAACCTGTTACCTGCATAATCTCTACCTAAATATAAGATATATGACAATAACAGTTTCAATCCAAACTTACCATTCAAACTTATTCGATAGTCTTATCAGTGTTTAGAAATCCACTTAAGTATTCAGGTCCAAATTAATGACCCTGATTACTCAATTTGTCTACCAAGTCCAACTTAATGACCTTGGTTGATCTGAGATAATTCACACTGACATTTAGTTCAAACGTTTTCTGAAAATTTACAAGTTTCAAATTAATGAACTTGATTTAACCTTTCAACTTCACAAACTTATTATGATTAGCTCCAAACTCAACATCCAGCTCAGAAACTTCCTGCATCTGCTTCAATTCGAATCTGAAGATCAGCTTTCCACTCTGGTTTGTCAGAAAATAAAGCAGAAGTGTAAAATCTTTTTGGATTTTTTGTAGCATCGAGTAACGACCAAAACGAGTCTTTCAGAAGAGTTCTAGACCAAAACGAGAGGTGGAATCAGATGTTTCGGTGTCGGTTCAGCTTGATTTGCACTAGAAAGTAGTTTAACCGTCTTGTTTATTGATATGACACGTTTACAGACCTATAGACACTTCAGCAGAGCTTCGCTGCTGGAATGGGAGAAGTTACAAATGAAATGACTAAACTCCCTATTTATAGAGTTTCTAATTACCCTTGAAAGTGCCATGTTTCTAATTCCCCTTGAAAGTGCCATGTCTATTTCGTGGGGAATAGACATTTCGTGGGAAATGATCTCTAAAACTCTATTTTCCTGAACTACGTGACTCGATCTAACTATTTTATTACAAGACTCGATACAAGACGAAGTCGACAGACGTATGCATCAACAGACTCCCCCTCGGATGTTGACGAGTCTTAAGTGTCGAGTCTTCAACGTCTTCAGTCTTTATCAGTCTTCGAGCTTCTCTTCAAAGAATCTGACAGTGTAGGCATCCTCAAAACTTTATCTCTTTCTCCTCTTCAGCATCAACAGACTCCCCTCGAACAATCTTTCCTCAGATGTTGATTGCAGTTTGACTTTCACAGAATCAGGATCATGACCTGGCTCTATACTTAGACTTCAGAATCCAGGCTATCCTGCACATCCTCTACCCAACAGTAAATTTTTCACAAATTTAACATTTTACAAAATTTATACAACCAAACTCTCCCTCAAATTTATCCAGGATGATTTAACAATGTTAATAACTGATGAACCACATGTAGATAAAAATTCAAAATCTTTTCTCATTTATACACACACTCCCCCTCACCACATGCTCATCATGTTTAGCACTTGGAATTTTGAAAATCAGTTCTCCAACATCAGTTGTCGAAAATCTTTTTGGATTTTTCAAAATTTATGCTAAAACACACTGAAAATCTTTTTGGATTTTTTGAATGAAATGAAATGCAGTAAAGAAATATATACAAACAATATTTTTGTGAGTTTGTGTAAGAGGATCATATCAGTTTTTGACAAGTCACAAGTACCGTTGAGCTTAGTTACACATTAAGAATTAAACAATTAACTTAGATTGCCAATATACTGATCCACTTAAATTCTCACACAAATTTCAACTGATTCAGGATATGAATTAGGTGTATTAAGGACTTAAACTCATTCATGTGTCCCACCTCTTGAATATACTCCCGTATCCAGATCCCAATATTCAGTCTTACAGGTGAGTATACCACAGATGATATCTGTAAGGGGTTAGATGCGAAACCATGAGAGCTCAGGTCAGAACTTCCGTTCAGCAGAGAGATGACGGCTCGACTTTTGATGGGTCCCCTTTAGAGGATCTTTTTTACAACAGCATTGATTAGCAATTTTATTGTCTCATCATTTTATGCTGAAGGCGGCGCTATATTTCAAGCAAGCAGTAAAGTATTCTCCGGGGACTAGACCATTGCTTCCGCAAAATCAGAAGTCCTGGGATAATACCCCAGATATCACTGAGCATAAAGACCTAGTATCTCTGAAAGAGGGACCTTTCAAACGAGATTTCAGGGGTTACCTATATATCCAAGTAGTGTTCCCCACGAAACAAGCAAGTTTGAATTTAAGTTTATATCCCGAAAAAGCTTACTAAATGTGTAAAAACCTATCGGCATATCATCAGTGAGACTGTTTAACGCTATTTAAACATTACATTTCTTTAGCATACTGTAACTGTCTACTGATGTACTATCATTTCCTCTTCTTTGAAACCAAAACTTATTTTGCATTTTATCATGTTTTTTACTTTTTCAAATTTTCTAATGTTTTTGGATTTTCTGAAAATACTTACTCCCCCTAAAATGCAAACACATTTAAAGAAAATTTGAAAACAAACTGTACAAGTAAATGACAACTGATATCGAATCACTTCACTTCGCCATCCACTTGGCATAAACAATCAAAACTCCCCCTTACACAAAACTATTTTCTCATTATGATTTCAAAACACTTAAGTTTGTTTTAACCAAAATGATTTTTCCGGAAAATAAGTTTTGTTGATTTTATCACTTGGAGGTTAGGGTTTCATCACATCGTTTCTCAATCAATATGTAGGAAAAACAAGTACAACTTAATGTCCTTGATTTACCACTTGTAAGTGAAAACCTTCTTCAACCAATTGTCAGTTCACTCACCAACTATAACCTCATGTAAATAAAAATATAACAATATAAAGATATCACCTGTATATTTACCAACCAAACATATCAAAAATGATGCCGATTCCTGCTCCACTCTTACCAACCTGGGAGCTCCGGCAAGTCAGGTTTTTCAAACAAATAGAATGGACACCCAAGCCTGACCTTCCTTGGGTGTGACTTTTTCAACTTCACTAGGGGTTGGGTTGTAAGTTGCCTTCTTTGATTCATAGAATTCTTTTACCCCTTTGGCCTTTCCCTCGACCATTTTCCCAAAAATCTTTTTAACATTCCCATTAAATGCTTTCTCAACATCAAATTCATTCTTTTCAGAATAAAATTGATTTGAGATCTCAACTTTTCCAACTTTTGATTTAAAGTTCTCAGTCCGCAATGGTGGAAAATGAACATCATCCATTGGAGGAACTAAGTTTTCATCATTTTTAACAATATGTGGCTCCTCTGATTTTGTGGAATCAGATTCATCGCCAGATTTTACATCTGATTTCTTAACAATCCAAGTTTGGTTGTCAAGATTTCCCCTTTTCTTGTAAAATCTTTTTGAACACTCACCAACTTCATATGTTGAATTTTTAAACACTTTAAATCTTTCAGTTGGTGGTTCGGTTTTATCAACAACTATTTCTTTGAGTTTTTCTGAGACTCTCTGTTTTGTGTTGGTTGCCTTAGGACAGTTCCAAGCTATGTGACCAACTTCATGACACCTGTAACAGGTTCTAGTCTCTTTTCTCTGATGAGCTTCAGTTTTCTTCTTTTCAGCAAGAAATTCCTGATTTGACTGTCTCCAGATTGAGCTATTCTTTTCATCCTCAGCAGACGTACCTGATACAAATTTTGTATTTTTAGAAATTTTCTCATTTTTATAATTTTCTGGAGGAATAAAACCAAGACCTTTTCTTTTGAAATTACCGTTATGGTTTGGTTTCTTTTGAAAACCAGAACCAAAATTGTAACCCATTTTCTTGTTTAATTTTTGTTTGATTCTTGAGGTATAAGGCTTAGATTTTCCAGAAAGATTTACATCTTTTATTTCAAAAATATTAATTTCTGTTAATTTGAAAACCTTGTTTATCATTTCAGTTTTCACACCTCTTATTGGAAATTCTTTATCAAAATATAATTTGTCAGAATCATTCAAAGTATATGCAACTTCAAATGTTTCGTCATTCAAATTAGATTTTGACAACAAAAATTCTTTACTATACACCCGTTTTCCCGACGACTTTGAACTCTTGACAAACGAACTCAAACTCCTGGACTCAGACTGTGATTCGGACTCCTCATCCTTATCTAACACCTGATCGACCATCCTTTTTATTAACTCAGACTCATGATCTATGTCGGACGCTGTGAATGCGATGTCAATATTGTCTGGTAATACATCGGTTATCTCGGACTCCAACTTTATATTGACTGCCTTTTTTACTTGTTCCTCATTCGGTTTTCTAGACGAATACCCTTCCCAAATTGGAGGCAGACACTTGTTATAACTGACACTCTGTTTCTTACCAGTATCCTTTTTCTTCGGCTTCTTGTCGTCAAATGCTTCAAAACCTGCAACAGTTGGATAAATTCTGTCAATTAAGTAATCAGAACTTGAATAACTTTTCAGTAATCACCTGATTCTTTCATTTTCAACTTTTTCAATTTCCAACTCCTGCTTCAATTTAGCACACTCTTCAATATAGTAATTGATCTCCTTTTGTTTTGACATCATTGTTGCATTCATCATTGTCAAAGCATCTTCTCTTTCAGAGTTTGTCTTCTACAAACTATTTACAGTTTTTTTCAATACATCGTACGACTCTTTCACATTCTTGACATCAAACAGCAACTTCTTTTTCAACTTTTCAAGCTCACTAAACTTTTCATCTTTATCTTCACATTGTTTGCAAAATTCCAAACATGTAAGACAGGGTTTAGTTACTTCAATAATCTTTTCAATCTCCACAATCTTCTCGACTTCAACTACCTTTTCCACTTCAACAATCTTCTCAACAACCTTAACTTCTTCCATTTCTTTTGCAGCTTTTCTCTCTTTAAGTTTCTTAAATTTATCTGCAAAACAAAATTCAAAACTGTCAGAAGATAAATGAGCTTTTCCAATGTTTATCTGTTCAACTTCTTCATCATCATCACTAGTATCTGTTGAACTGTTTTTAGAAGAAACAAATTCTTCATCTTCACTTTTCTCTTCATCAGATAACACTGCTATCCACTCTTTCATCAACTCTGGCTTTTGAACAATTTGAGCAATGAAAGCTTTAAACTCTCTATTCTCATCCACAAACTTATCCCAGCTAAATCCTGGAGCCATTTTCTCATCATCTTGATCAATGATAACATAATAAGCTTTCTTGTTTGCATCTTCGATCATTTTCCCATGAGCAGTTTGTGAATCTTTTTGTTGATGCGGTTGATGAGCAACTTGTTGATATATGGCTTTCCGATAGTAATCATCCTTTCCAAATGGATTCTTTGCTCCACTCGCTTCTTGATTTTTGCATTCTCTTTTAAAATGACCTTTCTCCCTGCATCGAAAACAAGTAACTTTAGATTTATCAAAACCCAAAGCAGAAACATGGGCATCCAAGGAATCATTTCTTCCTGTAATCATTTTGAATTTCTCAGCTCTCCTCAGAACACTTGCTAAGCACCACTTTATATCCATAAGCTACAATTCCTCTGCATCAATTTGGTCATAATCTTCCTTGGTTAACATAGGATTACCAATTTTTCCAGCAATCAATCCTTCATAAGATTCCAAAGCAGTAACCAATAATTCCATATGACTTTTAACAACTTCTTTAGAAAAATTCTGACCATTTTGAAGATGTAATGCAACATTGCACTGAATCATATGTCCATTACCAACATTTGCACTTTGAACACTTGGAGGATTAACATTTGAAAATCCACTAGTGTTGATTGAACTTTGACTGACTGATCTGGATGAATATCCTGCACTAAAAGCAGTTTGGATCTTTAGACTTGCTTCAACAGTTTGAACATTTCCTTTATAGTACAATTTGATGTCTTGTTGATTACTCGAGCTGTTCATTATGGCAATCTTTGTCACACCCTGGCTTTGCGGAAGCGTGGGTTTATTTTGGTGTGACTTCTTAATACCATAGCACATATCATAACCATGCTATATGAAAATAAAACCATGATGTTCATCCATTAGGTAAGTTTTAAAAGTGAACACGACAACATTGTTTAAAAGTTGATACGTGAAACACAATACAACCACAACATATTTAGAACTTGTTCACAAGACACAACTAAAAGACATGAATAGAAACACAGTTTAAGACTTGTGACCCATCTAGGCAAAGATCACATTTCCTAAACTTGGATGACATCATTACTCCTACGCAGCTTAACACTCTTGCATACTTGGCCAGATCCATTAATTCCCTGAAATACATGTAAGTTGAAAAATCAACATAAAGTTGAGCGAGTTCATGTAAAAGTGAGTATGTATAAACCTTTGTAATATGTTTGTATGTATGAAAAATCCCTGGTATGTAGCAATTAAGGAAAAAGAGATCACCATTGGGTTACAAAGCCAATGATATGTGTGAAGTGCTGTAGGAAGACTCAAACCTAGCAGATTTTTGCGTCGGGCTCAAAGTCACCCCGAGGTCCGTACAGTGGGCCTGGAGTTGGGCTCGCTACACCCAGATAGATCTACCGCTAATGACCCTCAGTCCTACAATGAGGATTAATGGCCTCTAGTTCCAGCCTACCCTCTCACATGATCTAAGTAGTAAACCCTCCTTAAGCTAACCATACCAAGTATAAAAGTATCCGTAATTACTGTAACATGTATTCCACCCCCGAAGTAAAAAACTGAAAACAGTTAAGAGAAAAGGGGGACATGAACTCACAGAAGTGCGTATCCAGAAACGTCAATCTCCAACTCTATCTGCTGCGTAACGACCTACACGTACTAATTCCTATTAGACGGATGGCCGTGCCTTGGTTTAGGGTTTAACGTTTTGTTGGAGAAATAGTTAGGTAACTATTCCGTATTCACACTTCTTATTTATTTTATAAGTGCATTCCTTCCCAAGGATGGGGGTTTTAATACATGTTTGCTTTATAATTCCGAAAATATATTTTTAAGTCTCACTTGAAAAATATATTTTAATTCACTTGTCTAAAATATTCTAACTCCAAAATATACATATTTTTCCCAAAAAAAATATTATATTTTACTTCATACAATTTCCAAAATAATACTTTATCAAAATACACATTTAAGAGTATTTTCCGAAAATACATAAGTTGCATTTTAAAGTTCGCGCTGTAATAACAATACCGGTGTAACTTAAATATTTATTTGTGATAGCGTTGGTATTATTTTGGAGTCGTGATTTCATAATATTCCCAGGTTATATTATTTTTATCCTAAAAACAATATATCTAGTTCACAAAATAATCACATAATCACACAAGCGTTTTATTATGAAATATATTCTAAATATATATTTAACAAGTTTTATTTACGAAAATCCACCTCCGACACTTTGTAATTTTTGTAATAAAATTCATGGCGAAGTTTATTTTGAAAACCAAGTTAAAAACACATTTATAAATATTTGTTACAAAAATATTTCTAAGTGTTATATTTCTGGAAAAATTTCGCCAGAGTTTCCTTTGTAACTGGAGGTGTCCACGCTTACTAGCGTATCATTTTCTTTTCAAAATCAATCAAACAATTTACCAATCAACATCATACAATCTTTAGACATCAACTTGACAAAAATAAGCCTAAATCACAAACTCGTGAACTTGAAGGTTTTTGTAAAAATATGTAGTAAGTTACTAGCGTATTTAGTAGGTTTTGTTATCTTTAAAAATAAAATTAGTTTCTTAAAAAAACTTTATTTTTAAAGAACTTGAAGTTTTACAACTTCTAGTCAAGATTTTCAAAAATACTTCTTTGTTAAATTTCTTGTTACACAAGTGTTTACACACTTGATTAGTTACTATAAATGTGCTTCTTTCATAAAATACCCGGGTTTTAACAAAACTAGTGTCCTTCACTTGGTTCTTCTGAAAAACCACTTGTAGTTCTTTAGATCTACATGTTTAGAATCTTATTTTGCAAGAAAATTTATATTTACTCAAGTTCATGTTTCATGGATGGAAGGTTTCATCATCTTTCATAACTCTAACATTTATAACTTACTAGTTCATGTTCTTTGAACATGATCAAACATGTCTAGATGATGATCCATCCAAATTTTACTAACATACAACATCAAATAATCATACTACACAAGATCAAGCATGATATACACACATATTCTCTCTTTATCCACCTTATTCATCTTATGTTCAAGACTTTAAGTTATGTTCTTTAGTGTTCTTAATTTTTAACCATTAAATCACCTATTAACCACCATAAACAAGATCAAGATGATGATTAGAAACACTTACTACTAGCTCAAGGCTTGGGAAGAAACAAGGTATAAATGTGGTGGATAAAAGAAATCTAGAGAGGTTCTTGCACTTCCGAAAGCACCGAGCCTCCTTGTATGATCCCTTGCACCTTTGTATGTATGAAGAATGGCTAGAATGGAATTTGATGGTGTGTGTATGGTGGTGATGGTGTTCGGCCGAAGACAAGCAAGGAAGGAAGAGAGAGAGCAAGTTGCTAAGTGTGTTGGTGAAATGAAGTTCTTGATACCATGAGTTTACTTATAATCCAACTTCACTATTAACCATCATATAATGTGTCATCTATATAGCAAACAATTGTGATTGTTATAATCAAAGAAGGACAAGGGGTGGGTCACCCCTTGTGACCGTCATTTTGAGGGGGGGTAAGGGTTGGGCGGTGATGGTTAAGTTATAAACTAGTTGAAATCAAATGGTTCTAGTTAGTAGCTTAAGCGTGTTATTTAATATACAGGGTGTTAGGGTGTTCGGGGACCCTAACTAGCTCAGAAAAGTGAAAACAATGTTTTTGGCAAAATTCTTATTTTCCGGGTAAAGTCCGGTTGTCCGGTTGAATGTTGATCCGTTAAAGTGTCAAATAAAACTTTAAAGTGTTTTTAATATTATTTTTAGTGACACATTAATTTACCAACACTTTGGAAAGTGTCTAGGACTAATTTTTGGCAAGTTTTTACACTTTACTAGCTTGTTAAATGCTGAATTTTGATTAACTAGTGCATAATTCTGCACTTTAAGTATGTTTTAGGCACATCCGGGCAACATAACTATCACCTAGTGACGCAGTTTAATGATCCTCACCTCCCTACACTCTCTACCAGTGTAGTACTTTATTCCCGGCTCATACTGGCCTCAATATAGTGTCTGTGTAGGTGCTGGCATTGTCAGCATGTTTACTGGGTTATCCGTTTAGTGTGCTAACTGTGCTTTTGTGCATCAAGGTTGTCACAAATGTTTGTGTGTAAATAATAGAGTGACAGTATAAAATGTGATGCATGAGTATGTATGTATCAGGAATCAAGAAACGGTTTAACCACAATTGTAAGCAAGCACAGTAATTAAGCACTAATTAAGTATTAATTAATTCGTACGGATACCTAGATTTGTGAGGGTTGTCACAATCTTTTGTTGTTCAAGATCCTGTCCCTCAAGCTTTTCAATAAACTGTCCAATTGACAATCTACTAAACTCTCCTGTATTTGTTAAAATCATGATATATGTACCCCATTCTTTCTAAGGTAAAGCATCAGCTAACTTTTCAACCCATTCTGCTGGAGTTTTAGTAATTTTCAACTGAGACATGGTACGCACAAGATGACAATATCTCTCAATAAGACTCTTTGTAGTCTCTCCTGGCATACTGGTAAACAACTCAAACTCTTTTTTCAGCAAAGATGCTTTACTCTTGAGCATTTCTGTGCTTCCTTCAAACTTTTTCTTAAGTGCTTCCCAAATTGAAAACGCACTCCCATCATGCTGAAGCAAAACAAATATATCCTCTTTAACTGCTTGTTGTAACAGACTTATCATCATTTTCTCTCCTTTATAGCTATCTCTCTCTATGTCTGAAAATTCCGAGATGATTTTGTCAACTTTCAAAGCGGTCTGTGGTCTAATATATTTTGTTTCAATGCTTTCCCAAGCTCTCAGATGATTTGCTTGAACCCAATTCTCAAAATGATCTTTCCATCCATGGTACTCTTCAATTCCCATAAGTTTCGGGGGTTTTTGCAACGTTCCACTTTCGTTTTCAGCAATCATGTTTTGAGTAATGGAAGCTGGACTAGTCGGAGATGTAGCAAACGCGTTGTAGAATTCTTCACTCATGATTCGGTATCGAAGAATTTCTCAAACAAGCTTTCAAACAAACTGGTTCACCTTGTAAAACACCTGTATTACCTGTAGATACACAAACAAACAAAACACAATCAGTTTAAACGCTTATCAATTAACTGAATAAGACTGGTACTCGAACTGATGATTATTCTGTGTGAACTGAGGTTCAAGTTGTCAAACCATGCGGACTGCTATGACCTGGATCAATTACAAACGACCTGACTCACTACGTGCGAACTGGAATACAACTCAAACCATGTGTACTGACATGACCTCACACGATCTCATGCGATCTAATGATTTTAACCCACTTTGAGCCAACTGGAACAATCTTGTAAAACCTGATTTATTTCAAAATAATCTTTACCCAATTTGATTGGGCCGAAGCAAGCTATGATGGGCTTAAACAATCTTTGAATTAACAATCCACTTTAATTGAAGTCACATGGGCCGACAACAGTTAACACTACACCATTTTATTATTGGGCCGATAATATGAACCTAAAAAAAACTTTGATAGGGCTGCAACTATAGATTCACGTGATCTGTTGTATTTGAAATTGATAAGGCCGATAATTAATCACATGCACACCACATCAATGAACTTCTCAATAGCCTTTACATGCAATCTTGATAACACCAAATTTGTTGAATCTAATTGGACCGTAATGCCGACACCTTTAAATGATGAAACACTTAATATGCCAATTACTTTATATGCCGATAATCACATGCAACATTTGCAAACCCAACAACCCCTTTAACACCTATTGGACCGATGAACAATAAATGGGTTGACACACTGTTCAAAATCTTTCACATGAAACTCTTTTAAATGCCTGACAACAACACATGCAAACATCCAAGATTCAATTTAACCGATGATTTTGATGCACGTGAAGACTGATGGTTATTCAAACTGATCTGATGTAAACTGAGTCAATTCTTCAAACGAAATACCACTATCACACGAAATGTCAAGTTCAAACGGAATAACAACTTCAAACGGAATAGCAACTTTCACGCGGAATAAGGTGTTTTTCAAACGGAATTACAACTTTCAAGCGGGATCTTCAAACGAAATAAGCACACTTCAAACGGAATATGTCATTTTCAAACGGAAATAGATGTTTTCAAGCGAAATTAATGTGTTTTTCAAACGGAATTAGGATTTTTCAAACGAAATTATGTTGTTTCAAGCGAAATCAACCTGATGTCACTCGATAGCGGACCAAAAAGTTCAGATTTCTCCCAAACGGCTTGGAATTAGGATCTGAAACTTTGTAGGGTTGTAGATCAGGTGTTTTCGCACAACATATCCAAAAATCAACCGATTTGGACCGTAAAAACCCGTTCGATTTTGTAAAAATCAGAAAAAAAAAAACGTGAAAGAATGAGTAGAAATCAGATTTTCGGATGAAATCAGGCTGAATCGGTAAGAACTCTTCCTCCTGAGCTCTGATACCACTTGTAGGATCGAGTAACGACCAAAACGAGTCTTTCAGAAGAGTTCTAGACCAAAACGAGAGGCGGAATCAGACGTTTCAGTGTCGGTTCAGCTTGATTTGCACTAGAAAGTAGTTTAACCGTCTTGTTTATTGATATGACACGTTTACAGACCTGTAGACACTTCAGCAGAGCTTCGCTGCTGGAATGGGAGAAGTTACAAATGAAATGACTAAACTCCCTATTTATAGAGTTTCTAATTCCCCTTGAAAGTGCCATGTTTCTAATTCCCCTTGAAAGTGCCATGTCTATTTCGTGGGGAATAGACATTTCAAGGGAAATGATCTCTAAAACTCTATTTTCCTGAACTACGTGACTCGATCTAACTATTTTATTACAAGACTCGATACAAGACGAAGTCGACAGACGTATGCATCAACATTTTTAATAAAGTTTCTATGCTAGAAATGAATTACAGAAATAAAATGCAGTAAAAGTAAACTATTTACAAACATATTTTTGGTGAGCGTGTTAGGGAATCATATCAGCTGTTCGACAAGTCACAAGTACCGTTAAGCTTTGATTACATACTCAGAGTTAAACAATTCAATTAGATTGTTGATATACTGATCCACTTAAATTCTCACACACATTTCAATCTGTCCAGGATACGGATTTAGTGTTTTAGAGACTTAAACTTATTCATGTGTCCCACCTCTTGAATATACTCCCGTATCCAGATCCCAATATTCAGTCTTACAGGTGAGTATACCATAGATGATATTTGTAAGGGGTTAAATTGCGAGATCGTGAGAGCTCAGGTCAGAACTTCCATTCAGCAGAGAGATGACGGTTCGACTTTAGTGGGTCCCCTTTAGAGGATCTTTTTTACAACAGCATTGATTAGCAATTTTATTGTCTCATCATTTTATGCTGAGGGCGGCGCTATATTTCAAGCAAGAAGTAAAGTATTCTCCGGGGACTAGGCCATTGCTTCCGCAAAATCAGAAGTCCCGGGATAATACCCCAGATATCACTGATTATAAAGACCTAGTATCTCAGAAAGAGGGATCTTTCAAACGAAATTTCAGGGGTTACCTATATATCCAAGTAGTGTTCCCCACGAAATAAGTAAGTAAAGATTTAGGTTTATATCCCGAACAAACCTACTAAATGTGTAAAAACCTATCGGTCCATGCCTCGCATTCCATCGAACTTTGACGAGCTTGACACTACTCCTGCGTGTTTTGTTAACTTTCCAATCCGTAACCTTAACAGGTTCTTCGGTAAAGTGGAGCGTGTCGTCGATATGAACTTCGTCAGCAGGAATGATCACTGTTTCCTGTGTTGGACTCTTTTTCAGATTCGATACATGAAATGTATCATGAACACCATTAAGTTCAGCAGGTAGGTCCAACTTGTATGCTACAAGCCCAATCCTTTGCAGGATTCTGAACGGGCCAATGTAACGCGGATTCAGCTTCCCACGCTTTCCAAAGCGTGCCACACCCTTCCAGGGTGAAACCTTCAATAAAACCATATCCCCAACTTGAAACTCTAAAGGTTTCTTTCTTCGGTTTGCATAGGCTTTCTGTCGGTCGTGAGCCGCCTTGATGCGCTTCCGAATTTTTGCAATCTTGTCCGTCGTCTCTTGCACTATTTCTGGACCAACAAGCTGTCTATCACCCGCATCAGCCCAGCATAAGGGTGATCGACATTTGCGTCCGTAAAGAGCTTCAAATGGCGTGGCTCCAATACTTGTGTGGTAGCTGTTATTGTATGAAAACTCGACCAATGGCAAATGATTATCCCAGCTACCACCTAGATCCATTACACATGCTCTCAGCATATCTTCCAATGTCTGAATAGTCCTCTCACTTTGGCCATCAGTTTGTGGGTGAGACGCAGTACTTAGATTCAACTGGGAACCAAATGCTTCTTGGAAAGACTGCCAATTCCTTGACACGAATCTCCCATCTCTATCAGAGATGATTGAGAGAGGCACTCCATGTCGTGCAACGATCTCTCTCATGTATATTTCCGCAAGTTTGCTCGTGTTGTCTTTTTCTTTGAATGGCAGGAAATGTGCGGACTTGGTTAGGCGGTCTACTATTACCCAAATAGTATCATGACCCTTGGGTGTCCTTGGCAATTTCGTAATGAAATCCATTGAAATCTGTTCCCATTTCCATTTGGGAATTTCAGGTTGCTGCAGAAGACCTGAAGGCTTTTGGTATTCGGCATTTACCTTGGTGCACGTTAAGCACTTGCTAACATAAATTGCAACATCGCCTTTCATCCTAGGCCACCAGTAGAAATCCTTAAGATCTTGGTACATTTTATCCGCTCCTGGATGAATTGAGTACCGTGATTTGTGAGCTTCATCAAAAATAACCTTCCTTAATCCACCAAACAAAGGAACCCAAACACGTTTCATGAAGCACAAAGTTCCTTCCTCGTTTGGTATCAACTGCTTCTCCATCCCACGGAGATACTCATCTTCAACATTCCTTTCTTTCAAAGCTTCTCTTTGCGCGGCACGAATGTGTAAAGAGAGGTCTGTTTGGACGATCATTTCCAAAGCCCTAACCCTTATGGGCTTGATCCTTTCTTTTCGACTCAGGGCATCAGCGACCACATTCGCCTTCCCTGGGTGATACTTGATCTCGCAATCATAATCATTCAACAGCTCTACCCAGCGTCTTTGCCTCATGTTAAGCTCTTTTTGGTTGAATATGTGCTGTAAGCTCTTGTGATCAGTGAAGATTGTACATTTCGTACCATACAAATAATGTCGCCAGATCTTCAGTGTGAATACCACTGCGCCTAACTCTAAGTCATGCGTGGTATAGTTCTTCTCATGGACTTTCAACTGGCGTGAAGCATAAGCTATAACCTTATGTCGCTGCATCAGCACACATCCCAAACCTTGGCGCGAGGCATCACAATATACTACAAAATCGTCCGTTCCTTCTGGTAGCGATAAGATCGGTGCATTGCAGAGTTTGTCCTTCAACAACTGAAACGCTTCTTCTTGTTTGTCTCCCCAATCAAACTTCTTGTCTTTCTGCGTGAGGAGATTCAGAGGTTGAGCGATTTTTGAGAAATCCTCAATGAACCTTCGATAATAACCAGCCAAACCCAAGAATTGTCGAATCTCGGTTGGCGTCTTTGGGGTTTCCCAGTCCTTTATCGCCTCAATCTTTGTTGGATCCACGTGGATTCCATTCCCATTGACCACGTGTCCAAGAAACTGGACTTCGCATAGCCAAAACTCACACTTTGAGAACTTAGCGTACAACTTCTCCTTTTTTGAGTAACTCCAAGATAGCTCTCAAATGCTATTCGTGTTCGTCCTTTGTCTTCGAGTAGATTAGAATGTCGTCAATAAACACGATCACAAACTTATCCAAGTACGGCTTGCAAACTCGGTTCATCAGGTCCATGAAAACTGCTGGTGCATTCGTCAATCCAAACGGCATAACTAGGAACTCGTAATGTCCATATCGAGTTCTGAAAGCCGTCTTCGGGATACTTTCCTCTTGTATCCTTAGTTTATGGTATCCTGAGCGCAGATCGATCTTTGAATAAAAGCTTGAGCCTTGTAGCTGGTCAAATAGATCATCGATTCTCGGCAAAGGATATCTGTTCTTGATAGTCAATTTATTAAGCTCGCGGTAGTCTATGCACATCCGAAAACTACCATCCTTCTTTTTAACAAACAAGACCGGAGCTCCCCAAGGCGAGGAACTTGGTCTGATGAATCCCTTGTCTAACAATTCCTGGAGCTGAGTTGCAGTTCCTGCATCTCTGAAGGCGCAAGTCTATAGGGTGCCTTAGCCACAGGCGCGGCACCTGGAACTGAGTCAATATGAAATTCGACTTGTCGCTGCGGCGGCAATCCTGGCAAGTCTTCCGGAAAGACTTCAGGATATTCCTTCACAACTGGAATGTCTTCGATCTTCGGTTCAGCAGCTTCTTTATCCATGATGTGTGCCAAGAATGCAACACATCCCTTTCGTAAACACTTTCTAGCTTTTAGACAGCTAATGATTCTCAATGGTGTATCGCGCTTCTCTCCATGAACCACGATCGTTTCTTCACCCGTCATTGGGATGCGAATGACCTTCTCGTGACATACGATCTCGGCTTTGTTGCTGGACAACCAATCCATTCCCACTACCACGTCGAAGCTTCCCAACTCGACTGGCAGTAAATCCAGCATAAACTAGTGACCTCCTAATTCAATTACACATCCTCAGACGACTTCATTTGCTTCTACTAGCTTTCCATTAGCTAGTTCAATTGAGTACGGAATATCTAGCTTACTAGTGGTCAACCCAAGTATATTCTTAAATTCTAACGATACGAAACTATAATCGGCACCAGTATCAAACAACACAGATGCAAAGCGTTGATTTATAGGGAACATACCAGTGACAACGTTGGGATCCTGGCGAGCTTCCCTAGCTCCGATGTTAAACACTCTTCCATGGGCTTGATTCAACTTCGGGCATTCCCTCTTAAAGTGCCAACATCTCCACAATTAAAGCATCCTGGCCCTTGGCCATTTCCATTCCCAGCTCGAGTGTTGTTTTGGTTGCGATTTCCATTACCAGCTTGATTCGCAACGTTCCCACAGTTTCCATTTCCTCTATTGTTTCCTTGCGGGCGGTTCCCATTGCCACCTCGATTGTTGTTCTTATTACCAAAACCTCCTTGGCCTCCCCGGCTAGCACTAACCCAACAAGTATCCTTCAAGTGACCAATTTTCCCACAAGCTTCACATGTTCTCGGTCCGTACCGGCCAGAATGATGGCGCTGGCATGTGTTACACTTGGGCAGAGTGCCCATATAACCCTTTCCTCTGTTCTCAACACCGGTTGCAGCTCTGGACGGTGTGCTAGATTCACCCTTCTTGATTGCATGACTGGTTCCTTGTTTGAAGTTCGAAAACTTTCGCTTGTTTTCACCAGACGACTCCACATGAGTCTCTTTCTTCTTCTGCTCAACATTTGAAAACTTGTTCAATCGAATGGCCTCCTCAGTTAGCGCCACACTAAGATCGATTGCTTCTGTGATTGTCGCAGGCTTGGACGTGGTAACCATACTCATAATTTGGGGAGCCAATCCCCAGATGAACCTCTCAACACGTTTAAACTCAGGTGTGACCATGTACGACACTACATGGGACAAGTCATGAAATCTCTGAACATATTCCGCAATCTTGGGACCATCCATTCTTAAGTGCCAGAATTCAGTTTCTAGCCTTTGTAATTCAGCACGAGAGCAGTACTTCTTTCTCATTAACTCTTTTAACTCAGCCCAAGTCAATGCGTAAGCAGCAGCTTCTCCTAAAGTCTGCACTTGCCATGATAGGGCTCCATCCAGAAACAGCCCTGAGATGTAAGTCACTTGTTGCTCTGGAGCACATTTGCTCATTCTAAGGACAGAGTCCGTCTTCTCAGCCCACCGAACAAACGCAACAGCACCTCCGGTGCCGTCGAAGTTAACGGGCTTGCAATCGAGGAACTGCTTGTAAGTGCACCCTGCACATACGTTAGAATATACAAATGGTATTAGCGGACGTGCTATAAATATCCAAATGTATCGTAGTATATCCCAAACAACTTAACATTACCATGGGTTGGATTGTTATTGTCGTTGTTGTTCGAATTGCTCCCGCTGGTTCCTCCTTGTGAGGCTGCATACTGCGCTATGGCGGCAGCAATGATTCCTTGGAGTTCTGCCTCGCTGTTAGGCATACGTATCTCGCGTCTTGGAGGCATCTTCTAAAAGATGATCATGTAGGTCAGGTCATAGTGAGTAAATAACATACGCGTACGTAATAACATTCATTAATCACATAACATCACATGTTATAAATTAATCAAGCACATAACATATCATGTTATAAAATTGAAACAATCAATCCAACATCACATATAGTGAGAATACTGCGATTGCGCTATCATAAATCGAGACCACAATACAATGTTTACAAGTTTTATAACTGTATCGTACATCACAAGTGACTAAGGGCCACATCGCCCTTGTCTGAACTAGCTAGTCATATACAACAACCAAAAACTAACAATCAAAAGTCATGACGTCAAAATGCGGTCTCCAAAATGTTGTATAGTCGGCACAATCGTAATCTTCTCACCAAAAGTCTACCTGTATAAAACCAAAAATATGCCTATGCTGATGGCGGCGGAGGAGGAGGAAAACGAGAGAAAAGTAGGCGACGCATATGTAACCAGTCCTCCTCCATAGCACGATAGGCGCGCAACAAATATGCTACCTGCTGCTCAGAAGTCCAAAAGCGAGCGTCGGAATCGGGGGATAGTGGACGTGGAGGGTGCGGTGCTGTACACGAGGTCTGACAACAACAAGATGGACATGGAGTTGACTCCAAAACCTGAATACGACGCGTCAATGCGTCTTGCTGTACCATCAAAGAAATGAGGATGTCCTCCGTAGAGTGCCCAACATGGTACAGGTGGTATGGATCAGAAAGTGGCATGATAGGGGGCGTAGTCCATAAAAATGGCTCGCTAGACGGCATGGAAGATGGTGCAGTATGTGGTGCCATAGAAGGAAACTGAGATGTGAACGGATCAGACATCGATATAGGTGGGACAAAAGTAGGATGAGAAACCTGGGGTACAAACTGGCCTCCTCCTGACATGAAAGGTGTATGACCAAACGGCTGTCGTGATGAACCCTCCCCAGGACGTGGTGGAGGGATGTCCTGGAGATAGGTGATCTGAAGATCTGTGCGGTGAGCATCTGCGGTGTGTGGGGGAATCAAGGGAATATCAGTGTGTGCCGAAACAGGTGTGACGGGTACCACGTATGGTGGATAGTTGTCGTCGTCAAGCCACCCATTACGGGTGTCGGCGTAACGAGGATCTATATGAGTAGCAAAAGGTGCACGGTCAAACAGTACCGGCACAGGATCGGGAAGTGGTGCATCAACAATAAGACCATCTATCAAGGGTGGAGCAACAGCGTGAAGATCAGCCACGGGTACATCATCAGCAATAGGTGCAACGGCAGCTGCACCAGCATGAACAGGGTCATGCTCCAATGCAAGGTCAGGAGCAACTACGGGCTCTGGGGCCACAGCAGGCTCCGGGTCGATAATATCTATATCAAGATCAGCAGGGATGTCAAGCAAAGGATCAATAGGATCTGCGGGTGCATCTAGAGGCTGATCCAAGTGAATGAACTCAATATCGTGGTCAGGATCAAAGTCAGGTGGAAAGATCGGCTCAAAAGCCTCATCGTGATCAAACTCGAACTCATGCGATGGACCGGGTGCAGCCGACATCGCATGGTCGTGTAGAGATGCAGATGCCACAGACTCCAATGAGTCAAGGACAGGCGAACCAACAGGAAGCTCCTCAAAAGGGGCCTCAGCGATGGGAAGAATAACATCAGCAGCTATAGGGGCACCGCCCTCATAGTCAGCCTCAGGCGGAACCTCCTCAAACAGATCGATGTCGTCGTCAGAAACGACATCGAGGGGCATATCAACGACTGGAAAAGCAGCAAGTGGTATAGGAGCAGGGATCACCGCAAGTGGTAAGTCCCCGTCAGGAAGGCCATCAGCAGGCTCTACTCCAACGTCCGGCAGCGCGAACGGCTGGAAATCATCATCGTCTATGCTGGTGGTATCTGATGTGTAAACCTCCCACTCTGATGAAATCTCGTCATCTGATACGATCGCCATAGGGTCTAGTGTGTCGGATACTCCTGTATCTGACGATGAAGCCATGATGTCTGTAACCCAATCACATATATGCATGTATATCAATCATAAAGTCAAATAAACATGTTAGCCACAAATAAGCAAACAAGTAATCAGCCTAGACTATCCTCCCAGTCTCTAAGACTAAATCCCTGGTCTCTAAGACCAAATTTTTCCCAGTCTCTAAGACTAAATCCTCCCTCAGCCTCTAAGACTGATCCTCCCTCAGTCTCTAAGACTGAAATATATAAATTTAGAAAAGTGTATTTGTGCCTTTTTATTTGTAAAAATGTTTTGTATCCTGGATCTGGACGTTTTAGTGTATGCAATGTAAAAATGTTTTTTTGTGAGAGCCCTAGTGATCATAGTCCAGACTCGAGAAGGAATCCTAGTTCACTATGATCGATGCTCTGATACCAAGCTGTCACACCCTGGCTTTGCGGAAGCGTGGGTTTATTTTGGTGTGACTTCTTAATACCATAGCACATATCATAACCATGCTATATGAAAATAAAACCATGATGTTCATCCATTAGGTAAGTTTTAAAAGTGAACACGACAACATTGTTTAAAAGTCGATACGTGAAACACAATACAACCACAACATACTTAGAACTTGTTCACAAGACACAACTAAAAGACATGAATAGAAACACAGTTTAAGACTTGTGACCCGTCCAGGAAAAGATCACATTTCCTAAACTCGGATGACATCATTAGTCCTACGCAGCTTAACACTCTTGCATACTTGGCCAGATCCATTAATTCCCTGAAATACATGTAAGTTGAAAAATCAACATAAAGTTGTGCGAGTTCATGTAAAAGTGAGTATGTATAAACCTTTGTAATATGTTTGTATGTATGAAAAATCCCTGGTATGTAGCAATTAAGGAAAAAGATATCACCATTGGGTTGCAAAGCCAATGATATGTGTGAAGTGATGTAGGAAGACTCAAACCTAGCAAATTTTTGCGACGGACTCAAAGTCACCCCGAGGTCCGTACAGTGGGCCTGGAGTTGGACTCGCTACACCCAGATAGATCTACCGCTAATGACACTCGGTCCAACAATGAGGATTAATGGCCTCTAGTTCCAGCCTACCCACTCACATGATCTAAGTAGTAAACCCTCCTTAAGGTAACCATACCATGTATAAAAGTATCCATAATTACTGTAACATGTATTCCACCCCCGAAGTATAAAAACTGAAAACAGTTAAGAGAAAAGGGGGACATGAACTCACAGAAGTGCGTATCCAGAAACGTCAATCTCCAACTCTATCTGCTGCGTGACGACCTACACGTACTAATTCCTATTAGACGGATGGCCGTGCCTTGGTTTAGGGTTTAACGTTTTGTTGGAGAAATAGTTAGGTAACTATTCCCTATTCACACTTCTTATTTATTTTATAAGTGCATTCCTTCCCAAGGATGGGGGTTTTAATACATGTTTGCTTTATAATTCCGAAAATATATTTAAAGTCTCACTTGAAAAATATATTTTAATTCACTTGTCTAAAATATTCTAACTCGAAAATATACATATTTTTCCCAAAAAAATATTATATTTTACTTCATACAATTTTCAAAATAATACTTTATCAAAATACACATTTAACAGTATTTTCCGAAAATACATAAGTTGCATTTTAAAATTCGCGCTGTAATAACAATACCGGTGTAACTTAAATATTTATTTGTGATAGCGTTGGTATTATTTTGGAGTCGTGATTTCATAATATTCCCAGGTTATATTATTTTTATCCTAAAAACAATATATCTAGTTCACAAAATAATCACATAATCACACAAGTGTTTTATTATGAAATATATTCTAAATATATATTTAACAAGTTTTATTTACGAAAATCCACCTCCGACACTTTGTAATTTTTGTAATAAAATTCATGGCGAAGTTTATTTTGAAAACCAAGTTAAAAACACATTTATAAATATTTGTTACAAAAATATTTCTAAGTGTTATATTTCTGGAAAAATTTTGCCAGAGTTTTCTTTGTAACTGGAGGTGTCCACGCTTACTAGCGTATCATTTTCTTTTCAAAATCAATCAAACAATTTACCAATCAACATCATACAATCTTTAGACATCAACTTGACAAAAATAAGCCTAAATCACAAACTCGTGAACTTGAAGGTTTTTGTAAAAATATGTAGTAAGTTACTAGCGTATTTAGTAGGTTTTGTTATCTTTAAAAATAAAATTAGTTTCTTAAAAAAACTTTATTTTTAAAGAACTTGAAGTTTTACAACTTCTAGTCAAGATTTTCAAAAATACTTCTTTGTTAAATTTCTTGTTACACAAGTGTTTACACACTTGATTAGTTACTATAAATGTGCTTCTTTCATAAAATACCCGGGTTTTAACAAAACTAGTGTCCTTCACTTGGTTCTTCTGAAAAACCACTTGTAGTTCTTTAGATCTACATGTTTAGAATCTTATTTTGCAAGAAAATTTATATTTACTCAAGTTCATGTTTCATGGATGGAAGGTTTCATCATCTTTCATAACTCTAACATTTATAACTTACTAGTTCATGTTCTTTGAACATGATCAAACATGTCTAGATGATGATCCATCCAAATTTTACTAACATACAACATCAAATAATCATACTACACAAGATCAAGCATGATATACACACATATTCTCTCTTTATCCACCTTATTCATCTTATGTTCAAGACTTTAAGTTATGTTCTTTAGTGTTCTTAATTTTTAACCATTAAATCACCTATTAACCACCATAAACAAGATCAAGATGATGATTAGAAACACTTACTACTAGCTCAAGGCTTGGGAAGAAACAAGGTATAAATGTGGTGGATAAAAGAAATCTAGAGAGGTTCTTGCACTTCCGAAAGCACCGAGCCTCCTTGTATGATCCCTTGCACCTTTGTATGTATGAAGAATGGCTAGAATGGAATTTGATGGTATGTGTATGGTGGTGATGGTGTTCGGCCGAAGACAAGCAAGGAAGGAAGAGAGAGAGCAAGTTGCTAAGTGTGTTGGTGAAATGAAGTTCTTGATACCATGAGTTTACTTATAATCCAACTTCACTATTAACCATCATATAATGTGTCATCTATATAGCAAACAATTGTGATTGTTATAATCAAAGAAGGACAAGGGGTGGGTCACCCCTTGTGACCGTCATTTTGAGGGGGGGTAAGGGTTGGGCGGTGATGGTTAAGTTATAAACTAGTTGAAATCAAATGGTTCTAGTTAGTAGCTTAAGTGTGTTATTTAATATAAAGGGTGTTAGGGTGTTCGGGGACCCTAACTAGCTCAGAAAAGTGAAAACAATGTTTTTGGCAAAATTCTTATTTTCCGGGTAAAGTCCGGTTGTCCGGTTGGATGTTGTTCCGTTAAAGTGTCAAATAAAACTTTAAAGTCTTTTTAATATTATTTTTAGTGACACATTAATTTACCAACACCTTGGAAAGTGTCTAGGACTAATTTTTGGCAAGTTTTTACACTTTACTAGCTTGTTAAATGCTGAATTTTGATTAACTAGTGCATAATTCTGCACTTTAAGTATGTTTTAGGCACATCCGGGCAACATAACTAT
Organism: Helianthus tuberosus; assembly: GCA_030545235.1. Lineage (NCBI taxonomy): Eukaryota > Viridiplantae > Streptophyta > Magnoliopsida > Asterales > Asteraceae > Helianthus > Helianthus tuberosus. The sequence goes on along the minus strand of CM060397.1, from coordinate 153,452,035 downwards.
CACCTAGTGACGCAGTTTAATGATCCTCACCTCCCTACACTCTCTACCAGTGTAGTACTTTATTCCCGGCTCATACTGGCCTCAATATAGTGTCTGTGTAGGTGCTGGCATTGTCAGCATGTTTACTGGGTTATCCGTTTAGTGTGCTAACTGTGCTTTTGTGCATCAAGGTTGTCACAAATGTTTGTGTGTAAATAATAGAGTGACAGTATAAAATGTGATGCATGAGTATGTATGTATCAGGAATCAAGAAACAGTTTAACCACAATTGTAAGCAAGCACAGTAATTAAGCACTAATTAAGTATTAATTAATTCGTACGGATACCTGGATTTGTGAGGGTTGTCACAATCTTTTGTTGTTCAAGATCCTGTCCCTCAAGCTTTTCAATAAACTGTCCAATTGACAATCTACTAAACTCTCCTGTATTTGTTAAAATCATGATATATGTACCCCATTCTTTCTAAGGTAAAGCATCAGCTAACTTTTCAACCCATTCTGCTGGAGTTTTAGTAATTTTCAACTGAGACATGGTACGCACAAGATGACAATATCTCTCAATAAGACTCTTTGTAGTCTCTCCTGGCATACTGGTAAACAACTCAAACTCTTTTTTCAGCAAAGATGCTTTACTCTTGAGCATTTCTGTGCTTCCTTCAAACTTTTTCTTAAGTGCTTCCCAAATTGAAAACGCACTCCCATCATGCTGAAGCAAAACAAATATATCCTCTTTAACTGCTTGTTGTAACAGACTTATCATCATTTTCTCTCCTTTATAGCTATCTCTCTCTATGTCTGAAAATTCCGAGATGATTTTGTCAACTTTCAAAGCGGTCTGTGGTCTAATATATTTTGTTTCAATGCTTTCCCAAGCTCTCAGATGATTTGCTTGAACCCAATTCTCAAAACGATCTTTCCATCCATGGTACTCTTCAATTCCCATAAGTTTCGGGGGTTTTTGCAACGTTCCACTTTCGTTTTCAGCAATCATGTTTTGAGTAATGGAAGCTGGACTAGTCGGAGATGTAGCAAACGCGTTGTAGAATTCTTCACTCATGATTCGGTATCGAAGAATTTCTCAAACAAGCTTTCAAACAAACTGGTTCACCTTGTAAAACACCTGTATTACCTGTAGATACACAAACAAACAAAACACAATCAGTTTAAACGCTTATCAATTAACTGAATAAGACTGGTACTCGAACTGATGATTATTCTGTGTGAACTGAGGTTCAAGTTGTCAAACCATGCGGACTGCTATGACCTGGATCAATTACAAACGACCTGACTCACTACATGCGAACTGGAATACAACTCAAACCATGTGTACTGACATGACCTCACACGATCTCATGCGATCTGATGATTTTAACCCACTTTGAGCCAACTGGAACAATCTTGTAAAACCTGATTTATTTCAAAATAATCTTTACCCAATTTGATTGGGCCGAAGCAAGCTATGATGGGCTTAAACAATCTTTGAATTAACAATCCACTTTAATTGAAGTCACATGGGCCGACAACAGTTAACACTACACCATTTTATTATTGGGTCGATAATATGAACCTAAAAAAAACTTTGATAGGGCTGCAACTATAGATTCACGTGATCTGTTGTATTTGAAATTGATAAGGCCGATAATTAATCACATGCACACCACATCAATGAACTTCTCAATAGCCTTTACATGCAATCTTGATAACACCAAATTTGTTGAATCTAATTGGACCGTAATGCCGACACCTTTAAATGATGAAACACTTAATATGACAATTACTTTATATGCCGATAATCACATGCAACATTTGCAAACCCAACAACCCCTTTAACACCTATTGGACCGATGAACAATAAATGGGTTGACACACTGTTCAAAATCTTTCACATGAAACTCTTTTAAATGCCTGACAACAACACATGCAAACATCCAAGATTCAATTTAACCGATGATTTTGATGCACGTGAAGACTGATGGTTATTCAAACTGATCTGATGTAAACTGAGTCAATTCTTCAAACGAAATACCACTATCACACGAAATGTCAAGTTCAAACGGAATAACAACTTCAAACGGAATAGCAACTTTCACGCGGAATAAGGTGTTTTTCAAACGGAATTACAACTTTCAAGCGGGATCTTCAAACGAAATAAGCACACTTCAAACGGAATATGTCATTTTCAAACGGAAATAGATGTTTTCAAGCGAAATTAATGTGTTTTTCAAACGGAATTAGGATTTTTCAAACGAAATTATGTTGTTTCAAGCGAAATCAACCTGATGTCACTCGATAGCGGACCAAAAAATTCAGATTTCTCCCAAACGGCTTGGAATTAGGATCTGAAACTTTGTAGGGTTGTAGATCAGGTGTTTTCGCACAACATATCCAAAAATCAACCGATTTGGACCGTAAAAACCCGTTCGATTTTGTAAAAATCAGAAAAAAAAAACGTGAAAGAATGAGTAGAAATCAGATTTTCGGATGAAATCAAGCTGAATCGGTAAGAACTCTTCCTCCTGAGCTCTGATACCACTTGTAGGATCGAGTAACGACCAAAACGAGTCTTTCAGAAGAGTTCTAGACCAAAACGAGAGGCGGAATCAGACGTTTCAGTGTCGGTTCAGCTTGATTTGCACTAGAAAGTAGTTTAACCGTCTTGTTTATTGATATGACACGTTTACAGACCTGTAGACACTTCAGCAGAGCTTCGCTGCTGGAATGGGAGAAGTTACAAATGAAATGACTAAACTCCCTATTTATAGAGTTTCTAATTCCCCTTGAAAGTGCCATGTTTCTAATTCCCCTTGAAAGTGCCATGTCTATTTCGTGGGGAATAGACATTTCAAGGGAAATGATCTCTAAAACTCTATTTTCCTGAACTACGTGACTCGATCTAACTATTTTATTACAAGACTCGATACAAGACGAAGTCGACAGACGTATGCATCAACATTTTTAATAAAGTTTCTATGCTAGAAATGAATTACAGAAATAAAATGCAGTAAAAGTAAACTATTTACAAACATATTTTTGGTGAGCGTGTTAGGGAATCATATCAGCTGTTCGACAAGTCACAAGTACCGTTAAGCTTTGATTACATACTCAGAGTTAAACAATTCAATTAGATTGTTGATATACTGATCCACTTAAATTCTCACACACATTTCAATCTGTCCAGGATACGGATTTAGTGTTTTAGAGACTTAAACTTATTCATGTGTCCCACCTCTTGAATATACTCCCGTATCCAGATCCCAATATTCAGTCTTACAGGTGAGTATACCATAGATGATATTTGTAAGGGGTTAAATTGCGAGATCGTGAGAGCTCAGGTCAGAACTTCCATTCAGCAGAGAGATGACGGTTCGACTTTAGTGGGTCCCCTTTAGAGGATCTTTTTTACAACAGCATTGATTAGCAATTTTATTGTCTCATCATTTTATGCTGAGGGCGGCGCTATATTTCAAGCAAGAAGTAAAGTATTCTCCGGGGACTAGGCCATTGCTTCCGCAAAATCAGAAGTCCCGGGATAATACCCCAGATATCACTGATTATAAAGACCTAGTATCTCAGAAAGAGGGATCTTTCAAACGAAATTTCAGGGGTTACCTATATATCCAAGTAGTGTTCCCCACGAAATAAGTAAGTAAAGATTTAGGTTTATATCTCGAACAAACCTACTAAATGTGTAAAAACCTATCGGCACATCATCAGCGAGACTGTTTAACGCATTTAAACTTTCCATTTCTTTAGCATAACGTAACTGTCAAGCCGATGTACTATCATTTTCCCTTTTTACACAAGCTCTTTTTCATTTTCTATTGTTTTTGTATTTTTGAAATTTTTTTACTGTTTTTGTATTTTCTGAAAATATTACCCTATACTCCCCCTAAATACCAAAACAGGTAAAAAATCGACAAACCATTGCAGATTGCTTCTCAACATCATCTACAATGTCTCCTTCATCAACGCCAAGAATCTCTTCCAACATCGATAAAAACATCATACCGTTTAATTTTAACAAGTATTGAAAACGAGTTTTATCAAACGCTTTGGTATGTAAATCAGCTTTTTGATCGTCAGTGTGGATTTTCTCAATTCGTATCAACTTCTTCTCGAAACAATCGCTAATGAAGTGATGACGAATTTCAATGTGTTTGGTTTTAGCATGATGAACTGGATTTTTAGTAATGTTAATGGCTGCCTCGTTATCAACAAAGATAGGGGTGTTTAGAAATTGCAAACCGTAGTCGCGCATCTGTTGCTGGATCCACAAGATCTGTGAACAGCAACTGCTTGCAGAAACATATTCAGCTTCACATGTGGATAAAGCTACAGAGGTCTGCTTTTTGCATTGCCAGGTAACCAATCGTGGTCCGAAAAGCTGGCACCCCGCTGTTGTTGATTTAGCGTTAACTTTGCAGCATCCAAAATCGGAATCGGAATACCCTTCGAGTGTGAAATCGTCTTCTCTTGGATACCACAACCCCAGTGATGGAGTTCCTTTCAAGTAGCGTAATATCCGTTTCACAATCACCATATGCGAAGCTCTCGGGTTAGATTGAAATCTTGTTGTGAGGCAGGTTGGATACATAATATCGGGTCTTGAAGCTGTCAAATACATCAGCGATCCGATCATGGAGCGATACATTGTTTCATCTACCTTCTCTTCGGTGAGATCAGGGTTTATCCCACGGTTCGTCGCTAATGGGGTGGAAGCTGGAGTAGAACCTGACATCCCGAATTTCTCCAAGATATCATGAACGTACTTCGTTTGATGTATGAAAATTCCTTTGGGTAGTTGATCAACCTGCAGTCCCAAAAAGAATTTCATCTCACCCATCGATGACATTTCAAATTTCTGCTTCATAACTCGTTCAAAATCTTTGCACAGATTTTCATTCGTTAACCCAAATATAATGTCGTCCACGTATATTTGAACTATCAGAAGAGGTCCGTCGACCTCTTTGGTGAAGAGAGTGGCATCCACTTTTCCACGAATGAAGCTGTTGGCTAGCAGGTGTTGAGACAATGTCTTGTACCAAGCTCTCGGGGCCTGGTGTAAACCATACAGCGCCTTATCCAGTAAGTATACCTTGTCTTTGTGGATTGGATCGGTAAAGCCCGGTGGCTGACCGACATATACCTCCTCTTTTACCTTCCCATAGAGAAACGCCGATCTCACATCTAGCTGATATACTTTGAAATTTTTCCAAGATGCAAACGCTAGGAAGATTCTGATCGCTTCAAGTCTAGCAACTGGAGCATACACTTCAGTGAAATCTATACCCTCCTGCTGACTAAAGCCCTGGACTACGAGTCGAGCTTTGTTACGAACAACAACTCCATGATCATCTCTCTTGCACTTGAACACCCACTTGGTGTTTATCTTCCTTTGACCATCAGGCAAGTCTACTAACTTCCACACACCTAACTTCACGAACTGGCTCAATTCCTCCTGCATCGCATTGACCCAAGAATCTTCAGTAAGCGCCTCTTTATAAGTCTTTGGTTCAATCTGCGAGATAAAACAGCCCAGTGAGAACTCAGTTTGTAATGGAGCAACTGTTGAATAAAACATGTAAGCCCTTGATCAAGTTGTCGTCTAGTGCGGACGCCTGACTGCAATTCTCCGATTATCAACTCCTTTGGATGGTATGAAAGTGTTCTTGGCATCACCTCGCCTGGAACATCTACCTCGCCTTCCAAATTTATGATATTCTGATTTGCACCTTGTTCACTGACTGGAACTGTTTGACTTGAGATCTGGATTTGCTCCCCCTCAGAATCTGAATCACTATGATAAAAAATCGGTCTATCATCAGATTCTAGATTGTCGTTGACTGCCGATTGTCAAGAGATTCCTGAATATCATCATGTTCACCAGCATTACTTGGACCTGCTTCATCATCGTTCGAAGCTTTTTTGTGACAACTCGTATTTCAGAACGTATTCTTGTGCTTTGTGTAACGTGTTTGAACATTACGTGATTATGCGAACGCTAGTGATTAATGAAATGTTATGATTATGTGTTTACGTGTAACGAATTGTATATGTATATTAGTGAACTGATTTCACAACACAAGCCCAATCGGGCCACACTTGTGTACTAGAACCGTATGGGCAGCCGTGTAGAGGGTTCGGCCCATCCCCCTTGTGTCACATATCAATTAGGAGAAAGGGTATACTCCTCATAAATTGCAAAAACACAAAACACACAAAACCCTAATACCTCTTTCTCTCTCTCTAAGTTGACGGCAACATCTCCATCTTTCTCTAAGCTTTCAGTTTGAACCATCCTTGTTCTACTCATTTAATCGGTTAGTATTTTATATATTGTTTTTGTGCTACACATGCTTTACATGATGATGTGAGAATAATATATATGATTGATGATGATGGAAACTGTTATCGTTGATGTGCATGAAATCGGTTTGCATAGGTGTATTTGATAATATTCATATTAATCGGATTGGCATGTTATTGTTCTAAAACCGAATGTTTGATAATCTCTTGAATATATTAACAAGTTGTCGGCCACTTTGTGGGTTTTAATAATGAGGATGCACATGCCATCCATTAATACTTTATTAGGATGATACTTGAATTATTGTTTTGGTCCAATAATACTCAACTATCGATGGAATGGGGGACAATGTGAATTCGGTTGGTATGGAAAATAATAGCAGATTTATGATAATTAATGGATTGTTGACTTTAGTTGTTTTGGTTCCTTGTCATGTTTGTTTTGCATGTGATTTTTCAGAAGTCATGTGATGCTAGATGTGTTTGTAAATTGGATATAATATGTTAATTGCAATCATGAGTCTATGACTAGGGTTCTGGGTTGGTAACTGTTAGATTTAGATGATGATTGGGGTTTATGTGTTAGTGGTAACAACTTTGTTTTAATCGATTAGAGGTTAAATGGAAACTGTTTGATTGTTGTGACCACACATATGGAAACTGTTAAATGTGTAACTGAATTGCATGAATTGTGGAATATATATAACCGATCGCACAAGACATCTTGGTCGCACAAGATGTCTTCAGTCGCACAAGGCCCTCAGTCGCACAAAAGGTCCTCAGTCACACAAGTTGTTTATTTGTTAATTGCTGGGCCGGTTACTGTTGAACTAATTATGCTTATTTGGGCTCCTTGTTACTTGGGCCGGGTATCAAATGGAATCGCACAAGATGCAAGAGTCGTACAAGTTGGTTTATCTGTTAGTGTTTGGGCCGTGTATGTTATTGGACTACTTATGTTGTTGGGCCGGGTGTATAATGGATCGCACAACATGATGTGGGTCGCACAAGTTGTGCCGACCGCACAACATGTTGGGCCGACTGTTACTGGACTTTATCTGTTGAATCGTACAAGTTGGGCGTTTTATGGAATTGGCTGTTTAAGTGTTTACGTGGTTGCCATGATCAATACGTGTTCGTAACTGTTAGCTTATGTGTAAACATATGTACGATACTTGAAACCAAAACCTGACTTGTATGATAACCATGTTAGGATGTGGTTGACCACTAGCTGCTAGACTTGACCTTTCTGTGTAATCTTCCGAGCAAACCAAGGTGAGTTCACACTTCGTTACAAAGCATGGGATTCCCAGGGGTTGGGAATGGGTTAAGGAATAGGGATTCCTCGTCCTGTTGAGACGTAATCAGGAACACAGATTCCTCGTCCTGTTGAGACGTAATCAGGAACATAGATTCCTCGTCCAGTATGAGACGGATTTAACTATACTAGACTAGAACTCTATTAACGAAGTCCCTCCTTTTTATATCGACTTAATCGCCGAGGCCAATGGCGAACGGGTCATTAGTTAAATAGCGCTATTAGGTTTAACAAACCTCACACCGTGCCGCAGAGGACGGGCGTGGACTAATGGACTATGGCACGTCAGTGATGATAGACACAGACGTTAGGGCACTTAAACATGACGAACGTTAGTAGTCGATATGGTAACGAGTCTGGTGAATTAAACATGGGGTAGCCCCCACGGCCATAGAGCAGGGCTGGAATAGCCAACGTAAGAACGGGTAACCAATAAACGTTTTTCGAACTATGGGGTAACCCCCACGGCTGGATAGCTGGTAAAGGACAAACTGTGTTTTCGGAATAACTATAAACTGGACAACCAAACGTGAACTCACTCAACTAGCTGTTGACTCGTTACTACATGCTTTGCAGGTCTATAGGTACTTAGCTGGAGCTTGCACAAGGAAGAGTCGTTGTGGGACATGGACAGCTGTGTGCCATGTTAAACATTTGGATCATTAAACTTTGGATTTGGTTTTGAACATTATGCTTCCGCTCATAACTTAACTATGTTTGTTTTGGACATTAATCGTGTTGGTTGGACTTTTACATTAAATATTTACTTGTTCAATATGATTAGTGGTTTGATCCTGGTCAGTCACGCCTCCAAGCGGTGATACTCCGCATGTGGATTTTGGGGGTGTGACATTTTTGTTGACGAACAAAAGTTTCTGCTAGGAATCTTTCCTGCGATTCTTCTTCATACTCTCTAAAAATATCCAACTCGTCAAAGAAATCCGGTTCTTCTTCAATGTCAAACGAATCCCACAATTTATCGTAATTAAAACACCATGAGTCACCGGGATTCTGAGGCGGCATAGTATACCCCTGACACTCAACATTTTGTGCTTCGATGATCTTCTTAAAGCTCAGAACAAAGACTCGTTTCATTGGACTAGCATAACCCACGAAAATTCCTTCAATGCTCTTTGCACCAAACTTTCCAAAAGGCTCTAGAACTGTGCAGGGGGACCCAAACGGTTCTAAATACTTCAGGTTTGGTTTACGATTGTTGATCAGCTCGAAACATGTCTTGTTGAATTTCTTCACAGTGAGAACCCGGTTGAGTGTATAGCAAGCGGCTGACACTGCTTCTGCCAAAAAATTAACTGGTAGCTTTGAATCAACAAGCATCGTCCTAGCCATTTCGATTAGTGTCCTGTTCTTTCTTTCAGCTACTCCATTTTGCTGCGGAGTGTAAGGAGCACTAAATTCTTGCAATATACCTCTCTCATCACAATACTCTTCCATCATGTTGTTCTTAAACTCTGTACCATTATCACATCTGATTCTTCTGATTCGGGTTTGGTACAAGTTTTCAATTTTTCTGAACAACGCCATCAAGCTTTCAAATGTCTCATCCTTTGTCTTCAGAAAAGAAACCCATGAAAATCTTGAGTAATCATCAGTTACTACCAGACAGTAGAGATCACCAGTTATACTTTTGACATTTACTGGACCAAAAAGATCCATATGAATTCTCTCTAACGGTCTTGAAACTGAATTGACTTTCTTTTTAGGATGTGATTTCTTCTTTTGCTTGCCTTTGATGCAGCTAATGCACTCCCCTTCTAGATGAAAACCTTTCATATGAACACCAGTAACTAAGTCGTTGTGTACCAGGTGATTCATTTTTCTCAAGTGAATATGGCCCATCTTTCGATGCCATAACTTTGATTCTTTTTCCGTTGCTCTTGACACAAAACAGTGAGCTTGACCCGTGGTTGTTGTTGCTACACTCATGTCCAACACGTACAGATCATTCACTCTAGGTGCCCTCATGATAATCCACTCTTCGGGAACAACAAATCCTGGTTTCAAGATCAAACATTCTTTGTCTGTAAAGTGCGTCGTATACAAGCGATCACAAATCTAAGATATGCTCAGAAGATTGTTTTCAAGCTCGGCGATGTAGTTCACTCTTTCAAACGTGACAATCCCATTTGATAAAGTTCCTTCTCCAATTATTCGACCACCCTGATTACCTGCGAATCCCGCGTAACCTCCATTAAACCCTCTAACATCGTACAATAGGGTCTTCTTCCCCGTCATGTGCCGAGAAGCTCCACTATCCATAATCCAACGTGAAACGGATCTTGGAAGCTCCTGCACATATCACAAACATTTTAGTGAGATTTTGTTGTCACCCAAGCCTCTTTTGACTCAGGTAACTTGACATTGATGTGAGATTTTCCAATGTAAAGTGGCGGAAAATTTTTGTCATTCATCTTCAGGCTTTCCTCAGATCCAACCTCAACCTTTTTGTATAAGAAGAAATCATTTTTAGAAGGTTGACTAGATGGTTGATTTTTCTTTTGAACGTTCTTCTTCTCTGGTGGAATAGAAGATTGTTTCTCCAATTGTTCATAATAATCCAAAGGAACATCCATCTTTACCGGAGTGGTAGAAGACGATTGTTTTTCTGACTCTGAAACCTTTGGTTTTGGAGAACTTTTTGGCTTCCATGTTTGTTGAGATGAAGCAACCCGTTTGTAAAATTTGTCATTTTTAGTTTCCAACTTCTTAACAGGTTCAGTTTTGAATTTTGTGTTCTCATTTTTCAAAATTTTCTCAACAACCATTGGAGCTTTGCCTTTTGCATCAACCTTCTTTTTCTGACTCTCAACAACTTCAGACTTAGGCTTAAAGTTGGTACACTTTCGTGCAATATGCCCAACTTTGTTGCATTTAAAGCATGTACGAGTATCAACTACCCGACTTGTGCCTTTAGTCTGAGGCTGTGAGTCCTTCTCCTCAAAGAACTCTTCATTCGACTTTGAAAAAATCTCAAACTCCTGCTCGGAATGAGAACTCGAGCTCTTTACAAACACCTTTTTCTCAGCAAACTTCTTGTTTTGAACATTCTTTTTCTGATAATTCTTACCACCCTGATAACCACCCGACCATCTGTTTTGATTGTTGTTATAAAAATGTGGTGGAACATTAGGTTTCTTGTAGTAAGCTTTATCTTTTTCAAAATTCATTTGCCTCTTCGTCTGTTTTAGACCTTCAATCTCAGACCGATCAATTTCAACCAATTTGAACACATTTGTCAATTTTGCAACATTAACATTTTCCAGTGGAAACTCAGAATCCGAATACAACTTATCGGATCCCGACATCTTGTACATGACAAGAGTAGGTTCTTCATTTAAGTTGTTTTTGGATTTTGGTTTCGGAATGTAATTGTTCAGAAAACAATCTTCATCCTCAACTAAATCACTATCAGACTTCAAAACACTTTCAGCCATACCTTTCACAATCTCAGTTTGAACACTATCATCAGATGAAGAAAATGTAACATCAATTGACTCTGGAAGTTTTATTTCATTTGTTTCATTTTCATCATTAACCAACCCGGATGTTTTCTTTGAAAATTTGTTTAACACTGGCGGTGGAACCTGATGATACCCAACCCCAATTCCATCCGAGTAAACATCTTCGCCTGCTTTATTTTTCCCGATGGGTTTAGGAACAATGTGTTGTAAAACAAAGCTTGCGGAGTTGTAACTGGTTAATTTCAGATTGATACGCTCATTCTCAATCTTAGCTTCTTCAAACTAAAGCTTCAATTTAGCAATCTCATCCAGTTGTTGGTTGATTTGCTCTTATTTGTATCTAAGAACTACAGTTAAATGCTCATTTTCTTTATTGGTTTTACCGTTTCTTTCATCAGAATCTTTTACCGTTCGTTTTAATTTTTCAAAATTTTCTGAGAGTTGACGATTTTCGTGAATTAGCTTTTCATTCTCTTTCCTAATTCTTTCTACTTCAATTTTATCATTTTCAATTTTCTCAGTTAAATTTTTAGCTCGATCATTTGAAGCTTTTAGCATTTTATCACGGTCTAGAATCTGATCTTCAACCTTTCTGACTCTTGTTGTTAGTTCTTCAACCTTTGTATCACTAAGGTAAGTGAATGTACTACAAAACTTGCAGTTTTTCATGCAACTTTTGCAGTCACTATCACCTTTGACTTTCTTACCTGACTCTCTTGTTGAAATGTTTGGACTGACCTTGCTTTTAGACTCAGTTTCAGACTTAGAGTCTACCTCAAGTTCCTTTGCAGCAAGCACTTTGTCAGCCATCTTCCCCAAGTTTTCAGCGGTAAATTCTTGTGAAGTATCAATAATCCCATCATCAATCTTCTTAGACTGCGACTCATTCTTTTTCTCTTTTTCTTTTTCTTTTTCTTTATCTTCTCCACCTCCCCACCATTCTTTCTGTAAGGCTTCTTCTTCTTCAGCAAATTCCTCAATGAAAGCTTCTATACTAAGAGTTTTCGTATCAATAGCAATGTTTCCTTGAGGATCAAGGTAACATTCTCTATCAGCATCCCATCTCTTTGCTCTCTTAGCTTCACTGAACACCTTAGATAATCTGATCATCTTGAATTCTGCTCTCTGCTTTCTGCTTTTGTATTTTTCTTCTTCATTTCTTGTATCTTTGAAAGGAATAATCTTTTCTGCTATGAAAGCGTATCCTACTGCATCTTCCTCTGGTAGCAGTTCACTCCAATCAAAACCTTCTTCATCATGAATAACAGCAAGAGCTCTTGATTTTTCTTTGGGGGTATCCTCAAGCTGCTTCATTCTGGGCGGTTCTGATTTATTCTGATGATAGATCGCTCTTTTGTAGTAATCTTTGCGAAATGGATTTGCAGTATCGTCTGCAGGAGCATTACGACATTCACGTTTGAAATGTCCTTTTTGTTTACACCTGAAACACGTGACTTTTGATTTGTCAAAGCCAAGTTTTGTGGACGGCCCTTCGATAGAGTGTCTCCCAGTAATCTCCATAAACCGTTGCGCTCTCCGGACTGCACTGGCCATACACCACCTGATATCGATCAGTTCCATCTCTTCAGGATCTATTTGATCATAGTCCTCCTTAGTCAGGTTGGTGTTTCCAATCTTGCCCGCCACGAGGCTCTCGTACGATTCTAACACCGACGCTAAGAACACCATCTGTTGTTTTGCTGACACTTCACTGAAATTTTGAGCGTTCTTCAGATCCACAGCAATGTTACATTGGAACAGATTCTTTGATGCATATTGGCTTGGAGTTGTTGAAGAAGATCCACTATGAAAACCACTGTGAGGAGTTTCTTGATTCACATTATTTGAACTCTCTGCAGAAAATGTTGTTCTTGGAGAACCAGTTTTTGGTAGATTTCCTCTGTAGTACAATTCCACATTCTACTGATAAGATGAGTTGTTGACTTTGCTAGATTTCTTGATCTCCAACTCGTGACTCTCTAGTCTTTCGATAAGCAGATCCACTATCAACTCTTCAGACTTGATTGTATTCTTCAGCATTAATGCAAAGTACTGCCAATCTTGTTCATTCGACAGCGAATCGAACAATTTGTCAACCAACTCTTCTTGAGTATATACAATTTTGTGTCTTCCCAGCTCCAATTTCAGATGCCCGAATCTCTCAATCGTCTTGGAAACAAACTCGTTCTTTAAACACCAAATAAATCAAACTCTTTTCTTAACAGTTTCTTTTTGTTTTTGACTATCTCAGCACTACCTACACATTTTACCCTCAGTTTCTCCCAAAGATCTTTTGAATTTTCATATTCAATCAATGAAATCATATCATCTCTCATAGACTGATGAATCAACGCGATGCACTTTTATTCAGCAACATATCTTTCAATCTCATCATTATCTGTTAGACTTTCACCAAAACGACCTCCTCTAACGTAACCAATCTTTAAACTTTTCCAGCTTGGATATGCAAAAGCAAACACGTCACAGAATGGATTCATGAACTCATCCATCTTCAAGTATCTGAAACAATCAACAAACACTTAGAAAAAATTTTGAAATTTGGAAAATTGCAGTTTCAAACGGAATCAGTTGAAGCGAAATAGCTTCAAGCGAAATTATGACTTTTCAAACGGAATATCTGCTCAAACGGAATTACCAAACAGACTTTAATAACCACTTTCAAACGAAATCTCTAATTTCGTTTGAGACAGCACCTCATTCAAACGGAATTACTGATCTTGTATGAACTTTCAAACGAAATTACAACAAGGTGCACTCTCAAGCGAAATCAACCAGACATTTCAAGCGAGATACCCGTTTCAAACGGAATTAACCATACTCTTCAAACGAAATCAGATATAATGTGCACTTTTAAACAAGATAACCAGGATATTTCAAACAAAATTAAGATGATGTCATCATTTTTCAAACAGTTTTCAAGCGGAATTATCTGATTTTATCAAAATTTGTTCGAATTATGGTCCAAATCTTTCACGGATTAGTTAAAACTATGTATTGCTTGATATATGTGAGTTTTAAGCCATTTCAACCGTTAAATCTCGTTCAAATAAAAAAGAAAGAGTAGAAGTGAGAGAATCCGATGAAATCAAGCTGAATTGGTATGAACTCCTCGTCCTGAGCTCTGATACCACTTGTTGGATCGACGTGTGACCCTAACGAGTCAATCTGAGTAGTTCATCATCAAATACAAAGGAGGAATCAATGTAAATGACATAACACAGCTTGTTCCTTTCTAATCTTTATCTATTACTGATTTCCTGAGCTTTTACAAGTTCAAATGACAAACGGACAGCACCTCGGCGCAGAGAACATAACCTAATTCCGTATGAAATGACAACAGCACATGGGTATTTATAGATGGAGTAATTCCGCTTGAAGTTGTCACACTCCATTTCAAGCGGAATTAACATGTTAATTCCGCTTGAACTGGTACGTGTCACTTTCAAGCGAAATTACACATTAACATATAACCAAACCCTAATTTCAACCCTATTGTGTGCTCGTTTATCCTATCTAGACATAAGACTCGATTAAGACGAAGTTAACAGACACCTAGTGCACCAACAGAGGGTGATTTCGTTTGGATATTTTGCAACAAATAGTCATTTCGTGTGAAAGCTCATTTCGCGTGAAGTCATTTCGTTTGAAGATTGTTCATTTCGTTTGAAACTCATTTCGCGTGAACCATTTCGTTTGAGATTGTTTTAAAATCCAAAAAATTTTCTAAGTGTTTGTTGATTGTTTCAGGTAATTGAAGATGGATGATTTTCTGAATCCGTTCAGTGACGCCTTTGCCTTCACGGGAAGCACAGGAGATGATACAACAAACAACACAAATGAAAACGCACCAACAAATCCGAGTGCGAAGAAAACCATTGCTGATTCTCTGAGCGTTGATAGTGCATATGGCACTTACAATAAACCGCCTAAGCTAATGGCAATTGAGGAATACAATAGATGGGCTAGTCGGTTTGAAGAATGGCTAAAAGCATTTGCATATCAGAGTTGGAAGAGCATGAAGAATGGTTTTGATATGGGAAGAATAGATTATGAAAATATCAATGAGAATGAAGTAGAAAGATTTGTTTCCGAACAGAAATGCGTCGCCTTAATTCATCAATCTGTGAGGGACGACATTATATCATTGATCGAATACAACAATTCAAAAGATCTATGGGAGAAACTGAAAGTAAAATGTGTGGGTAGTGCCGAAATTGTTAAAAACAAAAAGAAGTTGTTAAGTAAAGAATTCGATCTATTTGGGTGTTTGAAAAATGAAACTGTGACAAAGATGATAGAAAGATTTGGTCATCTACAGATGGAACTTGCAAGATATGGAAATGTGTATACTCAAGAAGAGTTGGTTGACAAACTGTTTGACTCACTGCCTAATGAGAAAGACTGGCAGTACTTTGCTTTAATGCTAAAGAACACGGTGAAGTCAACTGATCTAACCGTTGATCTGTTAATCGAAAGATTGGAGAGTCATGAATTAGAGATCAGGAAAACGAACAAAGTCAACAATTCTTCATACCAGCAGAATGTTGAGCTGTATTATCGAGGAAGTATGATCCCAAAGACTGTGTCTCCTAAGATAGCTTTCTCAGCTGAAAATTCTAACACGCTAACCAAAAATATGTTTGTAAATAGTTTACATTTACTGCATTTCATTTCTGTTTAGCATTCTAGTATAGAAACTTTATTCAAAATCCAAAAAGATTTTACATTTCTGCTTTATTTTCTGACAAACCAAAGTGGAAAGCTAATCTTCAGATTCGCAGTTTGAAGAAGATGCAGGAAGTTTCTGAGCTGGACAGAAGTGTTGAGAGCTTATCATGTTAAACCTGTAAATGAAAAGTCGAAACAAGTTCATTAAGTTGAAACTTGTAATTTTCAGAAAAATACTTTGAAAATATTGAACAAAAGTCAGTTTTGTTTCGTTTAGATCAACCAAGGTCATTAAGTTGGACTTGGTAGATAAATTAAGTTCCTAGGGTCATTAACTTGGACCTAGTTACTTAAGTGGATTTCTATAAACTGATAAAAACATCAAATGTAGTCAAAAAGGAGAATACATTGTAATATCAAATTTTTGAGAAGCAGGGAACATGTTTGGTTCTGAGAAAGCAGCAAAGCGAGATCCCCGTGGCTAAGTTTGAACAAAGTTTGAACCAGAATTCAAGCTCCAGCATATTGAAAGGGGGAGTCTACATTCTGGATCAACATACAAAGGGGAGTTTGAAGATAGAGATTGAAGGATGCTTACAGTGTCAGACATTTTGGGCAGAGTGAGAAGATAGATAAAGACTAAAGACTGAAGATTTGATGCTAAAGACTTCGTCAACATCCAAGGGGGAGTCTGTTGGTGCATTTAATGTCTGTTAACTTCGTCTTTGTAGAGTCTTGTACCCAGATAGGATTAACCAGTGCTCAGCAGGATAAAAATTAGGTTTTGTATGTCAAAGGGGTATTTCGTACGAAATCACCACCCCTATAAATGCCTGAGCTGGTTATTCATTTGTAACTTTCCGATTTCAGAGCCGAGGTGCTGCCGATTTGTCAAACGATCTGTAAAAGCTGTGAAATCAATAAAAAGAAGATAATTAGGGAAAATCAAGTTGTATCAAGTTAGAATCATTGATTCCGCTTTTGATTCTGACTCAAAACTCTTCTGACCGACTCATTCGGGTCACACGACGATCCAACAAAGATGATCGGGTTTGCATGATAAAATATTTTGAAGGAAAGTTTTGGTAACGATCACCTAGGTAAGGGAACCACCCCTAACTCGTTGGTGAGGTCGTTTTAAGGAAGAGGGAGTGGAGTTAATTGTCAAGGTAAGGAATTTACTCCTATCTTGATGATATGTCTCCATTTGTTGTTATAAGAAATATAAATAAAATTTTATGAAATCATGCATATGTATAAATATGCATGTGAAAAGAGAATATCAGAAATAAGTTTAAATTTGAAAGATTACATCGTATAAGATAAACAATAGAAACACATGTTTGATTAAAATTTGGATGGTTCCAAAACGGAACTTCGACTAACCAAAGTGGTCGAAAAGTCTTTCGAATTTGAGGAGCATGCTTTGGCCTAATAGGTAAAATACTCTTGCCGACAAGTCGGTTAACGGTATTTACCCTTCCGGTTACTAAATATCCCAAATCAATTGAAATTTCTAGACCTGGCGGGATTTATGAAAATCAAGGAGTGGAATTAGTCGACAAGGTACGGGTTTCACCCCTAACTTGGAGATGTCGTATCCTAAATGTGGTTTGTACTCGTCGGGTCAAAAATTCAATTTCAACATTTTGACGAGGGTCCACTAGAATCTGAAATGGAAATTCTCTATCAAGGTGAGGATTTCACTCCTAACTTAGTGGCGAATTTTGCGTAAAAAGAATAGGTGGATTGAGAGTCGTTCACCAAATTGTGGGATTTCACGCCTATTTTGGTGAGGTCGTCTCGTTGGTATGATACGAGTGAATTCCGAATTTTTGTATAAACGAATGAAAAACATATGCTTGAAATAACGATAACAAGTATGAGCACACAAAGCATTTCAAGAAAATAGCACGTAAGAGACATTTCAAGTATAGCATGTAAAGATTTTTCATAAAAGTAGCATGTGAAGCAAGTATGGTCGAGTTTGGTGCTTAACTATAGACTAGGTCAAAAGCATGGCAATTTTCCTAATTCCCTATAGTTATGGCTCTGATACCAATCTATCACACCCCAACCAATGGCAGAAACATAGGAGTGAGACGAAATAGATTGCAAGAGACTTCATAACGATATTTGTGACAAGTATTTAAATAATAAACTTTCATTTCATTTCTAAAAAATCAATTACAAGGATTTCAAACAATTACAACATGAATAATGAAATACAATAAAATAAGAATACAAATTTAAAGTGTGTATCTAAGCATCCTACTAGATTCCATGCATCACCAACTTCATCGCTAAACCTGTAACATGTTTTAAAAGCATAGTTCAATACAAAAGTATTGTCGAGCATACACGTTTGGTGCGTAGTATATAAGTATAAAAATGATAAGGAACAACACACATGGCAAACCTAGTTATCAAGATTAACGTATAAACTGGCATGCGATTTACAAGTCAACCCTCTATTTATGCAAGTATGAATGAATAAACCTAACATGACCTCTCGTTCACGGGTGGTGCGTTACTCCTATAGCGCTATACATGTTAAGTGGAGGCTTGTACGAAGCTAATGACAAGTTCATCATATAAGAATCACCCAGAAAACACGAATCAAGCGTAATAAATAGTAAGCATGTATTGGATTGTTTGTTTATGTATTTGCATAAGAATATGTATACTAAGTGTGTTTTGTATATAAAAACATGTTACACCCAAAAGTGTGAAAACGGTAAAATGGGTCAAGTATACTCACATTATTGCTAAGTCTTCCGATTATCCAAGTGCTGACGAGTGTGAGTTTAGGAGGATGGAACACCGATGTCACCCTATATGGGCAAATGATGGTGCATGAATGAACGGGATAAGACGGAGGATTTGAAGTGGAATATAAAGTATAACTAGTTGATATAAAGGTATATATATATATAATACATATGTATATAGTTTATATAGTTTAAGAAATATTTCATAAATTAATCCTTTTAAAAGTATTGTTGAAATATTGTCAAAAATAAGAATAATTATTCATTTATATCAATTTTATAAAAATTAGTCGCATTTGATAGGTTTCGTTTTATAAAATTTACGTGTTTTGTTTCACGGAATTTTACAAAAAGAACGGGCAGAGTTTCCTCTGTTTTGGGACGATCCTGACAACAAGGTGTCGATCATTATATTCAAAACTCAATGATTTTATCAACAGTAACACAATATATAATTATATAAATTTCTATGCATTCTTTATAAACAAAATATATAGGGTGTGGTTTTGTGATAACAAAATATTAAACAATATAATTGTAATATTTGTGTCGTTAAACTATCACGTCAAATGTTTAACCCGATGAACCGAGCCCGTAACCAAGCTGCATCGAGGCCTCGGTTGACCCGCTATGACCAGGTTTGACCCGAACACCGACCCGAATCCGATTGTAACAGGACCCGAACCTATTGAATAACAAAAGGATTATCAAGACTTGAATAGAAACAAAGACTAAAGCCTGAACCGAGACTAACCTGAACCGAACCGCGTCTGAACCGGCTGAACCGAGGCTGAGCCGAGACCCGAAACTTGACCCGAATCCCAGCTGACTTGTTGACCCGTCTCCGAGCCGAGACCAAATCTCAAACCGAAAAAAAATCAAATCTGAACCGGGTTGAACCGAAACACATAACCACCTCCGCCGTCGTCAGCCGGGCCGGAGCTCCGATGACCTGAACCGAGCTCACCCAAAATAAAACTGAGACGAAATCAAATCAGAACTTAACAAAAACAATACCCGAATCACGACTGACCTGGAGCGACTGCGTCGTGAAGTTCGAACTGGAACTGGGTTGGACTGGAACTGACCGAAACTCGAACCACCGTCTCAAACGACACCGGTTGCCGTCGTGCGTCGGCTCCCATTGCCGGCGACGCCACCGTCGACCATCTCCGCCGCCCCCTCTCTCTCTCTCAAAAATCTTCTTCTCTCTCTCACTCTCACTCTCTCTCTCTCTCTCTCTCTCTCTATCTCTCTCTCTCTCTCTTTGTGCCGTCGTGTGCCATTTCCGCCTCCACCAGACAATGGTGGTGGTCGGTCGTCCAGTAGCTCGAGAGAAGAAGGGGAGTGTGGCTGAGGGTTGTGTGGTTGTTGCAGGTGAGTTGTGGAATTGGAGCTCAAGATGAAGAAGGAGAGGCAGGGAAAAGAGGGTGTCGGCTGGAGTATTGAAATGGGGGTGGGTGTTGTCTGCTTTAAGTGTTGTAGGGTTTTCATAATACTCAAAGAGAAATGGTTATATATATAACTTAGTTAACTAACTAAGTTGTTATTATTGTTATTGTTTGGTTATATATATAACTCAGTTAACTAACTAAGTTGTTGTTTTTATAGACAAGACTTTCATTATTAATTAATTTAATTAATCGAACAAATAAAATAAATAACCACATTTATAACCGACTTAAGATAAAATATTCCAACGATTATTTATTTCGTGAAAAATTTCCGTGGTTTCAAATGTTAAGATTAGGATCTTTTCAAAACATATCGGGTTTAGGGATCTATTTTGTCGGATGTTACAAAGAGCGATGTGCCTAAAGCTCCTTTTAGCTTCAAACAATTCAAGGCCTGTGGTCCGACTAACTTCACTGGTGAAGACGGACCCAGTGCTATGTTCCAGTTATTTGACTCCATTGAAGTCACCTTCAGGCAAACCGGATGCCCAGAAAATCTGCGTACTGTTAACGCAACTGGAGTTTTTCAGTCCAGGGCTCTGGACTGGTGGACTGTTGAGCGCAACAGACGCGGGAATGATGCATCTTACAGCCTTTCATGGGAAGAGCTCAGGGAGCTTATGATGAAGGAGTTATGTCATCCTCATGAGGTGCAAAAGCTGGAGAATGAATTCTGGTATATCAAACAAGAAGGAGGTGACAACACTGGTCTCACCGCTCGCTTCAAGCAGCTCAGTATCATCTGTCCTGGTCAAGTGACAACACCGGTTATCACGATCAAGAAGTACATCCGTGCTCTACCCGACTGTGTAGCTGACTTTGTTCAGACAGCTAAACCTACTACCATTGAGGAAACTTGCCAACTTGCAGCTGAGATCAATGATAAGCGAGTTTTGGCTGGTTATTTCAAGACCCCCACCAAGAGCCTCAACCAAGTCACAGCAACTCCCACTACCGAAACTGTGGCATCCCAAGGTTCAAATTCTTTACGCCAGAATCGCAAGCACAAGGGTAACAACAACAAGAACTACGCTACTACCGCCGCTCCTCTCAACGTTGTTCTCGTCCAACCAACACCAACCAGAACCGCCAAACGGCAGCACCTGTGGCCAACGCACCGTCTACCAAGCGTGCGTATACTGGTCCTCATCCTCTGTGCCCTACTTGCACCAATCATCACCCAGCTGGGATAGCTTGCCGTTTCTGTGTCCACTCCAACCTCTACGGACACTTTGCAGCGAATTGTCGCACTAGCCCACGTCAACAAGCTCAAGCTCAAGCTCCTCCAGCACAACAAGCTCCACTCCCCACTCCTCAGGTCAACCAAGCAGCTCATGCGCCCGCTGCCCATGCGTGAGCTTGCTACTCATGTGGTGACCCGAATCATTTTGCAAATGTCTGTCCGAACCATGTGGTGAAACAAGAACTGCAACAACAGCAACAACAACAACAACAACAGCAGCAGCAGCAACCACAACAAGCAGCCCGCGGAAGAACTTTCAACATCAATGTCCACCAGGCTCAGACTGACAACAACGTTGTCAATGGTACGGTCCTTGTTAACGGTATTTATGCTTCATGTTTATTTGATACTGGAGCCGATAACTGTTTTTTGTCATTTGAATTCGAAAAGCTTCTAAATCGTAAACGCACTAACCTCCCAACGATGTTCGACGTAGAGATTACCACCGGAAGAACTGTAACCATAAATTTTGTTCTCCGTGATTGTACTCTTGAGCTCAACAATCATGTCTTCCTGATCGATCTTATTCCAATCCAACTCGGTAGTTTCGATATCATAGTAGGCATGGATTTTCTTCATGAAAATCGTGCTGAAGTTGTTTGTTTCGAAAAGATGATTTGTTTCTCTTTCTAATGGCGACCAACTTTGTGTTTATGGTGAAGTATCTTCGAAGGAACTGAAACTCATGTCGTGCATTCAAGCAAGCAAGTATCTCCAAAAGGAATACATGGCTTTATTGGCTCACATTGTAGTAGCGGAGAAGAAAACGAAGCCGATGGAAAAGGTACTTGTGGTTCGTGATTTTCCTAATGTCTTTCCTGACGATTTACTCGGTCTACCCCCAAGTCGTGATATTGATTTTCGTATCGGCCTCATTCCTGGAGCTAACCCTGTCGCTAAAGCTCCTTATCGCCTCGCACCGTCCGAAATGCATGATTCTAGTCAACTCCAGGAATTACTTGATAAAGGCTTCATACGCCCTAGCACATCTCCATGGGGTGCACCTGTCCTTTTCGTGAAAAAGACGGATGGATCGTTACGATTGTGCATCGATTATAGGGAATTCAATAAGCTTACTATCAAGAATTGCTATCCTTTGCCTTGAATCGATGATTTATTTGATCAATTGCAAGGCGCTACATATTTTTCTAAAATCGATCTACGCTCTGGTTATCATCAACTGCGAATTCAGGAGGAAGATATCCTTAAAACCGCTTTTCGAACTCGTTACGGCCACTATGAATTCGTCGTTATGCCCTTTGTTCTTACCAATGCACCCGCAGTCTTCATTGATTTGATGAATTGCGTGTGTAAGCCCTTTCTCGACCGCTTCGTCATCGTGTTTATCGATGACATCCTTATCTATTCGAAGTCAAAAACTGAACACGAGCAACATCTACATTTAGTTCTCGAGCTACTCCAAGGGAATCGCCTCTACGCGAAGTTCTCCAAGTCTGAATTTTGGCTCGAGGAGGTTCAATTCCTCGGTCACATCGTCAACAGTCAAGGTATTCACGTCGATCCCGCGAAGATTGAAGCCGTTAAGAGTTGGATTACACCAAAAACCCCATCCAAAGTTCGTTCTTTTCTCGGATTGGCAGGTTATTACTGTCGATTTATCGCTGATTTCTCTAAAATCGATGTTCCCCTCACCTCTCTAACGCATAAAGACAAGACTTTTGTTTGGGAAACCGAACAGGAGGATGCCTTTCAAACCCTCAAGCGTATGCTTTGCGACGCTCCCGTAATCGCGCTACCCGATGGAAACGATGACTTTGTTGTCTATTGCGATGCCTCTAACCTAGGTCTTGGTTGTATCTTTATGCAACGAGACAAGGTTATCACGTACGCGTCTCGACAGCTCAAGGTCCACGAGAACTACACAACCTACAATCTCGAACTCGGTGCAGTTGTTTTTGCGTTAAAGATTTGGCTATACTACTTTTATGGTACCAAGTATATGGTCTTCACCGACCATAAGAGCCTACAACACATCTTGAACCAGAAAGAGCTGAATATGCGCCAACGCAGATGGGTTGAACTTGTCAACGACTACGACTGTGAGATACGCTACCACCCAGGCAAAGAAAATGTCGTTGCCGACGCTCTTAGTCGACGAAGCTATCTACATAGTGTTCGTAATGTTCAAGCCCAACACGACCTCGGAGCCCTCATTCGCGACGCTCAACACGCCTGTTTTCTCGAGAACACTTTGAAGGAAGAACGAATACTTGGAACCGAAAACCAACTAGTGAATAAACCGAATGGTATTTTTCACTACCTCGATCGCATTTGGATACCTAGTCGCAATAATCTCCGAGAGATTTTGCTAACTAAAGCCTACAAATCTCGATATTCCATTCATCCAGGTGTCGACAAGATGTACCAGGACCTCCGTGCCAAGTATTGGTGGCCTAGAATGAAGAAGGATATCGCTCTCTACGTTTCGAAATGCCTTACTTGCTCCAAAGTTAAGGCTGAACATCAACGACCCTCCGGCTTACTCATACAACCCAAGATCCCGATATGGAAATGGGAGAGTAAAGCTATGAATTTCATTACAAAACTCCCTCGCACGCCATCAGGTCACGATAGCATTTGGGTTAGCGTTGATCATCTTACGAAATCTGCTCATTTTCTACCGATACGGGAAGACTATAAGGTTAAACGATTAGTACGAATCTATACCGACGAAGTCATTTGTCGACATGGGACACCACGTGACATCATCTCTGACCGCGATGGTCGGTTCACCTCGTGTCTCTAGGAGACATTCCAATCCGCTCTCGGTACCACCCTTAATCTCAGTACCGCATTCCATCCCCAGACCGATGGTCAGACTGAACGCACGATTCGCACCCTTGAAGACATGCTTCGTTCGTGCGTTATAGATTTTGGTGGTAATTGGGATTCACATTTACCTTTAGTGGAATTCTCGTACAACAACAGTTATCACGCTAGTATTCAAATAGCACCCTTTGAGGCATTATATGGAAGAAAATGTCGATCGCCTATTGTGTGGCACGAGATCGGAGACGCGCAAATTACCGTTCCTGAGTTATTACAAGATACGACTAACAAGATCCTTCAAATACGGGACAATCTCTTGAAAGCTCAGAGTTGTCAAAAGAGTTACGCCGATAAACGCCGCAAGCCCTTTGAGTTTGAAGTTGGTGATCACGTATTCCTAAAGGTTTCACCTTGGAATGGGGTGATCCGATTCGGCAAGAAAGGAAAGGTAACGCCACGATACGTTGGTCCCTTTAAGATTCTGGAAAGAATTAGCAAAGAGGCCTACCGACTCGAATTACCGGAGGAACTCAGCAACGTACACCCGACCTTCCACGTCTCGAACCTCAAGAAATGCCTAGCCGAAGAAAACCTGCATGTCCCCCTCCAGGATTTGCAAGTTAACGAAACTCTACACTTTGTGGGAAAGCCAGTAGAAATCAAGGACCGAGAGACCAAGAAACTCCGATGCTCTCGCATTCCTATAGTGAAGGTTCGTTGGGAAGGCAAACGCGGCGCCGAGTTCACTTGGGAACTCGAAAGTGATATGAAAACTAAATACCCACAATTCTTCGTTACGCCTGCGCCTTAATTTCGGGACGAAATTCCCTAAAGTAGGGGAGGCTGTAACAACCCGACTTTCCGGGTCATTACTTGTATTTGTCATTTCTTACTTAATTGACTTGTGCTCTCGAGATCGCGATTATCGCAAAAAGGGTTTAAATGATATTTTAAACTATATTCTACAACACGTTCACAATGCTTACTCAAAACACAGTTATCGCATTTAACGCAGTTTATAACGCATACTATTTACACGCATTTTATCGCATATTACATTGCATGTTAGACTAAACGCTATCGCAATGCAATCTCAACGCAACTCGAAACGCAGATTTTACTTTTATGCATTTATGTTTTATATGTGTTATTTCTGTGATTACTTGTTTTATGTTATGTGGTTATCTCAACGCAACGCTTACTCGTAACTCGCTTAAATGCAACGCTTAATACACGAAACAAAAGTTAGGAAACTAACTCGCACAACTAGGCAGTCTGGATAAACAACCGATCGAATGGACTACCGTCTGGATGACCATCCGCTCAAATGGCCACCCGATCGGATGATCATTCGACCGGCAGGCCATCCGACACCTCGCACTCCTCACCGCCGTATATCCCCTCTCACCCTATAAATACCCGCCGTACACTACTGTTCACTGATGTGACAGCTCCATTCGACCAGCACGCACTCAAGTCACTCTCAAGCACTATTTCCCTCGATTCAAGGCTATTTCGTAAGTATTTCTCACTAAATCTTATACAATCATCATCACTACACACTTCTCCATAATCTTCTCCAACAAAATCACACACAAACACTGGTTTTCTTACCGAAATCACCTGATTTGGACTTCTTGAAGGTGACATCATCTCGGTTGCGTATGCAAACTGTTGTGTGACATCATCTCATCAAGATTTGTCTAGATCTAAAGGATTTTCACACTATTCAACACAAATCTCAACAAGATCTCAACATTTTCAACTGTTTTCAAACTTTTCTTCAACTTTTCTTCACTTTTTACTCAAAACCGATGGAATCTAGACTCATTCAGGCTCTCTACTTATTCTCTAGTTGAGAACCGGCTTGAAGATGGATTTCCACCGGAGAGACGACCGACTCACGGGTTGAACATGAAATCCCATCAAAGACAGTGAATCTGATCGAATGGGGTGATTCCCATCCGATCGAATGAGCTAGATCTTAGTGTGTTTTTCCGTTGACACGTCATCACGCCGTCTTCGTTAAAACTCAAACTTTCAAACTTAGAAAACTTTATGAAATTTTCAAATGACAATTGCCTACTCGAGTGGCCATCCGATCGGATGACCATTCGACCAGGTGGCTAGTCCTTATACTATTCCTTGTTCAAAAACGATTTAGTTAAACTTCAAACTACCATATTCTCGACCGAATAGCCATCCTATCCAATGGCCATCCGTCCGGATGACCATCCGACCTGATGACTTGGCATCCATGGTACAACAAAAACTTTAAAAGTTTTCAAAACGATTTACAAACACCCACTTCTCATCCGAATGGCCATCCGTTCGAATGGTCATCCGCTCGGATGACCATCCGCTCGGATGACCATCCGCTCGGATGACCATCCGCTCGGATGACCATCCGATCGAATGATTATACATCCGCTTGACTTGCCATTCTACACTTTACTCATCCGACACTTTGTTACGAACCGTTCAACGCTTACGCTACTGTTCTATGCTCAGGCTAACTCCAACACGCTCCCTTCAATCCAATTCAAGGTTGTGTTTATTTGTTAAACACATACTGTGAGTACACTCGAACCCTTTTTTGCTTAACGCACTTTTGGGTGTTACATACGTTCTATATCAACACACAACGCACACTATGCTCAAACT
Source organism: Helianthus tuberosus (assembly GCA_030545235.1). Taxonomy (NCBI): domain Eukaryota; kingdom Viridiplantae; phylum Streptophyta; class Magnoliopsida; order Asterales; family Asteraceae; genus Helianthus; species Helianthus tuberosus. Next base: position 153,425,319 of record CM060397.1, on the reverse strand, counting down.
CATTTATAAACTCTAACTGCTCTCGCATGCTATACATGATTCGATGAATGCTTGTATGTTATGTTTACACAGTGATTGTTTTGCCTGACACCTTAGCAACGATAGTACTATAGTTTGGACTTAGCACCTGATTGTTCAGGGGTTGTTAAGGGCCTTACTTCACATGTTCACAGTGGTGAAAATGTGTTGCGCAATCTACAACTCCCAGTCATGTCGGTTGCATGCATCATTGTCGATAGCTTACTTGATTCACATTTCTACGTGTTACATGCTGGTTATGTGTAAACGCTTTTTCTATACTATATGCTATGCAAACTTGTGTACTCACCTTTACATTCTATGTATTGACTTTATTTTAACGTATGTGACAGGTTGATAGGATGCCATGCTTGTTGAAACGAGTAGGAAGTCTAGAAACTCCACTAAAATAAATCTGAGTTGTCGAAACAGTTTATTTGTTTATGAGACTGAAATTTGTAATGACTGTTTGCTTTATATGTTTGATGGTATGGGACGTTGAACGTTAAATATAATGACATTAATAGTTATTATGGATTCTCGTGAACAATCTGTTTCGCTCAGTGCCTCGTCCCGATGTTTTCGCCATCGGTTGAGGTGTGACAATCCTGATAGGTTAATACAAATTACATATGTTTGCTTATATGCTAAAATTATTTGTCATGGGCTTTGGATGCTGAAATCCATCTAAATGCCAATAATCTTGGGGAAACAGTTAAAAATGGAACTAAAACAATTATCCAAGATAAAGCAAAAACAATGATTTTCTTACGCCACCATATTCATGAGTCATTGAAAAATGAATATCTCACTATCAAAGATCCACTGGTCATATGGACCAATTTAAAAGAAATGTATGACCATCAAAAAACAGTAATATTACCAAGAGCTCATTATGAATGGCTCAATTTAAGGTTGCAAGACTTTAAGTCTATAAGTGAGTATAACTCAACAGTGTTTAGAATAACGTCACAATTGATTCTATGTGGTGAAATATTACTGATAAGGAGATGTTGGAAAAAACATGCCCCACCTTTCACGCCTCAAACATTGTTTTGCAGCAAAAATATCATGAAAGGGGCTTCACCAAATACAGTGACTTAATATCATGTTAGCTTGTGGCTGAGCAAAATAATGAGCTACTAATGAAGAACCATGAAACTCGTCCGGTTGGTACAGCCCCATTCCCAGAAGTGAATGTGGCAACATATAATGACCAAAGTGGAAGTCACCGACCGAGTTATGACATGTAAGAGTTACACCGTGGGCAACAAACTAAAATCCACTTAATTGGTTTAACTGGTAATTACAAACAATATACGAAATGGATCATAATTCATTTCATTCCCTCAAATTCATTCAATCCACTCCCCCTGTTTTTTTTTCCATTTCATTCTCTCTCTAACCCTACGTCACAAACACCGCCCATCACCACCACCATCTGCCACCACCACCACTTGCAATCGTTACCACCCGCCACCAACCTCTGCCGACCACCACCACCGTCCTCCACCGCCACCACCGCTCGTCGCCACCGCCATCGACTACCATCGCTGCCACCCGCCATCACAGACCACCGTCACCCCGACCACTACCGCCACCCTCCGCCGACCACCACCACCACCACCATCATCCGCTGCCACCACCCGCTACCGTCGACGACCATCCACCGTCGTCGTCGTCACTGCCACCACCACCACCCGTCGCCACCATCATCCACCACCATCGCCGCCACCCGCCATCGCCGACCACCGCCACCCCGACCACTACTACCACCCTCCGCCGACCACCACCACCATCATCTTCCGGGGCCACCACCCGTGACCGTCGACCACCACCACCCATCGTCGTCGCCACAACCACCACCCATCGCCACCACTATCGCTTCCACCCTCCATCGCAGACCACCGCCAACACCGACCATCGCCGCCGCCACCGCTACCAACCGTCACCCACCGACCACTTCCACCCACCGCAGCTACCACCGCCACCCATCGCTGCCACCGCCACTAGCCGCCACCGATCACCGCCACCACCCATCGCCGATTTAGTTCATTCATCTTTTCTTACCTACCAAACAACACAAGGTAATAATTTATTCATTTCCTGCCTAGTAACCAAACAAGACTATGGAATGTAATGATCCATTTCATTCATTTGTCCATTTCATTACCTCATCCACTCCATTCACTCATCTATTCCATTACGCTATACCAAACAGATTAAGAGAATATAATACTTGTTAAATGCAACTGTTTGGATCACAAGTTTTAATTATAATTTGGTTTTTAACGGATCAAATTGTTAAAAATATTTATTTAGTAAATGAAAACAAATTATTGTTTTCAGAGTAAAATGCTAAAATGGTCCATGAGTTTAAGTCACTTTTGGCACTTTAGTCTAAAAATGAAACCTTTTGAATTTAATTTGGAGAAAAATGCCCGGATAGTCCCTGTGGTTTCACTTTTTTTCACCTATAGTCCCTATCTTTCTAAAACTACTTGAATAGTCCCTGTGGTTTTCCGTTTTGTTCTCGGATAGTCCCTGGGTCTAACTTCAGTTACTTTTCTCTGTTAAGAGGGGTGTGAAATGACAAAAATACCCTTTCTTAAAAGGCCAAACCATAGGGACTATCCGGGCATCTTCTTCATTTTTATTTATAAAACCCCACCACCACACTTCATCTTCAACCTCCACCCACCATCACCCTCCTCCACCCTCCACCATCACCGGCCGCCGCCGGTCTCCGCCGCGCAGAACCACCTGAAAACAACAAATATTTATATGAAAAGATGTCGATTCAGGAAACCCAAATCACCTAAAATCACCCAAATTACCGAGAATCAGTAAACCCAAATCACCTAAAATCGGTTTGTCAGAAAAGATGTCGATTCAGCAAACCACCTGCAAATCACCAAATTACCTTAAATCAGTAAACCCCAATCACCTAAAATCAGTAAACCCAAGTCGCCAAATCACCTGCAAATCACCAAATCACCTAAAATCAGTTAACCCAAATCACCTAAAATCAGTAAATCCAAATCACCAAAATCACCTGCAACCTCATCGGCTCCGTCAATGTGTTCTGCGCTGGAATCGGTTTCAGAAAAGATGTCGGAATCAGTAAACCCTTGACGGAATTCTTAGTTCAGAATCAGTAAACCCTTGACTGAATCGACGGTGGCGGTGGTTTAGGTGGTGGTGGCTTGATGATGGTTGTAGAAGGAGGGAGAGGGTGGATCAATGGTGGTGACGGTGTTGAGAGGTGGGTGACGGTGTTGCTGGTGGTGGTGGTAGGTGTGTTGATGACAGGTGGGGTGTTGGAGGTGGCGGGTTGATGGTGGTGGCGGTGACAGGTTGATGGTGGTGGCGGTAGCGGGTTGATGGTGGTGGCGGTGACAGGTTGATGGTGGTGGTGGCGGGTTGATCAATGGTGGTGAAGGTGTTGAGAGGTGGGAGAGAGAGATCTCTGTGTGTGAAAATGGTAGAGAGAGAGAGAGAGAGAGGAATAGAGAGAGAAGATAGTTGTGTGTATATATATAAAAGAGAAAGATGCCCGGATAGTCCCTATGGTTTGGCCTTTTAAGAAATGGTATTTTTGTCATTTCACACCCCTCTTAACAGAGAAAAGTAACTGAAGTTAGACCCAGGGACTATCCGAGAACAAAACGGAAAACCACAGGGACTATTCAAGTAGTTTTAGAAAGATAGGGACTATAGGTGAAAAAAGGTGAAACCACAGGGACTATCCGGGCATTTTTCTCTTTAATTTGGCTCACTAAGGTTTCATTTTTATGCCATTTTTATCCAAAAGGAAAATTGGGTCAGAATTTTTTGTTAACTTCCACCTTTTTTGTCATGTTCCTCATTCTAATGAAGGGTAGAATTATCTTTTTATCCCTTTATATAACTAAATTAAAATTTGGAACACAACAAAAAAGTGAAGGTTAACAAAATTTTTTGACCCAGATTGCCTTTTAGATGAAAATGACATCAAAATTGAAACCTCAGGGATCCAAATTCAAAATATTGCATTTTTGAACATAAGTAGCAAAAGTAATCTAAACTCAAGAACCATTTTGACATTTTACTCTTATCTTAATAATAAACCATACCTTACCGCTCACGACTCACTTTCAGCTCATGACTCAAGATTTACTCACGACTCGACTTCGTCTTCTAGCTCCAAACACCTTATCACTAATGATTCGCTCTCACCTCACGATTGAAGATACATCCTCGAGTCACGAATCATGGCTTTAACTTCCGGCTCCAACCAATTTGAGAATTTAATTGGAATTTTGATGTCCCAAAAGGGATAGCTTGGTGGTAAATTGGTGTGTTCACCAACTAAGTGGTTATCGGTTCAAATCTTATAAAGGACAAATTTGGTGTGATTTAAAAAAAAATGGAATTTTGATGTAGAAGACAATATCAAATTAATAATTGATAAGATTATAATAATGATCATGTGAGAGATTATGTCCCGTAAATTCGACTGTTATTGTTTTTACTTCACCAATAAGTTTGGTTAATCTAGAAGGGCATTCATAACGGATCCAATAATTATTTGTCATGTCAATCATATCAAATAGTAATTAAATAAGGTTAAATTTATTTGTTGACATTATTGAACTAATTCTAGCTCTTTATTATCAATAGATAAGTGTAAATCAATAGTTAAGATTTGATGATAAGAACACACTGGTGTAATTTACGATTTGTTGATGATGTAATCAATAGTCAGGGTTTGTTTACTTAATTTCCAAATACATTAGTGTTCACTATAGAACCTCACCCTTAAATAAATATGTATAATTAATTAAAAATATTAATTTCAATACTACTATTGAAAATATAGTTGGTAAATCTCTATTGAAAATGTTTACGTTAGAACGTTGCTATTGAAAAAATTCAATAATTTGAGAATGTTCATATACAAAAGATGCATCAACATTGAAAATGTTTACGTTAGAACGTTGCTATTGAAGAAATTCAACAATTACAAGAATGCTTACATACAAAAAAAAAAAAAAAGAATCAAAGATTGTGGCATTAATTTTCAAACACTTTATTTTTTTACGGCAAATACAACTCCTAAAATTTACAAATAAAATCCATATAGTGCTAATTTTATGAAACTTAAACTCGTACCATTCTAATAGGGACAAACATCTGGTATTACCCATCAACTTTCCCAGTGAAATTCCTTCACGAAAATATAAATCATAAATTTTATAAATTTGTTCTCCTTATACTATTGGAATCCAAAATCTTGATTGCGTTCCTTGTCTTCGCATAACTCTTATTTATTTTTTTAGAATCAAATCCGCCTTGAAATCGCTTATACAAAGGTTTGGGTAAGTACTTTTATACCAACATTTGGTAAGATGGTTATTTCGCCTAGTGCCTACGCGTTTAACCGGTTAACCAGATTGATGGTTGGACTAGCTTGTTAATTTTTTGTTTATTGTTTTTTTATACAATCTTTTAATTTAGGGTTACTAGGCCAAGAGACCATCAACTTTTTTATAAATTTTCTTCACAGAAATATAAATCATAATTTTTATAAATTTTTTCAACTTATACCATTGGAATCCAAAATTTCGATTGCTTTCCTTGTCTTCTCATAACTAACATTTACTCTTTAGAATTGGATCTGACTTGAAATTGATTACAATAAGGTTTGGCCAAGTACTTTTGAAACAGCTTCATTTGATAAGATGGTTATTGTGCCTGTTAGTTTAACCGGTAAACCGGATTGATGGTTGAACTAGGTTCAGTAGGTTGTTAAGTTTTATTCTATTGTTTGTTTATACAATCATTTCATATTGTAGAGTTCGATGAGACGGTTCTAGTGCCGCTTGAATAAGCTTAATCGGAGTTCGTTTAATACCTTTAATACGTATTCTTATTTTTTAGACACTTTTATTTGATGTAACCCTATTTACCAATAAGTGGAGAGTTCAAATGAAAAGAAATTACAAAATAAGAATAAATGATACAAAGGTAATTTGAGCAAATCATTTAATAAGTCGATTATATTTTTTGTTATTCTAATTAATGAACTCTAATCATTTAATGAGTTTATCTTATAAAATAGTTGTGCACCTTACACAATAAAGCAATCTTGCACATGATCTTACATATTCAACGTTTCCTACACTATTAAAACAATGTTTTGGTGTAGTGTACAGAATGTGTAGGACTCCAACACTTTTAAATAATTTTGCGACCCATAATAAAATATGTGTAGGATCCAACACATGAATGGTGGTGAAGAAGAAAATTATGGTGACATTAATGAGATTTTTGTAACTCTATAAAATATTTATTAGTATTCTACATCAAATTGTCTATAATACCCTTAGTAATTAAAGCATTAATTAAAATGGATAAAATATATCTTAATTCTCAACCATTGATCAAAAAAAATATAGGGTCTAGATTAATTTTTTTTTTCTTTTAATCCCTTACCGATAATTTATGATAATTAAAATATCTTTCGTGTTTAAATAATAAAATGTTGTCGGTAAATAAATGTGTAGTTATTTTCCTATAAAAACGTAATTAAGGTAAAAAAACAAAAACCATCTTCTACACAATTTGTCCATACTATACACGAATAAAATGTGCATTAGCTCATATATTTTTATAATATGAAAACTAACCGGCTTGTCCTTTTTAATTTACTTTTTTGTGTTTTGTTTTATTCTCATATATCAAAAACATTATTATTTATGTATTTCATTAGCCATCCGTTTTGTTAACATACACAAATATTATAATTATAATTTTAATACTTTAATAAAAAAACAGTTCAAAAGTTATATGTATATTTTTTTTAATAAAAAGGTGCGTATGATTTAGTGGTTAAGATCGCTTGTTATTCCGTACATTTTTCTCTCTTTTAGGACTTTGGCTACTACATATATGTATCTATATCTTATATCTACATTATTTTAGAATAAAAATATGTATATTTTACAATGTAAGAGAAATCTACTCTATAATTATATATATATATATATATAGATTAATTACCTATATATATATATATATATATTAAAATTACAATTAAATAAATAGTAACAATCCTTATATATTAAAAACTAGGTTAAAACCTCGTGTAATACATGGGTTGAATAAATGTAATTTTATATATCAAATAATAATAAAAATATATTTTTGAAACCCCGTTTAGTACACGGGTTGAATAAATATAATTTTATATACCAAATAATAAAAAAAATATCTTTAAAAATCTCATTTATACATGGGTTGAATAAATGTAATTTTATATATTAAATAATAAAAAGTTATATCTTTAAGAACTCTGTGTATTGTACGGGTTGAGTAAATTTTATTTTATGTATTAATAATGAAAAAGGTTACATTTTTAAGAACCTCATGTATTGTATGGGTTGAGCACATGTAATTTTATATACTAATCAATAAAAAGTTATATCTTATTTTATCTTTATAAACCATGTGTATTATAAAACTTTTGGACTAAACTGACAAAATGACCCAAACCACAAGGACTAAAATGACATTTAACTCTTTACATTATATTAACTTATATTTAAATGTCAAGATAAATAATTTTGAAATCTAATAAATATTTCAAAAGATTATATTATCTCTATACGAATTGTATCAATTTGATTTTATAATTATCTTTTAATTAATATTAATTATCTATAATTAAGTAGGAGATAAAGATGAAAAAAACTAAAAAATAGATGGCTCCAATGAATGACATGTGTCCAAAAGTTGGTTTCTTTTATTATATAGTATAGATACAATTGAATGAATAGTAACAACACTAAGGGATGAGCAAATGGTATTGGGTACCGGCACCAATATCAAATTTACCAAATCGGGTGTATTTTCGGTACCGGTTCGACACCGGTATTCACCGGTTTTTATCCTCAAATACCGGTGTTGTACCAATACCGATCGGTACCGAACCGTACCAAGTTTATATTAATTATAGAATCAAATGAATAGAGTTTTTAATATTATAATAATATATATAGTTTTTTAATACTTTGTTATTATATTTATATTTATATATATTTATAGTGAGTTGCCATGAATAGTAATAAGATATGTATTTATTATTATAATTTTTATATGCTTTTACCTTTATTTTTATATATTAATAGTGAGTTGCCATGAATAGTAATAAGATATGTACTTATTATTATAATTTTTATATGCTTTTACCTTTATTTTTATTTTATTAAATAAGTTTTAAACATATTTTGATTTTCTATTACAACTTTTAATACACAATATTTTTCAAAATTTTTAGTATGTCGTTGTGACATTTCTATTTTCTTGCACATCAGGACAAAAAAAAATCAAAATTCGTTGTGAATGGTTAACGTATAAGTAATCGAAGACGTAAGTATTATTAAAACTACCTCACTTATTTTTTGTAAATCCACATTGTTTTACCTTTTCATTATTCTAATAATGTAGTGTTATGTTTTCTAAAATTCCGAATATACCGTTGCGATGTGTTTACTTTTATCTACGCTTCAATAAAAGTTTTGTTCAAATTGGACGAGTCAAATATAATTGATTTTTCTTTTGTTATTTGTTGTGACGAACCAAACCAATATCTTCTGACAACTTCAGTGACATTATAGAGAAAAAATTATATGCCTGAAGCTATAGCGAGTGTTAGTACCATAGTAGTACCATGACAAACCAAATTGATATCATCTAGCAACATTGATGTCTTGTCGGTTTTGTCTGAACAACATCGGTACCGGTACTATAGGATTCGTTACTGATATTCATTTTATGGTTTTTCGACCGAAGTAAAACATGTGTCGATATAGTTTTGGTCATAGCATAACGTTATTTTTTGGGTTTTATCTTCCAATTGATATATTGAGTGCTAATACTCTATTGATACCATAATAATGAATCAAATCGACACCGACCTAATACCCGCCGCAACGCGCGGAGGAATATTACTAGTTTTAATATTATAATAATAATTATTTCTTTACTTTTTAAGTTGGATAAGCTTTGTGTCAACCGGTACTTGTATCGAATATACATGTACGGTCCGGTTCGTTATCAGTACATGAAATTAAAACCGGCACCAGCCTGGTACAGTTATTGGTACATTATATATATATATATATATATATATATATATATATTATAGAAGCTAATGAATAGTGTTTTTAATATTATAATAATATATATAGTTTTTTAATACTTTTGTTATTTTAATATTATAATATTATAATAATAATTATTTCTTTACTTTTTAAGTTGGATAAGCTTTGTGTCAACCGGTACTTGTATCGAAAATACATGTACGGTCCGGTTCGTTATCGGTACATAAAGGTAAAAACCGGCACCAGCCTGGTACAGTTATCGGTACATGAAGGTAAAAAAACGGCCCCAGCCTGTTACAGAAGACGCCAAAAGTCGGTACCGAAATGATTTTGAAATTTTTTTAGTTCAGGAAATTCTGTACTTCTACCTGGTACCATTAGCTCGTCTATGATCTTGGGTACCGTACGAACAACAACGGTATCGTGCAACTTTTTGTTGATTTTCTTTAACTTTTAGTGATTTCTTTTTTTCAGTTTCAGGGGTAGGGGTAGGATAGATGAGCTAGGTGACAACCGATACCGATACTGAAAATACCGGTTACGGTACCTGTATATGAAGATAAAAACCGGTAGGCACCAAAAGTTGGTACCGAATTTGTACTTAAGATCTTTCGGTTCGGGAAATTCAATACCGGTACCCAGTACCATTTGCCTATCTCTGACCACGGGTTTCATACGAACAACATCATTACCATAAAAGTTTTTTGGTTGATTTTCTCTTGGTTATCTTTTAGTTTTTTTCTGTATTTTCTTTTTATTCTTGTCAGCGGTTTCGTGTGCAACGCCCTCGTAGTGATTTCAAAACACATGTAGACACACACTAAATAACAAAAGAAGTTCGCCGCAACGCGGCGATTGTGAAAAAAACTTAGTTATATTAAAAACAAAAGTGAATTACAAGTTTTGTCCTTTATCTATATACCATATTTCAAGCGGTGTCATTTGTCTTTAAAATTGATGAGTTTTGTACTTATTGTTACAAAATCTTGCATGCTATGTCCTTTAACACTAACCTAGTTAGTTTTATCTGTTAAATCATATCACGTGCCTAGCACATGAGGGTATAATTGTCTTTTACCCTGTTAAAGAAATAAAACATTATTAAACATTATATATCAACTCATTTCTCTCTCCCAAGAAAACACTCTTTCTCTACTCCATCAATCTATTTGAAATTTGTACCCCCGTCACCACCACCACCTCCTCCTTCCATCATCGCCACCTCCTTCAACCCCCTTCCACTATTATCTGTATGTTTAAAAAGAAACATTTTGAATAATGAATTTCTATGTTATTTTTAATTTGGCGACAACCTCAATGAAAACCGACACCCAGCACATTGTTGTCAGTCGATAAAGTTGACAATTGCAAGCACAACATCAGAGACTATGGTGGCAATCGCGTTTTTTTACGGCTCCAACAATATCGCTTGTGGAACTTGACGAATTTCAACCTTTGGCGCCAGTGTCAACGGTGGTCGAGTGCCACCGTCAACAGCCATAATCAACCACCATTAGCGCCACCGTCAACGAGGCCGTTAGATTCAAAAACCCAGTTTCATTTTTCAAAGTGAGTCGTCGTCAAGGAGTTCTAGATCGGTTTATTTTGGTTCAAGAATTGGGCATTTTCAGTGGAATTGGAGTGGGGGATTTGAGGTTCTGGAAGTGGTTTGTTGAAGGGTGGTGAATTTGAGGATCTGGAAGGAATTTTTGTGTGGAGTTCTAGTTAACGTTGTTGCCAGAGCGGTGATTTTGTAATTTGGGTTCTTATTTATTTATAAAAAAAGGCATGGTATTGATTTTGTGATGGTAATGGTGTTGATTTTGTGTCTGTGATAGTTGTGGAGGTGGTGGTTGGTGGGTGAAGGGGTATGGTCCCAAAAACCTCGCGCAAGCGCATAGGACCATACCACAACCCTGTTCTAAAAACATCTTGAGCAAGACCTTGCACGGCCGCGCAGCAATCCTAAAACAGGAGTTGGATAGAAACAATTCGATAATAGAGTATGGTCTTAAAAACCTTGCGCAGACGCACAGGACCATACCATAGCCTTATTGCAAGAACATCTTTAACAAGACCATGTTCCAAACAAGATATGGAAGAAAATAGTCTTCGATAACTACGCGCCGGCAGAAAGGAGAAACAAACATTTAACTAACACCCTTGCGCGGGCTTGTCCATGGGTGCAGTTAGACTTAAAGATAAATCCTGAAAAACTCCGCACGCCAGAAATTAAGATTTAAACAAAGGCATCTTTTCTGTTACAACAAGAGGGACACGTGGCAAGGGCATAACGGTTTACAGTTGTAAATCTTCTAGAAGCCTTAAATACTCATCGTGCATGGCTATGGTTATAACTGAAAGATGACGTGTCATAATCCTGGACACTCATTTGAATACGATGATGACACTAACTTGGAGAAGGATCTAACCAAAACCACTTTCCACGTGGCAGCTCCCCAGCCATTGATCAAGGCCCACGATCCGTGTGCAAAGATTAATGGAAGGAAAAATAACCACCAAACAGAAAAGCACTTTCCCTTACTTTCTCCGTTGCACCAATTTCCCGCCAAAACTGGCTATAAATAAAACGTTACAGGTATGATCTCACAGGTTACTTTCACTTCACTCTCACTTTACTACATCTTCTTCTTCCTCGAGATCACTGTAACTATTCTCATGCCGGAGGGTGGTCACAGAGAGAACCCCCATTCTCCCTGTGGCGAGTCTAACGACTTTCTGTTTTGCAGTGATCACCGGAGAAGGAAATCAGCCAAACCCCCAAATCAACGAGAGGATTAAGCCTTTTATGCAGAAACTAAACCCCTGATCTGATTGATTCCGGTCAATTTTGATCACTGTTTCTTCATTGGCGCCCACCGGTTCTTCAATTTTCATTTTCATCTTCTCGTTTGATTCATCTTTTCTCTTCTGTTTTCTATGGCAGAAGATCTGTAACACCCTTACTATTTTAAGAGAGTTCTAGTACCAATAACGACAATTAGTTGTGCATTTACATATGCATATTACATATAAAAATATGTGTTTATTAAAAACTTTTACAGTTTAAAAGTTTTACAACAATGTAGTTGGGTTCGTCGATTAAAAGTTACAACATAAGGCCGTGCGGAAGCTTTAATCTCGTGTGTTCGGTTCTTCGATTAGCTTGATCATCATCCGGCATCCCGTAATATAGCTATGATCAAAACAAACATGAAAGTTAGTTTTGATAGCGTAAAATGAGTTTAACCAAGTTCATAGCATCAACCAACTAAAACAAAATATATATATATATATATATATATATATATATTATATTTTTCTTTTCGGATTCATGCCTCTCGCGCCATGCGAGAGGCTTCTTCTCATCTTTCGCGTGCCGCGACATCCGTCGTGTGGCGCGCCGGATTTACCACACTCCCTTGCGTGGCGCGAGGGAGACCATTTTCCAGCAGGTCCATTCCTGGAACCTGCATATCTGCCAGCTATGGTTATTAATCCAAAATCAAACTTTAAGGTGCCATAACTTTCGTTCTAGTTATCCGTTTTACACGATTCTTTTTCCTACGCGTCCGTAATTAAATTACGGACCCGTTTATCACCTTGGTTTACATAAAAATCTGATTTATCCAATGTTGGCTCATAAATCCTTTAGGTGATTATTCGACCCGTTTGGCATTATTATTTCACTACATGCTCTAAAAAGAAAATAGTTAATTCCTATCATTTTACCCATCCCGGGCTTGTCAAACCTTAACGTTTTTGCTCCCATCCTAGAGTTTACGTAGGCATTTACATTCACCGATTCATTTGTATCTATCTAAGCATTAAACCACAATTTACTTCTTAATCTATTTTGACCCGCAAACGTTTTTGCCTATACTTTTTATATGTATCTGAGGGTTTCAAAATCAATAAACAAGTTTCTAAACAAACTCTAACGGTCGTTTACCCGGTTCGCCCGTTAAGGGCTTTTTGGTCAATTCTAGTCTCTTATTTTACGACGAAAGACTCTCACCAATTATTGACCAAATTAGCACTTTTAACTACAACATATTTATACGTACCTGGCTCGGATCAATACATTGACCCGTTTTAATACCTTGTCTCGAAAATTTGCTAATTCATAGCAACGCTAATTCATAAGCCGCTTTATCCTGTAAGCATAAAACTCGACAAGTGCTTATTAGTCGATATTTGTCAAATGGTATCCACATTACCATTTGACCCATTTTACTCTTTTTATTCATTAGGCTTACTTATAGTAACCGTTCAAAAACCCATTTTTATAATTAGCTTTTCATGGCTAATTTACCGTTCTATTTCTTTTACCATTAAATATGGTTTTTATCATTTATATTAGTTCCGACCCGTATTATTTCGCGTCGGGAACCATATCTTGAATATTATCCTTATTGTATTTGAAACTTATAGGATGAACATTTATTTTACTAAAAGGTGTAAATTTCACTTACCTTGCATCCGGTTATGTCCTTTTTCCGTGTACTCGATCCGTTTGACCCGCTTCTTTCCCAAGTCTTCATCTAGCTTGTCTAGAGTCAAACTATCATCATCACAATTCGTAAGACAGTTAGATTAGTCATAATCATTTACGACTATTCCATCCTACGGGTTTTATGTCGAATTTATCATTCGACCATATCAAAATTATCATTCGATCTAATCATTGGTCGGTTTGACTTTTTAAAAGTCAGTTGACTTATCAATATATTCAAATGCACATTTGGTTCATTGAACTCACTTAGGCATATTTCATCCGAACTCTTAATGAAATCAAATTTTACACACAACCAAGTAGACCGTGATTTCATTCAGGCATTTCATATCACTGAAAAATGGGTTGTTTTTGGTGACTTGTTTAACCAGTTTACAAGTCTTCAAAAATTATGATTGTTTTATGTGGGGTACCTCTTGGAAGGTTAGGCCTTGTGTTAAAATTTCAAGATCTAACTCTTTACCAAAAATTCGTAAAAATTTATTTACTAAGCTGCAATCAGATTCGTCACTTCTGACTGCTGCTTACGGAAAAAATTCATTAAAAATTCCTCGTTTACCCGATTGACAAAATTTCAATTGGCGATTCTTTTAATCGCTTAAAACTATATAAAGTAAAAATTTGAGATCATAACTAAATTTCTAAATTGAGCTATGACATTCGTAATGGGCTGCAAATTCTGCCAGAAAACGCAGCTTGAACCTTTGATACGGAAAAATTCATAAAACTCTCAATTTTCATCGAAAAAATGCGATTCCAGTGGGGTTTTAAAGATATTTCCCGGAATTACATTTTAGACTCAAGAAACACATGGTTTTGTCAGGTTTTGTTTAGGTTACAGCCAATACAATTCGGCCGTAAATTCTGATCAGGAGCTGTTTGAATTCAGCTTTCAATTTAAGCATGTTCTTGACATCATAACACTAATTTTTAGCAATCAAAACCCTAAAAACATCTCATATATGAATTTAGCATCAACAAAATCTGAATTTACTTGAGCTAGGCATGATTTCAATATATTCTTGTCTAGGGTTTACTCCTAAACACTATTTCACTTCAATATCATCCATACCACAATCTTGCAACATCAATTTCGAATTTCTTATGTACATCAAGAATTTTCAACTTCATGAATATCAAAAATTCGACATACCTTACGATCCTCATGACTAGGTGGTCGTTTCTATGTATTCATGCATCGATTTGGGGCTTGAATCAAGCTTCAATTTGTTGATTTTGCTGAAGTTAGGGTTTTTAACCCTTTCTTCTTCTCCTGGGCGATTTCACGCACACACATATCCAGTGTGTGTTGTGTTTTATTTTTTTTTTATTTTAAATCAATATAAGTTCCCCACTTGACAACATTAGTCCCTCATGTTTTATCTTGATAAATTGAAGCTACTACTCACCATTTATCATTTAACCACATACTACTAACTAGGTTAATTATTCCTAGTTAACTTAATAGGTTCGGGAAGTTATAACTCGTTATATTTTAAGTCCCGTTAACTCGGGCCTTTTATATACTTTGTTTTCTCAAAGTATCTGTCCTCTTTTTAATTAATATTAGATTTGTTTACTTAAATCCTAATATTTACCGGGTAAATTTTCACCACTAACGGTATTTTACCCATCATTAACATTAACGTGGTTTGGTTACCAAACCCGTTTTTGGGGTGTTACAAGATCCCTCGAATCATCCACCAGGCCCTCGATCGGAGAACAGGGGCAATTTTGCTCATGATCTCCGTGTCGAGGGGATTGTGGAAGAATCATCTGATGATAACGATGTCCATAACAACGTTAATCATGCGGATGATCCTGTTACACCAGGAGTACAACCTGAAATCCCGATCAGCTCAATTTTACCTCCTGGTGAAACTCCGATTTCGTGGTACGTGAAATCTCAAGGTGCAATAAACGAAGTCTACGCACAGCTCTGTGCACAAGCTGCCCAACCTACAACACAATCACGTAGATCTGCACCTCAGGAGCGAGATCCCTCTGTACCTCGAGTGTTGCACTACGATGCACCGTTACACATGTTAGTAGATGATACGGAAGTCTATTCCAGATCTACCACTAAGTATGAATCCACTAACTCTGAATCCAGGCGAATAGATCATCGTGATGAACAGTACTCTCACAAACGTCAGTCAGTCCATTCACAGTCGGGCCCGCGTTCTTATCAGAAGCGGGACACCCAAACCGATGAATATGATAGGACGTATAATGAAGACGACAACACGAGCGTTTTCAGCCGATTGCAGCGAGACCATGTGTCACACCCCCAAAATCCGCAAGCGGAGTATCACCGCAGGGAGCGTGTCTGACTAGGATCCAGCCACCAATCATATTGAACAATATAATTAAATAAGTAAAAATCCAAACCAAACAATATAATTGGTGTCAAGACAGTTTAACAAGTCTAAGTTATCAGCGAAAGCAAATAGTTCAAAAGCCAAATCATAAGTTTAAAAGTTTATAAGTTTATCATGAACACTCAATGTCCATGCTCCACAACGAATCCTCCTGTGCAAGCTCCATCTAAGTACCTAACGACCTGCAAGGCATATAGTAACGAATCAACAACAATGTTGAGCGAGTTCACAGTTGGTTGTCCAGTTTAATGTTGTTCCAAAAAAACCATAAGTTGTTTCGAAAACCACGCGTTATTCAATTCCTTGTTTCCCAAACCATAACCAGTGGGGGCTTCCCCATGTTATCCACTAGACCCGTTACCATATCGACTACTGACTGTAGTTATGTTTATGTGCCCTGCGTCA
This sequence comes from Helianthus tuberosus, assembly GCA_030545235.1. NCBI lineage: Eukaryota > Viridiplantae > Streptophyta > Magnoliopsida > Asterales > Asteraceae > Helianthus > Helianthus tuberosus. The sequence goes on along the minus strand of CM060397.1, from coordinate 153,408,853 downwards.
ATGTCTATCATCATTGACTAAGTGCCCAAGTCCATTAGTCCACGCCCGTCCTCTGCGGCACGGTGTGAGGCTTGTCAAACCTAATAGCGCTATTTAACTAATGACCCGTTCGCCATTGGCCCGACGATTAAGTCGATATAAAATGAGGGACTTAATGATAGAGTTTTGTCTAGTGTCAATGTTGTCACCCTTCAGTTAAGAGGGTGGGAGTACGTGTCAAGAAGAACACGCAGGTTTCAATGTTGTCACCCTTCACTTAAGAGGGTGGGAGTACGTATTCTACCCACGGAGAATACGCAGGTTTCCTTATTAAACGTTAACCCATTCCCAAACCACAGGGAATCCCATGCCTTATAGAAAGTGTGAACTCACCTTAGATTAGCTCGGCAGATAAATAAAAGGTCACTTGAGCTATTTGTGGTCAACCACGTCCTAGCATGGTTACCATATAAGTCAGGTCTAGGTTCAAGTAATTCACGTATGTTTACTCATAAACTCACAAGTTACGTACACATAACGATCACGGCATACACATAAAAACATGTTAACAATATCGATCACGTATACACATAAGCCCAATTTGTGCGATTCAGATGATTGGGCCTTTGAGATTGTGCGAGCCCAACCATCTTGTGCGATTTAGTAAATAAAGCCCAATTAATATCCGGCCCAACCTGCTGTGCGATTAGCACAACTTGTGCGATCCACACTAACCCAACCCAATAACTTGTGCTGCCCAATAACATTAACAGTTCATTATGTTGTGCAGCCCAACATCATAACACATTTGAAATATTTATGCGGCCCAACATGTTGTGCGATCATGCAAGAAGGGTCTGTACATGGTGCTTGAACAGTTGTGCCTTAGGGAATCCTAGCTTGTGCGACTAGGGCTTGTGCAATCAGAACTTGTGCGATCATATCTTATATGATCAGATCTTGTGCGATTGGAATTGTGATGCCATAGATTTAGGAAATCAGTTACAATCAATTCAGTAAATTCTAAAAATATTCTAACATGTTTCCAATCTCACTAACAATAATCATGATCAGTTATTATTTAAAATAGATCAAAACAGTTTATCATTCCTTGATTCATATAAACCCTAATTATCACTTAACCATAATCAATAACTCCCTAATCATTTCTATCGAGTCAATCAGTATAATCATCGAATACCCATTTTTATTTGAAGTCATTTATCATGTTTAACATCACATAACACAATCCATCGATTAACAATAACATAGAATCAATCGAATCATACACTTTCATGTTAATTTTTATACGAACATAATCCACCCTTAGATTCTCATGAATAACTTATCAAAAACTCTATTAGCATACCATTCTAAAGTCATCATCGATCAACCCAACATATTGTTAACATACCATTCCTAACAGTAAGTATCATGCAAAGATATATTCAAACACACCACATATATATCGATCAATAGTCATTCGAATAGTGTTAAAGTACTTACCCGATTCAAGATGAACACAAAGGGAGCTTCGAAAGATGAGGGGTTGTCGTCGGGTTCCAAAGAGAGAGAGAGAGAGAGAGAGAGCTTAGGGTTTTGTGTGTGTTGAGTATTTTGTGAATTATGAGGAGTATACCAATCCTCATATTGTTATGCGTATGAGGGAGTGGGCCGAACCCATTCATGGGCTGTCCCTTGGTCTCTAGTTCAAGCAGAGTGGGCCGAGAGAGGTGTGTGACAAAAGACAAATTGTGCGGCCCAAGTGTTTGTTCGATCGGTCACATGTTGTGCGACCACTTAGTTGTTATATATATACATACTTACAATACAATCACATACATGTAATCATTCAAACTCGTAGCATACCATTAAAATCAAGCATAACAATTTGTCACGTAAAACTCATACAAGTTACATCAAGCACAAAGGAAAGGTTCTAAAAAACGAGTTGTCACATCATCCCCAAGTTGAAAGAAATTTCGTCCCGAAATTTAGTACGTAGTTACTGAGGAAGCTAGTTAGGTTGCATGGTTTCCTGGTTTTCCTGGGGTGTCACACCATGCAAGCTACAAACCAACAATCTGCACGGTTTAGAACCCAGAAGTAGAATATGATTACAATCTGATTTACCGACCGGCAGAAGCTGCTGAAAACTCAAAGTTTGTCAAAGAGACTGCATTAGCTCCCCTTGAGCGAGCAAAATTACCCTCGAATGTTGGGAAGTTCAATGGATTATCAGATCCTGATGATCACCTGCGCGTATTCACTAGCTCAGGATTAGTCGGTGGATGGACACGACCCATGTGGTGCCATTTGTTTGTCCAAACTCTAACAGGCGCAACACGTCTGTGGTTTTACAATTTACCAGTGGGTAAGTTAACATCCTGGGTAGATCTGAAGGAAAAAATTATAATCTTGTGTTTTGCAATGATCACCGGAGAAGGAAATCAGCCAAACCCCCCGAATCAACTAGATGATTAACCCTTTTATGCAGAAACTAACTCCGGTCAATTCTGATCACTGTTTCTTCAGTGGGGGTTGTGGTGGTGAGGGGTGGTGGCACCGGTGATTGATGGTGGCGGTGGAGAGGTGGAGAGAGTGACAGAGAGGTGGTATAATATTATATTATTCTTTTGATTTAATTTTGTTTTATTTATTAAAATATTTTTAAATAAATAGGAAAAAGACTAAAATATTCTTTTGTTATCTGATTTAACAGAGAAAATTAATTGGGTTAGAACCAAATGACATACCGTGCAAGATTTTGAAACAATAAGTACAAAACTCGTTAAATTTAAAGACAAAGGACACCACTTGAAATATGGTATATAAATAAACGACAAAACTTGCAATTCACTATATATATATAACACGGTATAATCGAATTTTTTTACATCAAAATTATCGAGTAATAATTTAATACCATGAGATACCACTTTTGGGGAAAAATGGTTCAATTATATACTATCAATTTGAAACATGTTAGTGTATATGTCGTTTGTACCACATGTTTATTAGTTTGTTTATGTTGTATTGGGTTGTACCATGTGCTTAATTTGTAGTATCTATTTTGGGTATTAACTTTGGATTTTGTTTTGCTTGGCTTCAAAACTATCAATTTGAAACATGTTAGTGCATATGTGGTTTGTACCACATGTTTATTAGTTTGTTTAGTTATATTAGGTTGTATCATGTGCTTAATTTGTAGTATTTGTTTTGAGTATTAACTTTGGGTTTTGTTTTGTTTGGCTTCATTTTGAAGCCAAACCTCTTCCTCACCAACCGTCTCCCTCTGCCTTTCCCCCACTGCCGCACCACCGCCTGTCCGTTATCGCCGCACCGTTGTTTTAATTTTCCAAGACCGCCGCCCCTTTTTTAAATCTGTGGCTGATATGATTGTTAATTACTTGCCTCTACGATATATTTTGGACTTTATCTATGTTACGACCGTACATTTATACGGTTCATAGCTTTGTTATTTTTTGTTGAGAATATTGGCTTTATACGGTTGTTTTCACCAAGTTTTTTTTTTACTGTTTTTGGTTCAGTTGGTTGATATGGTTGCATACGGGTTTTTTTTATTATTTTTTATGGTAAAGGGGTTATTTGTAACCCATCCATTGTTCTATATTTTTTGTTTCGTGGCTTAGTTATCTTATTTGGTTCTTTGGTTCATTCAGTTGGCTTATGGCCTTATTTATGTTATAATCTTTCTATCTTTTAATCTTTTTAGTTATATAATTATATATATTCATTTTAAACATATTTAATTTTTATTATAACTTTTAAGGTATATTGTTTTATATAATTTTGAGTATGCTGTTGTGATGTATCTATATTTATCTACATCTTGATAAAAAAATAATTCGATAGTGAGTTGTGAGTGGTAATGTACACACTATCTAAGCTACCATTTCCTTATTCTAATAATATAGGGTAATGCTTTATGAAGTTCCGAATATACCATTATAAAGTGGTTCTTTCTATCTACGTTGTTTTAATAGAAGCTCTCTTTTAAAATTGGATGGGTCAAATATAATTGACTTTGTTGTTCTTTACTTTGACGACCCAAATCAACACCGCCCGGATAAGTACGGTAGCATTATAGAGTATATTTTGTATATTGTAAGATACAACGAGTGTCGGTGCCGTGACGAACTAAAGTGATACCGTCCTAGCAACATCGTTGCTCTGTCGATTCAACTGAACAACATCGGTATAGGTATCGGTACCGTTACTGATATCATTTTTATGGTTTTCGACCGATGTAAAACACATGCAAGTATCATTTTGGTCCTATTATGACTTTATTTTTGAGTTTTATCTTTTGATTGATTTCCTGAGTGCTGATACCATACCAATACTGTCAGGGGCGGACCTAGTGTAGTCCGAGGCGTAGCCCGGGCTACGGCTCAACTTATATCCGGTAGTGTAAATTTTTTTTTTTCGATTTTTATACTAAGGACACCCCTCAACAACAACTAGGACACCCCTCAAAAAAAAAATTTACAAACTGAAATTAAGCCCAAAAAATACTGATTATATTGGCCCAAATAACCATGGAAGGAAAACAAAGAAGAAAGATGAAGTTGGTAAAGTTTCTTTGTTAGCGTTGAAGTGAAATAAAAAAAAGTTGCAGGTTTTGATACAAGGAAGAAAGGTTTCTTGAGGAGTACATCTTGGGAAGATAAGTCTGAAAGTCAAAAGTTAATTTAATTTACCTTTCAATTTCAAAAAATACATTTTAATTCTTTCTTTAAAGAAACAATTTAATATAACCTGTTAGGTGGGGTGGGGATGGACTATTAAGGGATTTGTGTTGTGTATAAATATTGAGAAGCAGTTTCATTATATTCAACAATTAGTATGCCTTGTAGCGAAATTCGGTTTACAATCTTCTTGCTCCAACGCACAGTCTTCATTCTTTGCGTAATCGATCGGCCCCTTACGTAAAAATTAAAAATAAATCTAGCCCGGTCTATAACCTAAAAACTTATTGTCAATATTGATTCATAAAACATAGCTCAAATGTGAAATGCTCAATATGGATTCATTAACCTAAATACTAATAACATTAAAAAAACTAGTTTATAAAATTTAATTCTTTAAGGCCTAAGTGTCTTTTTTTGGCTCGACCAGGGCACTTGATTTTCAAGATTGGCCCTGCCCCGTAATATAGGTAAAAAAAATTCTCCATTCTATAAATTATATAAACACACGGTAAAAAAATTGGGATACCCCTGAATATTTCTTCTGGTTCCGCCACTGAATACTGTACTAAATTAATCTGACACCGACTAAATACCCGCCGCTACTGGGGGTATTTGACTAGTTTATAATTATTTATGTACAAAGAAGTAATTCTTTTAACTTATTACATAAAATAAATTTGTCTTCGTAAATTGACTTTTTTTGAAGTGCCATTTTGTTGACTATTTGTTATCCATAATAATAACGTGTTTAAAAATTGAGAATGCTTACTCTATGCAACTTAGATTATCTAAAGTTATGGAAAAGAATTATGTATTATCTTCATTACCACTGTATTTTTGTAATGATTATGAATTTAATATACTTAAAAGATAGCAGTAGTAGTTACTTAAATGTGTAATACGTAATTTTATCATATAACATACATAAGAATAAGAAGAAAGAAAAGATATTCAAAGTTGAATTCAGGTTAATTTCACTTTGATTAGTTGTGATCCTCCCTATATGTTTCAGCTAAAACACTTTAAACAATAGAGATGAGACCGCCCGTAGTAGGCGTTTTTTTTTAAGTTGCCCAAACACGCCCCGGTGCCGCCCCCTAGGCGTTTTCCGGCGTTAGTCGCGAAAAAAAGGACCTTGGTGTTTTTTGAAACACGCCGAAATGACAATTTTTTGGCCAATCAGATAAGAGCATGTGGTTTAAAGAGAGATGGAATTTTGGGGTTTGAATTTGCCGGATTTTTTGGGTTTAAGCCGGAGATGTTGCAGGAGTCACGGTCACAAAGAAGAAGAAGAAGGATGGAGGTGGGTGGTTGTTTTAAAAGTTTCCTCAGTTGTCACATTAGGCCCATATGGTTTTAAACTTCAATATCTTTAATATTTCAAGTTTCAAAAATGTTATATCAGTCCCTAAAGTTTTGTTTATTAAACGTCTTATTTGGATCTTTTATAAAACTTAAAATTTTGCAATGTAATTTTTTAGTATTGTAATTTAATTTAATTTAATTTAATTTAATGAAGTATTTTAAGTTTTAAATTTAAAAAAATAAATAATTGTGTAGTGATTGGATGGGCGTTATTGGGCATTATTCCCACTACGGCACTTTTGCAATAACGCCCATGGGCGTCCCCATGCTGACTGGACTGCCACATGGTAAAAAACGCCCCAGAGTGGGAGCATTATTAGGCTAACGACTACGCATGGTCTGAAAAAGTTGGAGTTGAAATGCAACTTGCTTTAATAGTTTTTTATGCTACCCCTCGTATTCCTCCACCATATACAGCAAGCAGAAAAGAAGTTATAATTATAGAAAGTAGAGTGAATTTCAAGGATTGTCCTTTATCTTTATACATGTTTTCAGGCGCTGTCCTTTATGTTTAAAATTGATGAGTTTTGCATTTTATCTTTTAAAATCTATCACGTTTTGTCCTTTTGGCATAACCTAGTTTGATTTTTCAGTTAAATGAGGTCACGTGCAGATCATGTGAGGGTAGTTCTGTCAATTTAATGCCCACTTTTAATACCCAGTTCATATTTTCAACTTCCCTTTGTACAACTTCCCTCTAAACTGCAACTTCATATTTTCATGAATGTGCCTGAGACAGTATCTGTGCTCAGCACATGGAAACAACTTTGTGATAGCAGGAAGAATCCCTGGCCAAGACAAATGAATGGGTATTAAAAGTGGGCATTAAATTGACAGAACTACCCTCACATGATCTGCACGTGACCTCATTTAACTGAAAAATCAAACTGGGTTATGCCAAAAGGACAAAATGTGATAGATTTTAAAAGATAAAGTGCAAAACTCATCAATTTTAAACATAAAGGACAGCGCCTGAAAACAGGTATAAAGATAAAGGACAATCCTTGAAATTCACTCTAGAAAGTATTATGTGTTTAAGGCTTTGAGCTTTGAAAAAAAATGTCTCTTCATCTTTCACAACTTTTTTACACATCCATTTCAACATGAATATGTGGTTTGGAAACCTTCGTTCGAACTACCCAAACTATAACATCCAGGAAAAACTGGTCCTTAAACCTGACTTGTTTTCTAAACAGGACCCTTGTGAAATTTAATAAAAAGGGAATTTTATTATATTTATTGTTATTTTTATATATTTATTAATGTTACGCATGTGTATATATAAAACAAGATTTAAAACGTGAGTTTTATATAATACATTTAGTTCCGTTAGTATTTGTAAAGGAAGTCACTAACTAGGTTAATTATTAAAGTTAAAGCAAGTTACAAATACGAGGGTTGAAACTGGCAAGTTATGAAAGTCAATTAATAAAGGAAATTAAAAAACGCCCCAGACGTTAGGGTTGTGTAGAAAAATGAATTACCAAACCATAACCGAATTAACTGACAAAACCGAACCGAAAACCGAACCAAATCAAAAACCGGTGGGTCGGTTAATGGTTTTTTTTTTGAAAACCGAAAGTAGTGGTTCGTTTGTGGTTATCAATGTTTTCATACCCACCATAACCGAACTGACATGTAATAAATCTTTCTAGGATTTAGGACTTTTCACCATATTTTAAATATTTGATGTTTTTTATCGAAGATTTTTAGTATTTATGGGTTTTTCATAGCTTTTTGTGGTTTTGGTTGAATGTTATTTGAATTTATGGAATATATCATATCACTTTATTTGAATAATCGGTATTAATATTATAATATGTATCTTTTTAATACTTTGTAATATATACTAATGTATATAAATATGCAATAACAATTTATTCCATGTTAAAAAAATTTAAGCTATTTTTAGATGGGCTAAATACACGGTTAACCACCCACAACCGACCCGCTATAACCATCAAAACTAATTAACCATAACCGATCGGTTATGGTTATGGTTATCCATTAACCGACATCGCGGTTATGGTTATGGTTTTGAGCCAAAACCGACCCAAACCAACCCATACACACCCCTACCAGACGCGTCGGTCAGGACTTGAACCCGGGCACCTGCCGGGTCAAAACTAAGGCGCAACGCATTTACCAGCTGAGCTGGAACACTTATTATGCTAAAACCCGGTTTGTTTACCTTATAACCTAACCCGAACCAAATCCGTTGTCTCTTCTTCATCGCCTGGCATTACAGCCGTGACACGACACGACACGATTCGATTTCCCTTCAACCCGCTTCGTTCTTGGTCCTTACTTGACCATTTAAATTTGTACAACTTCCAAATGATTCGGATTTATGGCGAGGGGTGACCTATACCACCCAAACGTTCAATAAATAACCTTAATCAATCTCCATTAATCCTAACTAAAAACTCCATTAATGCACTTAAGAACTTGAAATGGCTCTTAACAAATTTGTGTATAATGACTCATAAAACTTATATCATTCCGTCCCAAGAACTTCTTGCAATATTTCCCCACCCTTCAATCTAATTATCGCTCCCTCAAATCCGCGAATTTGAATGAAGAACATTTAGGGCTTTGAACTTCAAGCAACGATTTCTCCTTCATTCCTTAACCGAATCATGTAATTCCAAAGTCTAAACTTGTTAATTTTTCGAGCTCTACAAAACCTCGCTATCCATTTTTCTGATAGATGGCATATACAATCCGAATCCAATTTCTTTATATTTTCGGGTTCTTAGTTTGTAGAATTTGGGACTTTTTTTATTCTAGGTTGAGTTTTGTGGAAATTGAAAGCAGGATATTGTTCACTACCATGCTAGAATAGTTTGTGTAATTTTGAGGATTTTTGGACATCAATTGGATTTGTTGTGAATTTTAAAAAATATATTATATGGAAACTTATATAGAATATGAAACTATCAATATAAAATATCAAGAATATTAGTTTCTGATTTTTCGTAATGTACACAAGACTTGGAATTTTTCATAAATTCATGACCCATTTTAGATTACTGGTAACACCATGACTAATTAAATTATAAATATAAAGTTAATCTAGATTTTTAATAAAATGTAGGACATGGAAAGATGGATTTTTGGACTTATAAACTTACAAGACAAATTTTTAGTTAGCTAGTTAGGATTGATATTTTCAACATATAATAATATAAATTGTTATTATCATGCCTTATTATTTATTTTTCTTGATTTTTAGAATTACTAGGTATGGATTTAATAATTTGACTAGGTTATTGATATTAATTGTTAAAACATACATAAGAGTAACTAGACTTAGTCTATACTACAAGATACATAAATTATGACATAACTATTTTTATGTTGTAATTATAACTTGTCACAATTATTTAATTAGTTAAAAATAATAAGTTAATTTATATTGGAAGAATTATAAGCATATTAGGTCTTGTTTGTTCGTGAAATCCTTTGGAATTTGAATTAATTCTGTCTAAAATCATGTTTGGTTAAACATTGGAATGTCTTTGTCTCCGATGCTAAGTATGAAAATTGCAATGCTAATGTCACACCCCAACCGATGGCGGAATCATCGAGGCATGGCACTGAGCGAAATAGATTGTCCAGAAGTTTCCACAACAATTATCATAACCATTCAATTTAAATAACATGTCCCATACCATGTCTCAAACAGTTAAACAAATTATTACAGATAGCAACTAGGCAAATAACTCTGTTCCGACAACTCAGATTTAAAATAAGTGCAGCAATTGTTTATCTGCTTCTAGAGACCCTTGATTCGTTATCTACAGACAACTATTTGTTGGGCTCTAGAGCTTTATTCTAGCCTCAACTTCCTAGCAAGTGTGCATCCTAAGCACCTGTCACATACGTTAAAATAAAGTCAATACATATAATGTAAATGTGAGCATATAAGTTTGATAATAGCATATAGAGTTCGAATTCGTTTACGCATAACCAACACGTACACATAGCGAAATGAGGCACGTTAGTTATCGACATAGATCCATCGATACCAATGACTACGAGTTGACTGCCCGAGGCAGTTCGCAATACATGTTTACCACCGTAATCCATGCAAGTAATTGTCCTTAACAACCCCCGTGTGAACGGGTGCTGAGTCCAAACTATAGTACTATCGTTGCTAAGGCAGGTAGACAGCATTCCATGTGTAAACATAACAAACAAGCATTCATAAGCCACGTATAACATGCATTAACGGTTAGCGTTCAAATAGTATTGAGTAGTGTGATTGTTGTGATTTTCGAATAGTTGTAACGTATGTAACACCCAAAAGTGCTGAAAGCAAAAAGGGTTCGAGTATACTCACAGCGATGAATGGATTGAAGGGAGCGCTTAGCGAATAAGATTAGCCTGAATAGATTTCGATAACGTAACGATAAGTGGCGCGTAAAACAATACAAGATGAAAGTGGGTCGGGTTGCAGGTCGTGCGGATGGTCATCCGTGCGGACAACAATCCGAGTGAATGACAATCCGTCCGGATGGTCATCCGTGCGGACAGTGTGTCCGGGCGGATGACTATTCGAGTGGATTGTTTCTTCCTATAGGTGAGATGTGTTTGTGTATGATGGTTTGACTTTTGAAGTTTTTGTTGTAGCATTTTGAAAACCTTGAAGTTTCTCTACCCTTCAAGTCGGTCGTGCGGACGGCAATCCGTCCGGATGGTAGTCCGTGCGGACGACGACTTTAATGGTGAGTCACTTGGTTGATCGTGCGGACGACAATCCGTCCGGATGTTAGTGAATCATGTTGAAAAATGTTTAAGGTCTTAGTATCTCATGATCCAAAGAGTAATCCATTCAGAGGGTCGTCCGTGCGGATTATTCATTCGTCGATACTCAAACCTTGTTTGGATGTGGGTCCCAAGTGTAGCCCGTACGGATGGCAACTCGTCCGGATAGCCTGTCCGTGCAGACATTAGTCCGTCCGGATAACCTGTCCGGGCGGACATCAGTCCGTCCAGACAGCGTCTCGTCCTGGTTGTGCCATTCGTCTAACACTTGGTCGTTTTGTCGTTCTATTGAGATGTTCTGATTACGAGTCAACCAATGGAGCTGTATCCTGACCCGTGTGACTAAGCCGGCCAGGAATCACCCCAGTTCGGTCTGTCATCGGCTCAAGACGGTAGTTCTGGTTTAACCCGAAATCAGGGGTCTCGGGGGTAGAATCCGGATCTAGGACTAACACATCACTAAGTTTGAGTAGAAGGCTAGAACTGATCTGATTCTCATCGTTTTTGAGTGTAAAAGGGTTGAAAGAAGGTCGAAACCATCTTTTAATCATTTCTCACCTCGTTTATGCGAAGATCTTTGCAAGATCTTGTGTGTTTATAGGGAAATCGGTTAAACCTCGGTTGTTCTTGGTGGGATGGTGTCAAAACATGAAGTTCTTTAAGAACTCATGATGACGTCACCCTAGAACATCTGAAATCTAGTGATTTCGTGGTTAAAAGTTAAGATTTGAAAGGTAGAAATGTGTAAGAGTGCGTGTAGAACAGGAACGTACAAGATTTATGGTGAGATCTTACCTAGATTGGAAGAAATCGAAGAAAAGGTGAGGAGAGCGTGCTGGTCGGACGTCACTTGCCAAAAGTGGGAAGTTTGGAGAGTGACCCGTGTATTTATAGGATGCCAAATGAGGAAAGTACTATCCGTCCGGATTGCACATCACCCGGATGGTCGGTCGGGCGGATAGCAGTCCGTCCGGATGGCACTTAACACCTCCCCAGGCGGCTGTCTGTGCGGATGGCTATCCGGGTGGTGTGGTTGGTGCGACGATTTTGGATGTTTCGGTTTCGGTTGCGAGCGGTTCGACACGGTAGGGTTTCCTAGTCAAATTACTTTTAGTCCCAACTATTTCCCATCTCGCATAATCTATTTTAACACAGTTCGGTTTCGATTCGAGTTCGGGTTCGATTGAGTTCGATTGCGTTTCGAGTTTCGATTGATTTCACCACCACATAACATAACATAACATAACATAAACACGCACAGTTAACACATAAGGCACACACACACGTATATTAACAACCAAGTTTCGTAAATCGAGTTGCAGTTCGCATCATGGTTCGCTGTCGATTTGATTAGCATAGCTTGATTAATGATTAATTAACTTTATCGCATTGTTACTTCCTATAGTTCACAGTCGTAGTCGAGTTGAATATCGATTAATATACTTCGAATTTTTCATTAACAACACTTACTCCACATAATACATATAAAATAGATAAATTACTATCAGTCAAAGTCGTGTGATCGGTCGTTGACTTTGACCTTGACTTTGACTTGTGAAAACACGGGGTGTTACAGCCTCCCCTAGTTGAGGGAATTTCGTCCCGAAATTAAGCCGTAAGTCATACCACACCGTGAATCACTCTTGAGAACTTTCTATTTAGACCGGTTTTGACTTCGAAATGATCGCTTGTGACACGGAATCCGTGAACGTGCGTGACCAAACACACTAGAACGTACTATAATCGGTGATTCCATAGATTGATATGAAATCGTACAAAGTATCAAAATCACCATTCTACTTTCCCTCTCTAGCCTCTTTATTTGAACAACTGCGGGTACTTCGCCTTCATGTCGCTTTCGAGTTCCCAAGTGTACTCCGCGCCTCGTTTGCCTTCCCATCGGACTTTCACAATAGGAATGCGCGAGCGCCAGAGTTCCTTGGTTTGGCGGTCCATGATTTCGATAGGCTTCTCCACGAAGTGTAACGTTTCGTTTACTTGCAGATCATCGAGAGAGACATGTAAGTCGTGGTCAGCTAGGCACTTTCGGAGGTTGGACACATGGAAAGTCGGGTGGACGTTACTAAGTTCCTTCGGTAGTTCGAGTCTGTTGGCGACTTTTCCGATCCTTTCCAGAATCTTAAAAGGTCCAACATATCGAGGCGCGAGTTTCGCTTTCTTGCCGAATCGGACCACACCCTTCCAAGGTGATACCTTTAGGAGTACGTGGTCTCCAACGTCAAATTCACGGGGCTTGCGTTTCTTATCGGCGTAACTTTTCTGTCGATCCCGAGCTTTCACTAGGTTGTCTCGGATTTGGAAAATTTTGTCTGTCGTTTCTTGCAGTAACTCAGGACCGGTTAGTTGAGTGACCGATCTCGTGCCACACAATAGGCGATCGACATCTTCTTCCGTATAAAGCCTCGAATGGTGCCATTTGTATGCTGGAATGATAGCTATTGTTGTACGAGAATTCGACTAACGGCAGGTATTTATCCCAATTACCACCGAAGTCTAAGACACACGAACGGAGCATGTCTTCAAGAGTACGGATTGTTCTTTCAGTCTGATCGTCGGTTTGAGGGTGAAAGGCAGTACTTAGATTAAGCGTTGTACCAAGATCCCTTTGAAATGTTTCCCACAGTCGCGAGGTAAACCGAGCATCACGATCAGAGATGATGTCACGAGGCGTCCCATGATTACAAATGATCTCGTCGGTGTAGATTCAGGCTAATCGTTCTACCTTGTAGTCTTCTCGTATTGGCAGAAAGTGAGCTGATTTTATCAGTCGGTCAACCACAACCCAAATGCTGTCGTGACCTGATGACGTGTGCGGAAGTTTGGTTACGAAATCCGTAGCTATGCTCTCCCACTTCCACATAGGGATCGGGGGTTGTTTGAGTAAGCCAGAGGGTCTTCGATGTTCAGCCTTGACTCTAGCACAGGTTAGGCATTTCCCAACATATAGAGCAATATCCCTTTTCATTCCAGGCCACCAGTACCTGTAGCGAAGATCCCGGTACATTTTGTCGGCACCGGGATGAATAGAATACCGAGATTTGTGGGCTTCGTCCATGATAATCTGTCGCAAATCGGTCCACTTAGGGATCCAGATTCGGTCCAGAAAGTGGAATACCCCATTGGGTTTGCTCACAAGTTGGGATCCATCGTGATAGATTCGTTCCCTCTTCAGAGTGCGTTCGTTAAAACACGCATGTTGTGCTTCACGAATGAGGGTTTCGAGATCGTATTGGGCTTGAACATTACGAGTGCTAAGCAGATAACTCCGTCTGCTGAGGGCGTCGGCAACAACATTTGCTTTGCCAGGGTGATAACGAATCTCACAGTCGTAATCGTTGAGAAGTTCTACCCATCGGCGTTGACGCATATTAAGTTCCTTCTGATTAAAGATATGCTGTAGACTCCTATGATCGGTGAAGATCGTACACTTGGTACCGTAAAGGTAGTGTCGCCAAATCTTTAATGCAAAAATAACCGCGCCTAGCTCGAGATCATGGGTTGTATAGTTCTTCTCATGGATTTTGAGCTGACGAGATGCGTAAGCTATAACCCTGTTCCGTTGCATGAGCACACAACCGAGACCAAGGTTGGAAGCATCACAATAGACAATGAAATCGTCGTTTCCGTCAGGTAGAGTGAGAACATGAGCATTGCAAAGCATGTGCTTGAGGGTTTGAAAAGCAGTCTCTTGTTTAATTCCCCAAACAAAAGGCTGGTCTTTGTGCATTAGAGCGGTAAGTGGCACATCAATCTTTGAGAATCCTTCGATGAATCGTCGGTAATAGCCCGCTAGTCCCAAAAAAGAACGGACTTCGGACGGGTTCTTAGGTGTAATCCAACTCTTAACTGCTTCAATCTTTGCTGGATCGACGTGGATACCCTGATTATTGACTATGTGACCCAGAAACTAAACCTCCCCCAGCCAGAATTCACACTTGGAGAATTTGGCATAGAGTTGATTCCCCTGGAGTAGTTCGAGAACCAAACGTAGATGTTGCGCGTGTTCGGTCTTTGTCTTGGAATAGATCAGGACATCGTCAATAAACACGATGACGAAACGGTCTAGATATGGTTTACACACGTGATTCATTAGATCCATGAAAACTGCTGGTGCGTTGGTTAGACCAAAAGGCATAACAACGAATTCGTAGTGGCCGTATCGGGTGCGAAACGCAGTTTTAGGTATATCCTCCTCTTGTATGCGAAGTTGGTGATAGCATGAACGTAGATCGATCTTCGAGAAACACGTAGCACCTTGTAGTTGATCAAACAAATCGTCGATTCGGGGTAGGGGATAGCGATTCTTGATAGTTAACTTATTCAATTCCCCGTAGTCGATGCACATCCGGAACGATCCGTCCTTCTTTTTGACGAAAAGGACTGGTGCGCCCCATGGAGAGGTGCTCGGGAGAATGAAGCCTTTCTCAAGTAATTCCTGGAGTTGGTTAGAGAGTTCGCGCATTTCAGACGGTGCGAGTCGATAAGGAGCTTTGGCAACGGGATTTGCTCCAGGGACGAGGTCAATACGAAAGTCGATATCATGACTTGGCGGAAGTCCGGGAAGATCATCAGGAAATATATGAGGAAATTCACGAACCACAGGAACGTCTTTCACTTCCTTCTTCTCTTTCTTTTCCTTCTCTGCTACTACAATGTTGGCCAAGAAGGCTCTGTATTCCTTGCGGAGATACTTGCTAGCTTGGATACATGACATGAGTTTGAGGCCTTTCGAAGCGGTTTCACCGTACACACACAATAAGTCACCATTCGCGAGAGAGAATCGAATCATCTTGTCTAAGCACACAACTTCAGCATGGTTTTCACGAAGAAAGTCCATACCTACTATGACGTCAAAACTTCCCAGCTGCATCGGGATGAGGTCGATTGAGAAGACGTGATTGTTGAGCTCAAGAGTACAATCACGAAGAACAGAATTAACGGCGACAGTTCTTCCATTGGCGACTTCAACTTCGAATATCGAGGAGAGTTTGGAGCGTTTACGACTAAGGAGTTTCTCGAATTCGTACGACATAAAGCAATTATCGGCTCCAGTATCAAATAAACATGATGCATAAATACCATTCACAAGGAACGTACCATTGACCACGTTGTTGTCGGCTTGAGCTTGACGCACATTGAGATTGAAAGTTCTGGCACGTGCTGCTTGTTGCGGTTGCTGCTGGTGTTGCGGTTGTTGCTGCTGAGGCTCTTGCTTCACAACCCTGTTCGGGCACACGTTGGCGAAATGGTTCAGGTCTCCACATGCGAAGCAAGTCCTGGCATTGACTGCGGGTGCCTGAGGAGCTTGCTGACCCTGTGGGGCAGTGAGCAAAGCTTGATGAGCAGGAGCTTGTCGGATTCTGTAGTTGGTGGTAAAGTGACCGTACATGTTGCAGTGTGCACAGTACCGGCAAGCGATGGTTGCCGGGTGGTGGTAGGTACAAGTAGGGCAGAGCGGGTGTGGCCCAGTGTATGCACGCTTGGCAGGCGGTGTATTGGCCACAGGCGCCGCTACTTGACGCTGCTGGGCAGGTATGGCTTGAACTGGTGCAGCAGTAATCGCACAGTTCTTGTTGTTGGAGTTGCTCTTCCTCTTGTTCTTCCTCTTGTTGCTCGATGAGGTGGGTTCGGTAGTTGGTGCGGCAGTAGTAGCTTGATGCAGATGCTTTGAAGCTTTATCCCAGAATCCAGCCTTGACCCGCTTGTCATTGATTTCAGCGGCTAGTAGATAGGTTTCCTCGATCGTCTTAGTCTTAGCCGCTTGCACAAAATCAGCGACGCAGTCGGGCAGGGCCCGGATGTACTTCTTGATGGTGATATCCGGAGTCTTGACTTGATCGGGACAGATAATGCTGAGCTGTTTGAAACGAGCAGTAAGACCAGCATTGTCTCAATCCTTCTGTTGTATGTGCCAAAATTCATCCTCTAGCTTTTGACGTTCGTGAGGAGGGCATAATTCTTCCAGCATGACCTCTTTGAGTTCGTCCCACGACAGACCGTAAGCCGCATCGTTCCCTCGCTTGTTTCTCTCGGCCGTCCACCAGTCCAAAGCACGTGACTGGAAAACGCCGGTAGCATTCAGAGTACAGAGTTCATCAGGGCAGCCACTTTGTCGTAGAGTAACCTCAATGGATTCAAACCATTGGAATAATGCAGTAGGACCTCCCTCGCCAGTGAACTCTTTCAGCCCACAAGACTTGAATTGCTTAAAACTGAAGGGCGTTTTGGCAGCTTTAGGAGGGTCGGTTCTCGATTCTTCAGACGACTTGCTGACATTCTCGTAAACATCACTCACGGCCTTTGCTACTTGTTTAGCGATGATTGCAGCGAGGCGTTTGTATCTCTTTTCTTGACGAGAAAGTAGGGTTTGACGAGAACCAGAAGACACGGTCTGCAACAGATATTGTCACAGGACTCAACACATCGTATACGAATCTCACCTCAAACGTCTACTACTTACTGAAGCTCAGTAACACAGTCATGTAATACCACGTATACACATAAACACGTAAACACATAGCACGTAGGCCACTGAAGCACATAGGCACGTAGAGCACAAAAGCACAGAACACTGAAGCACATACACACTTAGTCACTAGAAGCAGTCAGAAAACAGAAACCTATCATTCAAAGTCTGCGATTATTCGAGTATAGCGGTCGCATCTAGCATAACGAATGGCGTAGTATAGTCGCATAGCATAGCATAAAGTCACCCTAAATCCAGCGATTTGTTAACGTATTGAGATAGAAGTGAAGAGCTTGTCGTATGTGTCGATCGAAGTGAAGGCATAAATCGAGTAAATCTTCCAAAATAACACATAAATAGGTAAATGCACATATAAACACATAAAATCGACGAATCATCAGAGTCAGCAGTTGCGGGCTCGGAATCGAAACACATAAAATCGAGAAATGGAGTGTCTGCGGCTATTAGACTTTGACTACCCAAAGCGGTTCAACTATTCACAAGGATCGATTGTGCACATTTAACCTCCGGGATTATGCTTTTGCCTCGATTCTTGGGCGTTTGGCACGTGTCCCGTTAGTCGTATCGTGACTTCAGATTGTTGGAGTCCGTTGAGACTTTGGTGAGAGTTTTGTAAAAAGCGCAGAACAAGTTGTCAAGGTTAGGGTTTCACCCCTATCTGGACAACCTTGCTCTGGTTTTTATAAAGTAAAGGAGATTATTCATCAAAATATGGATTTCACTCCTGATTCGGCATAATTCTCCTTGTTTGTAAATAAAAATGCGGGTTGATCAAACAATTTTAGCCAAGAGTTTGCGGTTTTCACACCTAATCTTAACTTAATTTGCCTGTTCTTGACCGAAAATTCGAGTGTAGTGATAGTGTAGCATAAGTGAGAACATCGAGTAGTGGTAACTTATACACAATTCCCAACGATTGTGCACAAGTCGGTCTGTTGGTTCCTAACTATAGTCTAGGTATCTAAGACATTGACCCGGACTAGGTCATGTCTTGCCTAATTCCCTATAGTTATGGCTCTGATACCAATCTGTCACACCCCAACCGATGGCGGCATCATCGGGGCATGGCACTGAGCGAAACAGATTGTCCAGAAGTTTCCACAACAATTATCATAACCATTCAATTTAAATAACATGTCCCATACCATGTCTCAAACAGTTAAACAAATTATTACAGAAAGCAACTAGGCAAATAACTCTGTTCCGACAACTCAGATTTAAAATAAGTGCAGCAATTGTTTATCTGCTTCTAGAGAACCTTGATTCGTTATCTACAGACAACTATTTGTTGGGCTCTAGAGCTTTATTCTAGCCTCAACTTCCTAGCAAGTGTGCATCCTAAGCACCTGTCACATACGTTAAAATAAAGTCAATACATATAATGTAAAGGTGAGCATACAAGTTTGATAATAGCATATAGAGTTCGAATTCGTTTACGCATAACCAGCACGTACACATAGCGAAATGAGGCACGTTAGTTATCGACATAGATCCATCGATACCAATGACTACGAGTTGACTGCCCGAGGCAATTCGCAATACATGTTTACCACCGTAATCCATGCAAGTAATTGTCCTTAACAACCCCCGTGTGAACGGGTGCTGAGTCCAAACTATAGTACTATCGTTGCTAAGGCAGGTAGAAAGCATTCCATGTGTAAACATAACAAACAAGCATTCATAAGCCACGTATAACATGCATTCCGGATGGTAGTCCGTGCGGACGACGACTTTAATGGTGAGTCACTTGGTTGATCGTGCGGACGACAATCCGCCCGGATGTTAGTGAATCATGTTGAAAATTGTTTAAGGTCTTAGTATCTCATGATCCGATGAGTAATCCATTCAGAGGGTCGTCCGTGCGGATTATTCATTCGTCGATACTCAAACCTTGTTTGGATGTGGGTCCCAAGTGTAGCCCGTACGGATGGCAACTCGTCCGGATAGCCTGTCCCTTCGGACATCAGTCCGTCCGGACAACCTGTCCGTGCGGACATCAGTCCGTCCGGACAGCGTCTCGTCCTGGTTGTGCCATTCGTCTAACACTTGGTCGTTTTGTCGTTCTATCGAGATGTTCTGATTACGAGTCAACCAATGGAGCTGTATCCTGACCCGTGTGACTAAGCCGGCCAGGAATCACCCCAGTTCGGTCTGTCATCGGCTCAAGACGGTAGTTCTGGTTTAACCCGAAATCAGGGGTCTCGCGGGTAGAATCCGGATCTAAGACTAATACATCACTAAGTTTGAGTAGAAGGCTAGAACTGATCTGATTCTCATCGTTTTTGAGTGTAAAAGGGTTGAAAGAAGGTCGAAACCATCTTTCAATCCTTTCTCACCTCGTTTATGCGAAGATCTTTGCAAGATCTTGTGTGTTTATAGGGAAATCGGTTAAACCTCGGTTGTTCTTGGTGGGATGGTGTCAAAACATGAAGTTCTTTAAGAACTCATGATGATGTCACCCTAGAACATCCGAAATCTAGTGATTTCGTGGTTAAAAGTTAAGATTTGAAAGGTAGAAATGTGTAAGAGTGCGTGTTGAACAAGAACGTACAAGATTTATGGTGAGATCTTACCTAGATTGGAAGAAATCGAAGAAAAGGTGAGGAGAGTGTGCTGGTCGAACGTCACTTGCCAAAAGTGGGAAGTTTGGAGAGTGACCCGTGTATTTATAGGATGCCAAATGAGGAAAGTACTATCCGTCCGGATTGCACATCACCCGGATGGTCGGTCAGGCGGATAGCAGTCCGTCCGGATGGCACTTAACACCTCCCCAGGCGGCTGTCCGTGCGGATGGCTATCCAGGTGGTGTGGTTGGTGCGACGATTTTGGACGTTTCAGTTTCGGTTGCGAGCGGTTCGACACGGTAGGGTTTCCTAGTCAAATTACTTTTAGTCCCAGCTATTTCCCATCTCGCATAATCTATTTTAACACAGTTCGGTTTCGGTTCGAGTTCGGGTTCGATTGAGTTCGATTGCGTTTCGAGTTTCGATTGATTTCACCACCACATAACATAACATAAACACGCACAGTTAACACATAAGGCACACACACATGTATATTAACAACCAAGTTTCGTAAACCGAGTTGCAGTTCGCATCACGGTTCGATGTCGATTTGATTAGCATAGCTTGATTAATGATTAATTAACTTTATCGCATTGTTACTTCCTATAGTTCACAGTCGCAGTCGAGTTGAATATCGATTAACATACTTCGAATTTGTCATTAACAACACTTACTCCACATAATACATATAAAATAGATAAATTACTATCAGTCAAAGTCGTGTGATCGGTCGTTGACTTTGACCTTGACTTTGACTTGTGAAAACACGGGGTGTTACAGCTAAGTATTACCAACCTTATAACTAGAGTAAGTATGATAATTAGAGAATTCATACCCTTCAATCATCTTCTACTCTATAATTTAATTAAAAAATAATTTTCAAAATTTATCTCTCATTTTAGAAACCTCTCACATCTCATTCACTATATCTATCTCTATATTTTTTATATTTATTTTTTCTTTTTACTTCTCTTTTTATATATGTGTGTGAGGGGATGTGTGTGTATGAGGGAGGGAGGGAGAGAGAGAGAGGGGACATGTGGATGAAGAGTAACTTTTTCAAATTTAGGGGAGTGTGTTGGTTTTGTTAAATCTTATGGGGTGTAGATATAGAATTATAGATACTGAGTGAGATATGTTGATATTTTCATTAAAATTTTTAAAAGATAAGGTGAAGAATGGTGGATTGGATCTGAATGTTCTTACTCTAGTGACGATGTCTACGACTACGGTTATGTGACCTTTTGATTTTTCTTCGCTTTCTTCAATTCACGCGCTTAGCATGATAAAGCTATTTGTAAGTGAACCTGCCTCATATTGTCATATACGTACTTTTAATAAAAGCTATAATTATTTTAAGTCAGATGACACAAATCAATAACATGTAAAGGTTTTTTTATTGTTAGCTAAATCATTATTTAATTTATAATAAATGGAGCTAATTAAATTATAAGTTTTTAACCTGTAGATAAATTAACAAAAAGAAAAATTGGGTGATTAGGAATTAAAGAAGTGATAAAGAGTGAAAGAGGGTGAGTGAGTCAAACAGGTAAAACAAAAGGATTTGTCTTTAATAAAATCGATAAAGGGTTCCCCAAAAGAGATTAAAATGGGTGGGAATTCAATTTTCACTTTACCTTTAGCGGATGGTAAGTTCAAATTTTAAATAAATTATTTTATTCTCAAATATTTTTAAATAAACAATTTGATAATTAGCACGCCCTATGGACTTTATGATTTAGCATTAAGTATAAGTCATATGGAAGAGTGACCGCCCTTATTATAAGTCATATGGAAAAGTGACCATCCTTATTATTATTTAATAGAGAAAAGAGCCCGGATGGTCCTTGTGGTTTGCTCATTTTTTACTTTTAGTCCCTAACTCTCTAAAATTACAGCTATAGTCCCAAACTTTTGTAATTTTGTTCTCGGATAGTCCCTGACGCGGATGGAGGTTAGTTTTTGGTGTTAGGTGAGTGTGAAATGACTAAAATACCCTTTATATTAAATAATATATATATATATATGGGACCCACTAACTATAAAAAAATAAATAACCCCCCCCCCCTCTCTCTGCTTCTTACCAGAACGAAAGATATCCCCAGTAACCTTTACACCTAAAGCCACTCGTTATCTACACCCTAAAACTCAGTTTTTCATTTAATTTCACAACAAATTGCATCAATTTGTGAACTATTTATCAAATCACACGTGAATTTAACAACACTAATCGAATGGATACTGATTGCGTGTTTGAAACCCTAAAAGATTCAGTTATTATCGCATTAATTTCTGTTTAAATGCTCGTTTGATGAAGCTTGTTCATTCTGGTAAGTTTTCACACAAATTCGGCTGTAAATTTCATCATCATTGCTTCGATTTTGACCTAATTTGGTGCAGTTGATGTGAAATTTGGTGCACTTCTTTCTGCCTCTGTTCTTCCACAGACTTCTCGTCTTCATCAACCTTCTGCTTTTTAGCTTCGATTACGTTTTCTGGTGACTCCGTCATCGCGTCTTCGTCTCTTGCTTGTTTGCCGTTGTTCGCCACCGCATCTGATTGATTGTGGAGCAGCTGTTGACAGTGGTGTTGGTGGTTTCGGCGCTGGCGACAGTTTGTTGTTGATCAATTAAAACCCTTTCTGTCAACCGATTTCGATTTATACAATTTTCAGTTCCTTAACCATTTATCAATCTCGTTCTCTGAATTGCAAACTAATTCCTAATTTCTGATTCGCTTTCAACGCCATTCTCGATTCATTATCAGGTAATTTATTTCGTATGATTTTGTTATGTGAAATGTGTTTATTTTGTTTCTGTTTTTTGCTACGTGGATGTATTTGATTTTAATTCGACCTATAATTTTACTTCGAATGTTTCTGATCATCGTTTTTGTTATCAGTGGTATCTTGATTATGCTTTAATTTATCTTAATATTGAGCTTACAATATTTCTCACAGCTAATTTGGATTCTTAATTACTAAGAGAAAGAAAGAGAGAAGGGGTAGGGGGTGGGTTTGTTTTTTTATGTTTTTTTATTAGTAAGGGCATTTTGGTCATTTCACATCCACTTAACACCAAAAGTTAACCCCCATCCATGCCAGGGACTATCCGAGAACAAAATTGCAAAAGTTGGGGACTATAGCTGTAATTTTAAAAAGTTAGGGACTAAAGGTGAAAAATAAACAAACCACAGGGACTATCCGAGCATTTTTCTCTATTTAATAGGAATATAACTAGAAAAATATTACATCAATACGTATTATTATTTGTCACTAATTGATAAGTATGTTGTAAGATTCAAGTTTACAAAACTGAGAATTTATAAAACTTTTGCATTTACATATAAATAATGCACATAAATGTTCCTTCAATGTTTTGGGTTTAATAAAAATTTCATAAGTCTTATACAAGGTTCATAATTGTTTCGTTTCATGAAATACGAAACTAAGTGGAAGCTTGAATTTCGGTTGCGTTCGGTTCTTCGTTATGCTTGATCTTCAATTTCTGAGATTTATACATGGATTGAAATCCATGAAATCTACCAACATTCATAATAATCACCAAATTAAGATTTTTGACATACCTTATGATCACTAAGGTTAGATGATCACTATTTCATCATCATGCAAGCATTTCTTGAAAGGATTTAGCCTTCAATTTGATGGAATTGAATCAACAAGGGTTTGGCCCTTGATGTTCTCTTGATGATCGGTCTACACACACACACATTATGTGTGTGTTGTGTTTTAATTTTTGTTTGTTAAACATAAGTTTTCCTTTTTGACAATTTTGGTCCCTCAAGTTCAGTTTTGATTAGATAAGGTTACAACTCATTGTTTTATTACATATTACTGACTAGGTTAGTTTTTTTCATAGTTATTTTGTTCACCGGTTCACTTTTACCACTAACGGTATTTTACCCGCTCTTTAATATTAACGTGGTTTGATTACCAAACCCGTTTTTTGGGTGTTACAAGTCTACCCCCCTTAAAGAGGTTTCGTCCCCGAAACCTTTCTTACGTAGTCCCTTGGGTTAAACCTGTAATACCCACCTCGTAACCCGGGTGATAATGCACAGTTGATACACTTACAGCGGAAACAAACTAAACTTTCATTAAAACTTATAATAGTCTGAGTACAACACTTTATTTATTTACAAACTTTTGTCAACTAAGAACTCCTTAATCTTCTAAACTCCACAACTGTCAAGTAGTTCCTATAGCTTTCCTCATGACTCACCTGAGATAAGTATACTCAAAACGACGTCAGATATATACTGGTGAGCTCATAATATACAATTTTTATAAAGACAGACCACAGTTTACATTATATGCATACACAATATGGGCATGTGACCACATTATAGTCAGGTTGGGCCTCATTGAACCTTATCGGTCACATCTGACTTGTCACAACCACCGTACAAGAGACATACTGGTCCTCCAGTTGTGCCCCCCTACGACCGTCACATAGGTATGAGTGTGTGTTGCTGGACCTTATAAGCACGAAGTGCCTGTGGGTACAACACCTTATTACCCTTCCGAGAGTGACACACCTCATTAAGTATAATAGGATCCCATATACCCCTACTGACACATGCATACTGCAACATTCTCATTATTACCAGTTATGGACGAGTATACTATCACATTTTAAAAGACAAGTATGATGACTCACCTGATTAGCAATTGCTTAACAGCCGCTAGTACGACTGGGTTATGTCTCAAGGTCCTGACACAATTACATAATCCTAGGTTAGGTAATAGTACACCTAACTAGTCATTATCATGGTTGGATATTGGTTAGTGTTGCCTTGTTTAAGCATGGTTGACCAGTCTATGCTTAACTAAGGCTAGGCTACCCAATACCCGCCCCTGACAATAACCCTAGTACCTAAAATAATACTAACATTACCACTACTACTACTAATAATAATACTCCTATTAACTACTAAAATTTAATAATAAATAACTAAACATAAACGTAAATGAGAGCATACCTTAAAACTATCTACGGCACGTTGATGTAGAGTTTCCCTACTCCTGTTCCTACTCGCGCTCCAAAAGCGACTATTAACAACACCCAACGGGGTATCCTATACTCGGGATTCTCTATACTAGAGCGTTTCCATTAAAGAAACTGGTACCAAAACAAACTACTGAGACTCTTATTTAAAGCAAGCAAGCAAGCACCTCAAAACCCTTTCTGGTCGATGTGGGATTCAATTGACGTGCCTACATGCCTGCTTGACCTGCTAGCTTGCTTGCTTATATATATATATATATTAATTCAGCTGCTTCACTCGTTTTTCTCATATAACTTTTAAAATATGAGATTTTATAAAACAACGAATATGTCATTAGAACGAGCATATTTTTATCTACGTTTTAACCTAAGTTTCATTAAAAACGGAGTAAGGTCAAAAATAATATATTTAATTGTTAAAATTAAACGGTCTCATATATTAGCCAATGCTTGTCAAGGTATTTCACCTTTCACACAATCATCTTACTCGTTTAACAATATATGAAATATAAATTACATAATTCATATGTTTATAACCAGTACATTAAGGTTCGGGGTATTACAAAACCCAATGGACTTGGTTTCGTTTTTCACTTGAGCATTGCTCATATTGTCACACCCCGACCATGTGAAACAACAAATCGTGGCGGAAACGTCGGGGAGTGTTGTAACAGAATTATCGTTTCACAACCACGGATACAAAAGAGTTTCGTTTTATTTATTCATTATGTAATTAACATTGTTTTAGCATGAAACAAACAAGTTATTCATCGACTAGCATTGTTATTATGTCACTAAGGTCTCGTCCAGATCCTATGTGACTCATGCATCCTAGCAATCAACATCAAGCAACATAACCTGAAACATATGTAAAAACAAAGTCAGCAAAGAAATGCTGGCGAGCACATAGTTTTTGTGTGAGTGTCAGATTCATGGCTCGTTTACATGTTGAAATATCTCGTACAACTTCGTTAATCGATATTAGAAAACCTTGTTTTGTAGAATGTTGGTATTGTAAAAGG
Organism: Helianthus tuberosus; assembly: GCA_030545235.1. Lineage (NCBI taxonomy): Eukaryota > Viridiplantae > Streptophyta > Magnoliopsida > Asterales > Asteraceae > Helianthus > Helianthus tuberosus. The sequence goes on along the minus strand of CM060397.1, from coordinate 153,382,903 downwards.
AATAACTAAATCAAAACAGATTGGTTATAATTTATAAACCTCGATGCCATGAATCTTAACCCAAAACATTTGTATATGTAAACCAAATCATAAATCGTTCTCGTAATAAAACTCGTATGGTTTATATAGTTTCGTAAACATTGTTGTGTGACATCCTTTAACTCATTCTCGTTATAGATCATCGTTCATTTGTTTAAATCATTCACAATCGTTCAAAATTGTTCCCGTTTTAATTGTGAAAACTATTTTCGGTCATCTCGCTAATAACATTCAAACCTTCGTGACTCGTTCATCGTTCAAATTGTTCAACTCGTATTAATAAACCACCAAAGGGTAAGTTAACAATCATCAGGTTCAGTCGTTACCCACATAACCCACACATAACCATGGGTGCAGTCTGATAACGGGACTTGTCAGATCCTATGGTACCATAACCTAATACTGGTCGGTTCGGCCAAAATTAATGAATGTCATTCGTTATGTAACTACAACCAACAAGTTCGTTCACATTATCGAAATCATTATTAGTTTAGTATAAACCATCTCAATCATTTTGAAACCATCGTTAAAATGTCGAAATCGTTTTGATACATATGAATCACCCCAAAACAATCGAAAACAGTAAAAGAGGGGATCTATGTACTCACCTTTGGGTGTGTTTTTATATGTTAACACAATCTCTCAAATTGTTTATTCGTCCTAAATTAAATAAGAATGATTTAATAATCAAAACTCACAAAAATACCGAAGTTTCTCCGATACTTAGAATTTTCACATAACTTTGAGGTTTTCTCGAAAAGTTATTATTTTTGATTCATCGTAATATATACACTTATTGTGACATAAAATAAGTATCGTAATACACATAATCTTGTCAACATTAAACAAATAATCATACACATATTGTAAAACACATAGCACATTGTAACACATAAAATTTAAACCCATGAACAACCCATTATAGTGTATGTCGAAAAACACTTATTTTAGCGATTCGGTGACATTTTTGGGCGTCGGAAGTCACGTATGACTAACCAAACACCAAGTAAACTTAATATAAGTTAAAATACTTATTTTTATATCAAAAATATCAGTTTACTTACTGATCTAAAACAGTTTTATAAAAATACTCCGAAAAGCCGATTTTTAACCGTTTTATCGCATAGTTTGCATCAAACGTTACCCTAACCATCCCAAATCCAAAAGACTTGATATTTTAACATAACCCATGTTATTTACTGAATAAAATAGTGGTTATACTCATGATAGTGCAGGTCTCACATAAAGCACTTAAATCATGCAAATTTCACATATTTTACCACCTTTTAAGCTATATGTACAACATGCAAAGCTATCAAACCTATGTCAAAGTTTCATGCCATTATAATATACCAAATAATGTTATTTTTAGTGTTCATAATCTGATCTAAAACATTTTTGTCATACAATCACTTTTTATCAATTCTTGAGCTTTAAATCGACATGTATTCTCATGTACAAGTGCCTAAAGCACACTATCATATCATCAACATTTCATATGAGTTTAGATGCATCAAACATGTGATTTATTCATGTTTATTTGCTGATGTATTTGAACATTTATCATGTCTTACACAAATCATCAAACACTTGTATTTTAACTATCATTCAAGAACAAGCAACAACTTAAACAAGTACCTATCAAGAAATCAAACTTCAAAACTCATACACACATATATATATGTACGGTCATACACACACACACACACATATATATATATCACCATTTTTATTTGTATCAAGACCCATTTCTTTTTAGATTTCAAGTTTGTGAAAATTCCAAGATTCATGAGAAACTTCAAATCATCAAGAACAACCAAGAATCAAGAGTATGATTTAAACATAAATGTTATACCTTCAAGATTCAAGTAAGTTTTTGGATGAGATTTTGATGATATGGAACTTGAAATCACTTGAAAACACCTTAGAAACTCCTTTGTATCTTCACACCAACTTGAAATATGCTTGAAATGGAGCTTGATTATGAAGAACAAAGTTGAAGAAGATGAAGATGGGTGTGGGGGTGAGGTTACGGTTCAAGGGAGAGAGGAGAGAATGATTTCTGTGATCTTGGTAAGATATGAAGATAGATATAGAAGATATGGAGTGAAGCATGCATTTACAAGTGTCCTACAAATCTAGCAAATATAAAAAAGGATCCAAGAAATATCAAAGTGAATCATGTAAGATCTTGAAAGATTTTTGGTGGGGGCCACACATAAGTGACCGTAAATTTGAAGAGGGGGGGGGGGGTAGAGTGTAATTTTGATTTGTAAAATAGATAAAAACAGGTATTTAACTGGATACCGGGTATTTTATCTAGCGTTTAAATTCCGGTTTATGGCATTTTAAATTATTTTTATTATTCTATAAAAATAAACTCGCCAAAATGTTACTGAAATAAATTTCAGTTGCCGAGACTGGCTGCGTTGTCTGCGTTTCGCAGTATAAGCACTATGTTGCGCAGTAACACGCGGTACGCGCTTAAACTTGAAAAATAACGTTTTTAAGCGTTTTAATTTATTTTTCAACACGAACCGGATTAAAATAAAATTCTAATCATAACAGAATATTTTTGGGATTTAAATATTATCCGGGCGGTCACAAACGTTCGTTTCGCAGTTTTGTCGTAAATAGTTCTTTAGTTCAAATAAACAAGTTTTTGCCATACCAATTCCTTCGAAACTTATTTCTAAGTTATGTAAAGGCTATTTAGGGTATTTTTGGCTTATGTCACAGTTCCGTAGTTTACGTCGCGTTAAACTGATTACGTTTACGCACCAGTTTGCGTATAACCTTCCAGAAAGCGATTTAAAGCTTGAAATCGGAATCGAATCAAATTGTAAAATCGTCAAACACAATAACACATATAATAACACCAAAGCACATTGTTTTATTTATAATCAACATTGTTTTACATAATACGATGATTACAGAACACAGTTGTCACAATCTCCCCTACTTTAGGAAATTTCGTCCCGAAATTTTATTTAGAGGAAACTTGTGAAAACAAATGCGGATATTTCGTCTTCACCTAGTCCTCACATTCCCAAGTTAACTCGGGGCCACGTTTGGATTCCCAGCGAACCTTGACCAATTGAATCCGTTTGTTCTTCAACTGTTTGAATGTACGGTCCACTATCTCCACAGGTTTCTCGACAAAGTGCATCGTTTCATCGATTTGAATCTCGTCGAGAGGAATGTGAAGATCAGCATCAGCTAAACACTTTTGTAAATTGGACACGTGAAAAGTCGGATGAATATTTCCGAGCTCTGGAGGTAGCTCTAGTCGATAGGCAACCTTTCCAATTCTTTCAACAATCTTAAATGGTCCAACATATCGGGGTGCAAGTTTTCATTTCTTTCCAAATCTCACCACTCCCTTCCATGGTGACACCTTGAGTAGGACACGGTCTCTGATTTGAAATTCTAAGGGCTTGCGTCGCATATCCGCATAACTCTTTTGACGGCTTCGAGCTGTCACAAGATTATCACGGATTTTCTTGATTTTGTCTGTTGTTTCCAGAATGAGCTCAGGTCCAGTAAGCTGAGCTTCACCGATCTCATTCCAATAGACAAGTGAACGACATTTTCGACCGTAGAGAGCTTCGAATGGTGCCATATTAATACTAGCATGATAACTGTTGTTGTAAGAGAACTCGATCAGTGGAAGATGAGAATCCCAATTACCACCAAAGTCTATCACGCATGCTCTAAGCATATCCTCCAAAGTTTAAATCATTCTCTCAGATTGTCCATCTGTTTGGGGATGATAAGCAGTGCTTAGATTCAGTTGGGTTCCCAACGCAGATTGCATGGTCTTCCAAAAATGAGATGAAAACCGAGCATCACGATCGGAAATGATATCCAAAGGAATACCATGCCGTGATAAAATCTCATCAACATAAATCTTTGCAAGTTTATCAGCAGATAGATCCTCGCGAATCGGTATAAAATGAGCTGATTTCGTTAATCGATCGATAACAACCCAAATAGCATCGTGACCTTTAGATGTACGCGGTAACTTAGTGATGAGATCCATTTCAATGTTCTCCCACTTCCAAACCGGTATCTCTGGTTGTACAAGCAAACTAGAAGGTCGTTGATGTTCAGCCTTGACTTTGAGACAAGTTAGGCATTTCGATACATACAAGGCAACATCCTTCTTCATACCAGGCCACCAGAGCTGAGTACGAAGATCCTTGTATATTTTATCAGCACCAGGATGGATAGAATATCGAGACTTGTGAGATTCGTCCATTACAAGGTGCGAAGATCGTCTTGTTTCGGAATCCACAAACGATCCTTGAAATATAGCAACCCATCGTCCTTCGTTTTGAGTTTAAGTTCGAGTTGAAGCGGTAGCTTATATTTCAATAAGTATTTGATCACACAAGATCGTTGAGCTTGAAGGACACGAGATTGAATATCAGATAGAGTTCAAGCAGAATGAAGCTTGACTCGTTCCTTTCGACTAAGCGCATCGGCTACGACATTCGCCTTACCAGGATGGTAGCGGATCTCGCAATCATAATCGTTTAAGAGTTCAACCCAACGTCGTTGCCTCATGCTCAGCTCCTTCTGATTGAGAATATGCTAGAGAATTTTGTGGTCTGTGAAAACCACACACTTCGTTCCATAGAGGTAGTGTCTCCAGATTTTAAGTGCGAAAACCACAGCTCCTAATTCAAGATCATGAGTCGTATAGTTTTTCTCGTGAATTTTCAGCTGTCTAGACGCATAAGCTATGACTTTAGCTCGTTGCATAAGAACGCAACCAAGTCCTAGATTCAATGCGTCACAATAGACAACAAAATCATCCTTTCCCTCAGGTAGAGATAAAACAGGAGCATCACAGAGCTTCCGTTTCAGCCTTTGGAATGCTTCTTCTTGCTTAGGTCCCCACTCAAAAGGCTTATTTTTCTGAGTCAAAGCAGTGAGTGTGTTGGTGCATCCGTCTGTCGACTTCGTCTTGTATCAAGTCTTGTTTGTATATAGACAGATCAGGGCACGTTATACGAGAAAAATGTCAAATATAGGGTGAGTGGCAGTTTCAAACGAAATTAGATATTGTAATTCCGTTTGAAGCTAATTCCGCATGAAGGGTAATTCCGTTTGAGACATGTTCAAACGGAATTAGATGCCTATATATACCCCTTCAAGCGAAATCATTTGTAACTTTTCCGGTTTGAGCCACGAAGTGCTGCCGAAGTGTCGTCTCGCTGTAAATTGTCAACAAATCAATAATATCGACAGTTAATGAGTATATCTTGCTGAATTGACCTCAATACGACTGTTTCCGCCTTTCGTATTGAGCAAAAACTCTTCTGAACGACTCGTTCAGGTCCGAAAACGATCCTACAAGTGGTATAAAAAACATTTGAAAATTTGAAAAAGTCAAAAACATGATAAAAACAAAAATGAGTTTTGTTGTATAAAAGAGGAAATGATAGTACATCAGTGGACTATCACAACACGGTAAAGAAATGGAAAGTAAAAATGTGATAAACGGTCTCACTAATGATGTGCCAGTAGATTTTTGCACATTTAGTAGACTGTGACGAGATATAAACCTAAATTCAAACTTGTTTATATCATGGGGAACATCTCTTGGATATATGGGTAACCCCCGAAATCTTGTTTGAAAGGTCCCTCTTTCTGAGATACTAGGTCTTTATGCTGAGTGTTATCTGGGGTATTATCCCGGGACTTCTGATTTTGCGGAAGCAATGGCCTAGTCCCTGGAGAATACTTTACACTTGCTTGAAATATAGCCTACCCTCAGCATAAAAAATGATGAAACATTGAAAAATGTCAATCATGTGTTGTTGAAGAAAAGATCCTCTAAAGGGGACACACCAAAACTCGAGTCGTCATCTCTCTGCTGAACGGAAGTTCTGACCTGAGCTCTCACGGTTTTCGCAATTAACCCCTTACAGATATCATCTGTGGTATACTCACCTGTAAGACTGAATATTGGGATCTGGATACGGGAGTATATTCTGAGGTGGGATACGCGAATAAGTGTAAGTGCTAAAACATTAATCTCGTATCTCGAAACAGTTGAACTTTGTGTGAAAATTTAAGTGGATCAGTATACTGACAATCTAAGTAAATCGTTTAGAGCTTAAAATGTTTAAATCTTAACGGTGTTAGTGATTTGTCTCAAAAACTGATATGATCCTCTTACACAAACTCACAAAAATATTGTATGTAAATATTTCTTTATTGCATCTTATTCTATTCAAAAATCCAAAAAGATTTTTAGTGTGTTTTAGCATATATTTTGAAAAATTCAAAAAGATTTTCGATAACTGGTATTGGAGAGCTAATTTTCAAAATTCCAAGTGCTAAACATGATGACAATTGGATTGGGAGAGTATGTTTTGAAAAGAAAAATGATATTTCTTCAAGTGGTTCATCAGAGATTAACATTATAAAATCATTCGTTGATTGAATATATCTACAAGTGGTCACCAGAAACGTTTTAAATGTTAAATCTGATTGAGATTTGATTTTACAATTGGTAAAAAGAGTTTAAATTTGTGAAATTTATTGTTGGGTAGAGATTTGTGCAGGTTAGAGCCAGGAATCGATCCTGAACCTGTGGAAAAAGTGTGAGCCAGTTCTCGATCCTTGAACAAGAATTCCAGACTGCGATCCCAGCTAATCGAAAGGGGGAGTCTGAAGACATCCAAGGGGAGGTTTCTGTTGATGTTGATAAAGAAAGGAGAGAGATTTGAAGATGCTTTACAATGTCAGATACTTCAAAAGAGAAGCCCGAAGACTGATAAAGACTGAAGATGCGAAGACTCGATACTTAAGACTCGTCAACATTCGAGGGGGAGTCTGTTGGTGCATCCGTCTGTCGACTTCGTCTTGTATCGAGTCTTGTTTGTATTTAGACCAATGTTGTAGAAGGCGCTAGGCGCTAGTCGGGCAGTGAGGTACAACCTAGGGATTAATCGGGATTAATCGGAATGGGATTTTTATATGTATTTTTTCAAAATTATATATATATACCCAATAATATAAAAATAATACTTCAAAATTCACATAAATACTTCAAGTTTCAGATAGTATGGTTCGATTTTGACCGATTCTGACCGCCTAGGACCGATTTTGACCGACTAATATTGTCCGATTAATCCGATTTTTGACCGCCCAGGACTGATTTTGACCGCCTAGGACCGATTTTGACCGATTTTTGACCATGACCGATTAATTGACCGCCTAGCTCAAAATTAGGCAGTAATGGACCGCCTAGCGCCTAGGCGCCGATTAATCGGCCACCTAGGCCGATTTCTGCAACCATGATTTAGACAGATCAGGGCACGTTATACGAGAAAAATGTCAAATATAGGGTGAGTGGCAGTTTCAAACGAAATTAGATATTGTAATTCCGTTTGAAAGTGACATGACAAGTTCAAACGAAATTAGATGTCTAATTCCGTTTGAAGCTAATTCCGCATGAAGGGTAATTCCGTTTGAGACATGTTCAAATGGAATTAGATGCCTATATATACCCCTTCAAGCGAAATCATTTGTAACTTTTCCGGTTTGAGCCACGAAGTGCTGCCGAAGTGTCGTCTCGCTGTAAATTGTCATCAAATCAATAATATCGATAGTTAATGAGTATATCTTGCTGAATTGACCTCAATACGACTGTTTTCGCCTTCGTATTAAGCAAAAACTCTTCTGAACGACTCGGTCGGGTCCGAAAACGATCCTACAGAGTGGAACCACGATCTTTGAGAAATTAGAAATGAATCGACGATAATAACCAGCAAGACCAAGAAATGATCGAATTTCTGTAGGTGTCGTCGGTGTATTCCAATCCTTAATAGCTGCTATTTTGCAAGGATCCACATGGATACCCTGCTCATTGACTATATGACCCAAGAACTGAACTTCTTTAAGCCAAAATTCACACTTGGAGAATTTAGCAAAACGTTGTTCCTTCTTTAGGAGTTCCAATGTCAAACGGAGGTGTTGCTCGTGATCGGTTCGAGACTTTGAATAAATGAGAATATCGTCGATGAACACAATGATGAACTTATCTAAATAAGGTTTACAAACCCTATTCATTAAGTCCATGAAGATAGCTGGGGCATTTGTCAAACCAAAAGGCATGACAGTGAACTCGTAGTGCCCATATCTCGTACGGAAAACAATTTTGGGAATATCTTCTTCGAGTACACAAAGTTGATGATACCCAGATCGCAGATCGATCTTGGAAAAGCATGAATCGCCTTGCAGCTGGTCGAAGAGATCATCAATTCTAGGTAGGGGATATCGATTCTTGATGGTAAGCTTATTAAGCTCACGATAATCGATACACATTCGAAAAGATCCATCTTTCTTTTTCACAAAGAGGACAGGAGCTCCCCAAGACGAAAAGCTCGGACGGATGAATCCTTTATCAGACAACTCTTGAAGCTGTTTTGATAACTCTTGCATCTCCGACGGTGCAAGACGATAAGGTGCTTTCGCAATCGGGTTGGCATTGGGTACAAGGTCAATATGAAACTCGACTTGACGAACTGGAGGCAAACCAGGCAGTTCATCGAGAAACACCTCTGGATAGTCCCGAACAATCGGAATATCCTGAATACTCTTGCTCTTGCCTTTCTCCTCGGTGACATGTGCCAGGAAAGCAACATATCCTTTTCGCAAACAACTTTAGGGCTTTGTACACGACATAAGCTTCAAACTTTCTGGTGGTTTTTCACCACGAACTTCCAGAACATCGCCAGACGAAAGAGGAATACAAACAATCTTATCGAAACAAACCACCTCAGCATGATGTTTGGTTAACCAATCCATCCCCACGATAATATCAAAACTCCCAAGTTGCATCTGTGTGAGGTCAATGGGAAAAAGATGGTTATCAAGGTTTAACTGACAATCACAAATAACAGAATCTAGAACAAGAGGTTTACCAGTAGCAACTTCGACAGATAAGGGTTTCCTCAGTTTAGTTCTAGGTATCGCAAGCAAAGGTTCAAAAGATAATGAAACAAAACTTCTATCGGCACCAGAATAAAAAAGAATAGATGCAGGTCGATTGTTAATAAGAAACGTACCATTGACCACCTCGTTATCAGCCCTCGCTTCGTTAGCATTCAGAATGTATGCTCACCCACGAGCGGGATTCACATTTGCGTTGACATTCGCATTCGGGTTCGCATTATCATTCACGTTTGCATTCACCATCCTCGGACAGTTGTTGCGGAAGTGACCAAACTCTCCACAATTGAAAAATGAACCCGGTGGGAATCTAGCAGCATTCCCCTGAACCGGAGCTTAATTCTGAGTAATCTGATTCTGTACCAAACGACAGACGTTGGCCAGATGCCCAAGCTTACCACACGTTGTGCATTGCCTACAAGCTTGTTGTGCAACATGATGACCGTTGCAGCGAGCACAATGAGGTGCGGTACCAGCATACGTTTCTTCGCAGGCGGTTGAGCTGGTGGGTTCTGAGCAGTAACTGCAAAGTTTTGAGCACCCTTTTGCTTTCTCGACTTCTTCGACGACTCACCTTTCTTACCCTTACCCTTTTCCTTGACAGATACGGTCGACTTCTTCTTATCACCCTTGCATGTAAGTTTACCCTTCCTGACTTGCGACTCAGTCAGGGTAGCAGATAACTCGATCGCGTGAGAAACAGTAGTAGGATTAATGCCAGTCACAATATCCTGTATGGAATCGGGTAACCCATCGATATACCTCTCTATCGCTTTCTCCAATAGGGTAACCATAGTAGGACACAAAAGACCGAGTTCCTCAAATCGATCCATATACGCACGGTGTTCTCCCCCATCTTGTTTTAGATCGCCAAACTCTCATTCCAAAGCTCGAATTTCGTGACGGGGACAAAACTCTTTCATCATGAGAGCTCGAAGCTCATCCCATGTTTGTGCCAATGCCACTTCGGCACCCCTATTGCGCATCACTCTGTTCCACCACGTAAGAGCACGCTTCTCAAACACACTTGATGCAAATTCAACCTTACGCCCATCCGGACATTGCACATATCTGAATGTGCTCTCGATACTTTCAAACCATTGAAGGAGCGCAGTTGATCCTTGCAACCCAGAAAACTTTAGCGGCTTAGGAGAATTAAAATTCTTGAAATTACATTGTGCATTGTTATTATTATTGTTGTTGTATAGCTCGTGGATTTGGGTCACAACGCCTGGAAGCACAGCAGCCATTTGCTGAGAGACAAGGGTTGTGACTTCTTCAGCAGTAAAAGATTGTGCATCACGTCGAGGAGGCATTATCTTCAAGGAAATATGAGAAACGAGTCAGGTCGACAATTAGGAAAAACATAAGAGGTATTGAAAATATCAACGAAACATAAGGAAGGCGATCATTTGTTCGTTACCTCGAAAAAAACAAACGACACGCAGTGGCTAATCAAAGTAATGAATCAAAATAATGTATCGCGAAGACATGCTCGCCTATAAGTGAACACTCACCCCAAGAGTTCCCAGGTAAGAGTGACTGGTCCGATTATGTGGATTTGTACGAACACTCTAGCCTTAGACAGAAAACTCAGGGTACAGGCATTCACTCTTCCAGTTTGCACATGTTCACATTATTTAGACCCAAACTTTGACGAGATTTTGAAAACTCAGAAGGCACTAAGCCAAAAATGAGTCAAACTGAAAGGGTTCAAAACCTAGTAATCAATCATCCTAGAACACATGATTAATTTTTGAAGCAGATTCGGATTTTGTGTCCTCGTTGGGGTTATCACCTAAGGGTAGGTGACGGTTTTGTTTTTAAAAATCTAAACGCAAATCAACTTGCGTTGGGGTCCTAGAAAGTTATAGTCTAGGTCAAAACATTACTAATAACCTAATTCCCTATAACCATTGGCTCTGATACCAACTCTTCTGTCACACCCCGACCACGTGAAACAACAAATCATGGCGGAAACGTCGGGGAGTGTTGTACAGAATTATCGTTTCACAACCATGGATACAAAAGAGTTACGTTTTATTTATTCATTAAGTAATTAACAATGTTTAGCATGAAACAAACAAGTTATTCATCGACTAGCATTGTTATTATGTCACTAAGGTCTCGTCCAGATCCTATGTGACTCATGCATCCTAGCAATCAACATCAAGCAACATCACCTGAAACATATGTAAAAACAAAGTCAGCAAAGAAATGCTGGCAAGCACATAGTTTTTGTATGAGTGTCAGATTCATGGCTCGTTTACATGTTGAAATATCTCGTATAACTTCGTTAATCGATATTAGATAACCTTGTTTTGTAGAATGTTGGTATTGTAAAAGGAATAACTAAATCAAAACAGATTGGTTATAATTTATAAACCTCGATGCCATGAATCTTATCCCAAAACATTTGTATATGTAAACCAAATCATAAATCGTTCTCGTAATAAAACTCGTATGGTTTATATAGTTTCTTAAAAATTGTTGTGTGACATCGTTTAACTCGTTCTCGTTATAGATTATCGTTCATTTGTTTAAATCGTTCACAATCGTTCAATCATTCAATCGTTCAAAATCGTTCTCGTACAAATCGTTCTCGTTTTAATTGTGAAAACTATTTTTGGTCGTCTCGCTAATAACATTCAAACCTTCGTGGCTCGTTCATCGTTCAACTTGTTCAACTCGTATTAAAAAACCACCAAAGGGTAAGTTAACAATCATCAGGTTCAGTCGTTACCCATGTAACCCACACATAACCATGGGTGCAGTCTGATAACGGGACTTGTCAGATCCTATGGTACCATAAACTAATACTGGTCGGTTCGGCCAAAATTAATGAGTGTCATTTGTTATGTAACTACAACCAACAAGTTCGTTCACATTATCGAAATCGTTATTAGTTTAGTATAAACCATCTCAATCATTTTGAAACCATCGTTAAAATGTCGAAATCGTTTTTATACATATGAATCACCCCAAAACAATCGAAAACAATAAACCTTTGGGTGCGTTTTTATATGTTAACACAATCTCTCAAATTATTTATTCATCCTAAATTAAATAAGAATGATTTAATAATCAAAACTCACAAAAATACCGAAGTTTCTCCGATACTTAGAATTTTCACAGAACTATGAGGTTTTCTCGAAAAGTTATTATTTTTTATTCATCATAATATATACACTTATTGTGACATAAAATAAGTATCCTAATACACATAATCTTGTCAAAATTAAACACATCATCATACACATATTGTAAAACACATAGCACATTGTAACACATAAAATTTAAACCCATGAACAACCCATTATAGTGTATGTTGAAAAACACTTATTTTAGCGATTCGGTGACATTTTTGGGCGTCGGAAGTCACGTATGACTAACCAAACACCAAGTAAACTTAATATAAGTTAAAATACTTATTTTTATATCAAAAATATTAGTTTACTTACTGATCTAAAACAGTTTTATAAAAATACTCCGAAAAGCCGATTTTTAACCGTTTTATCGCATAGTTTTGCATCAAACGTTACCCTAACCATCCCAAATCGAAACGACTTGATATTTTAACATAACCCATGTTATTTACTGAATAAAATGGTGGTTATACTCATGATAGTGTAGGTCTCACATAAAGCACTTAAATCATGCAAATTTCACATATTTTACCACCTTTTAAGCTATATGTACAACATGCAAAGCTATCAAACCTATGTCAAAGTTTCATGCCATTATAATATACCAAATAATGTTATTTTTAGTGTTCATAATCTGATCTAAAACATTTTTGTCATACAATCACTTTTTATCAATTCTTGAGCTTTAAATCGACATGTATTCTCATGTACAAGTGCCTAAAGCACACTATCATATCATCAACATTTCATATGAGTTTAGATGCATCAAACATGTGATTTATTCATGTTTATTTGCTGATGTATTTGAACATTTATCATGTCTTACACAAATCATCAAACACTTGTATTTTAACTATCATTCAAGAACAAGCAACAACTTAAACAAGTACCTATCAAGAAATCAAACTTCAAAACTCATACACACATATATATATGTACGGTCATACACACATATATATATATATATATATATATCACCATTTTTATTTGTATCAAGACCCATTTCTTTTTAGATTTCAAGTTTGTGAAAATTCCAAGATTCAAGAGAAACTTCAAATCATCAAGAACAACCAAGAATCAAGAGTACGATTTAAACATAAATGTTATACCTTCAAGATTCAAGTAAGTTTTTGGATGAGATTTTGATGATATGGAGCTTGTTTTGGTTAAAAATCAGGCTAAGATAATGTAACCAAATCTTTGTTGTGAGGAATGATGCTTGAATCAATGAACAATAATAAGGATAACTCAGAAATGTAATGAACAAATGACACAAGGATTTATACGAGGAAAAAACCCTTGATCAAGAGTTGATCTCCGGCATAAAAAACCTCAGGTGATGGAAACTACCGATCACCAACTAAGATTAATCAAAAGGTTGTTACAACTCGGGATGATAACAAGCTTGTTACAAGGATCACTAGTGTGCAAAAGTGCAAAAGTGTATGAAATCGCCAAGTAAACTGTTGAGAGCTGATTGAGAGCTGTTACGAAAGTGTGTGTTTGCTAAAATTAGCCAAGTGTTCTAACTCAAGCTTGTTATCCCATTTTTAAATTAGAAATAACCAAACTAACTAACTATCCGCTAATTGTGCTAGCTTCCCACGATCTCCATAACGTTCACAAGGGCCAAGCACGTGCGGAATATTGAGGGAATATGCTCCTGGAATTTCGGTAAGACTTGGTCCATGCCTTTGCTCCTGCAAAACAAGCTTACGTACAATGAAGACAATCGTTAGTATAAGGATAACAGTAAGGATCCTGAATCCTGATCCTGCAACACCTGCTGAGGATCCTTAATTCAAACAGAATTGAGGATCCATGATCCTGGCAGCACTTGAGGATCTGTGATCCTTAGGATTGGAAAATCCTCCCCTAACAATTGCCCCCAAAATATAAGGAGTAAAGTGTAAATTAGCGAGTTATATTTTCTTGATCTTATCTGCAACTAACTAACGGATATATAGCCGTTACAATCTAACTAGCCGTTGCAGATCATACATCACTGAAGCGACATCCCTGCAAAATCATCATTATAAATTCAAGTTAGAGATAAGGATCTAGAGGCATTTAAATTCGTGCGTTACACCCTTTAAATCCTCATTCGAAGATCAAGCAGGTACTTCTCTCTCCTTTCTCTTTTCACCTTCTTGCTCTGTTCCTTTTTTCTTTATCATCTCCCATGGCCAAGATGGTTTTAAGATCCTCACCGGCTAAGGATCACCAAAAAGATAGTCTCCTAAAGAGCCAAGGAATCATCAAAGATTCTCCAAAGGAACGTTGCTGCTTTACTGATCCGGAGATAGACAGGATTCGTCATTGCTTTCCGGCGAATACTGTTATTAAACCTTTTGACCCTACCGCCCTGAGTGATTTCGTTTCCGAAACTTGGGTCGCCTTTCCGGTCACCCCATTTCTGATAGGACACTCCTATCCTTTCCCTGCTTTTACCCAGTCTTTCTTATCCCTTACCGGCATATCCTATGTCCAGGCCATGCCAATGATGTGGAGGGTTTTGTATACCCTGGAAAGGATCATTGAGCAGGAGGATATAGAGTTAGGAATGTCTGAACTCACTGAACTGTACAACCTTGTGAGCCATGGTTCACACCGCTTTTTATTCAAACACAAACCCGGTGTGAACCTCATCCAATCCTCAAGACCACCAAAAACGACACCAACTGGAAGAAACGTTTTTTCTTCGTTAGGAGGGATTCTATCCCGGATGGGAAGGATCTCCCCAGAAAATGGGCCACCCACGGTAGGATAGAGGATCCTTATAGAAGGATCATATGATAACCATGTTTCTGTAAGGATAACTTATCTCTTCTTTTTGTTGTTTTGCAGTTATCTCTGTTTCTCATATCATTTCATCACCTGCAACGGAGGAGAGGATCGCCGCTTTCTGGAATCTTGATCCCGCAACAAGATCATTCCATGCAAACACCAAGGATTCTCAAGAAGTATCCTCAGGCTCAGTCACAATGTCAAGTAAGTATCCATGTTTGTATGTAACTAAATGTTTAAATGAAAATAAAACAAGAATACTTATATGTTATTTTGGATTGACAGGCGCTGGAAAATCTTCAAGGTCTGCCACTCGCTTCAGTGTCAGTGATCTCAGCACTGTGGCTCCCCGTTCCGAAAAAAAAACTGCTGCTAGCCCAAGTGCCATAGTCCCCAAGCCTGTCACCTCCAAGGGGGGAAAGAAGAGGAAGGCCTCTGAAGCTGACAATCTTGAAGGCCTGCCCCTCATCCTTCACCAATTCGAAGAATACTTTGCTGATGTAAGGATCACTGGTTCTGACTGGTTATCCTGCCCATGTGAGGATAGCGGATCCTGACTTTACCCTGTCTTTTTTTGCAAAAATTCGCCAAGATCCAGATGCTGTTGGATGCTTATACTGAAGAAGCTGATCAGAAGCATTTGGAGTTCCAAAAGATCTTCCTGGCCAAGGATTAAACCATCTCCTCCCTCGAAAAAGACCTCAATCTGGCGAAGAAGCAGGTGGTCATGGCCCAGATAAATGTTGATCATGAGAAGAATGAGCTGCTGGAGGATGCTAAAGTCTCTGCTGCCATCGCCATGTACAAGATCAAGCTGCAAATGGCCAAGGAGGCTGAGGATCCTGACTTCGACAGGACCACTTGGGACCAGGAGGGATGGAAGGCGAAGCTGGCTGAGCTAGAGGATGGGGAGGAGGCTACCGAGGTTTTGGCGATTGAGGCAAGTGGCAGCTGGAAGGACCAAGCTGGTGGTGATGATGCTGGTGGTGATGCAGCCAAGGTGTGAGCTGCAGAAATGGGCGATGATGGATTTATCTAGACGTGGCCGGAGCCCATTTTTTTAGGATTTAAAAGTTTTTTGGTTGTGATGTTTTAAACAATGCTGGGTTGTAATAACTAAACAATAGCTATTAGGGTTGAGGATCATGGATCCTTTGAACAATAGGTAGGATAATAGGTGGTGGAGGGATCCTCTGTTTGGGGGATGAAACCACTTGTTATCCTGCATTCCTTTATTTCCTGCACTTTTAAGACCTGTTAACAATGGACACCCTTTGCTAACCCAAGTGGACGGGCCACGTATTGCTAGTAGAAACTTGGGTTGGCAATTTTGACAACCTTTAAGGGTTTAACTTTTGTGAATAAATAAAACTTTAATCTTTTGGCTATTTCTTGTGTTGTTATCCTTGTGAATTCTTTATTTTTCAACTGTCGTTATATGCTTTCTTTGAATTCATAAATAAAGAATAAAGATTTAATAAATCATGTCAAAAAGTTTTAGGATATGATCAAGGATCAAATATCCTATATTCAATCAATTCAAAAAGGCAGTATAGTTTAAGGATCATGTGTCCTGTTGTCAAAGGATATGGGTCACTTAGATAAATAAAGTATAAAAACGAAGATGATCAAGGATCATACCTGAGAATCCAAGTTAGGATCCTAAACCTTTAACAATTATAACCAGGATAACCAAAAGACAGACCTTAGTAAAAGGTAAGGATCAAGGATCCTTAGCTGTTTAGCTTCAAAACCCTGAAATGGAACATAACTTGGGACTAAGCCAATATAAGAGAAGAGTTAGCAACTGGGGATAAGCCCAACAATTCTGGGGACAAGCCCAATATACTGGGGACAAGCCCAAAAAACTGGGGACAAGCCCAAAGGATCTTGTGTAAACTGGAGTATGGCCCTCACTGGCGACTATCCAAACTTAGTGGCATGAAGATGCCAAAACCTTAGCTAACGTGAAAACGTTAGAAACCTTAGGAACGGATGTATGGTACGTCTACCATTATACGTAGGATCCCGGATACAGCCAGTACAATGAAATTGTCAGCCCCTAAAGCGAGTACTGGTCCCATTGCCATGAACTGTACCAGGATCATCGTGCGCTGCTGGCGATACTGGGGACAGGCCCAACAAACTGGGGACTAGCCCAAATAACTGGGGTCAAGCCCAAATAACTGGGGTCAAGCCCAAATAACTGGATACTTCTGTGGATACTCAATCCTTTGTCAAGGATATATCAACCTTCTGCAAAACTCAGAACTAAGTGAAAAAAGGATAAAGGATCCAGGATCCTTCTCCTTATATATAGGATAATTAAAGAATTAAATAGATTGGAATTAGTTTCTTACCATAATGAGGATCATCTATCCTCTAAGGATCCTTCGAGGATACTTGTCACGAAAATAGTTAAGGATCCTGGACCCTTATTACATGAAGTATTTCTTCAAGTGGACAGCATTCCAAGCTCTTGGTAGCAAATCACCTTCCATTGTTAGCAATCGATATGCCCCCTTTCCTGCTTTAGCTTCAATCAAATAGGGGCATTCCCACTTTGGTGCCAACTTTCCATCAGCAGGATTGGTGGTATTCTGAAATGCTTTCCTCAATACCATATCACCAACTTGGAATTTCCTGATCCTGACATTCTTATTGTAGGCTCCAGCCATCCTTTGTTAATAACTGGCCATCCTTATCCTTGCCAAATCCCTGAGTTCTTCTATAGTATCCAAGTCTTGAACCAAGTTTTCAGCATTTTCTTCAGGATCACTGATGCTTGTTCTTGCAGTAGGAACCACCATCTCTGTAGGAATCACTGATTCTGCTCCAAATACCAAAGAAAATGGAGTTTGGCCAGTGGGATTCTTGGGAGTTGTCCTATCAGCCCATAGTACATAAGGTAGTTCTTCTACCCACTTTCCTTTCTTGGATCCAAGCTTCTTCTTCAAATTGTTGATGATGATCTTGTTGGATGATTCTGCCTGACCATTAGCTTGTGGGTGGACTAGTGTTGATGTTATCATCTTAATCCCCCAGCTGTCACAAAAGTTAGTAGTTCTACTCCCAATAAATTGAGATCCATTATCACAAACAATTTCAGAAGGGATACCAAATCTAGTAATAATATTTCTTTTAATAAAGGATATCACTTCCTTTTCTCTGACTTGAGCAAAGGCTTCAGCCTCTATCCACTTAGAGAAGTAATCAGTCATAGCAAGCATGAACACTTTTCCACCAGGTGCCTTGGGAAGTTTACCAACTATATCCATCCCCCATCTCATGAATGGCCAAGACGAGGGTATAGGATACAAGAGCTCTGCTGGTTGGTGACGGATATTACTATGTCTCTGACAAGGATCACACTTTTTGGCATAATCCACAGCATCCTTCTTCATTGTAGGCCAATAGTATCCTGTCCTCAGGATCCTTGAGAATAATGCCCTGCCCCCAGTGTGGTTTCCACAATCTCCTTCATGAAAATCCTTTAGGACTTCTTGGATTTCAGGATCCTCAATGCATCTTAGATATGGTCCTGCAAGAGATCGTTTATATAATACGTTATTCAATATTGTAAACTAAGATACCTTAATTTTGAAACCCTGGGGTTTACTCCTGTAGGAATCTCTCCATGTTGGATATATCTTTTGATTGGAAGGATCCATGATCCTGAATGAGATTGTGTATCATCACTAGGAATGATTGCAGAATCTTCTCCTATCTCCATGGCTACATGATCCTCAATAGCGGGGGTTAGGATGTGGATAATAGGGATCCTGATATCCTCTGGAATCTTCAAGGATGATCCTAGATTGGCCAATGCATCAGCTTCTGCATTCTCTTCTCTGGGTACCTATGTCAAACTAAAGGAAACAAAAGAGAGTGCCAATTCTTTGACTATCTCTAAATATTTGATTAGCTTTTCACCTTTAACAGCATAGGATCCATTAAAGTGATTAGTAATTAACAACGAATCTACATGTACCTCAAGATACCTGATCCTCATATGCTTGGCAATTTGTAAACCAGCTATCAAGGCCTCATATTCAGCCTCATTGTTAGTAGTTTGAAACTCACAAGCTATAGAGTGGGGTATTATGTCCCCTTGTGGTGATTTTAGTAGTATTCCAAGTCCTGTTCCTTTGACATTAGAGGCTCCATCAGTGAAGAGTATCCAAGGATCCTTAGTTTCTTCCAGCTGTTGGACTTCTAACTCAGCTTCCTTTTGCAAGTCACTACTAAAATCTGCCACAAAGTCAGCTAAGGTTTGGGATTTGATGGCAGTCCTTGGTTCATATCTTATATCATAAACACTAAGCTTCACTGCCCACTTAGCCATCCTTCCTGACATTTCAGGTTTCCTGAGAACGTTCTTAATTGGAAAATTAGTCTTGACAATAATGGCATGAGTTTCAAAATAATGTCTTAATTTAGTAGATGCCATAATCAAAGCAAGAATAAGTTTTTCTAAATGTGAATACCTGGATTCAGCATCAAGCAAACTCTTACTTACATAATAGACAGGATGTTGTGTACCTTCGTGATCCTTAACAAGGACCGCACTTACTGCTTTAGAGGATACCGCTAGATATAAGGATAATATATCCCCTTTTTTTGGTTTCATCAAGGCAGGAGCTGAGGATAGGTAATCCTTAAGGGCTTTGAGAGCACTTTCATGCTTTTCAGTCCACTCAAGTTTCTTATTCTTTCTCAAAATATCATAGAATTCCTTGCACTTTTCTGATGACTTGGATATGAACCTGTTCAAGGCTGCGATCCTCCCTGTCAATCTTTGCACATCCTTGGCATTGGCAGGAGATTTGATATTCACAATAGCCTTAATTTGCTCTGGACTTGCTTCAATGCCTCTTTTTGTCACCATATAGCCTAGGAATTTACCTGCTTTAACACCAAAGTGACACTTGGAAGGATTTAGTTTCATATTAAATTTATCAAGGATATCGAATGCTTCCTTCAAGTCTCTAAGGTGATCCTCAGCTTTCTTGGACTTAACCACCATGTCATCTATATAGACTTCCATAGTGTGTCCAATTTGTTCCTTGAACATCATATTGACTAGCCTTTGATAAGTAGCACCTGCATTCCTTAGTCCAAATGGCATAGCAATATAACAATATATACCAGTTGGGGTTATAAAGGTTGTATCCTCTTGATCAGATGGTTCCATCTGAATTTGTTGAAATCCAGATGAAGCATCCATAAAAGTCAACAACTCATGACCCGTGGTAGCATCCACCATGGAGTCAATGTGGGGTAATGGGAAAGGATCCTTGGGGCATGCCTTGTTTAAATCAGTAAAATCGACACATACCCTCCACTTTCCATTTTTCTTTTGAACAACAACCACATTGGCTAACCATCTTGGATACTTGACCTCTCTGATCATACCTGCCCGGAGTAGTTTATCTACCTCTTCCTGGATAATAGCATTCCTTTCAGGTGCAAATTTCCCCCTCTTCTGATGTATGGGCTTGAATGACCTATCAATACCAAGTTTATGGGTGATTATATCTTTAGAGATACCTGTTATGTCTTCATGCTTCCAGGAAAAGGTAGTTTTTTCTCCTTTTAAGGAAGGATACTAGTTCCTGTTCAATATTGCTAAGAATCCCTGATCCTATGAAGACTTTGGATTCAGGATCATGAGGATCCATAAGGATTTCTTTCACATCCTGTTCTCTTGCCTCCAAGACGTCCCTTGGAGGATACTTTAGTTGCTATTTCTCCATTGGTCTTGAGGCTGGCTTCATTGATGAGGTATAGCAATTCTTTGCTTCTTGCTGGTCACTCTCAATCTTTATCACACCCCTATGGACTAGGAAGCTTCACACATTGATGGTAAGTAGATGCAACTGCCTTCATGTCATGTATCCATGGCCTGCCAAGGATAACATTGCAACAGGATAAGCAATCTATTACACAAAATTTTTGATAAGAATGAAGTCCTTCAATGTAGATGGGAAGTTTAATGTCCCCCAATGTATTCTTGGTTTCTCCGCTGAATCCCACAAGAACTGAGGATCTTGGGATTATATCTGATTCAGGGATGTTCATCTTCTTGAGGACATCAAGCAGAATGATATTCACCGAGCTTCCTCCATCGATTAGGATCCTGCGAACAAAATGGTTAGATATGAATAAAGTAATAACAAGACCATCATGATGAGGATCCTGAACATCAACACGATCATCCTCATCAAAAGTTATAACTTTTTCCTATGTAACAGTAGAGGTTCGAATGGGTCTATCTCCATTATCCATATTGGTCTCCTTGGCATGTATTTTGGCTGCTGAAAACGAAGTGCCACAAATGTCTGAACCACCGGATATGAAGTTTATGACCTGTGCATCTGCTGGGGGAGCAGGAGCTTTTTCTGGGATCCTTTCAGGATCATGGATCCTTGACTTCTTTCTTCCCAAAAGCTCTTTCAAATGCCCCTTTCTTAATAAATAACCAATCTCTTTTCTCAGTACAATACACTCTTCAGTGAGATGCCCGAAATCCTCATGATATGCACACCATTTGGATTTGTCTTTTGTAGCGGCTGGTTTGTCACTTTTTCTAGGCCATCTTGCTTTTTCACCTAAATTCTGCATTGCAATGATCAGTTCATTGTTATCAACAGAAAAACAGTATTCAGAAATCGGAGGATAATCCTCATCATCCTCTTCCTGTTCTACTACATGCACGTTCTGGTTGTCAGACTTATTGTAAGGCTTGAATTTGTTGTTTTTGAAGTAGGATCCTTGCTTTTCCTGCTTCGAGGATCCTACCAGTCTTTCCTGGATCCTTTTGTCATCCTCTAGCCGGATGAATCTAAGGGCCCTGGTTCTTACTTCATTAAGATTCCTGCAAGGGGTCATGACAAGATCATCATAGAACAATGAATCCCTAAGTAAACCCATTTTAAAGGCTTCTACAGCCGTAGCTATATCCAGGTTAGGGATATCTAAGGATTCCTTACTAAATTTAGTGATGTAATCTCTAAGTGATTCATTTTGACCTTGTGTCACCCTATATAGGTCACTAGTTAATCGTTCAAATTTTCTACTACATGAGAATTGACTATTAAACAGATTAACTAGATTAGCAAATGAAGTAATAGAGTAAGGGGGAAGACTTAGCAGCCATTTAAGAGCTGATCCTGTGAGTGTGGATCCAAAACCCTTGCATAGACATGCTTCCTTTAACCTCTCAGGAATTGGATTGATCTCCATCCTCTCTCTGTATTGAGCTACATGCTCCTCTGGATCCGTCGAACCATCATATAGCTTCATAGTTGGTATCTGGAACCTTTTGGGTATCTCAGCGTAACAAATAGGTGGTGCAAAACGAGATATCTTATGGCTCCCATCTGCAATTTCAGGGATGGGCTTAACCACTCCTGGAACGCTGGATATCATATCTTTAAGCTTCTGTAATTCCCTAGCCATAGCTTGATTGATACCTGTATCCTGCATAGAGCCATGGTTAGTGTTATAAGAATTATTAAAAGTGTTACCTCCCATAGGATTCAAGTTTGGAATTCCAGATGTGAATCCATATTAACGGGATTCTGGTATGATTGAAGGACCAGAGGAAGCAATGGTCTGCATTGGTATGAAGTCTCCTTGATGAACATCCGAACTTGGAGGCTGCACACTTCTTAAGAATCCTTGATCCTGGAAGATATTGGATCCTTGATGCTGAGAGGATCCTTGAACCTGAAAGGATCCCTGAGGCTGAGAGGATCCTTGAACCTGAGAGGATCTTTGGACTGCGTGCATTCCCAAATATCCTCCTGAGCTGACGAAGGATCCCTGATGCTGGAAAGAGGATCCCAAAGACTGAAAACAGGATCCTTGAGGCTGGAAGTGAGACCCTAAGGCCTGACTCATAGTTGTTGTTCCATAACGCCTTCCCAATGGTCCACTCTGATACTGGATGTCCGGAGCTGCAGTTTGCAAGGCGGTTATAGCTGGAGTGTCGAAATCCATTGACCTTGGTATCAGAGGAAGAGTGATCCTCCCCTGATTTCTTCTGTTTCTTGATATCACCAATCTCCCGGAGGATCCTTTCATTGGTTTTGTCCTGCTCTTGTATGTGATCCTTCATCTGCAAAATCAAAGTAAAAAGATCACTAGTAGTAGGATTAGAAGAAACAGAAGAAGTTGGTGGTTTTGAAAAAATGGGGCTTGGTCTCTTTGCAGCATTCTCAGCATTCTTCTGAGATCCAGAAGGTGGTGGAGGCAAAGGTGGAACGCCCTGTGAAGAACTGATTGCCGGCATAGAGCTTGATGTGTTCTTTGCTGAAGAAGCCATATGCTTGGTTGTAATGAACCGAAATGATCACACAAAAGAAGAATTTCTTAGGAATGAAGCACCAATTGCCCCACGGTGGGCGCCAAACTGTTTTGGTTAAAAATCAGGCTAAGATAATGTAACCAAATCTTTGTTGTGAGGAATGATGCTTGAAGCAATGAACAATGATAAGGATAACTCAGAAATGTACTGAACAAATGACACAAGGATTTATACGAGGAAAAAGCCCTTGATCAAGAGTTGATCTCCGGCATAAAAAACCTCGGGTGATGGAAACTACCGATCACCAACTAAGATTAATCAAAAGGTTGTTACAACTCGGGATGATAACAAGCTTGTTACAAGGATCACTAGTGTGCAAAAGTGTATGAAATCGCCAAGTAAACTGTTGAGAGCTGTTAAGAAAGTGTGTGTTTGCTAAAATTAGCCAAGTGTTCTAACTCAAGCTTGGTATCCCCTTTTTAAATTAGAAATAACCAAACTAACTAACTATCCGCTAATTGTGCTAGCTTCCCACGATCTCCATAACGTTCACAAGGGCCAAGCACGTGCGGAATATTGAGGGAATATGCTCCAGGAATTTCGGTAAGACTTGGTCCATGCCTTTGCTCCTGCAAAACAAGCTTACGTACAATGAAGACAATCGTTAGTATAAGGATAACAGTAAGGATCCTGAATCCTGATCCTGCAACACCTGCTGAGGATCTTTAATTCAAACAGAATTGAGGATCCATGATCCTGGCAGCACTTGAGGATCCGTGATCCTTAGGATTGGAAAATCCTCCCCTAACAGAGCTTGAAATCACTTGAAAACACCTTGGAAACTCCTTTGTATCTTCACACCAACTTGAAATATGCTTGAAATGGAGCTTGATTATGAAGAACAAAGTTGAAGAAGATGAAGATGGGTGTGGGGGTGAGGTTACGGTTCAAGGGAGAGAGGAGAGAAGGATTTGTGTGATCTTGGTAAGATATGAAGATAGATATAGAAGATATGGAGTGAAGCATGCATTTACAAGTGTCCTACAAATCTAGCAAATATAAAAAAGGATCCAAGAAATATCAAAGTGAATCATGTAAGATCTTGAAAGAATTTTGGTGGGGGCCACACATAAGTGACCGTAAATTTGAGGGGGGGGGGGGGGAGGGGAAAAGTGTAATTTTGATTGGTAAAATAGATAAAAACAGGTATTTAACTAGATACCAGGTATTTTATCTAGCGTTTAAATTCTGATTTATAGCGTTCTAAATTATTTTTATTATTATATAAAAATAAACTCGCCAAAATATTACTGAAATAAATTTCAGTTGCCGAGACTGGCTGCGTTGTCTGCGTTTCACAGTATAAGCACTGTGTTGCGCAGTAACACGCGGTACGCGCTTAAACTTGAAAAATAACGTTTTTAAGCGTTTTAATTTATTTTTCAACACGAACCGGATTAAAATAAAATTTTAATCATAACAGAATATTTTTGGGATTTAAATATTATATGGGCAGTCACCAACATTCGTTTCGCAGTTTTGTCGTAAATAGTTCTTTAGTTCAAATAAACAAGTTTTTGCCATACCGAATCCTTCGAAACTTATTTCTAAGTTATGTAAAGGGTATTTAGAGTATGTTTGGCTTATGTCACAGTTCCGGAGTGTACGTCGCGTTAAACTGATTACGTTTACGCACCAGTTTGCGTATAACCTTCCAGAAAGCGATTTAAAGCTTGAAATCGGAATCGAATCAAATTGTAAAATCGTCAAACACAATAACACATATAATAACACCAAAGCACATTGTTTTATTTATAATCAACATTGTTTTACATAATACGATGATTACAGAACACAGTTGTCACATATATTTTTATTTATTCAGTAATCTTACTTGGAAGGTGTGACAATATCCTCCGGACTCCCAAATGGTGTCCAACTCCTTTCTTGCCCTTTTTCTTGTTTGACATCTCAGTCTCCCTAGTCAAGCATTACCATGGGCCATATCGTATGTGCTTTTTATGTGTAAGGCCTCATGGCCTGTTACTTTCACCTTGTAGTCCTTGTCTTTATCGTTTACGATCGAGTCGCCATTTGGTCATCAGTCACATAAATCTGTCAACATGCTTATTCCACGCTAATCCTTATCGCTCGGGTATACCCACATTGCCTTCCCGAGGCTTATAGCATTCATGACCCCAATCCCATAGCTCGCGCTACAATGTAGTTATATTCCATGTCACTTTTCTTGACTGTGATTGCATCACGTCATGTTTAGTTTATATCAATCTTTTCATTTTTGAAAATTTTCCCTTTCGAATTTATCGTCTTGCACCTATTGGTGTCAAGACCTGTTTCTTTTAAATTAACCGTTTCCCAATCCATCTTTCGATTATGACTCATTACCCGAGTCCTTTGACTTTCAGTACGCGTTGCCGTTACTCGATTTACGGTTATATTCAAATTATACCCATCAACCGGGTTCGTACCGAAGTCATTATTCACGCACCCGTTACGGTATGCGTTGGGACTTCATATTGACTTGTTTGGTTATTCGTATGAAATCCTCAACCCATTCAACTTTACAAAGTTGAACATATTTATTCTGAATTTATTTCGCGAATTCATCATCTTTAGTCACAACTCATTTTCCGAGTCTTTTGACTTTTAATCTGCGTTCCCATTTCTCGGTTTACGCATATATTTGAAATCCTATCCATCAACCAGGTATTTTACCGAAGCCATTATTAATGCAACCATTCCGGTATGCATTAAGACTTCGTTTTAACCCGTTTGGTTCCGGTATGCATTAAGACTTCGTTTTGACCCGTTGGTTGTCTTAGCGAAATCCATCTCTTTTATTCAACCAAACTTTTATTCTTTATTCAACCCGTTTGACTTGTTCGTGTGAAATCCATCACTTATGAACAATCAAACTTTATTCTTTATTTGACCCGTTTAGGCTCCTTTTTTATTCATTCCCTTAGCTCCGTCTTTACTACATCGGACGTAAATGCGCTCATTATAAGAAGTTCATGGTATCATGTGTTTACCACTTACTTGGCCAGGGTATGCAATCAACACATGGTACGCGTGACCTTATTATAATTATCACATCTCTTCCCATGTAAGTAAATCCTCGATTCGTTTCCATATTTATGATTTTATTTGGTAAAACCTTATTTAATTGTTATTTAACAATTATTAGTTTTACCCGTTTTATCCTCGAACATATAGAATGTTTTCTTTTTATAAAACATTTATACAATCACATTCGTTAATGTAATCGTTACTTTTCTCAATAGGATTCATATTGAGAATACCTACTTGGATGATTACTCTCATCCAAGTTTCTATATAAATTGAATTCTGTTATTGCTTTGTTATTCACAATTGTGAATAATA
Source organism: Helianthus tuberosus (assembly GCA_030545235.1). Lineage (NCBI taxonomy): Eukaryota > Viridiplantae > Streptophyta > Magnoliopsida > Asterales > Asteraceae > Helianthus > Helianthus tuberosus. Next base: position 153,356,245 of record CM060397.1, on the reverse strand, counting down.
TGTATTTCTACTTAATTTCTCTTGGAAACATTATCCTGGATAGGTATCCTATCCAGGTTTTCCAAGTTTTATATTCCGTATACAACAGTCAGTCACTACGTATTTGTTTCATATTACTATTTGTACAATAAATTTAAAATGTGCACCTGGTAGATACTCGCCTTAATGGGCTTTCATTGTCGTTGACCTTTACTCTATATCATTACACGATTTAGGTCCTTGGTGAGCATGCTCTACTTGTCATACTTAGGATCGTTCCATCGTCAAACCCGTAAATCATTAAACTCTCGCCATCTTCAGATGCGAGCGTCCTTTAACTAAAACGTTCACAAAATATTAGTAACATTGAAATTAATAAGCACACGTACTAGAATACAAGGTTTTCTATGATACTTGTTAACACAAGTAATTCATTATTTATACCGGTCTTTTACCAATTTATTTGAGGTAACATGTGTTCACCCGATAGCCCTATGTGTTGTTTACAACACTTTTAGCTATTTTAGACCGATAAGATTCGTAATAGCTTACCAGATGTCTTGTTCAAGCCTTGAACCGAACACATTTACTCTTTAACCTTGAGCTCTGATTACCAACTTGTAAGACCCAAGCTTACAAAACTGAGAATTTATAAAATTAGAAATTTTTACTTATTCTATTGTATAATGTGTTCATATAGATGTTGCTGGATCTGTGGTTTGGTGTGGAGATCTTGAATTCTTTGGTCGACCTTCAAAAGAAACTAAGAAGATGAATTTCGATATTCAAGATTTGGAGTAAGTGGTCGTTTACATGTTCAGTCATGTACAAATCATTGTTTGTATTTAATGTGGAATGATGTTCATAAATGAGATCAAGAATGTTGGTATTTATTGTGGAATCATTGTAATGGTAATAAATGAGATCAATAGTGTTTGTATCTAATGTGGATTCATGGTGATAAATGAGATCTAACAATTTATTCTTCAAATGAATATGGTAGTTAATTTGTGGCTCATTTACTACTTTAATAAATGGTCATAAATTTCCTTTGATTTTATGTTTATTCATTCAGTTTAGTTTTGATTTTATAGATTGTAAAAAAAATAGTCATAAATTAGTGTTTAGTTTATGGTCATACGAATATTGTTTTCATGTAGGGGCACGGTGTTGCGATGTACCGTGTGGAATGATTATGCTCTGCAGTTTAACGAGTTCATCTCTAAAACCCCAGCTCATGAGAATGTGATGGCTGTTATATAGCATGGAAAGTGTAAGGAATGGAGAGGTAATTTTTGTTACTTTCTGCAAATCATAACTATACACTTTATTTTTGGTAATATAATAACAGGTTGACTAAATATTTATATACTTTTGCATGTAGATCAATTTACAGTTCAAAGTGATAAGTTTGCAACACGACTATTTCTGAATGAAGAAATCCATGAAGTTAATCAGCTAAGGAGAAGGTAATTTGTCAACATAATTTGCACTGTATATATTTTTGAAGTCAAATACTTTGTTTCATGTTATTTGTGTACTAATTCTAATCATTTGTGGTATCGAGTAGCCTTATACTGAAACAAGGACAAAGGAGTGGTCCTACTTCTCGAACAATATTTTCGTCTCAGACTGTTTTTCCATTGCATAAAGAATTTGTAACAGATGGTGTGAAGAAACATGTTGATGAGATTAGTGAGATAGAAAAGGTTTCACAACTTTTTATATAGTTTGGTTTATCATCTGCATGTTTGTCAAACTATAGATTACAAGTGGATTTATTGTTTTTACAGGAAATGTCTTGTGTTGTGGTTGCAACAATTAAGATTGTGCAAGAAGAGTATGGTTGGTTTTATCCTGCCTGTCGTAAGTGTTTCAAGAAGTTCATAACTAAAAGTGAATACTTATAGAATGTTGAAAATGTTTCTGATGATATTCTTCAATTGCATGTGACTTCTTTGGTTTGTCCCAAATGTCGTAGTGAATGTACATCCATCACCACAAAGTAAGCCTTGATGATTATTTAACATTTTATTTATATAAATAACAGTTTAAGACTGATATTTCAATATAATTCGAGAGCTTACTTAGTCATTTAATATATTTTCAGGTTTAAGGTGCAAGTCCGGGTGCAGGATGAGAATGGTAGTGTTTCTTTTGTTATGTTTGATAGACATGCTCAGAAGCTTCTTGGATTAGCGACGAGTGACATAAGAGAAAAGCAGGTGAAGGCGAATGATACCGAATGTTTCCTGCATGAGATATTTCGATTGGTTGATAAGAAGGCCGCTTTTAAGATTGATGTTTCAGAATTCAATCTTAAAAATGACTATCGTGTTTATACTGTGCAAAAAACATGTGATGATCCAGTAATAATTGCTAAGTTGGTTGGTGGAGATGATAATGGTGATGAAAATGTTGATGAGGTAGTATATAAAATTACTTTTTCAATCTATTTATTTTTGTTTTGAGGTTCAAAAACTGGATTCTGCACTTTTTTATATAATATCATATATTACGATCGTTTAGGTTACTCAAGAAGTAGCTGAAGTCAAAGATGTTAACCTTTCAGAGTGTTCCCAGTTGTTTGCTGAACGAACTTCAAAAGTGAGTATTTATTTTTGAAAGTACGTTTAATATGTTTTTAGAGTTCATTATTTTATTAAATGAGATCAATAGTTGTTTTGTGATCTGTTGCAAGGATGTTGTCTCTGTTACGGCTGACTCTTCAGCCGTTGAAATGTCCAAATGGAAAGCGAACAATCCAAGATGTTGATGTTGTAAATGTTGGTGAGCTATCCTCTAATGTGAGAATCCTCTAATGTGAGAAGAACCCGGAAGAAGCTATCTAAGGTTAACAATTATATGCTTATGAAAAAACATTTTATGAGAGATAAGTAGAAACCACTTATTTTGAAGACTCCTTGTGGTTTTTATTTATGTTTGTTAACTGTTGTTTTAACCTACTGTAGTTAAAAGTTTGGTATGTAATGGCTACAATTTGAAACATCTAAACTGATGGATTTGGTATGTAATGTCTATAATTAAAAGTTTGACCTTTTTTTGTTATATATTATTGTTATTATAAATTATAAATTATTGTTGATATTCATGTATTGCACAAGTAGTAGGGTTGTATATTATTGTTAGTAGTGGGAAAACTGTTAGGGTCTGAGATACATTAACATCTGTTAGAGGCTAAGCCCTGTTACAAACTCCTAACATCTGCTAGGGCGTAAGCACTGTTAGGATCTGAGTTACAATAGTATCATTAGTATCTGTTGAATAGACTTTGCTTCAACAGACCTTATCATATGTTGATCAGCATCTGTTAAAGATCTTTTGTTAAAGATCCTCTGTTGAATTGCAACATCTGTTGATACACAGCAGAACTTAGATTCATCATACATTTGGCTTCATCAGCAGGGGTTGTCTTTGGCAGACCTTTGCTTCAACAGTCTTTGTGGTCATTAACAGAGATTGTTTGCTTCAACAGACCTTTTGTTTTGGCAGAGTTTAGCGAAATATATGTTGAGTCTATCCCTTTGGTAGGAGCAGATGTTCAAAATACTGTTATTTATAACTAGAGGTTGTAGAGTATTTTGTTAATTTTAAATCTTATATCTCTTTCCCTTGAGCGACCAGAAAACATGATGCAGCATATACCAACTGGAAGATACCCATATAGTAATGTTTAGATGCAAAACATAAAAAGCTAAATCCACAAACTTTGGAAAATATATAACTTTCACACACCACCACCACATAACTTCATCCTACATGCAGTTAATTTTGGAAGAGGAATTTTTTCCATCAAACATACCAACAAAAACATAAACCATTAAACCCTAAAAATATGTTCAGAAACCATATCAACAAATTTCAAAGTGTACTTTATCTCCTGGCACACTTTTTTCTTCAAGCATCTCAAACCTCAACACTTTGTCCATAGACATTCCCGCTTCATCCATGATACGCTGCCAGTTCGAATACATTATTAGATGGGTGTTATCATCAGCTTTTCTAGGATCTCTCCTTACAAGCAGCTATACCAGAAACTTCACATAACCAAATGACAACACAGCACTACAGTACTTATTTAGTTGGTGTTCTCGAATAAACTTCTTTGGTATCGTCTGTAAAAGTAAATTTTTTGTTTGGTTATTCATTCTCCATAACATATACTTTAAGTAACAGATAAGTCCAAAAATATAAGTAAAATAAACCATATTAAAAGTAGATATGTAAATACCAGGCTGTGTGTCCTTATGACATGGTATTCAAACTATTTCTTATAATGTGGACGCCTTTTGCGGTGTCGGTGGTTGCTACGGCTGCAGTGATGTGTAGTCCCCACGTGAAGCCCAATCCCGTCTTTATTAAAAATCTTGACAGTGAAGTTAAAGTGGTCTTCAGGAGTACTTCTCATCCATTGAAACAACAGTTGGCAGCTTTCCTCAATGTCATTTTCAAAGCAAAAAGTTGTCTACCTGATCCTATAAAACCAGCAGCCAATCCCTTTTCATTTTCAGGAGGGAAAACATAATACACATCAACCTTACAACTAAGCTTTGGTCCGTGTACTTTTGCAACCAAGTTATTAATTTTTAACCTCCTCTCTGACAACAGCCACAGGAAATCGTGCGATAAATCCTATAATTTTCATACATTTCAGAAATGTCATATTAGACTTTATACAAAATATAAATTAGAAGTTTTTCTAACAGCCCAAAAGAAACACTGACAATATATATAAACAAGGTAGCAATTTTTAACCTGCTTATAGTATGTATCTTCTTCAGCCTGTATCAAGCAACCATGAACATAATCTCTGCCCGAGGCATCCTTTCTAACCTCCAAACCCTCATTGTTCAAAACACTTAGCTTAAATTTTACTTCTTTCAATTTTTTTAAACACAACTTCTCTATATTCTTATTTTTGTAAGATTCAACAAACCGAATCCATTCTGGCCCGTTTATCCTTTTACTTTTACGACCGATGCTTTGTACCGCAACCTTATACTTAAATCCCATATAATCAACAATCTTTATTACTTGACACACTCTTGGTAATTGGTTACTCATTATCCTCGAAAGTACCTAAGTATATAAAATACTATTGAAATTTAATTTTATATTTTCATTATAAACACATTTTTTTAGCATACAATCATGATTTGAGTTAAGTTGTTCTAAGAATATAGCTTACCAATCCCTCACTTAGCTCTGTCAATTCAGAGACATTGATAATTATCATAAACTCCGTCTGAAAGTAAAAAATACAATAAAAATTAAATACTTAAACATAAAATCAATTGTATCTGAAAAGCATGTTATTTAAGGCATAAAAAATATCCAACACCCTGTAGGACCAAAGTTATATGTTGTGTACTTCAATTTGGTCCCAACAACCAACAATATGAGTCTAAAACCTCGTAGGACCAAATTTATATTGTTGTATAATAAAAAAATATTATATGACATTAAACTTTCCAAAGATCCATGTTGGTGTCAACTTCAAACTTCATTTTTTTCAGCAACCAACACTATATTCGCTTACAAATCAGACATATGAGTACTATAAACTGAATACATAATATTTTACCAAAATTAAGTTTGATAGAAGAAATATATCAATACTACGTCGCAGTTCATACAATAACTCTAAAACCATTCGGAAAATATACAACCAAATATTTATGAAACAACATTATCTCAGATTCTTATTTAGATGGAATGTATCGAAATGTAACTAAATAAGTTCATATAAATCTTATTATAAAACAAAGAAAAAAAGTTCATATAAGTTTATCTATTTTAACATCAGCAGATTATGATTTTGATGTCTATATAATTTGAAATGAAGAAATCGAAACGAACATGTCAAAACATAACTGTAAAATACACAAGAAGACAAAAAAAATACCTGATCCAAAACTTTAAACTTCTGATCGTCAAGTCTGAAGAAGAAGAAACTGAATAGTTTTTTCGCCGGATAAGAAGAAGAGAAAAGATTGTATTGGGATTGTTGAAAGTAAGATTCTTATCCATTATGTAAGTAACTATATATTATTTTGCTACTTACTATAAACATTTTTTGCTAGCTCAACAACTTGCTAACATTTGTTTGCCCTTTTAACGTCTGTTTCCTTATCCTCTTAACGTCTGTTGACTAACCTTTTTAACTTATGTTAACTTTGCTAGCTCAACAACTTGCTAACATCTGTTTGCCCTTTTAACGTCTGTTTCCTTATCATCTTAACATCTGTTGAGTAACCTTTTTAACTTCTGTTGACTAACTCTTTTAACATCGGTTGGCTAACATCTGATAGCTAACATATGTCCACGTTGCAACCTCTGTTGGGCATAATGGATGATAGTTGTTAGGAAACCTCTGTTGGAAAGCAACAGAGGTATGTGACAGTTGATAGACAACAGTGGTTAGGTTGTGTGTAAGTACTGCAACCCTTATTGACTAACCCTCCTTTTAACTTCTGTTGACTAACCCGTTGTAACCTCTGTTGATCATTAGTTCATATCAATTTTGTAAGTCTGCAATAATTATTTTTTTACTTTTTCTATAGCTAATTGCTGACAAATTATTTTGAAACAATTCTATGGTAAAAATTGCGAGTATGGGATGGCAACTATCTATGTTGGCGAAAGGTTTTGAAATGTGATGATGAAAGGATGGACCGATGTATGCAGTTTTACTGATGGGTGGTTAAAAGTGATTGAAGAAGTTCCGATAGCAGTTGAATCTTGGTTGGTTTTCACCGTGATTGCATCTAAAACGTTTGAGCTTTCTGTTTTCCATCCCAAAACTAGAACTGAAATTTCTTTCAAGAGAACTGATGTTGTTGTTTTGGATGATTCGGTTTATGGAGATGATGGGTTTGATTTATTGGCTGCGGTATAAAATTTCGATATTAATATACATCTATTTGATTACATGATTTTGATAACTAACTTTTATTATATTATGCTAATAACTATTGAAATGCCATATTCTAGACTAAACAGAAACAAGATCTGGATTATAGTGAAGTTGCTTTAGATGATGCTGAGACTGGAGCCACGGTTGGTAATTCTACGCAGTTTACAAGTTTTGAAGATATTTTTAATGTATATATATACACATGTAATATTTACTTATTATTATGATTTAAAATACGGTTTCTTATATATGATCATTCTTGTAAATATAGTCTGTTGATGATGGCATATTCGATGCAAAGGTAGCGGCTCTGGTTGATGAGTCAGATGTTAAAAGTGTTGTAAGTTTAAATTTTCCTTATTTTCTTACCTGTTGTATATAAACATACTAGTGAGGTACCCGCGCAATGCGGCGGGGGTGACACTTTACATTGCGGTACTCGTTCCTGGTAGTTTTCTTATTCGTATAATATTTTTACAAACATAACTTATTAATTTAGTTGTGTCATCTCTCTCTCTCTCTCTCTCTCTCTCTTATTGAAACTATCATAGGGGTAGGAAAAATCGTTTCAGTTGTTTCTCAAATTTATCTAATAACATGAACAAGTTCATGGATATAGGAAGTAAATGGGAATTGTATCTTTATCAAATATTTTGCATATCTATTCATATAAATAGGAGATCTCAATTGTAACATTGTATATATTGATGATACGTAATGAAAGAAGCAAAAGATTGGTATAGCAGGAGCCTACTTTTGGTATTGTGAAGATAAATCTTTACCATAATATTCATCATAAGAATTATGTCTAAATGCATATTTAATGTATAATGGTATAGCATGATGTCACACCCTGATTTCCACGTGTCACCGGTGGGCCCGGTGGGGAGTATCGTGACGTCATGGTTGGCAACATAATAGTCAAACAACACAATATTTAATATGCACAGCGGAAGCAATTAAAAGATATAATACAACCGAATTTAATATTGTAATATCAATGTCACAATATTCGGATGTTTATCCACAGATGGATCGGAAATAAAATATGAAACAATAGTTCAACAGACTTCAGGCATCTTAAGCTTGCGAGACTTCTAATGATGCTAAGGAGAAATCCCAGCCAATTACGCTTAGTACCTGCATTTAATCTTTTTGGGAAAATACGTCAGTTTACACTGGTAAATACATTCAACTGACTCATTTTAAAAATGATTAAAAATTGGTTTGGATGCACATGGCATAAACATTTTATAATTTGATTAAAATGCACAGAGGCAAAATTAATCTTGTATAACTTGGGGCAATTATTTAGCTATATAATCTTGCAAACGAATTACATGTTACTTATGCGTTCAGTAGCCCGGATCTCGTCCGGGTTAAAGATCAATAGACACACCACATAATTCTTTTGTGTGCTGACAGGTTTACGCCTACACCCCGCGCTTAAGTCGTGGCCATTTCGTAAAATGATGCCAGGGATATCCGGGACATGGTCATTAACCCCCCAAAGGCTTTAAAATAAACAAGACTGTTTAAACGAGCCGATCAAATTATTCAATTAACCACCTAAGCGATGGAAGATTTGATGCCCGACCAAGCGGTATTTTATATACCGTAACCCAAGCCCGTATAGGGAAAATAAGTTAAAAGTATTTACCTGAGCAATGTATAAATCACAATAAGCAAAATGCACGTAGCTTTTACTGGTACTCCTAATCTGGAACGAAGGTTTTATAATAACCTATTAGAATCCTAACGGGTCTTTAATTAAGCTTAAGCTTAGACCGGCTAGTTTCAAAGATACGGTTCGTACGCACGATTAAGCGAAGACCGGATAGAATGTGATTTAGACCCGACAAGTTCAGAGACTTGTTTAATATGGGTTTATTATTCACATTCTGGATTTTGAGACAAAACCGTTAAGGTTTGACCCGTTTCGGCTAATTTATGTAAACTTGTTACATAAACCGAACCGTACGCGTAATAAGCGTGACGGGTATTCATGAGAGCTATAGACAGGTTTCCTAAGTTAATTATGCCTTAAATATGTTGTGACATCAGTAAGATGTCTTTCATTATACCCGAAACGTGTTTAAACACAAACTAGGCCCCGTAGGGGTAGTTTGGTCATTTAAAAGTTTATAAAAGAGTTTAAGTAACAAGCTGAGTTACAGGTCTGATGTAATTAGAAAATATACTCAATTTACTAAGTTATATCAGTAGGATAAAATATATATGTGAAATTTATCAATTATAACCAAACTATGCCCCGTAGGGGTATTTTGGTAATTTCACATAAGCCGAAAAGCTCAAAACTGAAGTCTGAGTTAATCAACTTTTGCTTACTATTAAAATATCATAATTTGCCTATAATATCAGTAGGTATCAACCCGGATATGCTTAATATAGTTTTTAATACATACTATGCGTTAAAAACGCTTAATAAGGCGATTATGAGCCGTTTACGGGTTCGATACATAAAGCTGATATTTTTATTCTTCCAGAAGGCTTAAAATAATTTATTTAACATATCTAATCAGTAGCAAAAGGTTTGGAGTCGTTTAGATATGTAAAACTCATTTTATGGCCCGTAAGGGCAAAACCGACAATTACCGGACTAAGCCTACGACTACTAGTTATGCTCAGCCTAAAATTAATTAAAAATCTTTAAAAATCCCAAAATAATATATTACATCAGTGGGTAAAGATTTGGATATCAAAAAGTAGGCTTAACTAGGCTATACGCTAATTACGCCATTTAATTAACATAAAGCTTTCATTTTGCGATAATGAGCATAACTCTTAATCTACAAATCAAACTGATGTCAAACTTTGCATACAAGTATATATATCAGTAATTAAAGTTTCTACTCTTTTACATTTCCAAAAATCACGTTTTAAAGTAATAAGGGCATAATGGTCAACATATGAGCAATTTAACGGAAACATGCATATTAATTGGATAACTAATGAACCAAGGTGTATAATCACAGAGGGTTATACTAACATGTAACCTAGTCCAATTTAAGCTCTGAGGCATTTCTAAAACATGCCTAAACGGGTCAGAACTGAAAGTCAAAGTGAGAGTCAAACTATGTGACTTTCGGTTCCGAACCGGGTATTTACAGGAAATTGTCGGGTTGAACATGTTTAGACATGTTCTTATACTTATTACCAAGTTATAACAATGATCAAACAGGTTGTATATGATCTACATTGCTAATTATGCATAAATTAGAGTTTGAGTATCCTGTTGACTTTTTCTTAGCAAGTTTGACCCGACTTTTGACCTGGTTAGAGTGGGAATCAGGGGGAACCCTTTTGAGGTTTTATTACCCACATAATTACCAACTTATAACTACTTTTAATTCGAGATTTGACTGAGCCATTATTAATTAATCTCGAAGTCAACCGTTAATTACGACGGTTTGACTTTTAAGCTAAATACTAAGCAAAACTTAATTAGAAAAGGTTAAACATACTTACAAGTCTCTAATGGATGATTAGGAAGGTTTGTGATCTGCTCTTGTGCTCCACAATTGATCAGCAGATGGTTTGAAGGATGAATGATCAAATGTTGCAATTGTGAGCTTTATATAGTGAACTAAGGCACCATAAAGTGTTGACAACTTAGTCTACCACTATCCATAACCTTCCCACAGGTGTCCTACATGTTTAGGGGTTGTTTAGGGGCCAAGGGGTATGAGGAAAGTCGTTTAAATGGTGAGCACACGCGCATAACAGCCAACGGAAAAATTTTTGTCGCTGGGCATCTGCTTGCGCACCGTAAGCATATATGCTTACGGTCCGTAAGCTAGTGGCTGAAGGCAAAAACTCTTGTTCTTTCAGGATTTCGAAAGGGCAACCTTATTTTCCGACTTTGGGACCTCAATTATCAGTTAGGGGCCTCCCAAAATGCCTTTGAACAGTTACATACCCTACCTTTTTGTATTGTTTGCTTGGAATCCATTTTAAAGTACCGAAAACAAAGGTTTACCATAGGAATTTCTTCGTAGGAGACCACCACTTCAATTAACAATCATTCAATGTTATAATTCCCTGAACTTGAACATATACTAGATGTTTTTAATATAATTTGGGTCTTGGGATTTGTAACGAGGTCGTTCAGAGGTAAAAATTAACATGACGCCACCTTTAAATCCTACCAAAACATCTTTATTAAATCCGGGTTTACAACGCGTTTTGTCTTACATGACACGTGTCGTTATTTCATTGAACACGAATTTTCGAGGTGTTATATCCTCACCCCCTTAAAATAAATCTCGACCCGAGATTTACTGAAACAAATGAGGGTACTTTTCCTTCATGGTGGATTCAACCTCCCACGTGAATTCGGGACCTCTACGGGCATCACATTTGACCTTTACAATAGGCACATGCTTTCTTCGAAGCTTCTTCACCTGTCGATCCTCAATCGACAAAGGTTTTTCAACAAATTTCAAGCTCTCATCTATATGCACATCTGTATGTGGTATAACCAGTGATTTGTCAGCGAAACACTTTTTCAGATTGCAGATGTGGAACACGTTGTGAATCCCACTGAGCTCTTCAGGTAAGTTTAACTTATAGGCAACTGACCCGACACGTTCGATAACCTCGAAAGGTCCTATGTATCTCGGGCTTAGCTTGCCTTTCTTACCAAATCGCATCACTCCTTTCCAGGGTGATACTTTGAGCAACACTTTATCACCTACTTCAAAGTGAAAAGCTTTACGCTTTGGATCTGCGTAACTCTTCTGCCTATCACGGGCAGCTTTGAGACGGTCGTGAATCTGGACAATCTTGTCCGTCGTTTCGAACACTATCTCTGGTCCTGACAATTGGACATCTCCAACTTCTGCCCAACAAATGGGCGATCTACACTTTCTACCGTATAATGCCTCAAAAGGCGCATCCTTAATGCTAGTATGGTAGCTATTGTTGTAGGAGAATTCGACTAAGGGTAGGTGCTTATCCCAACTACCACCCAAATCGATCGCACATGCACGTAGCATGTCTTCCAACGTTTGAATAGTACGCTCACTCTGACCGTCAGTCTGAGAGTGATAAGCCGTACTAAAATTCAAACGTGTGCCCAAAGATTGCTGGAAACTCTTCCAAAAATGTGACGTGTATCTAGTATCTCTGTCAGAGATAATAGACACAGGTATGCCATGTAAGGCTACAATCTTATCAACGTATAACTGGGCTAACATGTCGGAGCTATAAGTCTCCTTGATGGGTAAGAAATGTGCTGACTTAGTCAGTCTGTCAACTATAACCCATATTGTATCATTTCCTTTCCTTGTCTTGGGTAACTTGGTAATAAAATCCATAGTTACCATTTCCCACTTCCACGTAGGAAGTTCATGCTGTTGTAGCAAGCCTGACGGCTTTTGATGCTCGGCTTTGACTTGCGCACATGTCAAGCATTTAGCTACATAGGTGGCTACAGACTTTTTCATGCCTATCCACCAATAATTTGCCTTTAGATCCTGGTACATCTTATCAGCTCCAGGATGAACGGAGTATTTGGAACTATGGGCTTCCTGGAGGATAACTTCTCGAAGTCCTCCATAAATTGGAACCCGTATTCGTCCATTTAATCTTAGAATTCCGTCTTTGCTAAGAGTTAACTGCTCCTCAGTTACTCCTAACTTTTCATTAGGATAGTTAGCTTCCAACACAGCTTCCTTCTGTGCAGCTAACAACCTTTCAATCAAATTATTCTTTATCTCCATGCGCTTGGCGTTGATTCGGATGGGTTTCACCCTCTCCTTTCGACTCAAGGCATCGGCGACTACATTCGCCTTGCCGGGATGGTATCTGATTTCACAATCATAATCATTTAAAGTTTCCATCCAACGGAGTTGCCTCATGTTTAATTCCTTCTGATTAAACAGATGTTGGAGGCTCTTGTGATCAGAATAGATCACACACTTGATTCCATATAGGTAATGCCTCCACAGTTTTAGTGCGAATACAATGGCACCCAATTCCAAGTCATGGGTGGTGTAATTCTTTTCATGCACTTTTAACTGTCGTGATGCATAGGCAATAACTTTGCCTTTCTGCATAAGCACACACCCCATGCCAGTGTGTGATGCATCACAATAAACTACAAATTCTTCGATTCCATCTGGCAATGTCAGTACTGGAGCGTTGCTCAACTTCTGCTTTAGGATATCAAAGGATTCTTGCTGCTTAGGGCCCCAAACAAACTTAACTTTCTTCTTAGTTAAGGAGGTTAGGGGTGCAGCAGTCCTTGAAAAATTTTCAATGAAACGCTTGTAATATCCTGCCAATCCCAGGAAGCTACGAATCTCTGTAGGCATCTTCGGCTCTTGCCAGTTCATAACTGCTTCGACCTTAGCGGGATCCACTTGGATACCACGCTCACTCACCACATGTCCAAGGAATTGGACTTCTCGAAGCCAGAATTCACACTTAGAGAATTTGGCATAGAGTTTCTCCTGATGCAGGAGCTTGAGAATACATCGAAGGTGTTTCTCATGGTCAGCTTGATTCTTCGAATAGATAAGAATGTCGTCGATGAAAACGATGACGAATTTATCTAAGTACGGCTTGCAAACGCGATTCATGAGATCCATGAACGCGGCCGGTGCATTAGTGAGCCCAAAAGGCATCACTAGGAACACGTAATGACCATAACGAGTCCTAAAGGCTGTTTTATGCACGTCTTCATCTCTAACCTTCAGTTGATGGTAGCCTGACCTCAAATCAATCTTCGAGAAATAACTTGCTCCTTGCAATTGATCGAACAAATCGTCGATCCTAGGTAAAGGATATCTATTCTTTATCGTGACCTTATTAAGTTCACGATAATCGATGCACAGACGCATCGATCCGTCCTTCTTCTTGACAAACAGGACTGGCGCTCCCCAAGGAGACGAACTAGGTTTAATGAAACCCTTGGCTAGCAATTCGTCTAGCTGTGTCCTCAATTCTTTCATTTCCGTTGGAGCCAACCTATAGGGTGCTCTGGCAACTGGTGCTGCTCCGGGGATGATATCAATCCTGAATTCCACTTGCCTATCTGGTGGCAAACCAGGTAGTTCTTCCGGAAAAACTTCTGGGAATTCAGAGATGACAGGGATGTCTTCTATCTTCGGTTTGGGCTCATCAATAATCACTTGTGCCATGTAGATAACACAACCCTTCTTTAAACATTTTGAAGCCTTGAGCATAGTCGCTTGCTCAGGCAGCCCATACTGGGTGTCTCCCCGAATGGTAAGTGATTCACCAGATGGAGTCTTAATCACCACCTGCTTTCTGTTACAGACAATCTGGGCCTGGTTACGAGATAACCAGTCCATACCCAAAACTATGTCAAACCAGCCAACTTAAAGGGAAGTAGAGACAGAGGAAAAGAATGGTTCTTAATGGATATAACACATCCATCTAACACAGTTGAGATGGTTTCTATGGTGCCGTCTGCTAACTCCACCTCGTAATTTGCACTTAAGGTTTTGACAGGTAAATTTAGCAATTTACAAAACTTATTATCTACGAAAGACTTATCAGCGCCTGAATCAAAAAGCACTCTAGCATAGACATCATTTACAAGGAAGGTACCTGTTATCACATTGTCGTCCAGTACCGCTTCCTTTGCGTCCATTCTGAAGACTCTAGCATTTGTCTTCTTGGCCTCTTCAGGCTTCTTGGCATACTTAGGGCAGTTGGTCTTAATGTGGCCCTTTTCATTGCAACGATAGCACGTTGCGTCTTTCAGCTTCTTGCAATCCAAGGTTTTGTGTTCCTTGGACTTGCACAAACCACAAGCAAAAGATCTTGACTCAGTATGCGAGTTCGATCCGAGTCTGTACTTTCCAAAGTGCTGTTTCTTGCAAATATTGCACTTGGGCTTCTCACCAGAACGATGCCCATCTCTCCTTGACTTAGACCCCTTTTTGCTGTCACCGTTTCCACGGTGCTTCTTGCTCGACCTCCGTGAGTTATCGTCTTCACGCTTTCTCTTTTCGGCATCTTTGTTCCTCAGCGATCTTTGCCTGACCGCATCCAAAGTGAGGGACAGAGATATGTCAGTTACCGATCTAAAAGTAGTCGGTCGAGATGCCTTTACGCTTGCCTTTATTTCCGGGGCTAAACCACCGATGAAACGAGCGATTCGTTTGGGTTCCGGGGTCACCAAGTATGGAACCAACCGGGACAGCGTGTTGAAGCTCGTGAGGTAAGCTTGACAGTCGAGGTTTGTCATCACCAATGATAGAAAATCAGTCTCTATCTTCTCCACCTCATGCTGAGGGCAGTAATTTTCCCTGATAAGGGCAACAAATTGATCCCAAGACATATTGTACAATGGGATTTTCCCAGTGGCTTGAATCAGAGATCTCCACCATGCTAAAGCTTCACCCTTAAAAGACTGCGACACAAACTTGACCACGTCCCTCTCAGCACATCCGCTGATGTCTACAACTGTATCCATCTCATCCAGCCACGTCATACAGTCAATGGCTCCTTTCTCCCCATTGAAATCCCGGGGTTTGCAGGAAACAAAATACTTATAAGAGCAACCCTTGTTACGGGGTCCTTGGTTTATTATAACCTGCTGAGATGGAGCACTGTGGTTCGAGGAGTGTCGATCATCATCTTTCTTCGGGTCATCCTTCTTGGACGGTGGCTTGGAAGGCTGCGTAGATAGGGTCCTACTACGAGTTCCACTATACTCATCATACTGCCTTTCCAATGCCTTAGTAACTGCGTCGTCAACTAACGCTTTTAATTGAGCACCCGTTAAATTAATCCGGGCGTTATCAATGTTCTCCACTGGATGGCTATTTAGTTCGTCAGAGTTAGCCATTTTAATTGAACTGTTACAGAAAACAAGGACAATAGTTTATTTGGGAGTTTATTATGGAATTGCCCCTTAGGGAAATTCATTAACCATGGTAAACAGAGACCATATTTGGTTAATTTGTTAATCATATTTATTTAGGATTTATATTACATTTTATCCTAATTATAAAACAATAACAGTTTTATTTATGGCCCAAAAAGGCCTAGTCACATGGACACTTATAAATTATATGCTAGGATTTCAGAGAATCAAAGCATTTGAGGTATACTGGCACAATAGGCCTTGTCACAAGGACATTTATAAATTTTAACTATGATTTCAGAGAATCAAAGCTTTGAAGGTTTGAACCTAGTTCATCACCTTTATCTGACAGGGAGTCATCGCTACCACTGTCTTTTGGCTCATGTGGAAATGAGCAAGGCCCGTAGGCACTATATTACCACGTATGGTTAAAATATGATCATCTTAATTGATGATGTAAACCCAGGATTCAGAGATCATTAAACTGGGTTAGGAATCTTCTAAAGAATTCCTTTAATAACATATGTGACTTCCAACGAATCACTTCTGCCAGGATTGTTAACATGTTTTCAGATGTTAACAGGGATATGAATCTTTTAAACAGGTCTTACCATCTTGGCCAGGTCTTTATAATGACACTCAGGCTAGGTTTCACTCATAAGATTCTTATTAATATTTAAATAGGCAGATTAACTTTTAAAATGGAATGATTCAGATTTATTTATTTCATATATAATAATTATGCATAATATGGCAAGAATGAATTTATAAACTTACATTCCATTAATCATTTAAAAGATTACATATTGCCCTAAACGGGTCTTTCACACAACAATTTGCCCACGCAGGAGCTTAATTATACAAACATGCCCACGCAGGGGTCTTACAGAAAGACATGCCCACACAGGAGCTAAAATCATAAGTCCACGCAGGGACTAACACACCGATAAATGTCCTCGCAGGGACTATGACAAACATAAGTCCACGCAGGGACTAATCACACAAATAATTGTCCACGCAGGGACTTATACAAACATCATACCCTCGTAGGGGTTAACGGAAAGATAGACCCACACAGGGGTCAATACATACAAACATACATACCCACGCAGGGGTTTATACAGCAAACTGGACCACGCAGGGGCTTAACAACAAATGGAAGGATTTAGCGGTCCTTCTTGCTCTTCCCTTTGATCAAACTTGTCAATCCTTGGAAAAAGCTCTGTCTCTCCTGGCGGTCACGGTGATATTCCCGTTCAACCTGATCCAGTCTCTGAAGAATTTCCTCCCGTTCAGGGGGAGAAAATCGTGGCGGCTGCGACTGCGTCCGAATAATCGGTCTGGAAGGTATCGGGTACCCATGAGTTGGGTACCCTACTCCCCATGGGTCTCCATACGGTCCTTGGGGGTTAAGGGCGTTGTAATTTGCCGCTACCATGTAAGGGTCTGCTTCAGCGTAACCGTAGTTGTTGTGAGCTGGTGGTTCAAACGGATTGTAAGTACTTGGACCCGTGTATGCTGGGATTGGGTTATCAAATCCCATAGGCGGTGGTTGCGGTGCAACTGGGTGTGAGGGTCCACCCATTTGTGGGTCCTCCTGATGTGGCGGGTAATGGCTGCCACTTGATTGGCGCGGAGAACTAAAATGAAAGTCTCCCGCTCGCGCAGACATACGCGCTCCGGTTCTCCTACGCCTTGGCGGTTGCGGAGGTGCTGGTTGAACTGGTGGCGGTGGAGGTGGTGGTGTGACTGCCACAAACCGCGAATCCACAGAGGGATCCTGTTGCTGTTGCTGCTGCTGCTGCTGAGGCGGTGAATGGCGAGGAGGTGTATAGTACCATTCGTGCCTGGTGAACATAGCTTGAAAGCTATCTGGACCAACATAGGGTGATCCGTGGAATGAAGATCCGTCAGAGATCTCTATCGGGTGGTTTGGTGTACCACTGGCTAGCTCGACGGGGTCCGTATCCTCGTCCATATCATCTGCGTGATCACCTGAGTAATGGTCGTCTGGTCCCAATGGGTGGAAACCCACTGGTTCTTGGATATAATTCGCCGGGTTAAACCGGCCCCTAAAAACTGGTGTAGGGTCACCAAAAGAATGATGCGATAAGGATCGCTGCAATGTTATGTATGAGGGTTGAGGGTTGTTGGGCTCATTTTCCGAATGCGGCCCATACGAGTTGTGAATAGGAGGTGTCGAGCTGTGAGAAACCTACCGTCTTGCCGGCTCAAAGAGGTTTCTCCGGTTCTGCCGGGGATCGTCGCTCTCCGTGGTAGATGGAGCTCGCACGTTCGAAGGTCCAGCTTCATTATCATTGGGGGCGGTGATTGGCCCCTTGCCTCTTCCTCTCCTCCTGAAGAATCTTGGCGGCATTTTGTTTATCCTGTCAATATATCATGAGATAACAAAACAAAACTATATGCAAAATAAAGGACAACACAAACAAAGTGGAATTCGTCCTATGTTATATGTCTAGACTCGAAAGTTTAGAAATTGTGCAATTGTGTAACTGAGTTTAAACACAAAAGGCTAGTGTTTTAATTCACTCAGTGTTGGCTCTGATACCAACCTGTCACACCCCGATTTCCACGTGTCACCGGTGGGCCCGGTGGGGAGTATCGTGACGTCATGGTTGGCAACATAATAGTCAAACAACACAATATTTAATATGCACAGCGGAAGCAATTAAAAGATATAATACAACCGAATTTAATATTGTAATATCAATGTCACAATATTCGGATGTTTATCCACAGATGGATCGGAAATAAAATATGAAACAATAGTTCAACAGACTTCAGGCATCTTAAGCTTGCGAGACTTCTAATGATGCTAAGGAGAAATCCCAGCCAATTACGCTTAGTACCTGCATTTAATCTTTTTGGGAAAATACGTCAGTTTACACTGGTAAATACATTCAACTGACTCATTTTAAAAATGATTAAAAATTGGTTTGGATGCACATGGCATAAACATTTTATAATTTGATTAAAATGCACAGAGGCAAAATTAATCTTGTATAACTTGGGGCAATTATTTAGCTATATAATCTTGCGAACGAATTACTTGTTACTTATGCGTTCAGTAGCCCGGATCTCGTCCGGGTTAAAGATCAATAGACACACCACATTATTCTTTTGTGCGCTGACAGGTGTACGCCTACACCCCGCGCTTAAGTCGTGGCCATTTCGTAAAATGATGCCAGGGATATCCGGGACATGGTCATTAACCCCCCAAAGGCTTTAAAGTAAACAAGACTGTTTAAACGAGCCGATCAAATTATTCAATTAACCACCTAAGCGATGGAAGATTTGATGCCCGACCAAGCGGTATTTTATATACCGTAACCCAAGCCCGTATAGGGAAAATAAGTTAAAAGTATTTACCTGAGCAATGTATAAATCACAATAAGCAAAATGCACGTAGCTTTTACTGGTACTCCTAATCTGGAACGAAGGTTTTATAATAACCTATTAGAATCCTAACGGGTCTTTAATTAAGCTTAAGCTTAGACCGGCTAGTTTCAAAGATACGGTTCGTACGCACGATTAAGCGAAGACCGGATAGAATGTGATTTAGACCCGAAAAGTTCAGAGACTTGTTTAATATGGGTTTATTATTCACATTCTGGATTTTGAGACAAAACCGTTAAGGTTTGACCCGTTTCGGCTAATTTATGTAAACTTGTTACATAAACCGAACCGTACGCGTAATAAGCGTGACGGGTATTCATGAGAGCTATAGACAGGTTTCCTAAGTTAATTATGCCTCAAATATGTTGTGACATCAGTAAGATGTCTTTCATTATGTCCGAAACGTGTTTAAACACAAACTAGGCCCCGTAGGGGTAGTTTGGTCATTTAAAAGTTTATAAAAGAGTTTAAGTAACAAGCTGAGTTACAGGTCTGATGTAATTAGCAAATATACTCAATTTACTAAGTTATATCAGTAGGATAAAATATATATGTGAAATTTATCAATTATAACCAAACTATGCCCCGTAGGGGTATTTTGGTAATTTCACATAAGCCGAAAAGCTCAAAACTGAAGTCTGAGTTAATCAACTTTTGCTTACTGTTAAAATATCATAATTTGCCTATAATATCAGTAGGTATCAACCCGGGTATGCTTAATATAGTTTTTAATACATACTATGCGTTAAAAACGCTTAATAAGGCGATTATGAGCCGTTTACGGGTTCGATACATAAAGCTGATATTTTTATTCTTCCAGAAGGCTTAAAATAATTTATTTAACATATCTAATCAGTAGCAAAAGGTTTGGAGTCGTTTAGATATGTAAAACTCATTTTATGGCCCGTAAGGGCAAAACCGACAATTACCGGACTAAGCCTACGACTACTAGTTATGCTCAGCCTAAAATTAATTAAAAATCTTTAAAAATCCCAAAATAATATATTACATCAGTGGGTAAAGATTTGGATATCAAAAAGTAGGCTTAACTAGGCTATACGCTAATTACGTCATTTAATTAACATAAAGCTTTCATTTTGCGATAATGAGCATAACTCTTAATCTACAAATCAAACTGATGTCAAACTTTGAATACAAGTATATATATCAGTAATTAAAGTTTCTACTCTTTTACATTTCCAAAAATCACGTTTTAAAGTAATAAGGGCATAATGGTCAACATATGAGCAATTTAACGGAAACATGCATATTAATTGGATAACTAATGAACCAAGGTGTATAATCATAGAGGGTTATACTAACATGTAACCTGGTCCAATTTAAGCTCTGAGGCATTTCTAAAACATGCCTAAACGGGTCAGAACTGAAAGTCAAAGTGAGAGTCAAACTATGTGACTTTCGGTTCCGAACCGGGTATTTACAGGAAATTGTCGGGTTGAACATGTTTAGACATGTTCTTATACTTATTACCAAGTTATAACAATGATCAAACAGGTTGTATATGATCTACATTGCTAATTATGCATAAATTAGAGTTTGAGTATCCTGTTGACTTTTTCTTAGCAAGTTTGACCCGACTTTTGACCTGGTTAGAGTGGGAATCAGGGGGAACCCTTTTGAGGTTTTATTACCCACATAATTACCAACTTATAACTATTTTTAATTCGAGATTTGACTGAGCCATTATTAATTAATCTCGAAGTCAACCGTTAATTACGACGGTTTGACTTTTAAGCTAAATACTAAGCAAAACTTAATTAGAAAAGGTTAAACATACTTACAAGTCTCTAATGGATGATTAGGAAGGTTTGTGATCTGCTCTTGTGCTCCACAATTGATCAGCAGATGGTTTGAAGGATGAATGATCAAATGTTGCAATTGTGAGCTTTATATAGTGAACTAAGGCACCATAAAGTGTTGACAACTTAGTCTACCACTATCCATAACCTTCCCACAGGTGTCCTACATGTTTAGGGGTTGTTTAGGGGCCAAGGGGTATGAGGAAAGTCGTTTAAATGGTGAGCACACGCGCATAACAGCCAACAGAAAAAATTTTGTCGCTGGGCATCTACTTGCGCACCGTAAGCATATATGCTTACGGTCCGTAAGCTAGTGGCTGAAGGCAAAAACTCTTGTTCTTTTAGGATTTCGAAAGGGCAACCTTATTTTCCGACTTTGGGACCTCAATTATCAGTTAGGGGCCTCCCAAAATGCCTTTGAATAGTTACATACCCTACCTTTTTGTATTGTTTGCTTGGAATCCATTTTAAAGTACCGAAAACAAAGGTTTACCGTAGGAATTTCTTCGTAGGAGACCACCACTTCAATTAACAATCATTCAATGTTATAATTCCCTGAACTTGAACATATACTAGATGTTTTTAATATAATTTGGGTCTTGGGATTTGTAACGAGGTCGTTCAGAGGTAAAAATTAACATGACGCCACCTTTAAATCCTACCAAAACATCTTTATTAAATCCGGGTTTACAACGCGTTTTGTCTTACATGACACGTGTCGTTATTTCATTGAACACGAATTTTCAAGGTGTTACACATGAGCTTACTTTTGGTTCTATATGAAAAACCATCCAGTAGAATCCAAAATGAATAGCCCTTACTGGGGAGTTTACAATCATCACATAGACTATAGACTGATAAACCATAATCCTTAAGAAATGTCAAAATTAGTAGCAACCTTACATCCATTGACCAAAAAATTCATCAAGTGGAAGACTTTTTGTGTTGTCAAGTTGTACCTGCATATTCAGTGATAATCGATTTAAAATGTGCGATTTAAATTGACAAATGGGAGAGGCTAACCATAAATATAGTTACGGATTTTCAAGTTGTTAATGGGTTGGATTCTAATCATAATATGACCAGATGTGAAGCTGATCCACACAAAGGCACGAAAACTATACATGCACAACTGATCCAGAATTGGAGCTGAAAACCCAGGACTAATAGGCCTAGTTGAGCTCAAAGATAATTTATGGGTTCTGGTATCCAACTGAAAGGCCAAGCTAAAACCGACCCCAGTTAAGCCTAATCACTGATTCCTAAAAACATCATTCTAACAATGTCATATCATTTTTATTAGTTATATTGTGTTACCTAAGAGACCAGTTGGCTGTGCAGGACCCACAAACCTAGGTACGGGCAAGGCGATCTCGTTCTGAAAAGGATTTAGATTGGTTTATATTGGAAGTTTATGTGAAGTTGATGCCACTTGAGAATAAAACTCTATATTAAGGCCTTGCATTGGCAGCAGCGGTGGCCTGAAATTGACTCAGTTTTTAAATGTGCTGAGCCCAAGCCAAGGTAAGATCAGCTTGTAGCTCACTCGCTCAGCTCGTGGCTTGCTCGCTTGGCTCAGTCAGCTCGTGGCTTGCTCGCTTAGCTCGAATGTAGTAAGTTAAAGAGTTCTAAACTTCTAATTTACACTTACCCATACAATTTTGCTCATGTATAGTTAGTCTAGGTTGTTCAATGCTGGTTTGATCATGAATCCAATTATATACTGTGAGGGGTATATCTGTCAATTAGATTATATATTCAATTCAAGCAAATATAAAAGAAAAAAGATATGCAAAAATAAGAAGAATGAAAATGATTCTAACTACAGTTACCATTGAAATATAACAATATTAGAGATTAACACTCAACATAAATCAATATAATTGGCCCCACGTGCTTCAGCAAGGGTGTTGGTCTTTGGTGACAAGCGATCTACTGCTGGCTTCAAAATAGCAGGCCGCGGATCCTTCAACTGAGCCTCTCATGTTTTGAAGGGAAGACGGTGAATCAGTCTCCGATTTAGCAACTTCCTTACTAAGATAAACCACAGAACAAATTAAGCTAAAGATTGTTAGAAAATATGCAGATCTGAAGTGTGAAGTTCAAAATTTCATAAAAAGATGAAACCCCAAAACAAAATCAAGCTAAATAAACATCATATCCTTGCAATGTTTCTATAGTTTTCTTCAAATCGGCAACCTGCATCACTTCTAACACAATATCATTGGTAATAACGATTCAACCAATTCCATATCACACTACTAAAGTTTAAACAAACCAAAAAGATTCCCTATCATTCGAGTTAACCTAATTCCCTAAATCCGTACATTCGACTCCAAACAGCCACTGGTCGGGTTATCGTGGATAAGCTCATTCGCCGGTTTGGTTGACTCGGTGTATTCTTTATGAAATATTTGGCCTTATTGTCACATGATGGTTTGGGTCACACATCCGCTTTAGGGTATAAGCTTGAAATATATTTAAGGTTGTGATGTACGAATCTTGCAATCTAATTCTTTGTTTTAAGTAAGAATCACCCTCTAGAAGGTCCTTATGTCCAACAATCTGAAACCCAAAGAAGAGACCAATTAGCATAATAATTTAGACGTGGTGGTTTCGACCAATTTAGTTATGAACAAGTTGATTTGGTTATGTTTTTATCTCAAACATATTAAATAATAAAATGAATTTAAATGGGAGATCAAATATGTTTTAGTCACTGTACTTTCCATACATAAGTAAATAAAGATGACTTTGTGCCTTGTTTTTGTCATTTTCTATGCAAGAAATAGGCTGTCAAGGATAAAAATGTGAGATTTATGTATCATGCCAAATTTCCCGATTGATCTTGACCCGAATTGTTCACAAAACAAGACTCAAATATACAAAAAGGTATAGTGAGCATAACATGATAAATCCGACCCGAACCGGTTATAACAATATTTGAGGCAAGTGAGAACAAAACAAATAAAGCATTAATTTTGTCACATTATCTGCAGTGTATCCACCAAAACTGTTCGTCTGATGACAAGCGAACTAATCGAACCATACCCAAGTTGCCTTTATGAACCAAGACCGGGTTTGAAAGATTAATTACTTAACTTTCATACTCTATAAGTCTTGTCTTGATTGCTTGTAGCAAAGAAGCATTGTGTGTTGGATCACAACTGGTTTGGGTTCATGCTGGTTATTTTAAGTGTAGTTGAAAGCAAGTGGGTCCGGTACGTTAACCCAACACATTTTAGTTCATTTTTTAGATACTAACATGTCAAATACGGTTTACAAAAGCTTCATAATTACAAGATCTAAACACTTTTTACAATAATATTTCAAACATATTCATTAAAACAATTTCATAGATTGAGTAAACTGTAAAGAATGGTATGTTCCAGTTTAGGATTTTTGACCCATTTAAGATAAAGCATGTACTAATTAATAGAGCCATTCATAAGTAAATGGGTCAAGATTAGTAACAATGTTTGCATAAAAATTAAAGCCATTTGTTACCAACATAACTAATGTAAAATTAGTGGTTCGTGAATTTGACATATAACAATGTTGGTCAACAAATTTGACCAAAAATACATTACATGTAAGATGGGTTTATGGCACCAAACAGAAACATGGCCCTATCAGAGGTGCTTATTGATGCATCCCTATTAGAATCAACCAGCACACAATCCATGTTGATGATACCCAATTGATATTAAAATAAAAAATAAAAAAAAATATTATGTAATATAAAAGCTGATAACCTCCAAGAAACTGAGGTTTATTGTTTTTCTGTTAATTTAAATCATTATACAAAACATCAACATAAGAAATCAGTTGATAATTAAAAAAAACCTGCATAAGCCAGACTTCATCCTTATTTACTTTGGGCACTGCGTTATAAACAACAGAACAAGAGTTGAAAATCCAAATCAAAACATCCCCAAATTCTGTGTTTCAAAACATTAAAAAATTCATAAGTGTCAAAATCCAAATCCAAACGCCGCTTGAATAGAAAAAAACAGAGACGACTACGGAACTATAATTGTTAAAACATAAAATTTACATCAAAACCATACCTCATTGAGTCCCCGCACAAGATATCACTTCATCACTTATTAATATCTTCAGTTCCTACAAACAATCATCAAATAAGAAACTGATAATCAAATATCCAACATCAGTTGATAAGTAAGAAAATATAAAGTGATAATCAAATATCCAACTGATAATCAAAAGTGAATTTTGCAGTGAGAATATAGGGTGTGTATATATATTTAGGGTGAATTCGTAGATCTTTTCAATTTTGAATTTCACCGGCTGCTAGATAAATCCCGCTCATTTAACCCTGCATTGCATAGTTGGATCTCCTTTAAAATAGTTATAAGATTTTGTTACTCCTTTAAAATATGAAGGTTTGTTGATATTTAACTTAAGTGTAAAATAATGTTTTTAATCAATTATTTAACAGTAGTTTTAGATTTAAAAGTGATAAGGCTTTTAGCTTGTAGTCAATATTTTATTTGTGATGATGACTAAAAGCATGTCGGGTTTTAATCAGTTATATAGTTATACACTGATGCATTATTCACTTGTACCTTTTAATCCGTGCGTCGATATTGAACAAGACAACTACCGAAACGTTGACAAAAATGTGTAGGTCATGATGTTATCTTTGGATTTTTTTTAAATATTATAGTTTATAAGATATGTCAAGAATACGTAAAAAAATATAAGTTTGTTGTGGATGGTTAAAAGTGTAACTAAATATGTATAATTTTGTTAAAAGTCAAGCATTTAAGTGTAATAAGTTTAGGGGCTAAAAATACATAGTGCTTAAAAAGATCAAACTACCCTCATTTTAGGGGTCTTTCTATAAATAAAGAGGCGGGGGGGGGGGGGGGGGTTCTTATTTTTTTGGTATCTTAAAATACCCCTCCCTCATGCATTATAATATATAGTTATCTTTGTATTTTTTTTAAATATTATAGTTTATAAGATATGTCAAGAATACGTAAAAAAAATTATAAGTTTGTTGTGGATGGTTAAAAGTGTAACTAAATATCTATAGTTTTGTTAAAAGTCAAGGATTTAAGTGTAATAAGTTTAGGGGCTAAAAAATAAATAGTGTTTAAAAAGACCAAACTACCCTCATTTTAAGGGTCTTTCTATAAATAAAGGGGAGAAAGTTCTTATTTTTTGGGTATCTTAAAATACCCCTCCCTCATGCATTATCATATAGTGTAGATATAGATATATTTTATTGTACAATAAGTATAACAAGGTTTTTAAAATTTTTTTGTAGTCTCAAGATCATTCTGTAAAAATAGCTGCTGATGTTAATTATCCTTAACTTCACTCAAAAGATTTTTCTGTTGATGACACTCTTGCCTCTCCAAATGTTGTATCTAATGTAAGTGTTTATTAGTTTTACACTGCCCATTTTATTATTGTTTCGATATGTTGATATTCTTCTGTATGAGTGAGTCTTAAACTTCAAAGCTGAGTTGACAAGATAGTTTGTGTTGATAAAGAAAGTTACAAAATTCCAAGAATTCAGAGTTGTTATAGACTAAATTAATTTACTTAGGTTGAAAAGATGCGCAATCTTCGTGGCAAGACCATTGTAGAGGATAAACAAGCATTTGATAGACCGTGTAAAGTTCAAAATGTTCATTTAGCATCATCCACTTCAGAGCCAGTTTTACACTTCACCACACAAGCTGAACACAGCCTTGTAAGTTTTTGCAGTTCTTACTTTGTTTCGTTATTTCAACAATTTCAGTTATATATCAATATTTTATAAAATTCATTATTCAATTCTCTGTTTTTTAGCATCTGCCATCAGATGTATCATCTGCATTGGATCTGGATATGGATAATCTTAAGCCTGTTAAGATCCAAAATCTAAAAGGTGAAGTCCAGGAACTATTTACAATATTTCAAAAAACCAATACTGGATTCAGCTACGGTATTGTTGGATGGCCTGGTTATTTGAAGAACCAAAATATTGTTTTTGGTGATGAACTATAGTTTGAATTTCACAAGTCTGCTCAGTTGTTGAAGCTAACAAAAATTGCGCATATTGTGACAAAGATTAAGCCCTCTTCATGAGTGTTGTGTTGATCGGAGGTTTATAAACAATGTTTGATGTGATGGTTGTTTGTGGGTGTATATTTGGTTCCTTGGTGGTACTAATTTAGCTTCGTAGACATCTTTTATATGTACTTATGTCTATAAACAGTTTACATTGTCAATGGGTGTGTACTCCTTTTTTGGTTAGAAAATGGAAATAGTCGTCTGTAACTGATATATTAACCGATGATATATGTTTATAGTTGTCTATTATCTAATAGATAACAAGTTTTGGTACAATGTCTATATATCTATCTATACTTTCTATTAAAATGTATTATGCATGGTTTTTTAAAAACCACCCGTGTTTGCACACGGGTTTTACTACTAGTAGTTTTAATACGGTGGTTTTCTATAACTTATTTAAAATAGCATGACGTTAAAAGAAAGTAATCAAAACGAGTGGACATATGCAAACATGACAATAAAAACATAAGTGTCAAAATCATTTTGTTACTAGTAATTGACACAACATGAAACCATGTGGGAGACATATCCGTGAATTGGACCTAAATGTCATGTCCTTTTCTAAATCTTGTTATCTTGAACCACTCATTGACGATGATCGGTTCATCACTTGTACACGACATTTTACCACATATGAATACATGCATTACAAATTTACTATAGATTACTGACTTCATCATTGGAGTGTGGGTACTTTGAATCCACGCCTAACAATCTATCGTTGTTTATTGTAGCATGAACCACGTGATCGGGATGACAAGGATCACCCCGATTCAACAACCAAGATCAGGCTAACGACGCTTTAGATGCTTGAACACTTATTTAATTGGAAATAAACACTTTAGCCTGTAACTAGTAATTATTAGATGATAATATTGGATAAAATCTTCTTTGTGTTTTCTTAAAAAAAGATGTCATTGATACGCTTATAAAATGCTAACTAATAGAAATTTACATTACTAAAAAACATTTAGATTTTTTATTTTATTTTCAACATAGTAAAAAAGTTGACATTTTATAAGTGTGATTATTTGATCGTTAGAAAAAGGAATGTTGCCGTTTAAATTTCATATAAACAAGTCTCGACATGTTACATGAGATCATAACGGTACAAGAAGCCTTCGCAATGATCACATCACCTATGTTAAGTAAGGGCGTGGAACGCGATGAAACAATATCAGTATCATAATTATGAATAGTGTAAATATTCAAACAATATAGCAAGGGTGTTGACGATTTAAGTTTGGAACCATGAAATTGATCATCGGTTTGGTTTCACGATTGGTATTTTTCTTTTACGTATGATCGGTCGGTTTTGGAAAAAAAAAAAAAAAACTAAACCGTAGTGAACAGTTTGATACTTTGGTTTACAGTTTATACCGAAAACCAACCGTATAAAATCGGGGACAGGACCTTAGGATTTACATATATATTTGTTAATATTTCATGTTACATCATTAACTATTTATTTTATTCATTTGAGTTTAATTTAATTAAATTTGGGGACAACAATGTGAAGTAGGCTAACATATCTGTTTTCCTATCAGATTTCCTTGATAATGAGCAATCTAAAAAATGAAAAAAATAAAGATCTCAAGATGTATACTTGAAAACATTAGCTCTTTTCATTTTTTTTTTTTTTTTGGATTGTGATAATTGTATTTTTTGGTTGGATTACCTCAAATTATTTTGGCAAATTGAAAAATAATAATCTCATCTTTCTGAAATTGTCCAATAATAATCCCAAGTCACGAATTAGCCGCCAATAATCCGACCTCGTCAATTTTTTTGTAAAATACTCCACCGTTAATTCTGCCTAACGTCGTTATAAAAAATGGTGACGTGGCTGCCACGGTGCCACATGTTAAATAACTCAAATGACATGGAATTTTTTTTTAAATGACATGGAATATTGTATATCTTTTAATGGTTTTGTTGACTGATTATAGAAAGAGGCATTGACCCCAACTTAAAACACCATTATCTTCAAACCATGTTTATCTCCATCAGTTCATCTTCAAACCATATTCATCATCATCATCGAGATTTTCACGGACTACTTCTAGACTAACTGTTGTGAATCTCCCCCATCCACAAACATAATCTACACCACGAATACATTGATCTAAGCTTCATTTCTTTCACTTCCAAGTTCAATTAAACAACAACA
Source organism: Helianthus tuberosus (assembly GCA_030545235.1). Lineage (NCBI taxonomy): Eukaryota > Viridiplantae > Streptophyta > Magnoliopsida > Asterales > Asteraceae > Helianthus > Helianthus tuberosus. The sequence goes on along the minus strand of CM060397.1, from coordinate 153,326,966 downwards.
ATTATGCATATGCAACCGATATCCTTCTATAATTCAGACCCAATCCCCCTTTATCCACCTTCACAAAACCCCTAATAAACTCCCCTCTTTTTACCTCCAAAATCCATTAAAAAAAACCATCAAAATACTACCAACAAAAAGTTAACCGTGTATGTTGTTAAAGAGGACGAACAACCACAATCAACACATTCATAGGCCAAACCCTGATCCGAAGAACACTATGATACTTCGGAACAGTTTGATAGATGGTGGTTGTTAATCAAGCAGAAGGTGCAAGTAAAGGATAGTGGTTTACAGTCTAGGGTTTGGCCTTAGCAGGTCACTTGTATTTGCTATTTGGGATTTGGGAATCAGAACAAGTGAAAGATGGTGGTTTATGGGTGGAGGTTTGGTTGAAGTGGTGAAGGGGTGTAGGTTGGGGAGAAATGGTTGCAAATCTATGAAGATACTGATGAAGATGATGAAGTGGTTGCAAATCTATGAAGATGATAAATGGTGGCTGCTATGAAGATGATAAATTAGGGTTCATGTGTTCTGATCAATATTCCATGTCATTAAAAAATCCTTGTCATTTAAGTCCTTTAACATGTGGCAGCCACGTCACCATTTTTCATAACGACGTTAGGCAGAATTAACGTTAGAGTATTTTACAAAAAAATTGGACGAGGTCGGAATATTGTCGGCTAATTCGTGACTTGGGATTATTATTGGCCAATTTCAGAAAGATAGAATTGTTATTTTTCAATTTGCCAATTATTTTTGTCTTATGTTATGTTATGTGTAAAGTTCAAATTGTAAAACCAAACCGCCAGTAACGGTTGATTTGATTTTGTTTTAAATTTCAACGGTTCGTTTTTGATTTTCAATAACAAAAAACCATTATCATTGATTTGGCTCACAATTTTACCTAAGAACTGTTAAAACCAGACCGTGAACACCCATACATTATATAGTAAATGTTTCATATTTGTTGTATACAAGTTTGGTCTTAAACCACGTACAGCTGCACTTAGACTTTAGGCTAGTAATTTAAGTCTAACTTCTTATCAAAATGATATTGTTAAATGTTAAATTGAAGTAAAAGATTAAAAAAAACAATGGTTTGGATTGGGCAGGGCCGGACACACATTATACATAACAAAAGGGCCATCATAGTTATAGGTTATATGCACACAGTGGCGGATCTTGCCCGTTGAACCTGCCAGGGCCGAAAGACACGGACACTAAAATTAGCACTACGGCCGAAAAACTTGCCAGGGCCGAACATAGTATATATACAAAATTTCGATCGAAATGCGGAAAATTAGCACTACGGCCGAAAAACTTGCCAGGGCCGTGGCCCTGCCACGGCTCCACTAAGATCCGCCCATGTATGCACACACATTATACATAGCAAAAGGGCCATCATAGTTATAGGTTATATGCAGTTCAAATTCCGAATCAACTCATTTTCACCCAAGATCGGTTGTAACTCACAAGGATGAAACCATGGAAGTCAGTGCGTGTGGTAACCCCAATTTCTTCAAATAAGTGAACTCTACCCAGCTACCTTCAGTTTTATTTGGTTCAAATCTCGGGTCGGCTCGTTCTTGGCCAAATATTGGTCGCAACTCGCAATAAGGAAAGAACCATGGAACTCGCTGTGTGCGGCTTCTTCAAACGAGTGAACTATACCCGATGACCATTCAATCTATTTATTGGTCCAGAAAACACAACTAAATAACCGGTCGGCTATGACGATGGAGGTCCTCTGTGTGGTAGGGATGAACTCGGTACCGTCCGGTACCGGTACCGAAAATCCCCAAAAGTGGGTACCGGTATTGAATATACCCGGTTCGGTAGGGTTCGGTACCGGTTCGATACCGGTATTTGAGGGTAAAAACCGGTACCGAATCGGTACCGAAAGAGTACCTGGTTCGGTAAATTCGGTACCGGTTCGATACCGGTACCGGGATTTGGTCATCGCTACTGTGTGGGAACCAAACCAATGGTTTTCGATCCAACCGTCAGTACACTGATTGAGTATCAAAAGCACACTCAAACAAACTGTTTTTATAGTAAAAAAAATGCAAACAAATAGAAAAAAAAATGGGGTGAGAGAGGCTCGAACTCTCGACCTCAGGATTACTCTATTGCTATGAGACCTACGCGCTAGCCAACTGCGCCACCACCCCATGGTGTTATTCATCCAAAAGAATTCTTTATAAAACTAAACTTTACTGGTTTTTGTAAATGGCTTAAAAACTGGTTTCAAACAATTCTTCGTTGTTGCACAATGGAGACCAATTTTGATCAGGTAGAACCCTAACTTCGTGTTCCGATTTCAATCCAACAAATGAAGTTTCAGTTTATTATATATAAATCTGTGAAATTACAGGATGTCATTGCTGCCATTTTCAAGTTCGTTTGGAGCAAGAAGGCAATCGGTTAGTTAGTTCATAATGAATTTGCTTTAGATTCACAACTGCGATTCACTTTTGTAGAAATTTTGTTCTTACTGAACTACATTCGTTGAGTCGGTTCTGTTTCAGATCGGGAGAAGATTGAAGACGGTGAGGCTTCCAAAGGCGAGGTCAATCTTCTTTTGCGATTTCAGTGTCTAATTTGTGTGATTTGTTACGCATATTCAGGTCATTTTGTGCGATTTCAGTGTCTGATTTACGTATGCTCTGTTATAATCTATTATAGGTTTTGTAGAACATTCTGTGCGATTTCAGTGTCTAATTTGTGTGATTTGTTACGCATAATCTATTCTAGGTTTTACATTTTGTGCGATTTCAGTGTAAGCTTTGTGTGAAAATGTGTTACCTATAATCGATTATAGGTTTTCGAGAGCATTTTGTGCGATTCCGTTGTCTAATTTGTGCGATTTCAGTGTCTGATTAGGGTGAAAATTTGTTATGTATAATCTATTATAGGTTTTTGAGAACTTTTCTGTGATTTTGTTGTCTAATTTGTGTGAAAACTTGTTACGTATAATCTATTATAGGTTTTAACTCTAAGAAAAAACCGGCCTACTTCCGGTAAGCACTGTGTTTTGACTGGTGCGATTTTGCAATGCAGGAACGAGCTGGAACCTCTAAGAAAAACCGGCCTACTTCCGGTAAGGAGCCTGACTGATCCTTCGAACTAATGTTAACTCTAAGCTCCTTTTAGACATGATGTTGCTCTTTTAGGGTTTCAACATTCTACTTTTTATGTTATTTTATTTTAATTTCTGCACTTTGTCATAACAATCTGCAATTGTTGATACAGCCAATCCAAATGCTGTGAGGCTGAGTTGTGAACTACTTCGACTGTTTGTTACAGGTACATCCATCCACCTTGATTGTAGCCGCTATTAGTATAAAGGAAGTTGCCTGTTTACAGTTGCTTTCCTGTATGTATTATGTGCAACTTATGAAGCGTTTTTTTTTTGCTAACGCAGAAGCAGTCCAACGAGCTGCTACTATTGCGGAAGCTGAAGGCGGGACCAAGATTGAAGCTACTCACCTGGAAAGGATACTTCCTCAGTTACTGTTAGATTTTTAAGGTCTGTATAGCCTTTTATGCTGATCTGATGATATAATATACTGGGATAATATTAGAATGTAGCTATAGTCATTCTCAAGTTAAGACGGTCCTTTAAACTGAATATAGGAAAAAAAAAACAAGCTGCCACTCTTGTACATACAAGTAGAAATAAGAATAACACACTGAGATACTTATTTAAAACAATGAACCAGTATCACATATCTAGCAGCGCCTCCTCACTGGTCCTAACACTGAAACAAGTCAACAATTAACAAACATCATATTAGACATAATTAGAACACAATGATCGTCCTCCTTAATCGGTACAACAACGAAACATGAAGAACTTCTCCATTGTCCGACCACATTCCGAACACACCACCACCTCGGGAATCCCGCCACTAATCCCGGGAAGTATAAGTCGGTTGCAATGCTGTGGTTTATGCAGTTTCGCCAAGTAGGCTTTCCATGCCGGGACAAAACCGTATTCTTGTACATCCCCTTCCCAATTCTCATACTCCGTTAAACTCGTCTCCACCAGTTCTGCATTTGCCCGACCCATCTCACGTGACCCCTTACATATCAAGGCCCACCCGCGATCACTCCCGTCGAAGCTCATCATGGTCATAACCTCCTTCATAATTGTGTCATTTTCAAAACTATTTCCATGTTGATGATGAATCTTTGAATACAACATGCTCTCAAGGCGGGTCCAAAAGTACCACACGAAAGTGGGGTCCGGCCAAGTGTGACTTAGTTTCTCCTCACTGATCGTTGTACTTATTTTCCTTATTCTCTCCTTGGTTCCACTCTTTCCCACGTAAACCATCTCCAATGGGATTCCCGCAGTTACAGCAATATTTGATGCTATCTTTGTAAAGCTTCTGATCCACTCGAGGTTGTCTCCTCCATACAAGCATATGTACTTCTCTTCAGCAATCTAGCAATGTGCATTATAGAGACTAAACTAATTAATATGATCTATGCAAGATATCAGTCAGAATATCGGTACAGATATTATCGGCGATATTGACCGATATATCACCGATTTTCCTGATATCAGTACCATTTCTTCTTAGTTCTACAATTCGTCTTTCATCTTATTGCTGCTATCAATGTTTTAGGTGTTAATTATTAGTTGATAGTGTTTTAAGTCTTAATCGTTCTTACTTGCTACAATTATTAGTGTTTTGCAAGTTGCAAAAGGTTAATTTGTTAATGGTAGGAGAGTATATAGAATTGTTAGTGTTAAATTGTTATATATATAAATTCTGCATGATATTAAACTACCGATATCTCATCGCGATAACCTATATCTCAAATATAGGTCTTTGACCGATATTCGATTTTTTTACCGCATTAACTACATAAAATATGATTATTAGTTATAACTAAACTTATAAAAATGCTACAAGGTAAAATAAGTTACCCAGTGTAGTATGTATCGATCAATGCTGTCGACCAATAGCTCTAGTGTCCAAGTTTCTTCCTTCCATAACGCGTCTTCTTTCATGCTAGTGAAAGGGTAAGCGTCATTTCTCCAAATCCAGACCATGTGGAGGGCATTTGGTGATGCCACTCTCCCCTGTGGATCTAACGAGACCAAAATCGGCTTTTTTTCAAAGTGCCACACTTGTTTGATGTACTTTATGACCGCTGGTTCTAGCAATGTAGGGTGATGCAGCATATGCCATGTCATCATTGATTGAAGCTGCTCAAGCTTGTGTTGATGTGAATCATTCCATGCTATCAGATTGTCCACAACCGGGACCCACACGACTTCATAATGAAGATCTGGTTGTATTCTAGAGTCTTTGTAGATTTGAGTGAGAACTAAAATCTCTTCATGGGAGATATCTAGGTCTGATATAAGCAGCAACACTGTTTTCCTTCGTAGCACGTCCACATTAACCTGTTTTAATCATGATACAAGCATTAAGTCAACAAATTAGTTCATGAAAAGTAAATTAAAGAGTAACAAAAAAGGTAAGTTATACTTTTCGTCATTTACGTTTATACCAAATTTCAGTAGATGTTCTTTACCTTTTAAAATGTTAGGAATCATCATTTACGTTTTAACAACCTTGCATGGTTTGTCCTTTGATACCAAGCCAGTTAACATTTTCAGTAAATTTTGGGCAATTTAGTAATTTTATCCATTTTTTTAAAAAGGTATGTTAAAATTAAAACAAAAAGAATAAAAAATAAGTGATATGAACACCCCTTCTCTCTCCAAACACCATAAAAAAGACTAAACTATCCTTATGTGCCTAGGCTTAACGGAAAATATTAACTGAGTTATTGTCAAAGGAGACCGTGCAAGGTTTTTAAAAAGGTAAAGGATGATTTCTGACATTGTTAAAAGTAAAGGACATCCAATGAAAATTGGTATAAATATAAGGGGAAATACCATGAAAAACACTATACTTTCTAGTTTTTTTCACAAAAGTCACTCCACTTTTTTTTACACATGAAAACCACTCCACATGTAAATTTTGAACAAAAATGTGATACTTTTATAAAAATTAACTTATAACCGACTATACCGGTAGTGTTTGCTGATATGTAAAGTGAAATCTTAGTATATTGGAAGGAAATAATTCATGCTCCGTTCCAGCTCACAATCCACTTACTCTTGTCTTTTTTTTTTTTATGAAAAGTATCCACTTACTCTTGTCTATTGCCTTTAATTGTTTGTATATTGAATTTGTATATTGAATCTGCCCCTTTTTTGATTTCATTATAGTAAGCATATGAAACGGCAGAGAGAAGCAAAAGCAAACTATTGATCTTCTATCCTTCTAATCGTTTCTGAAGCGAGGCCAATTAAGAAAACGCATCAGGTTTGTAATCCATGCAAATCGATTCTTACACATCTACAGAATGGATTCGACACTTGTGGATGATGAAAGCGAGTTTAGTGACACTACATATGAAGCGAGCACCGATGATGAAGAGGAGTTTTCGGATTCATTGTCAATGGACCTGGACCTTGAGGAGGAGGATCATGTTACTACTTTAAATAGGACAAGCGGTGATCCTTTCTTAAACAAACTTTGTTATCAGAATAAGCAGCTTCAGTGTGTTAATGATGTTGACGACTTCGATGTTGGTGAGAATTTGGTTGAAGAAGATGATGAAATTCAATCCATTGACGATGATAATGAAGATGCAAAACAAGTTGTAAAAGATAAAGTATATCCAATTCATGATCCAAACATGAATTGGAAAGACATGAGACCAGTTCTTGGGCATAGGTATGAAAATCCTACACAATTAAAATTTGCTATATGTTGCTATGCAGTAGTAAATGGATACCAACTAAGCTATAGAACAAATGAACCAGGGACTTGTAGAAGCTGTAAAAGATTTGCTTCCTGGTGTTGAACATAGGCAATGTGCAAGACATATATATGCCAATTTCAAGAAGAAATACAATGGGGTAGAACTTAGAAAATTGTTTTGGACAGCATCCAAAACAACTCTTGAACATGAGTTTATCTCAGTTTTAGATAAAATTAAGTCTATAAGTACTGAAGCATACAACCATCTAATTGAAAGGAACCCAAATACATGGTCCAGGGCTTTCTTTGAAGCCAACAGAGCGTGTGAATCCGTAGAGAATGGGATAAGTGAGAGCTTTAATTCTGTTATTATGAATGCAAGAAGAAAACCAATCATTACAATGTTGGAAGAGATTAGATTGTTTCTAATGGAGAGGAACTATAAAATGTTTAAGATATCAAACAAATGGAAAGGTAACGTATGCCCAGCTATAAGGCCTAGAACAAGAATGACAATGGACGGTATCACTGGAATAGGTGGGCGAGGTGGAAAAGGTAAGCGAGGTGGAAGAGGCGGGAGAGGACATTCTAATCAAGATGTGGAAGTTGGTGCTAGAAGTTAGAATGATGAAGTCGTCGAAGAAGAAAGTCAAGTACTTCAACCGCCTACATCGATTAGAAAGCAGTGACTTATGTTTTTTTTTTTTTTGTTAAGAATTGTATGACTATTATTATTCGCAAAACCAATATTATTTTGATTGAAACGGTTTTTTGTCATATAGTTTGTTACAAAAATATACATTTAATTACAAAGAATTTAAAAAAATAATAATAACCACATCATAAAATAAATGTTCATGTAATTTGCTTACGTGTCTACTTTTGACACATAGATTGTCCATGTCAGCATAATATAGTCTACATGTATGCCACATAAGCAATAAACAAGTTACAACAAGTTATGTCACATTTTTGTTCAAAATTTACATGTGGAGTGGTTTTCATGTGTAAAAAAAAGTTGAGTGACTTTTGTGAAAAAAACTAGAAAGTATAGTGTTTTTTATGGTATTTCCCCTAAATATAAAGGACGAAAACTGTAATTTACCCTTAAAAAAATGATAGCAAGTTTAAAAATTTACCCTTGTTTTCGATGAGCCGTCAAGAAGTGGATGAATGTCATCCTTGCCACAGAACAAAGCCTTGAGAATCTTCAAGTTATCCAAGTGAGACACTTCGAAGATTCGCATGAGCATGAGAAAATATTCATCATGTTGCTTCTCCTCTGCAGCCACATAATGTATGAACATTAGTTCTTTTTTCGTATTTTTAAGGACCATCAAAAGTTAAAACTACGAAAAAGAAAAACTTACCTATGTTTTGCTTGCACAGGTGGAGGAGTTCTTCAAGGTGTTCATGGATGTTATGAACCTTGTGAGCCAAGCTTGAAAGTTCCCACGCCTCGGAGGTTGCCGAGATGTACCTATGTTTATGCAAAATCATATAACACATGATATATTGCTTGTAATTTGGACAATGGAAATGAAGCTTATATCTGATCATCAATTATCATAGAACGGGTTGTAGGCTATGGTGTTTGAACGTGTTTTTGTTGTTTAAACGTCTACTAAGCGAATGTAATTATTTGACCCCTAAATAATTTCAAAACGCGCGCAAATTTAAACCCTTCAAGAGTTGGGCATGTCCCTCATTTATAAAAGAAAAAGAGAAAATAATAGAACTTACTCAAAGTTCATGCCTAAAAGGCTTGTTAACTGGGAGACACAAGCCACCATACTTTTGATGGACCAATAAACCGCAGTGGGCATATGAGATAACGCGGTTGACTTAGGTGGTGTGTCATCTTGGAGATATTGATAAGGCAGGTTCTTGAATGCAATGATGCATTTGGTGACATCCAACATAACCTTAATGAGGTCATTAATAGCATCAAACCGAGGTTTGATCGATTTGTAGTGTTCTATGATGTTTGGCAATTGTTTTAGCAATGCTACCGATTTAGCAAGTGGATTGGTGGCAAATAGTTGCGCCACGAGCCAAAACTCTCCAAAGTTCACTGCAAAGGCTCCTAATGATATCACCACTTTGGCTTCCCATGAGTAGCTCGATAGTATGTTGAGGATTGCCATTGTTGATCCATGCGCGTCTGCTCCTCCCGAGCACTTGCAAGATAACTGCCAACAAAAGTATTAATATTAATTAACCCCAACACATATAAATAGTGGTTTTAAGGATGTTTACAAAAGTTATAGCATTATATTAACATTTCAGAGGTTTCTATTCATTTAAAAAAGACTTTGTTTGACTTACCAACGGTTTCGCCTTATATAGAAAAAACACAAACCGCGAAATTATCAGTATATAGCAAATTACATACTAACCTCACAGGAAATTTTATGGATCACATTAGCCAATCCATCTGGGATCCCATCAACATCTTCAAAGCTAGAAAACGCAAGCGTCTCTTGTCCAACCAATGCATCAATATGCCCATTATGCGTGCCCTACAATGACATGGTAAGCAGCCCAAAAACTATAGGTGACAAATGGGCAGGTAACGGGTCGTAAATGATAATACTTTCTACTATGGTTAGGTGATTGCAAAATCTTTTTTTTTTTTTTTTTTAATAAAACGCCTTATTAGGTTGTATGCATATAAAATACACATCCGTCAACTTTCAACTCGTTTGATTGCTTCTATTTATTTGACCCTTCAGGGATGAAACACAATCAAACGGGTCAAAATTGCCATTTCTACAAAAACATTATCATCTAAGACGTATAGAAAATATTGTACATACATTAATGACACCATCAATATTGGCAGGAATGGCACGATGGAGTGTTTCTTCAACGACATTAAGAATGGGCTCCAACTCAACGTCACGCCCATCGGGTGAATGGGTTCCCATAACCTGCTTCATCATCGCATTGTCATCAGAGGAAGCGAACATGCGACGATCCTTCTTAACCACCTGCTGCTGCTGCTGCATTTTCGGGCTGCTGTCAGACGTTTGGGCTCAAAGCCGAAAAGGTAAGGAGAGCGAAAGAAGGTAAGTTTGATGTGTGGTTTTCTGATTACGCGATATGTAAGCAATATATAATGATGAAAAAAGATGGGAATATTGCAAAGTTACTATTGGATCAAGTTCCTTACTTGCATGTAGGTGTTAACACCTTAAAAGTAAAGCCTGTTTGCTATGGATAAGCATTTTGTAGCTGGTGGGGCCTTATATATATTAGGCATAGTTTTAACATTTTCTTTATGTAGGTCTTTTTGCTTAATATAGAAGAAATGACTATAAGATCATAAAAATGGAGTGAATGAATGTGGAACTGGATTTTATTCATTTTTGGATCATGTGTATGACATCATGGGTGTGATGACATCTAGGGGTGGCAAAATGGGGTGTATGACATCATGGGTGTCAGTGTGTGTTGGGTAGGGCTGGCAATTCTGACACGAACACGACATGAACCTACACGAAGTTATCATGTTTCGTGTTTGACCTTAACAGGTTTCGTGTCTAAACAGGTCGACACGATAAGAGCTTAACAGGTTTCGTGTCTAAACAGGTTAAAACCTGTTAACCTGTTAAGACCCGTTAAGTACATGTTAATAATTAAAAATTAAAAAATATTATATGCGGGAGTGGCCATGGGGTCATCAATCGTGGTACCCGAGATGAATTATACGCAAACACACGCGGTTCTTTTTCCATAATCCAATCCCTAATTTTTAAATCTCTCTCACAAAGACCACCATTCCCTATCCGGTTCACAGCTTCCCCAATTTGGTCGTGTTCGTGTCTTAAACATGTCGTGTTCGTGTGTTAACAGGTCGTGTTCGTGTCTTAAACAGGTCGTATAATACGTTGGTGATTTTTTTCGTGTCTTAACAGGTTGTTTCGTGTAACTTGTTTATTAACATGTTCGTGTTCGTGTTTCCAAAATCTGACACGATAAGATTTCGTGTCGTGTTCGTGTTTATGTGTTTCGGGTTCGTGTCTTATCGTGTTCGTGTCTTAACAGATCGGGTTAACCCGTTATGCCAGTTAGAGTGTTGGGTAACGAGTCATAAAGGTTATTTTAGTACTGGTTGTGCCGGTCCAGCCAACCGTTTTCTATTCCCTTTTTGTGAGTTTTATGAATGATCGGTTTGCATAATATGACCGCGAAACTATGTTAGAAATAATCAGAACTGTTTTTTTTCAAAGTGATTTAGAGGGTTTTATGCATTTCTTCAACACTATGTGACTTGACTTTTGCAACCACTTAACTTATTTAAGAATATTGTATCTGCAAAACGTACCATTTTTTGCTGGGTTGTCTAAGTGGGAGCAGCCTTTATATCTTTTGGGATAGAAGAAAGGTTTGCCCCTATCCTACTCTTCTCATACCTTACCAATAGCTTGTCATGAGCGAGATTTTATTGTTATTTGTTTGTTTTATCTGCATTTGGACGACTTTCAATGTGTGACATGCTTGACTAGTTTTACTATGTTTCATTTTAGTAAAATATTTTCCCAACCTTTTTGGCGTGTTAGAGGTAAAACATAAGTACACAACCCAATCGACCCTCTTGTAATCAAATGGGGTCAAAGTTTTCACTTGACCTCTAAGAGCATTCACGATCCTTCCGCCAAATTACGTGAGTAAGTTTTTTATATTATAAAAGTGATTTTAAGTGGTTGTGAATTGAGAAGAGAGAAAATGTTACTATTCATTTATATATTTGAGGGGACACTGTTCACCCTCTATACTTTTTTAATATATTTTGAAAGTGGATGTGAGTAGAAAAAAAAAAATGTAATGATAAAGATATAAAAAATATTATATTTAAATGAGAGAGAAAATATAGTTGTTTTCAATCTACTCGTAGAATTGAAATAATGAAATGGATGAGAGTGATTTAAATGGAATACACTAACATGCAATTCAAACATAGTTGCCTCTCTAATAAGTTACCGTGTCTTGTCTTGCTGTCGTATACCCAACTGGGTTTAAGTAGCTGACTTTTAAATTTCAACAATTTTTTTAGTCCCATGATCTAGAAACGTTTGTCTCCAAGGCATTTGTAACTCGTTCATATTTCCAAATTTAAGCGTATACGCATCTTCATCTTACAAGTTCTTAAAAGATTCCGTCGGTAGTAACTCTTATTTAGAAGGGTACAACAAAGGAGTGATTTCGGTCATTGAGCTAGAACGAAAGAACAAAACTAAAATCATAAACACAATAAACTACTTATAGACTCTTAAACTGTTTCATTTAAAAAAAAAGTAACTTCTATTATCAAAATTGTTACATTTGTTACGAATAAAATTTAAAAATATGTGACGGGTCTGATTGATCTAATTCGACCCGTTATATCCCACGTAAAAGTTACTTGACCCGTTTTAACTTGAACCTTTTCGTTTTGATCCAAATGGTCCCTTGTCAGCTGACCACTTCAACATGACGCTAGCTAAATAAAATATGGAAAAGGAAACACATGATAATCATGACATGAGAATCAAAACATAAAAAATAGACCATCAAATCATTGGCGTCTCTTTTGCTTTCTTAATCTATCCAAAAAGCAAAAGGGGGTATGAAATCGTTGATAATATGCATCTTTAAATTGATCATTTTAATCTCTAATTCTTTTTTCTGTAACTTAATTTGAAGTATGATGACGGGGTAGCTCAAGACCAAATAAAATGATTTAGGTACACAAATGCTTGAAAGGTTAAAGGATTAAAGGGTTCACAACCCGCAAACTCAGGTGAACAGTAAAAATGATACAAACAGTAAACCAACACTTCACTGATTACTTGGTCAGCCCTCTCACAACCGTAAAAGAGAACATGTGCACAGAGAACAATCTTTTATCCGCAGGTCTAAACTGTTCAACCCCCCAAATGGGTAAGTCCCCCACTGCAAGCACGGTTCACAGGTCCAAGGTTTCCTCTTTGGGCGATGACTTCCTCTATAAAAGACACTTCATTTAGTGCAGGGAGACCATTCCGATCAGCTCTGATTCTCAAGGAATCCCTGATCTCCCTTCTTGAGCACTTATTCCATGCAAGTCTCTTCTATTCACACTCAACACACAACTTGATCGTTCTTGCTTCCGAGGCTGAACACACTTCAGCCAAAAATCTTGAACAATCAACAAACAAAAATAGTGAACCCCTCTCCACGTCTTGCAAACGTGGGGGGACCCCACGGCCTGCGTTAGGCAAACCTAAACCCTCCAACCCTTTTGTCTAACCAGCCCAGCTACTACCATCGGTCTAGTATTTGTTGCATCAACAAGTTGGCGCCCACCGTGGGGCTACGCCACTAATTTTCTTCAAAAGACCTAGTAGTGTAGCTCCATTTCTGCTCTAAAGTCTGCATGCCGGAAGGTGAGTCTCCGGGAGAGGTAAACCAAATCCCTCGTACCTCTACCCCAAACACTAGCCAAACTCCTGTGGCTATTCCAACCTCCATCTCAACACCGGGAAGCACTCCAACCGGAGCAACATATCCCGAGTTTCTCACTTTCCAAACGCCGACACAATCTCGTTCCGGAGTACTATCTCCCAACGTTGGTGCCTCTAACACCCCCCACGTGTTGACCTTACTCCCGAAGGGGTTGCTAATAACTTTCTCGAGTTAAGGTCTCTTCTTAACCAATACGTGAGTAGGGAACGAGACAAGGGAGTGAGGATTCGTCTGGATTATGACGAGCCAGAACCATCACTATCTCCTGGACCTCCCGCCCTTCCTTTTGCAAACTCACAACCAACAGTGTCCAGGAATGAGGCTGGTCACAGCATTCCTCCTCCAAATCCTAACCCATATATGTATACGAGGTCAGATCCAACATTTTTCCCCTCTTTTCCTCCCAACTAGTTGCAACCGGTGCTCCCTTAGGGCACGAGATGACTTTGGACCAGCTCCAACAATCTCCAGTGGCAAGCCTTCCACCCTCAGCAACAACTACATGGGAACAAGCTTTGTTTGTGCTTCCCTTGGCATGTGTAGGACCGTTTTATGACCTGACTGAGTCGTTCAGAAGAGCATTTAATCCGATTCAAAGGCGGAATCAGTGAAACGGACGTAGAAACAACTTGATACTCTTTAATCTGTCACTAATATTGATAATAACACTGTTTACAACCTGAACAGACTTTGGCAGCACTTCGTTATAGATTTCAGAAGTCGTACCAAATGAAATGACAAGTGCACTATATATAGAAGTGAGATTTCGCTTGAAAGTGACTAGAACATGTTCAAGCGAAATCTGTTTATGTGAATTTCGCTTGAACTTGTCACAAGTTCATTTCAAGCGAAATCATCACTTAAACCTCATTTCTCAGTTTCTCGAACCTTGTGCACTTATAATCCTATCCTATCCTATTACATGATACAAGACGAAGTCAATAGACGTAATGCACTAACAGACTCCCCCCCGGATATTGACGAAGTCTTCAGTGACTAATCTTCAATATGACACATCTTCAGTCTTGATCATTCTGCCTTCTCATTTAAGTTGTAACAATAAAAGCATCTTTCAATCTTTATCTTCTCCATCAGCTTCAGGCTCCCCCTTTCATCAAGCTTCCGTGCTTTGGGATCAACACCTAGCTTTCCATCTACAAGCTTGTCTTCAGACTCCCCCTTAGACTCTGCTCTCGGGATCGTAATCTGGAATATCTGCAATCACTCAAACATTTATAAATACAATGTTTTCATATTATCAATCAACTTCTCTAATCTACTCCCCCTATCAACAAACTGTATAGATTTAGCAATGTTAAAGAATCCAACTCCCTCACAGTTAATCATCCAAGTTCAAGTTAATGACCTTGGAGATATCACAAACTGTTTTTGAAATTTTTTTTTTATTTTAAATCAAGTTTCAAATTAATGAACTTGTTTTATTTTCAGAAACACAATCAGCTTACTTAGATTTTGAAACTCAGCATTTCAGATATCGATTGTCGAAAATAAAGCAGAAATCAAAATCTTTTTGTATTTTCTGAAAATATAAAGCAGTAAAGAAATATGTACAAACATATTTACAGACAATATTTTTGTTTGAGTATGCGTCAGAGGATCATATCAGTTTATGACAAGTCACAAGTACCGTTGAGCTTAGTTACACAGTAAGAATTAAACAATTCACTTAGATTGTCGATATACTGATCCATTTAAATTTTCATACAAATTTCAACTAATTCAGGATACGAATTAGGTATTTTAAGAACTTAAACTCATTCATGTGTCCCACCTCTTGAATATACTCCCATATCCAGATCCCAATAATCAGTCTTACAGGTAATTATAACACAAATGATATCTGTAAGGGGTTAATAAATTATGAAGAATCATGAGAGCTCAGGTCAGAACTACCGTTCAGCAGAGAGATCATGACTCAACTTGTGTGTGTCCCCTTTAGAGGGTCTTTTTTACAACAGCATTGCTAAGCAATTTTATTGTCTTATCATATATGCTGAGGGTGATGCTGTGTTTCAAGCATTTGCGGAAAGTATTATTCGAGGACTAGGTCAGAACTTC
Source organism: Helianthus tuberosus (assembly GCA_030545235.1). Taxonomy (NCBI): domain Eukaryota; kingdom Viridiplantae; phylum Streptophyta; class Magnoliopsida; order Asterales; family Asteraceae; genus Helianthus; species Helianthus tuberosus. The sequence goes on along the minus strand of CM060397.1, from coordinate 153,311,601 downwards.
CATTCAGCAGAAGTCCCGGAATAATACCCCAGATATCACTGAGTATAAAAACCTAGTATATCAGATTATGAGACCTTTCAAACGAGATTTCAGGGGTTACCTATATATCCAAGTAGTGTTCCCCACGAAATAAGTAAGTGTTTGAATTTAGGTTTATATCCCGAAAAAGTTTACTAAGTGTATAAAAATCTATCGACACATCCACGGTGAGATCGTTTAACACATTTAAACTTTCCATTTCTTTAGCGTACTGTAACTGTCTACTGATGTACTATCATTTCCTCTTTTTACACAAAAACTCAATTTTCAATTTTATCATGTTTTTGGCTTTTTCAAATTTTCAAATGTTTTTGTATTTTCTAACAATATTACTCCCCCTAAAATGCAAAATCATATAAAGAAAATTTGACAACCAACACTGATAGCTTTGTCTCGCCATCCATTTTCTGCTAAAAATGCTCTGATTTGCAGAAAATATACATACCCCCATGATTTACAACACATTGATTTTTACAGTTTGAAAACCATTTTTCAATCTGGTGAAAGTAATCATGTTTGTTCAGCCGTGAGGGTTTCGGCATATTCAATCAACACATATTTTTGTATTTTTTAATATTTGACAAAAATTAAAAACAAACATATTTTTGGTTTTACAATTTTTTCAATTTTTAGGGTTTTTGAAATATTGTTTATTTATTTACAGAAAACATATAAACTCCCTGTTCAATCAGAACAGGATCCAGCAGCAGCCTCTCCTTGTTGTGCCAGGCTGCTCCAACCTCCATTTTCACAATCTTTGAATTCCATGAGCACCTGCACAAACAAATTACTCAATTACTTGAACAATTTAGCCCAGGTCTGTTGAACCTTAGGCATTTCAACACAATAATTTTCATTCAATGCTGGAAATTCTTTGTCATTTTTCACAAAAACTTTCTCAATTTTAATTTCAATTTTCTCATCTTTTACCAAATCAACATGTTTCTTAACACTCCATGTTTGACCTTTTGGTGTTCCTCTTTTGTAAAAATGTGAAACTTTTTGAACATTTTGATTTTGAACAACAACTCTTGGTTTCCAAAACTCTTGAGGTTTTGTCATATCAACAGTTGTTTTCCAACTTTGTGTTGTTCTAAATCTGGGTGTGTGAGAATTCCAGATCTGTCTAGAATCGAACCTATTCGGGTCTGATTTCCAGTTTTGATTCGAAGCAAACTTGTTTGTGTTGTACCTACAAGTTTGTTTTGAGTCAAATCTGATTGACCTTTGTCTCACATTCTCAGATTTTTGTTTCTCAGCATCAATCTTCTTTTGATCAATATCCACAGGTTTTAGATTAGAATACTTGCGTGCAAGATGTCCTTTTTGATCACATTTGAAACATGTTCTCATGGACACATCTTTGACCTGTGGCTGTTACTTTTTCTTTAGAGCAAAGAATTCATCATTAGACTGTCTCATTTTGAGTTCTTTTTCTTTTTCTAAACTGTCTCCTTGAACAAAACTCAATTTTGCCTGAAAATTTGGCATTTCATTTTTGTTTCGATTCTGTTTCTTCTTATAACCCAACCCAGCCTTCATGTTCTTCTTTTTGAAACCAGGTTTGTTATACGAACCTTTATGACTCTTACCAACAAACTTTGAAATCTCAGACTTCTCAATCTCAACCATTTTGAAAACTTTATCAACCTTTTCTGAAATCACATTCTGAATCGGGAAAACAACATCTAAGAACAATTTGTCCGATCCAATCATGGTATAAACCAATCCTTTTGAATCATCATTCAAACTTTCCTCGGATTTTGTATTTTTCAGATAACCATCATGAAGATTTCCTTCATCTTCATCCTGTGATTCAGATTTACCTGTAACAACTGACTCTTCTTTCAACACACTTTCAACGACTTTACCTACCACCTCTGAATCATGAGAATCATCAGATTTGGAATAGGTTATGTCAATGTTGTCTGGCAATTGGTCTACCATGTTGAAAGCTTTTTCGACCTTTTCCTCATCATAAAATGCAAATTTTCCCGGTGGTGGAACTTGATGAAACTCTGAGCCAATGCCTTTCTTATTCTGCTCAGACTCACCATCACCCGGTTTTATATTGAAAATTCGTTCAAGCACATATGACGACACATGGTAACTCTTTAACTTGTTGTTATCCTGTTCTAAATCAGCAATCTGTCGCTTCAACTTAGCAACATCCTCAATATAGGAATTAACAACATCTTGTTTTATAGAATACATTCGTTTAAGTTCTTTGGTTGTTTCAGACATATAATTCATTCTTGATTGAGCATATTTCATTTCATCTTTTACTTTTTCATATGACTCTTTCGTAATGTGATATGATAACTTCATTGAGTCATATTCCTTTTTCATTTCTTGACAAGCAATTTCTTTTTGTTCACATTCATTTTTCATTTTCAAAACATTTTCTTTCAAAATTTCATTTTCCTTTTCTAATTTGTTACATTTTTCTGAAAGTTTCTCATCATTTTCTTTAAAACCTTTTTCTCTTTCTAGCATTTCTTTGCATTTTTCTTTGAAAATCTTTTCAATTTTTGTGAACTCAAGATCTCTTGTTCTAAATTGCTCATCTTTTTCAGTACAAGCTCTGCACGGTTCCATGCATTTCTTGCACTGATCAATCTGTTTCAAGTTTTCAGAATCAGAATTTACCTCAGTGATTGGCACTTCGATGTTTTTAGCAACCTCTGTCTGCTCAGCAACATTCTGCTTTTCTTCAACACCGACTTCATCAGCTTCCTCATTCTCATTCTTTTCTTCTTTTTCTTCTTTCTTCACCTCTTCTTCAATCTGCTGTTCTTCAGTAACAGCTTTCTCAACCTCTTCATTCACAACAACGTCTTCACTTTTAATTTCCTTCACAGCTTCAGCTTCAACAGTTTCTGTTTTAACCTCTTCAGCATCTTTCTTCAGATTGTTCACCATTTCTTCAACATTCTTCTTCATCCTCTCCTCATCCCTTTTTCTCAGACACGATAACATAGCATATCTGATCTCCTTTTCAAATCTCTTAACGTATGTGTCATCTTTCAATACATTTCTATAGTATTCAGCTCTCAACGGGACTTTAAGAAGAACATCATCGAAAATTATGTCTTTCTTGGGAACAACCGGTTCTCCTTCTCTGTTATAATAGCATTCTCTCTTTTTATCCCATCTTTTGCTACCGACAGCCATCTCATAATCCTCCTGCATGTCATCCATTCTGTTATAGACCACATTTCTTTCTCTGTAGGTCTTCTCACTCAAGATCTCTTCTCGAGTTTTTTCTTTGATCTCGACTTTTTCTTCATGGACTTCAGTAGTGTCTTTGTCTTTGTTTTCATCTTGAATCTTAGCAACAAAAACAAACTTTCTTTCTTCTGTCATAGCTCTCCCTTGAGCTGTTTTACGAACATTCTCTAAACGATCTTCTTCTGGACAAACTGTGCTCCAGTCAAATCCTTCATCAGGATAGATTACTGCATATGCTCTTGATTTTTCTCTCGGCTTATCTTCGATCAACTTTGGTTCTTCTCTGCTTCTATGGTAAATTTCCTTTCGATAATAATCATCATTGAAAGGACGTTCACTTCCTTCCGCAACTTCAGAGTTTCTGCATTCTCTTTTGAAATGACCCTTTTGCCTACATCTGAAGCAGGTCACTTTGGATTTGTCAAATCCAAGCTTTGTTGAAGCACCTCCAAGCGATTGTTTCCCGGTAATCTCCATATACCTCTGAGCTCTTCGGATACAACTAGCTAAACACCAACGGATGTCAATGAGCTCCATCTCTTCCGGATCAATCTGGTCGTAGTCTTCTTTAGTCAATTCAGAATTTCCAATTTTTCCAGCTACTAGACCTTCATATGACTCCAGAACAGATGCAAGGAAACTCATTTGCTGCTTCGCTGCATTTATGCTCATTGCAGGAGAATTCTTCAGTTTAAGAGCAATGTTGCACAGAATTTCTTCAGAATCATCAGAATTTGTCTTTGAAGATGAATGATATCCAGAATGATGACTTATTGACATTGTTGGTGGTTCTTTCATCTTTTCACCACTAAATGCTGTTTTTGGTGAACCAACGCCTTTATCAGAAAGCACACTGCCTTTGTAGTACAAGCCAACGTTCTGTTGATGTGAAGAATCAGTCATCTTGTTTTGCTTTTGTAGCTCCAGATCATGACTTTCAATCTTTTCAAACAAAGCATCAAGAGTAATTGTATCATACAAAGCATCATTTTTCAAAATAAAAACAAACGTTTGCCACTGATCAGCTCGTGGTAACGCTTCAATCACTTTGTCTATCAATTCCTCTCTTGTTTTATTTATATCTAATCTCTCCAATTCAATTTTAAGATGAGAGAATCTCTCAATCATTTGCCTCACTGACTCTCCTTTTATGTTATCAAACAGATCAAATTCTTTCTTTAATAAAGCGATTTTGTTCTTTTTAATCTGTTTACCAATATTGATAATAACACTGTTTACAACCTGAACAGACTTTGGCAGCACTTCGTTACAGATTTCAGAAGTCGCACCAAATGAAATAACAAGTGCACTATATATAGAAGTGAGATTTCGCTTGAAAGTGACTAGAACATGTTCAAGCGAAATCTGTTTATGTGAATTTCGCTTGAACTTGTCACAAGTTCATTTCAAGCGAAATCATCACTTAAACCTCATTTCTCAGTTTCTCGAACCTTGTGCACTTATAATCCTATCCTATCCTATTACATGATACAAGACGAAGTCAATAGACGTAATGCACTAACAGCATGGAGTGCAATTATGAGCACTCCCTTGGGGGTAAACTGCCCAGTTGCATCTGGAAGCCTTCAAGGCTTCAACCTTATGCCTCAGATGATGGCTCAAATGATGGCAAGTTTCCCGTGGCAACACTTTATTAATCAAGTGTTGGCCACCCAAGGGAACAACAATAACAACAACCACACAGGTGTAAGGGTGGAAGAAGATTTGGCTAAGCCGTATAAACGAGCAATTTGTCATGCTTCTCCCAGCAAATTGCTGATTATGATTTTCAAACAAAGATCAAAATGCAGTCCCACATCAAAACATATGATGGGACTGAAGATCCTGAAGATCATCTTCAGATCTTTACTGGTGTTGCTAGGATTGAGAAATGGTCAAATGCTGAATGTTGTCTCATGTTCATGCAAACCCTTGTCGGGTCAGCCAGAATCTGGTTCGATGATCTACCTGCCAGAAGCGTTCGAAGCATCGATGTCGTTAGCAAAGGGTTCCTGGCCAACTTCTCCCAGCAAATGTGGTACGTTAAAGATGCTACAGTAATTTTCCAGATAAAGCAAAGGGATGACGAAAGCCTTCGGGAGTTCATAGAAAGGTATAAAAAGGAAGGTCTAACGTATGTGGGGGCAGATGAAAAAATGAGAGTAGCCGGTTTCATGAATGCAATTACCTCCAAGTACCTTACCCGGGATTTCAACAAGTCCCTACCAAAGATCTTAGAAGAAGCTCTCGAAAGGGCTGAAGCCCACATTAGAGGAGAGGAGGCCGTAGACATAAAATAACAAAGAAAAAGGGGATCTAGCTGGCAAGGCAACAGTCCAGCTAGAAAAAAAGGGAACTTTCATTCCTATGACAGACGCCAAAGGGGTTCAGAGCAACGAAGGCCTGAAGGCCGGAACCCTCCAAGCAGGGAGAAGGCCATGAACTTCACACCCCTTACCAAGACCCCTCAAGAGATTCTTGCCACAGAGGAAGTGAAACAAAGCTTCCGGCCTCCCAGACCTCTCCCTAAAAGCAAAAGGAATGAAAATTCCACCCAATTTTGTGAATTTCATGAAGAGAAGGGCCACCATACTAATGATTGCTTTCAACTCAAAAAGAGGATTGAAGAGGCCGTCAAGTCCAGGGAGCTTGCTCACTTAGTGAAGGGGGTAAGGGACAAGATGGCCGAGGGAAAGGGCAAGGAAATTAACATGGTGGATTTTGATGAATGGTTCCCCACAAACGGCAGCGGTTGGAAGCTTGGGAGCTTAAGTGTGTCTGCTTTCCTCCATTAGAAAAGGACCCACTCTCAAACCCCCTTGTGGTCGAAGCAACGGTGGGTACATTGAAGACAAGCAGAGCATACATTGACACTGGTACCGCCACTGAAATTATGTTTGAGAAGTTCTTCAACCGTTTGAGCAATGAGGAACGTTCGAAGCTTCAACCCTCCGGAACCTCCATAAAAGGTATTGCCGGCGTACCCCTCAAGCCTTTAGGGTAACTAACCCTTGATGTCCGTTTCAGTGAAGGAAAAATGGAGAGAGTTCAACCTCTCACTTTCGTGGTTATGAATATACCTTCCAACTATGATGTCATTATAGGAAGGCCGGGTCAATGTGCATTCTACATGGTTGTTTCTGTTGGTCATGGCACAGTCAAGTTTCCTACCGAGAGAGGGATTGCAACCCTTCAACCTACCCAAGAGGCTTACATGGTTGAAGGAGAAAGTTCCAAAAGTGAAGAAGACAAGCAAAGGCTGATCATAAACCCCAAGTATCCTGAACAAAGGATAAGGGTTAATCCAAGCCTTTCACAAGTAACTCTCTCATATCATGAAAAGCTGCTTGTACATTATAGCAATGTCTTCGCTTGGTGCCCGGAAGATATGACGGGAATCCCTTGAAGCATTGCTGAACATGAGCTGAGAATACCACCCGATGTCAAGCCTGTTGTCCAAAAGAAGCGAAGTCTAGCACCCGAAAGAAGCTTGGCTGCTTGCCAAGAGGTTGAAAAGCTTGTATCAGTTGGAATTCTCCGAGAAGTAAAGTATCAGCCTTGGGTTGCAAACCCAGTTATGGTTCGAAACCCTATAATTCTGGGAGAATGTGCATCGACTTCAAGGAATTGAACAAGGCTTGTCCTAAAGATTATTACCCGTTGCCAGAAATTGATCTCAAGGTTGACTCCCTCACTGGTTACCCTTTCAAGTGTTTTCTTGATGCTTACAAGGGTTGCCATCAAATTCTCATGAAAGAAGAAGATGAAGAGAAAACTGCCTTTCATACGGACAAAGGGATCTTTTTGCTACTAAAAGATGCCTTTTGGCCTTAAAAACGCGGGTGCAACCTACCAACGCCTGGTTGACAAGGCTTTCGCCAGTCAAATTGGTAGAAACATGGAAGCATATGTCGACGATTTGGTAATCAAAAGCAAAATGGAATATCAAATGCTTGATGACATCCAAGAGACCTTCAAGAACCTAAGGAAGGTCAACATGAAGCTCAACCCTGAGAAATGTTCGTTTGGGTTTGAGGAAGGTAAATTCCTGGGCATATTGTGGGAAAACAAAGTATAAAGGCCAATCCAAACAAAGTCAAAGTTGTTCTTGAAACCAAGCCACTGATGTGTGTAAAATGCAACATATAAATTACATCAAATAAGGCATAAAACTAACCCTTTTTTAGTACTAATGTTGGAAAAAGTGTGCTTTTGTCTTCCTTTTGTATTTTCAGGATTAAATGAGCGCAAATGAACAAAAGAAGCAAAAATACAGCTAAATCTAACATAAATACAAGAAAAGGAATAAACGTGGCATGCCCGACCCCTCGACAGCATCTTCCCAAGCAAAAACAAGACATCAGAAGGCTAAACACGCCCCGTGCCCAACGGACACGGGGGCGTGCTCAAGTGTCTGCAGAAAAGACAAAAGCATAGAAACTTCTATTCCCCAACATGGGGGAGTGCCCAGCTCCACACGGCCGTGGTCAACGCCAAGATTCGCAGAATCCAAGCAAATCTTGATAGTACAGATACGCTTCTGCACACGGGGCCGTGCCCAGGGACACGGGGGCGTGGTCAACTAATGCAGATAAACTGCAATTAATGAAGAAAGAGAAAGTGGATGGACACGGGGCCGTGTCCGGGCTTCTGTGCAGGCTATAAATAGAGGTGCTTGGTTCACTTCAAAAGCATCCCTTGACAAACCACCTCTCTCCCACTTCACCCACACTCCACCACCATCACAACACCCTCATCCACCACCATCATCCATCATCCATCATAGAGTGTGTGTAGTAGTCTCGGGATCCAAGATTGATAGTAAGAGTTCTTGAAAATCAAAGGCCATGTTTGCCAAAGTCTCTTACATCACTTGGTGAAGACAAGCATTTAGTGTAATACTTTTGTTTTTTAATCTTTTTGCACTTTTTATTTGGTTTTGTATTAATGAATTTAATAACTAGTTTCTTATGTTGAAGGTGAAACTTCCTTATCATTTGTCCATGGTGTCTTGGCGTTATTTTACTGTCTATAAAAAATAAAAGATTTACACCATTCATATCTCTACGGTCTATATAGAGATATGTTGGCTACCTGGTCGGGGGTTAAGGGAATGGTTTGGTAAGGTTCTTGCCTTGTTCAGTGTATAGACCCTGCAAGGACCTGGGTCAAGCTTACTAGGACCTCCTTCAATACCCACTGGTATTGGATGGCGGGGGTGCGAATGGCTTGATCCCCTCATATGTAAACTACTATTAATACATTAACCCGGCTACTTGGGATTGTATCCCTGCTGACTCAAACCACTTAGCCGAGGGTAACGTCACCTTCAAAAGAGGGGCCTACCACATTACGCATTAATAACTTAATTAATTATCTTCCAATAATCCAACCCTTTATGATTGTATCTTTGCTGACTCAAACTACTGGGTTGAGAGTAACGCCACCTTCAAAAGAGGGACCTACTACTATAACTAAGATAATCTCTTAAAAAGTGCAAAAGTGCGGAAAACATCAAAGGTTACACTAAAGGCGAGTCGGATCCAAGTGATTCATCTTGTCTATCTGTTTTTATTTTATTTTTATTTTCAACATTTTTAGTTTTTTATTTTCATGTTTAAAACCTTTTTCTAATTGATTATACGTTGAGGATAAACCGATACCAAAAGCTCTTGTGTCCTTGGATGACCTCGGTATCTTACCAACGCTATACTACGCTCACAATGGGTGCACTTGCCCATATGTGTGTTTAGTGTTAGTAAAATATCGTGTTTTATAAATTTAAAACTTGACTAAAGTGTTAAAAAGGGCTTAAAATATATATAAAATTATATAACACACCGCACACATCACCACCACGAGGCAAAAAGGAGGTAGAAAGCTTAAACGGAAAGCTTGAAGCCTTAAAGCGTTTTACCTCAAAATTGGCTGAAAGATCGTTGCCTTTCTTCAAAACGCTCAAAGGGTGCTCTGACAAAATGGATTTCAAGTGGACTGAAGAAGCTGAGGAAGCCTTCAACCAGATGAAGCAACACTTAGCTTCACTCCTAGATATCGCAGCCCCAGAAACAGGAGAGCTGATCTCTGTACACCTTTCGGTTGCTGAAGAAGCAATAAGTGCGGTTTATTTCTTCAGCAAAACTCTAAAACTGGCATAGATCAAGTATGCTCCTTTGGAAAAACTTGCTCTAGCCCTAGTCCAAACGGCTAGACGGCTTCGAAGGTATTTCCAAGCACACCCTATACAAGTGGTCACTGACCAACCCATTAAGAGTGTGCTTGAAAAACCGGAAAACTCAGGACGATTAGCCAAATAGGCGGTGGAACTAGGTGAACACAACATCACCTATGTCCCAAGAAAAGCCATCAAAGCCCAAGTCTTGGCTGATTTCATTGTAGAAGTCCCAAAGCAAACAATCACTGAAGTTAACACTGCTGCCACTGAACCTTTTAACCTTGAAGCCTGGAAGCTTTTTACCGATGGGGCTTCAAGCGTTGAAGGGTCAGGGGCTGGGCTCATTCTGATCAACCCTGAAGGGTTAGAATTCACGTATGCTCTTCGATTTGAGTTTCGGACCACCAACAACGAAGCTGAATATGAAGCACTTATAGCCGGCTTGAGGTTAGCCAAGGAAATAAAGGTTCAAAAGCTTCAAGTCTTCACGGACTCGTTGCTGGTGTCAAGCCAAGTGAATGATAGTTATGTTGCAAAGGAGCCCAATATGAAGAGGTACAAAGAAAAATCTAAAGAACTGATGAATACATTCCAAACATGTACCATCAGGCAAATTCCCTGGTCTCAAAACAAGAAAGCTGATGCCTTGAGTAAACTCGCTTCCCTCACCTTTGCCCACCTCACCAAAAAGGTATTGGTAGAAGTGTTGAAAACTCCATCGATTGAAGAATTGGAAGTTCAATACGTAATCACCGAAGAAGGCCCCAATTGGATGACTCCAATTAAAAAATTCCTTAAAAACGGTGAGTTACCTGCTGATCAAACAGAGGCTGAAAGGGTTAAAATCAAATCTAGACAGTACGTGTTGCAAGGTGAAATCCTCTACAAAAAGGGTTACCTTGCACCCTTGCTGAGATGCGTCGGTCCTGAACAAAGCCAGTGCTTGATCAAAGAGGTTCATGAAGGGATATGCGGACCTCATTTTGGAGCGAGAACGGTGGTTGCTAAACTAATGAACCTTGGGTATTTTTGGCCTTCCATGCACCGAGACACCGCTGAACAACTGAGAAAATGTGATTCTTGCCAATTCATGCACCAGTCTCAAAGAGCCCCAAGCATGACCTTGTCCCGATATCTTCAGCATGGCCATTTTATAAGTGGGGAATGGACATTGTCGGCCCATTCCCACCAGCCAAAGGTGGAGTGAAGTTCTTATTAGTAGCCATAGACTACTTCACCAAGTGGCCTAAGGTTAAACCACTTGCAAACAGGTCATTGACTTCGTTTGGGAAAACATCATTTGTCGTTATAGGTTGCCTGGAGTGTTGGTCACCAATAATGGAAAGCAATTTGCTTAGAAGCCTTTCAGCATTTGGTGCAAAGAATTAAGAATAACTCAGGTTTTCAGCTCAGTTGCATACCCACAATCAAACGGCCAAGTTGAAAAGATGAATTGAAGCATAGTTGAAGGAATCAAAGCCAGATTGGGAAGGCATGAAAGCAATTGGCTCGAAGAGTTGCCAAGCGTTCTATGGGCTATAAGAACAACCGAAAAAACAAGCCACAAAAGAACACCTTACAGCTTGGTGTTTGGATCTGAAGCCGTGATTCCAGCTGAAGTAGGAGTTGTAACCCAAAGAACGGTCAACATAGATCCCGAAGCAAACAACAAAGAGACCATGTTGAACTTACAACTCCTCGAGGAAGCACGAGACCAAGCTGCAATTCAAGAAGCCAAGTATAAACAAATGATGGAAGCCTATTACAACAAAAGAGTCAAACAAGAACGCTTCAAGCCAGGAGACCTGGTGCTCAGAAACAATGAGGCTAGTAAAAAAGAGAACCAAGGAAAACTTGGCCCAAAATGGGAGGGGCCATATACAATCCTTAAGGCACATAAGGGTGGATCTTATAAGCTAGCCGACACAGAAGGTAAAAAGCTTCCCAGACATTGGAATGGAAAGACCCTTAAAAGGTTCCATGTCTGATCAAGAAAGATTGGTTTGTATTTCACAAGTTGTATTTCAAGAGTTGTCCTATGATCACTTTTTGTAAAACAATATCTCTTGAATGAATGATAACGTTTTATCAAATTTGTCTTTCTATCCTAAAATCAGGTTAAGAACCTAGCAAAAAACTCCATGGCAAGGGCGATGTAAGGGGATGAGCTCCCAGGCCATATCGCTCAATAGGTTCAAGGGTTGAATGAACCTATATAAGGGGTGAGTTCCTAAATCAATACAACTCCATGAGACTTATAATAAAAAACAAAGTTGTCTCATAGACCGGTCTGAACAGCCTACACCAAATGTTCCTTAAGCCTTAGTAATTTTATAAAAAAACAGGCTTACGAATTGAAATCAAACTAAGGAAAGTAATGAATAGGATAGGTGCTATGTCTTCTTGTTAAAAATACCAAGGCTAAGTGACTGCAACACTGAACCCTTTAAGGTATAAAAAACATAAAGACAACACAAACCAAACAAAGACAATACCATAAAGATAAAGAATGACTCAAGGACACAACAACATGGTAAAAGGTTGCATACAACCCAATCTCAAAAATACAGACCAAGGCATCAAGTCATAAAAAAAAGGCAGCAACAGGAAGCCTCGAAGGCTTCAAGCTACAAACATCCCACAACACCGCCTCACTAAATAGACAACTACATTCAAAAAATCACAACACAAGGCAAATAATAGAAAGATAATAACATAAGATAAGAAGCCTTATAGGCTTCCAAGTGGTCAAACAAGTTCAAGCAAACCTTAACGGTTTGTACACATAGATATTGTCCAAATGAGCCACCAAGGCTAACCACAACCACAAAACAGAAACCTTAGGGGTTTCTGCAAAACCTAAAGTGTTTAACGAAGATACATAACATTGTTCAACAAAATGCTAAGAAAGCTACGAATAAACCTTAAAAGTTTTCACTTTGCATCACTTACCACAGACTTTGATGCACCAGCTTCATCACCCTTCGCTTTCTTAGCTTTTTTCTTCTTCTTCTTCTTCTTCTTCTTCTTACCTTCCTCAACAGCCGTCCCGGAGGCTTCACGACTTGGGTCCTTCAAGCCTTCATCAGCACAAGAAAGGGTATCTTCACTGTCCCCCGAGCAAGAACGCTTCTTTGATAAAGATCGAAGCACTTCCTTGCAGACAGCCTCATCAAGCCCGCGTGGATTCAAATCCTGCAAAACAGATATGGGATTGCCAAAGCATTTTGAGACCTCACCAACGTAAAGATAAGTGATGTGCGTAGTGCGTTATATAAATTTATGTATATTTTTAGCCATTTTTACCACTTTAGTCAAGTTTAAATTTATGAAACACGATATTCTACTAACACTAAACACACATATGGGTAAGTGCACCCATCGTGAGCGTAGTATAGCGTTGGTAAGATACCGAGGTCGTCCAAGGACACAAGAGCTTTTAGTACCGGTTTATCCTCAACGTCTAATCCAATCAAAATTTTAGAAAAAGGTGTTAAATATGAAAATAAAAACTAAAAATGCTGAAAAATAAAATAAAAATAAAAACAGATAGTCAAGATGAATCACTTGGATCCGACTCGCCTTTAGTGTAACCTTTGATGTTTTCCGCACTTTTGCACTTTTTAAGAGATTATCTTAGTTATAGTAGTAGGCCCCTCTTTTGAAGGTGGCGTTACCCTCAACCCAGTAGTTTGAGTCAGCAAGGATACAATCCTAAAGGGTTGGATTATTGAAAGATAATTAATTAAGTTATTAATGCGCAATGCGGTAGGCCCCTCTTTTGAAGGTGACGTTACCCTCGGCTAAGTGGTTTGAGTCAGCAGGGATACAATCCCAAGTAGCCGAGTTAATGTATTAATAGTAGTTTACATATGAGGGGATCAAGCCATTCGCACCCCCGCCATCCAATACTAGTGGGTATTAAAGGAGGTCCTAGTAAGCTTGACCCAGGTCCTTGCTGGATCTATACACTGAACAAGGCAAGAACCTTACCAAACCATTCCCTTAACCCCCGACCAGGTAGCCAACATATCTCCATATCGACATTGGAGATATGAATGCTGTAAATCTTTTATTTTATATAGACAGTAGAATAACGCCAAGACACCATGGACAAATGATAAGGAAGTTTCACCTTCAACATAAGAAACTAGTTATTAAAGTCATTAATACAAAAACAAATAAAAAGTGCGAAAAGATTAAAAAAAACAAAAGTATTACCCTAAATACTTGTCTTCACCAAGTGATGTAAGAGACTTAGGCAAACATGGACTTTGATTTTCAAGAACTCTTACTATCAATCTTGGATCCTGAGACTACTACACACACTCTATGATGGATGATGGATGATGGTGGTGGATGTGGGTGTTGTGATGGTGGTGGAGAGTGGGTGAAGTGGGAGAGAGGTGGTTTGTCAAGGGATGCCTTTGAAGTGAACCAAGCACCCCTATTTATAGCCTACACATAAGCCCGGACACGGCCCCGTGTCCGGTGGGCACGGCCCCGTGTCCATCCACTTTCTCTTTCTTTATTTAATGCAGTTTGTCTGTATTAGTTGACCACGCCCCCGTGTCCGTTGGGCACGGCTCCATGTGCAGAAGCGTATCTGTACTATCAAGATTTGCTTGGATTCTACGAATCTTAGCGTTGACCACGACCGTGTGGAGCTGGGCACGCCCTCGTGTTGGGAGATAGAAGCTTCTATGCTTTTGTCTTTTCTGCAGACACTTGGGCACGCCCCCGTGTCCGCTGGGCACGGGGCGTGTTCAGCCTTTTGATGTTCTGTTTTTGCTTGGGAAGATGATGTCGAGGGGTCGGGCATGCCACGTTTATTCCTTTTCTTGTATTTGTGTTAGATTTAGCTGTGTTTTTGCTTCTTTTGTTCATTTACGCTCATTTAACCCTGAAAATACAAAAGGAAGACAAAAGCACACTTTTTTCCAACATTAGTACTAAAAAGGGTTAGTTTTATGCCTCATTTGATGTAATTTCTATATTGCATTTTACACACATCAAATACCCCCACACTTGAATCTTTGCTTGTCCTCAAGCAAAACTCTTTATTATGTGGCTTACACACCCAAATGGAATGGGTAGAAGAGAAGGTTTTGGGCTTGTCTTGATTGTCGGGATTCCAAGATTTTTATTAGGTTTTATTTTTATGCTATTTACAATCCTATTCGTTATGATTTATTTAGAACGTTTCATAAGAGAAATTACTTATTTGGGCATAACATGCCTCTTTAAAATTCCATTTACATACAAGTTCACATACCTCACGGGGGATCACTTAACACTCGGCCGAAGATGTATTTTTGTGAAACACTCGAGACCGGCATGGAGCTTACTTCTACCATATGCTTGCCAAGCAATCAATCCTCCTCCTTTTTAACTATAAACCTTTGTAAATATCAAGAGGACTTTGGAGAAGGGTTAGGCTTGGGTTAAAGGTAGGTGGTTTTGGGTTAGTGGTTAGTAGAAAAGGGCGAAAAGGCGTAAAAAACGTCGGTTTTTGTTTTTGTGACTTTTTATTCAAATGAAGTATTTCTCAAACAAAGTTTCTTTTGAAGAACTTGTTTGTTTATTGCTAGACTTCATCATTTTTTTCATCATTTTCATTTTTTTTGATAAGGAATGTCACATGAAAACCAATCTTTTTACTAAAATAAAGGGTTTAAAATAAAAAAAGGGTTTAAAATAAAAAAAGGGTTTTTGGTGGGTAAAGGGTGTTTGTTTTGTGGTTTAAGAAATGAAAGGTTTAGGCTCAAAGGGGGTAACTAGGGGGATTTTGGGTAGGTGGTAAAAAAATAATGGTGTTGAAAGAAAAAGGTTAGTTCTAATGCCTCCATTATTTACTTACTTGGGTTTAAGTTGGTAAGGACCGGGAATGTATCGTCATGACAAGTTCTAGAGTAGTAAGAAACCAAGCGGCTATTCACACAAGAAACGAAAGATGAGCATTTAGTTTAAAGATGTGTATTTATATGCTCAATAAAGGCTCAAAACTTACTTTTTGTGGGAATGGGTTTTTAATGTGATCAAGTATATATAATCAAATTTTAACTAGATTTGTCGTGCCATTTCATAATTTTCTTATGTTGGTTCTTTTTATCACGACGCTATCGGTTGTAAATTCGTAAAAATATAACATTTTTAGAACTTGTTATTCCTAATTTAAACCAAGACAAGTAAAAAAATGAAAAAAATTTGAAAAAATTTGGGGTGTTTAGCGGTTCCAATAGAGTTTTGTGTAAGGCTTGTAATTAGGACTTGCAAAATTCAAGGTTTTAGCATCCCCCCACACTTAAATTACACATTGTCCTCAATGTGTCCCAAAAATAAGTGTTTAGGTTGATTGAATGTGTAAAAGGTGTGTTTAAAGCAAAAAATTATGTTACTGGGTATCTGGACACGGCCCCGTGTCGGATGAGCACGGCCCCGTGGTTAGATTGCCAGTAACGAAAACTTACAGAAGGTGGACACGGGGGGCGTATCTGGTGAACACGACCCCGTGTTGGGCAAAAATCTGCACAATTTAGACAAA
Organism: Helianthus tuberosus; assembly: GCA_030545235.1. Classification (NCBI taxonomy): domain Eukaryota; kingdom Viridiplantae; phylum Streptophyta; class Magnoliopsida; order Asterales; family Asteraceae; genus Helianthus; species Helianthus tuberosus. Next base: position 153,295,612 of record CM060397.1, on the reverse strand, counting down.
CAACAGGTTCTGGGCGGTGGGCACGGGGGCGTGTCGGATGGACACGACCCCGTGTGGACAATCTGCCATCATGTAAAACAGGTTTCTGCTTTCGGTTCTGCTGTCCCGGCTTTAGTAGCACTAATATTTAGTGCTCTAAGCCTCGTATGTACCTGTTTTACTAATAATTACCACACCAAACAATAACCAACATCCTAAATTACCAAAATTTCAGCATCCATCTCACAAAATAAAAAGAAAAGAAATGCAGAAAATTAAAAAGTGTTAAGAGAAGTAAATTGTTCAACAAATGGCACGCAGGCCATGCAATTGTTCATGAGATAAAGGGGTTAACCTGTTAGACCTCCAACCGTGTGCTGCTACCTCCAACTCCTCCCGCTCAATCCATGTCCTCGTCTTCATCATCACCATCCCCTTCGTGGCCCACCATATACTCCCGAATGTTCCCAATATCATCCTACATGTCGGAGATATTTCTTTCTATCGCTCTGACCCGGGCATATGTGTTGCTGGCCATGTTGTAGGTGTTCCTGGTGCACATAAGGTTTTCCTGCAATAAATCATGTAAGCTCTGAAAGTTATGAAAACCACCTCCTTGAGAGGAGGATTGACCCGGATCACCCTGGTGCTGGTAGTGGTACTGGGGAGGAGGACGGATGTGTGGAGCGTGTAGGACTAGAGCTTCTTGAGGGTTCCATGCATGCCCTTGAACCGTTTGAAAACTGACCGTACCGGCATCCGCTTCATAGATCAAGCTCATGGAGCGGCAAATGACCGTGTTCACTTTCCCGACCACGGTCCCTTGTGAAAGGACCTCGGCATCCGCACAAAGTGTTTGAAAAAGGCGGTAAATCAACCCTCCAAACAGGATAGGAGTCTGGGGAGTAGCAAGCTGGTTCAAGTGCATGTTTTGGAGTAGCAGGTATGGAACATCAAGGTTGACACGGTTGTGAATGCAATGGAGAACTAGTAGATCACGCAACCCTACAACACCACCACTGTCGTGTCTCTGGCAGAGCGAGTATCTGAGAACCCGGTGGATGTAGCGGTAAAGAGGGTCTCTCAATTGTGTGCTCTTAGTTCGGCTCGGGTTGTAGTGGCCCTCCCCGATTTGAGCCCAAGCAGCTTGACGTTGATTTTCTAGAAGTTCGAGAAGACCGCCGGTGTTCTCTTCATCCCCAGCATCCTCTTCCGAGTACAACCTGACTATTGCCCCGAATTGTGTGACTGAAATCGAGTACAATGTCCCTCCACAACAGAACTCTACCCCATCATTGTCAAACGGATCCGCTCTTGGCTTAAGGACAAACGTGCTGTAAAATTCCATGTTGTATTCATGCACGAAGTGAAGCCGAGTGCACAGAGCTACTCTTAGTGGGCCGGTGACAATGTTGTTGAATCGGTCAATATGGTTCACTGCTTCAAGAGTGTCCATGCACACTTGTCTGGGATTCTCTTCGGGCCAAGTCCTTAGCACATCATACCGCGCTTGAGCAGCCAACTCACTTGCGTTGAATCTGGTAAATTTCTTGGCCATCTGAAAGAAAATACCAAACAATTAGCACGAAACAGTGAAATTTTCGAAGAAAACTGAAAACAGTCGGCTGAACACGCCCCCGTGTTCAGCGGACACGCCCCATGTTGGACTGAATTTGGCTGGACACGACCCCGTGTCCAGGCGCCTGTTTCTCCAAATTCCCAATTTTCGACCCGGTTCCGAAAACTAGAAACTTTTTGGTCCAGTAGGGGCGGTTTTCCTCGAAAATGAAACCCCAAGTGCCGTTTTTCCCAAAACAAACCGTTTAGCCCTTCAATTTCATCTTTTTCGATTAAAAAACAAGGGTTTGGGGTTTTTGTGAGAAATCGGGCAAACCTACAAACAATACAAGTTGATTTACTTCCTATTACATGTATCTACTCTAATGCTAACAGATTTATGCAAAAATTTGAGGTTCTATCCGGTCGAAGTTGAAGAACCCTAGATTTTCCCCCAAATTTTGATGTTAAACTACATGCAAGAACTTAATCTAACTAATTATAAGGATAAAATCATACCTTGATGTTGTTATAAGAAGGGGAACTTTGAAATCTGCAGAAAAAATCACCGGAACCAGAGAGTTTTTGGGGAAATAGGGCATGTGGAATGAAGAAACTGATTGAAAAAGGGGTTTTATCCCCGACAGTTGCGCGGACACGGCCCCGTGGGCGGGAAATTTTGAATTTTTTTTAAAGTGCTCGTGTGAGTGCCCTGTTTCCCAAAACTTGGTTCTAGAAATCTTACCGATTTAGATGTTCTCCCGATTGTTCGTAACTTACCAGGTATGATGTTGATGCTTGAACCTTTGTTTTATTCTTCGACCGTTTGAAGCGAGATTTCTTCCTCTTCATTCTTAATAAATCCTTGATAGAGTTTTAGCCACTGGCCATTGACTTTGAATGAAATTCCATTCCGAAATTTAATTTCGACTGCACCGTGTGGGAAGATATGGGTGATGGAAAAAGGTCCTGACCACCTAGACTTTAATTTACCAGGAAATAATAAAAAAAAGTCGTGAATTAAACAATAGAACTTGATCTCCTACCCGAAATTCATTAGGTTTAATGTGTTTATCATGCAAATTTTTCATTCTTTCCTTATAAATTTCGGAGTTAGAGTATGCATAATTCCTTAATTCGTCTAATTCATTTAATTGGCAAAATCGATTTTTACCGGCAATTCTTAAGTCTAAGTTTACATTTTTAATTGCCCAGTATGCCTTGTGTGTTATTTCTACCGGCAAATGACAACTTTTTCCATAGACTAGCTTATATGGGGTTGTACCTATTGTTGTTTTGTACGCTGTTCGAAAAGCCCATAAAGCATCGTCTAATTTATCAGCCCATTCTTTTTTATTTAACCCTACGGTTTTTTCAAGTATTCTTTTTAAACCTCTATTAGTCACTTCAGCTTGTCCGTTTGTTTGAGGGTGATATGTCGTTGAGACCCGGTGATAGACCCCATACCTTGTTAAGATTTTTTCAAGTTGATGGTTACAAAAATGGGTACCTCTATCACTTATTAAAGCTTTTGGTGTTCCAAAACGAGAGAATAATCTTTTCAGAAATCTTACCACGACTCTTCCATCGTTGGTTGGAAGTGTCTCGGCCTCGGCCCATTTAGACAAGTAGTCTACCGCCACAAGTATATATTTGTTTCCTTTTGACGGTGGGAAAGGTCCCATAAAGTCGAGTCCCCACACATCAAAAATTTCACAAACAAGAATGCCATTTTGTGGCATTTCATTTTTGGAAGAAATATTACCTGTTCTTTGGCAAGCATCACATGTCTTGACAAGACTTTGGGCGTCTTTGTAAATGGTTGGCCAATAAAATCCTGAATCAAATACCTTTCGTGCGGTACTAGCGACACCATAATGTCCTCCGTATGGACCTTCATGACAATGGCGGAGAATTCTTCTTGCTTCATTACCATGTACGCATCGACGGATGAGTTGGTCAGCACACATTTTGAAAAGATAAGGATCTTCCCAAAAATAATGCTTTACATCGGAAAAGAATTTCTTTCTTTGATGATGTGGCCACCCTTTTGCGACTATACCGCTAGCTAGGTAGTTAGCATAGTCGGCGTACCATGGCTCTTCTCGGTATTCCACCATTTCCAGGGACTCCGTTGGGAATTTTTCATTAATTTGCTCGTCCCTGGTAGCCTCCAAAGCTGGGTCTTCCAAGTGCGAAAGATGATCTGCTGCAGTGTTTTTTGCTCCTCTTTTGTCTTTTATTTCAATGTTAAATTCTTGGAGGAGTAGAATCCACCGAATCAAACGTGGTTTAGCATCCTGTTTCTTGAAGAGATATCGAATGGCTGGATGATCTGTATAGACTATCTTTTTAGAAAGAACAAGATAAGAACGAAATTTATCAAAAGCAAATACCACGGCTGGTAATTCCTTTTCTGTTGTTGTATAATTTTCTTGTGCATCATTAAGTGTTTTACTAGCGTAATAAATTGGGTGAAAATGCTTATATTTTCTTTGTCCCAAGACGGCTCCAACTGCAAAGTCACTTGCATCACACATGATTTCGAAAGGTAATTTCCAATCAGGCGCTATCATGATAGGTGCGTTGACTAGCATTTCCTTTAGTGTTAGAAATGCTTGAGTGCAATCCTTGTCAAAGATGAAAGGGGCATCTTTTTCAAGTAGTTTTGTTAGAGGCCTTGAGATTTTGGAAAAGTCTTTGATAAATCGCCTATAAAATCCGGCATGCCCTAGGAAACTTCTGATAGATCTAACGGAGGATGGGGGCAGTAATCGAGAAATAGTGTATATTTTTGCTCGATCTACCTTCATTCCTTCGTTTGAGATTTTGTGACCGAGTACTATTCCCTCTGTTACCATGAAATGGCATTTTTCCCAATTAAGGGCGAGGTTAGTTCCTCACATTGGGATAACATTCGTTCAAGGTTATCGAGGCATTGGTCGTATGAATCTCCAAAGATAGAAAAGTCATCCATGAAGACTTCCATTGTCTTTTTTATCATGTCATGGAAGATGGCCACCATGCAACGTTGGAAGGTTGCGGGGGCTTTACATAGACCAAAAGGCATTCGTCGATAAGCAAAAGTTTCATAGGGACATGTGAATGTTGTCTTTTCTTGGTCTTCGGGTTCTATCGGAATTTGAAAGTAACCTGAAAAACCATCTAAGAAACAATAAAATTTGTGACTGGATAATCTTTCTAACATTTGATCAATGAAGGGTAAAGGAAAGTGATCCTTCCTTGTTGCTTCATTTAATCGACGATAATCTATACAAACTCTCCATCATGTGACGGTTCTTATTGGTATTAATTCATTTTTCTCATTAGTTATTACCGTCATACCTCCTTTCTTTGGAACTACTTGGACGGGACTTACCCAAGGACTATCGGAAATTGGGTAAATGAGTCTGGCGTCAAGTAATTTGATGACTTCATTTTTAACCACTTCTTGAACATTTGGATTTACTCTACGTTGTGGTTGTATTACCGATTTATTGTCATCATTGATTAAAATTTTGTGCGTGCACATGGAAGGACTTATGCCTTTAATATCTACAAGCTTCCAAGCGATCGCATTGTTGTGTTTTTTCAAAAGTGTAATTAATTTTTCTTCTTCTACATTAGTTAATTTAGACGAAATAATTACAGGGGATTTACCATCTTTGTCTAGAAAAGCATATTCCAAACCTTTCGGAAGCTCTTTGAGCTCAAGAGGTGGGTCTTTGGGAGACTCCTTATTTGGTTGCTCATTTCGATCAAGAACCACAAAAGTTTGTTCTATGGCGACCTCTTCTTCAACAAAGTGGTCAATTTCTTCTCTTGTATCGGGTGGTTCATCCTCATCTTCAATTAGGGGGTCATTATTGCCGAATGGATATTTCATTGAACGCTCAAGATCGACACTCTTTTTAAATGCCCCTAATTGAATAGATAAGTGGTTGTACTTCCGGTTTTTCAAGGCTTCGTGTGTCTTTACAAAAGGTCATCCAAACACTAGAGGAACGTCATCAAGGATGACAAAGTCGGTTGGGATTACCATTTGATTTGTTTGGACCAAGACATCCTCAACTATCCCTATTGATTTTATTATTTTCCGATTAGATAGAAAAATGGGTATTTCAAGTGGAGAAAAATCACCAATACTTAATTTTTCGAAAATGTAGTTCGGCATTATATTAACACAAAGATCTTTATCAATTGTAATATTACTAATAAAGGAATTTTGAAAAAAATGGAACCGATGTAATGTTAGTTTCAAATGGATCTTCTTCTATTAGCGTAGTTTGATCATTTGTTAACTTCATGCTTACCGTTTCGTCAATTTTAGTGTTAGTGTTTAACTCTTTTAAAAACTTAGCATGTGTTGGTGCATATGTCTGTCGACTTCGTCTTGTATCGAGTCTTATAATAGGTTAGATAGATCAGGGCACGTTGTACGAGAAAAACGAGAAATATGTAGAAAAGGCCATTTCACATGAAATGGAAAAGATCATTTCACACGAAATGAAGAGGCCATTTCGTACGAAATGGAACATGGCCATTTCGTGTGAACCATCTCGTGCGGAATGGGCTGTCTATAAATACGTGCCTTGTCCATTTCATTTGTAACGTTTTGATTCCGGTAGCGAAGCTCTGCCGAAGTGTCTCCAGCATTGTAAAACGATCTGATATCAATACAAGAGACAATTTAAGTGAATCTAAGTGCATACCAGCTTAAATAACTCCGATACGTCTGTTTCCGCCTTTCGTATTGGACGAGATCTCTTCTGAATGACTCGTTTGGTCGTGCAATCGATCCTACAAGTGGTATCAGAGCTCAGGAGGAAGAGTTCTTACCATTTCAGCTGAAAATTCTAATTTCTACACCTTCTTTTACATATCTTTCAAAATTAAACAAGATTTTACGGATAAAATGGTTTGATTTTCACATATAACGTGCGAAACACTGTTTTAACAAATCCTTGAAAGAATCAGACCTTAAATCGGTTTAAAACTTGATCAATTTTATCAAAATCTGTCCGAAAGTGTGACGAAAGCACCATTTCGCACGAATTGGTACCAGATCGTTTGAACTTGCATCCATTTCGTACGAAATAAGCTTCCATTTCGGACCAAAATCCATTTCGTTTGAACCAGCATTCCAATTCACATGAAGTGGATAAACAAGGTCCATTTCGCTTGAAAAGTTCATTTCGTTTGAGCAGGGTCCATTTCGCTTGAAAGGTTCATTTCGTTTGAGCAGGGTCCATTTCGCTTGAAAGGTTCATTTCATTTCGTTTGAAGAGCATTTTGTTTGAAGAAATTCATTTCGTTTGAAAGTTTGAATTTGTGAGATTTTTGAAACCGAATCATGGAGAACGAGTTCTACAATGCCTTTGCAACCCCGATCACTGTAACTCAAAATGCAATGTTAGAAAATGAAACGGGCACTATGCAAAAACCACCTAAGCTTATGAGTATTGAGGAGTATAGTGGATGGGCAGAACGTTTTGAAAATTGGGTTCAAGCATATTACTTAGTGTAACAACTGTGCTTGTAATCACTATGAACAGTTCTATTATCAATAAAACAATGTTATTTGATCCCAATGTTTGTTTGATTGTGTTTTACATTTTTCATGTTTTGACTTTTATGTAATTTCAAACTCTACATCGCTTTCTGGAGAGTTATACGCGAACTAGTGCGTAAACGTACTCAGTTTAATGCGAGAAATACTCCAGAACATCAACATATACTCAACATACCTTAAATAACCTTTGCATAACTTAGAAATAAGTTTTGAAGGCTTTGGTATGGCAAAAACAAGTTAATTCGCTTATAGGGACTAAATATGACAAACTGCGAAAGTATGTCAATTTGAATTGTAACGAACATTCCGGAACATAACCATAAGTTAAACACACCTTAAATATCCTTTACATACCTTAGAAATAGGCTTTGAGGGGTTCGGTGTGCTAAAATAAACTTTTGGGTCATTCAGGGACTAAAAGTGTCAAAAAGTGCACAAGTTTGCATTTTCGCGCATAACTTACGTTCTGAATACATCCGGACATCCAAAAATTTATGTGAGCATGACTATATTTTATTTTAGTGTTCGCCATAAGAAAAATCCATTCGTCGCGTCATTTGGATCGTTTTTCGCGCTTATGCGTATTCCGTCGTAATTAACCGAACAACGCAACCGTACGGCTAAACGAACCGACATCTGAGATATTTTTGAGCATGTTTTAAGTTCCCTATACTTTAACTTCATTTTAGAGCTTTGAAATGGGGTTAACGGGCCTTAAACGTGTCAAAAATGGGCTGATTGCATAACAGGGACCAAAAGTGTAAATCTGCCAAAGTTAAGCCCTACGATGCGTATGGTGTTTATACCATACGATGCGTATGGGGTCTTCTGATCAGATTCAATGTTTTTAAACACAAGTTGCAACCAATTAATCCTTAACCACATGTTTTAAGTTGATGTGTCACAAAGTTAAGGAGCATATGTGGCTCCATAAACCTTTCAACAAGTGTACGGACTAGATCTTTTCCCCTTTTCCAAGAAACGATCTCAACGGTTACCCGAATTCTATAAATACCCATCCACCCACAACCCCAAAACCCACAAATCTGATTAAGAAAGCTCTAAGTTGGAACCTTCGTTTCATACCTGAGCTATTTTGATCTGGGTTAGCATTCGGGGACCCTTCGTAAGTATTCTTTCGTTCTTTTCCTTATTTTTACTGCTTTTCGAGTCAGAAAGTCAAACTTTGTTTGACTTTCAGCGTTGACCAGTAATGGTCAATGCGAAGTTCGGTTGAACTTCGCAATGTGATTGTAATCACGATGGTCATAGTCCCTTGGGACTATGCCTACTGATTACCACGTTGTCTAGGGTCGTAGGGTAGGCGATCTAATAAATCGCCTATACCTTCGAACCCGACCCAGTTTGGTCGATCATTAGGATCCGACCAAATACAGTAGGTGACCATAGTAGGTAGGGAATAACCTTCCGAGGTTATACCCTATGGTCACATCGTTTAAGTAGTTGTATGATAGGTAGTTTATATGCCTTAGGTAAATTACCAGAATACCCTTTTCATGTATAATTGGTAATTAAGCATATGTAACCTAAACCTTTGTCACATAACTGATTATGTAAAATGTTTAGGCATATAATACCTGTCATAGGACTAGTTAGGCGGTCCGAACGCGTTTCACGCGCACGACACGTTAAAGTAGCATAAGCTTCCTAAACGGGTCGTAATGGGTCGATAAGACTTAGGTTAAGTTTCATTTAGCATGTAGGCTTTGTTAAACCATATCACATGAGTTCCTACACTCATTTGGTTTACAAACCCTAATGCTACCCAGTCTTCCGATATAGGTCCGGTTTATTAACATAGTTACCTATATTAGGTGCCGTTTGATTCCGAGATCTATAGCATTACTTGGTGGTTATCTTTAGACAACTGAGCAATCTCAAGTGAGTACATAGACCCCTCTTTTACTGTTTTCCAAACTGTTTTGGGGTGGAACACATGTGCCTACTTGTTACTTTCGTGCTTTCCAGTTTTCACACCATATACTGCTATGTTCGTTAGTACATTATAGTACATGATTTCATTACATCTTATGCTAGGTGTGCCCATTGTGTGCATTACTTAGTACATCGTTTTACATGACATTTCATGCTAGGTATGCCCATTGTGTGCATTACTTAGTACATCGTTTTACATGACATTTCATGCTAGGTGTGCCCATTGTGTGCATTACTTAGTACATTGTTTTACATGACATCTCATGCTAGGTGTGCCCATTGTGTGCATTACTTAGTACATCGTTTTACATGACATTTCATGCTAGGTGTGCCCATTGTGTGCATTACTTAGTACATCGTTTTACTTGACATTTCACGCTATGTATGTTCATTTGATTACATACTTAGTGCATTGTTTTCACATGCTCACATTTTGGTATGACATTTGGTTTGTTTACATGGGACAATATATCCATTAACATTAGCTACGCCGTTCGTTAGTAGGTAGTGGTACCATAGGAATTGACAACTCCCGTTCCGGACATCCCAGGGTAAGGGGACAGAAAGGAATGACCGAATTCGTTGACATTAAGACAGATAGACCTTTAATTTGTTTAAAGGGTTTTATCACCACAGTCGCCAGGCTTGGATGTATGCATTTTCACAATACCACATAAATGTTCATATTAAATAGTTGCATGCATTTACACAAAACATAGCTTTGATTTAAACCAAGTTTTACTTCAATACTTTGTTTTTGTGCATATGGTTTAGTTGAGACATTTCACTTGCCATACATGACATTTTGACATAGACATTTGACATGGATATTTGACATAGACATTTGACATGGATAATTGACATAGACATTTGACATGATTTACACTTGACATATTATTCAATACATTTGACAATTTGTTTAAACATAGACTTCTTACATTGGTTGGTTTTGTTTGATTAAGTGATTAAGTAACGATGCGTGTGTAATATGATACAAGCATGGTGGATACGCCGCTGGTACTTCCTATATATAAGTGTTTGTATGGTATTACATGGCGTAACGTTATTTGAATCATTTCAGTTTGAGACATAGAACATTTTATATAAATAACATACTTTTCACAAGACATTGATTTACAAACAACTTATCTTATACAAACACATTTTTACATGGTTATCTATTTAACCTGACAATTACTTATACATATCATCTGATCTTATTGTTTTCAAATGATTTACAAGACAAAGCAAATAACAAGGTTCATGACTAAACATTTTCTCAAACATAAGTCATGAATCTTATTTTCACAAAACCTATGTATCTCACAGGCATTTTTATGCTGACGTACCTATTTTCACATGTGTTTTCAGGTGCTTTTCCATAGGATGTTGATCATGATACTAGGGCGGACCTGTGCCTTAGAAACTTTAAAAGAAGATAGACTATGTTTAATTATGTTCTGAACTCTTTAATTACCTGTTTGAAACAATGAAACACCCTTGTTTAATAATTAAATAAAACTTTGTATGCCATGGTTATGAGACAATTAATTCTGTCGCAACACGCCCCGATGTTTCCGCCGCGATTTGTTGTTTTACGCGGTCGGGGTGTGACAGAAGAGTTGGTATCAGAGCCAATGGTTATAGGGAATTAGGTTATTAGTAATGCTTTGACCTAGACTATAACTTTTCTAGGAACCTAACACAAGTTATCTTGTGTTTAGATCTTAAAACATGTACATCACCTATCCTTAGGTGATTAACAAAACAAGGAACCAAAATTTTTCCGAAACGATTTTTGAAAAACAATCATCTGTTTTTGAATAAATTTTTACAAGGTTTTGAACCCTCAATTGTAAGGTTTTGAACCCTCTGTTATATGGTTTTGAACCCTTTTTCAGTATTGATTTTTGGCCTTGTGCCTTCAAAATTTTCAAAAATCTCGTCAAAAGTTTTGGGTTTTAAATAATGTGAACATGTGCAAACTGGAAGGGTGAATGCCTGTATTCTGAGTTTTCTGTCTAGGCAAGCACTTCGTATACATCTCAACCAGACGCGAGACCAGTTGTGCTTACCTGGGAATTCTTGGAGTGAGTGTTCACTTATAGGCGAGCATGTCTTCGCTAATACATTATTTTTGACCCATTTACTTTGATTAGTCACTGTGAGTCGTTTGTTTGCTTTGTGATACGGACGAATGACCACCATCTATGCTGTTTGCAATTCTTGTTTTTATCATCTCATTCTTTTCATCCAATCATCTCATTCGTTTCTTTTCATGTCTTCCTCTTTTAGAATGCCTCCTCGACGCGAGAACCAGATAGCTACTGCTGAACTGGCAGAAATTATTGCGCAGCAGATGGCTGCTCAATTCCCAAATCTCTTTGCTCAATGGCAACAAGCCAACAACAACAACAATGGTCCGTGCAAATACAAGGATTTTAATCAGGCTAAACCACTCAAGTTTAGTGGTTCTGAAGGAGCGACTGGGCTTCTTCAGTGGTTTGAGAGCATAGAGAATACTTTTCGCCACGTGCAGTGTCTCGAAAATCGCAAAGTCGAGTTTGCTTCGAGCGTATTTCAGAAGAGGGCTTTGACATGGTGGAACGGGGTTATGAGGGACCAAGGTGAAGAAGTTGCTCTCGCACAGACATGGGCTGAACTTAGAGCCCTTATGATGAGGGAATTTTGTCCTCGTCATGAGCAGCGAGCGTTGGAGAAGGAGTTTGATGTTTTGAAGCAAGATAGTGGTGAGCATAGGGCTTATACTGATCGGTTTGAAGAATTGAGTCTGCTTTGCCCAACAATGGTCACCCCACTCGACAAGGCTATCGAGAGATACATCGATGGTCTACCTGACTCGGTACAAGACATTCTTACTGGTAGTGAACCTGCCACACTCCGTCAGGCGATCGAGTTATCAGCAACGCTGACTGAGTCGCAGATTAGAAAGGGAAAGCTACACAAGAATGGTGACAAGGGCAAGAAGCAGTCGGCTGACAAGGAAGATAGCAAGAAAGGTCAAAACGGGAATGGAAAGAACTCTGGTTCTTCGAAGAGGGCAAAGAAGCGTAAGGCTTCCCAAAACTATGCTGTTACTGCCCAAGCTAACCAGGCATCTCTCAACCAACCCGCACAGCCACCAGCAAAGAAACCCTATACAGGGAATGCACCTTTGTGCAATAGATGCAACAGTCACCACCAGCCGCAACTTCCATGCCGTTTCTGTACTAACTGTGGGAAATCAGGCCATCTTGCCAATGTTTGTCGGTCTGCTCAGAATCCCGCGGTTCAGAACCTGGCTCAACAAGTTGCTCAGCCTCCTGCTCCGCAACAGGGTCAAGCTGCACAACCACAATACCCACCAGGTGCTTGTTACAATTGTGGGGATCTGACCCACTATAGGAATCGGTGCCCAAGACTGGCGAACCAGAACCAGAACCAGAACCAGAATCAGGCTCCGGCTCGAGGCCGAGTTTTTAACATGAATGCCCAAGAGGCACAGGCTGACGATAATGTGGTGAACGGTACGTTCTTTATTAATAATCAGCCTGCATCTGTTCTTTTCGATTCTGGTGCCGATAAGAGTTTCGTGTCTTTATCTTTTGAGAAAATGCTTCGCGTGTCTAGAACGAAACTAAGTAAATCTTTGACAGTAGAAGTTGCTAGTGGTGAACCCATTATTCTTGATTCTGTTCTACGCAACTGCCAGTTGAACCTAAATGATCATCTTTTCCCTATCGATCTCACGCCTATGCAACTTGGAAGCTTTGACGTTATTGTGGGAATGGATTGGTTATCCAAGCATCACGCAGAGATAGTTTGTTCTAAGAAGATTGTTCGTGTGCCGCTTTCGACAGGCGAGATCCTGCAGGTTCAAGGTGAGAAGCCTACCGGTGGTCTCAAACTCATGTCTTGTTTTAAAGCTCGGAAGTATCTGCAGAAGAACTATGTGGCTTTCTTAGCACATGTTACAGAAGATAAAGGCAAGGGTAATTCTATTTCAGATATTCCTGTCGTTCGGGATTATTCTGAAGTGTTCCCTGAAGATTTACCTGGTCTACCTCCAGCACGCCAAGTCGAGTTCCGCATTGATCTCGTACCTGGTGCAAATCCAATTGCTAGAGCTCCATATCGTCTTGCACCATCCGAGATGCAAGAGTTGTCTAAACAGCTTCAGGAGCTCTCTGACAAAGGTTTTATACGTCCTAGTTTTTCACCTTGGGGTGCTCCCGTTCTTTTTGTAAAGAAGAAGGATGGATCCTTTAGGATGTGTATCGATTATCGTGAGCTTAACAAACTTACCATCAAGAATCGATATCCCTTACCTCGTATAGACGACCTCTTTGATCAGTTACAGGGCGCTTCTTATTTTTCGAAGATTGATCTACGTTCCGGGTATCATCAACTTCGGGTGCAAGAAGAAGACATTCCGAAGACAGCATTCCGTACTCGTTATGGACATTACGAGTTCACAGTCATGCCATTCGGTTTGACTAATGCTCCTGCTGTTTTCATGGACTTAATGAATAGGGTCTGCAAACCTTATTTGGATCAGTTCGTCATTGTTTTTATCGATGACATCTTGATTTACTCTAAGACGCGAGCTGATCACGAGCAGCATCTTCGTCTTACTCTGGAACTCCTGAAGAAAGAGCAACTTTTCGCCAAATTCTCCAAGTGCGAATTTTGGCTTAAAGAAGTTCAATTTTTGGGACACATTATCAACGAACGGGGTATTCATGTAGATCCCTCCAAGATCAGTGCGATTAAGGATTGGGATACGCCTACTACTCCTACTGAAGTTCGTTCATTTCTTGGTCTAGCGGGTTATTATCGCCGCTTCATTGAAAACTTCTCTAAGATTGCAGTTCCTCTAACTGCTCTAACTCAGAAGAAAATGCCCTTTTTCTGGGGATTCAAACAAGAGGAAGCTTTTCAACACTTGAAGCAGAAGCTTTGCGATGCGCCTGTACTATCATTGCCTGAGGGTGATGATGATTTTGTCGTGTATTGTGATGCATCTAAATTGGGTCTTGGCTGTGTTCTTATGCAAAGAAACAAAGTCATAGCCTATGCATCGAGGCAGTTGAAGATACATGAGAAGAACTACACCACTCATGATCTTGAGTTGGGTGCAGTTGTCTTTGCTCTCAAGATCTGGAGACACTATTTGTACGGTACAAAATGTGTGGTTTTCACTGACCACAAAAGTCTTCAGCATATCTTCAACCAGAAAGAACTCAACATGAGACAGCGACGTTGGGTTGAGCTTTTAAACGACTACGACTGCGAAATTCGCTACCATCCTGGTAAGGCGAATGTCGTAGCTGATGCATTGAGTCGCAAGGAACGTACTAAGCTTCATTGTGTACGTGTTCAATCTGTTATTCAAGCTCGATCTGATATTCAAGCCCGCATTTCTCAAGCTCAACAATCTTGTGTTTCACAGGGTTTGATGGATAAGGAATTTCCCTATCACATATCACCTGCTCTTGAACTGAAGGACAATGGATCATATTACTTCATGGACCGTTTGTGGGTCCCAAGCCAGGATGATCTTCGTACCTTGCTTATGGATGAAGCCCATAAGTCTCGTTATTCTATTCATCCGGGCTCAGATAAGATGTATAAGGATCTTCGTATTCACTATTGGTGGCCTGGTATGAAGAAAGACGTTGCCTTATACGTATCAAAATTCCTTACTTGTCTTAAGGTTAAGGCTGAACATCAGCGTCCTTCTGGTTTATTGGAGCAACCAGAGATCCCAGTTTGGAAATGGGAAAACATTACTATGGATCTTGTTACCAAACTCCCGCGCACAAAGAAAGGTCATGATGCCATCTGGGTAGTCGTTGATCGTCTTACAAAGTCAGCACATTTCTTGCCAATCCGTGAGGATTTTCCTGCTGACAGACTTGCTCAAATCTATGTAGATGAAATTGTAGCTCGACATGGTGTTCCGTTGAACATCATTTCTGATAGAGATGCTCGTTTCACTTCTCATTTTTGGAGAACCATGCAATCTGCTATGGGGACCCAACTTAATCTGAGCACAGCTTATCATCCGCAAACGGATGGTCAATCTGAGAGAACAATCCAGACTCTGGAGGATATGCTAAGAGCTTGTGTGATCGATTTTGGTGGTAGCTGGGATTCACATCTTAAATTGATTGAATTCTCCTACAACAACAGTTATCACACTAGCATCAAAATGGCTCCTTTCGAAGCTCTCTATGGTCGAAAATGTCGTTCACCAGTCTGCTGGAATGAGATTGGCGAGGCTCAACTTACTGGACCTGCCCTCATTTTAGAGACAACTGACAAGGTCAAGAAGGTTCGTGATAACCTTCAGGCAGCTAGAAGCCGTCAGAAGATTTACCCGGACCCAAAACGTAAAGCCTTTGAATTTCAAGTCGGTGATCGAGTATTACTTAAGGTCTCACCTTGGAAAGGTGTGATCAGATTTGGAAAGAAAGGAAAACTTGCACCTAGATACGTTGGACCATTCAAGATCGTCGAAAGAATCGGAAAGGTAGCCTACAGACTTGAGTTACCTCCTGAACTGGGAAATGTTCATCCAACTTTTCACGTGTCCAATCTCAAGAAGTGTACAGCTGAAGAGACCTTCTCCATACCGCTTGACGAAATTCGTGTTGGCAAAACACTGAAATTTGTTGAGAGACCAGTGGAAATCATGGAACGTGAAGTCAAGTGGCTTAAGCGCAAGCGCATTCCTTTGGTCAAAGTTCGCTGGGAAGCTAAACGTGGACCTGAGTTCACTTGGGAACGCGAAGATCAAATGAAGACGAAATATCCACATCTTTTTCCACGAGTTTCCTCTAAATAAATTTCGGGACGAAATTTCCACAAGTAGGGGAGACTGTAACAACTGTGCTTGTAATCACTATGAACAGTTCTATTATCAATAAAACAATGTTATTTGATCCCAATGTTTGTTTGATTGTGTTTTACATTTTTCATGTTTTGACTTTTATGTAATTTCAAACTCTACATCGCTTTCTGGAGAGTTATACGCGAACTAGTGCGTAAACGTACTCAGTTTAATGCGATAAATACTCCAGAACATCAACATATACTCAACATACCTTAAATAACCTTTGCATAACTTAGAAATAAGTTTTGAAGGCTTTGGTATGGCAAAAACAAGTTAATTCGCTTATAGGGACTAAATATGACAAACTGCGAAAGTATGTCAATTTGAATTGTAACGAACATTCCGGAACATAACCATAAGTTAAACACACCTTAAATATCCTTTACATAGCTTAGAAATAGGCTTTGAGGGGTTCGGTGTGCTAAAATAAACTTTTGGGTCATTCAGGGACTAAAAGTGTCAAAAAGTGCACAAGTTTGCATTTTCGCGCATAACTTACGTTCTGAATACATCCGGACATCCAAAAATTTATGTGAGCATGACTATATTTTATTTTAGTGTTCGCCATAAGAAAAATCCATTCGTCGCGTCATTTGGATCGTTTTTCGCGCTTATGCGTATTCCGTCGTAATTAACCGAACAACGCAACCGTACGGCTAAACGAACCGACATCTGAGATATTTTTGAGCATGTTTTAAGTTCCCTATACTTTAACTTCATTTTAGAGCTTTGAAATGGGGTTAACGGGCCTTAAACGTGTCAAAAATGGGCTGATTGCATAACAGGGACCAAAAGTGTAAATCTGCCAAAGTTAAGCCCTACGATGCGTATGGTGTTTATACCATACGATGCGTATGGGGTCTTCTGATCAGATTCAATGTTTTTAAACACAAGTTGCAACCAATTAATCCTTAACCACATGTTTTAAGTTGATGTGTCACAAAGTTAAGGAGCATATGTGGCTCCATAAACCTTTCAACAAGTGTACGGACTAGATCTTTTCCCCTTTTCCAAGAAACGATCTCAACGGTTACCCGAATTCTATAAATACCCATCCACCCACAACCCCAAAACCCACAAATCTGATTAAGAAAGCTCTAAGTTGGAACCTTCGTTTCATACCTGAGCTATTTTGATCTGGGTTAGCATTCGGGGACCCTTCGTAAGTATTCTTTCGTTCTTTTCCTTATTTTTACTGCTTTTCGAGTCAGAAAGTCAAACTTTGTTTGACTTTCAGCGTTGACCAGTAATGGTCAATGCGAAGTTCGGTTGAACTTCGCAATGTGATTGTAATCACGATGGTCATAGTCCCTTGGGACTATGCCTACTGATTACCACGTTGTCTAGGGTCGTAGGGTAGGCGATCTAATAAATCGCCTATACCTTCGAACCCGACCCAGTTTGGTCGATCATTAGGATCCGACCAAATACAGTAGGTGACCATAGTAGGTAGGGAATAACCTTCCGAGGTTATACCCTATGGTCACATCGTTTAAGTAGTTGTATGATAGGTAGTTTATATGCCTTAGGTAAATTACCAGAATACCCTTTTCATGTATAATTGGTAATTAAGCATATGTAACCTAAACCTTTGTCACATAACTGATTATGTAAAATGTTTAGGCATATAATACCTGTCATAGGACTAGTTAGGCGGTCCGAACGCGTTTCACGCGCACGACACGTTAAAGTAGCATAAGCTTCCTAAACGGGTCGTAATGGGTCGATAAGACTTAGGTTAAGTTTCATTTAGCATGTAGGCTTTGTTAAACCATATCACATGAGTTCCTACACTCATTTGGTTTACAAACCCTAATGCTACCCAGTCTTCCGATATAGGTCCGGTTTATTAACATAGTTACCTATATTAGGTGCCGTTTGATTCCGAGATCTATAGCATTACTTGGTGGTTATCTTTAGACAACTGAGCAATCTCAAGTGAGTACATAGACCCCTCTTTTACTGTTTTCCAAACTGTTTTGGGGTGGAACACATGTGCCTACTTGTTACTTTCGTGCTTTCCAGTTTTCACACCATATACTGCTATGTTCGTTAGTACATTATAGTACATGATTTCATTACATCTTATGCTAGGTGTGCCCATTGTGTGCATTACTTAGTACATCGTTTTACATGACATTTCATGCTAGGTATGCCCATTGTGTGCATTACTTAGTACATCGTTTTACATGACATTTCATGCTAGGTGTGCCCATTGTGTGCATTACTTAGTACATTGTTTTACATGACATCTCATGCTAGGTGTGCCCATTGTGTGCATTACTTAGTACATCGTTTTACATGACATTTCATGCTAGGTGTGCCCATTGTGTGCATTACTTAGTACATCGTTTTACTTGACATTTCACGCTATGTATGTTCATTTGATTACATACTTAGTGCATTGTTTTCACATGCTCACATTTTGGTATGACATTTGGTTTGTTTACATGGGACAATATATCCATTAACATTAGCTACGCCGTTCGTTAGTAGGTAGTGGTACCATAGGAATTGACAACTCCCGTTCCGGACATCCCAGGGTAAGGGGACAGAAAGGAATGACCGAATTCGTTGACATTAAGACAGATAGACCTTTAATTTGTTTAAAGGGTTTTATCACCACAGTCGCCAGGCTTGGATGTATGCATTTTCACAATACCACATAAATGTTCATATTAAATAGTTGCATGCATTTACACAAAACATAGCTTTGATTTAAACCAAGTTTTACTTCAATACTTTGTTTTTGTGCATATGGTTTAGTTGAGACATTTCACTTGCCATACATGACATTTTGACATAGACATTTGACATGGATATTTGACATAGACATTTGACATGGATAATTGACATAGACATTTGACATGATTTACACTTGACATATTATTCAATACATTTGACAATTTGTTTAAACATAGACTTCTTACATTGGTTGGTTTTGTTTGATTAAGTGATTAAGTAACGATGCGTGTGTAATATGATACAAGCATGGTGGATACGCCGCTGGTACTTCCTATATATAAGTGTTTGTATGGTATTACATGGCGTAACGTTATTTGAATCATTTCAGTTTGAGACATAGAACATTTTATATAAATAACATACTTTTCACAAGACATTGATTTACAAACAACTTATCTTATACAAACACATTTTTACATGGTTATCTATTTAACCTGACAATTACTTATACATATCATCTGATCTTATTGTTTTCAAATGATTTACAAGACAAAGCAAATAACAAGGTTCATGACTAAACATTTTCTCAAACATAAGTCATGAATCTTATTTTCACAAAACCTATGTATCTCACAGGCATTTTTATGCTGACGTACCTATTTTCACATGTGTTTTCAGGTGCTTTTCCATAGGATGTTGATCATGATACTAGGGCGGACCTGTGCCTTAGAAACTTTAAAAGAAGATAGACTATGTTTAATTATGTTCTGAACTCTTTAATTACCTGTTTGAAACAATGAAACACCCTTGTTTAATAATTAAATAAAACTTTGTATGCCATGGTTATGAGACAATTAATTCTGTCGCAACACGCCCCGATGTTTCCGCCGCGATTTGTTGTTTTACGCGGTCGGGGTGTGACACTTAGATGCATGGGAATATACTGAATTTCGATATATTAGACCGGTTAAGGACAACGGACAGAAGGTTGATATTAAAGATCTAGATGTTGATGAGAAAAAGAAATACAAAAATGAAAAAATGATGGTTAGTCTCTTGCATCAAGCTATTAAGGAAGAAATCTTGATTTTACTCCAACATAATGGAAGTGCACATTCAATATGGAAAAATCTAAAATCGAAGTTTGTTGGAAATAAAGAGATGATCAAGAACAAAATGTTGCTTTTGAAGAAAGAATTTGATCTATTCCGTGGATTAAGAACTGAAAACACCAAGCAGATTATAGAAAGATATTGCAATTTGGTGATGAATATGAAAAGATTGAACATCAATAAAGATAAAGAAGAATTGATTGAAAAGTTGGCCGATGCGTTACCACAAGATGTTTGGGGCACGTATCTTATGATGTTGAAAAATAAACCTGAATTTGACAATCTAACGCTGAGCGAATTTATTGAACAACTCGAAGCTCAAGAGATGGAACAACGAAAGATAGCGAGAATGAAGAACTATGATGGTGAACAAGACATTGGTCTGTATTACAAAGGAGGTACTAGTGATAAGACCAACATTGCACCAAAGATTGAAACTGCTTTCAATGCAAAAAGTTCTTCTGGAAATTCATCTCAAGGATCAAGTAGCAAAACTGGATTTTCTTCATATCCATCATTCGATCCAAATTTTTCAGCAACAAAGAGTGGCAAAGTTCTACAATGCAACATTGCGCTAAATCTTGAGAATGATCAAAATTATTCTGAAGAAGTAGCCAAAAGTCATATGTCTTTGTTGGTGACTGTTTCAGAGTCTTATGGGAGTTTAGTTGCAGGAAGGATCGGAAATCTAATGTTGACAAAAGAGGATTACGATCAGATTGATGCTGAGGAGATGGAGTTAATGGATATAAAGTGGTGTTTGGCTAGTGTGTTGAGAAGAACTGAAAAGTTTAAACAAATTACGGGAAGAGATGATTTTCGTGATGCAAATGTTTCTACTTTAGGATTTGATAAATCTAAAGTTACTTGTTTTCGTTGCAGGGAAAAAGGGCATTTCAAGAGAGAATGCACAAACCGCGAAACAAGTGGAGCTCAAAATCCATTCGGCAACAATGATTACTATCGTAAAGCGATTTATCATCAAGTTACTCAACAGCCATATCAACAATCGCCACAAACTTCACATGCAAGGAAGGAGATTGAAGAACCAAAGAAAGCTTATCTAGTCAATCAAGAGGATGAAAGATTGCCAGAAGGTTTTAGTTGGGACAAATATTGTCCGGATGAAGAGATCTTAAAGGCTAAAGCTTTTGTTGCTCAAATTGTTGAAGATAGTGCCGATGATAATTCGTATTGGGCAGATAGTATGAAAGAGCATTTAAAATATCTAGCCGAAAGAGATGCTGAAAATGCTCGAGTGGCAAAGAAGAAAGTTAAAAAACAAGATGATAGTGATGATGATTATTGGGCAGATAAAATGAAAGAGCATTTAAAATTTCTAGCCGAAAGAGATAAAGAAAGAATGAAAGGTAAGAATGATGAAGAAGAGGTTCGAGTGATAAAGCAGATAGAAATTCCAGCTTTCGAGATTAAAAAGGAAGGTGATGCAGTAAAGGTGACTGAAAAATGTGAAAACTATAAGACTATGAAAAAGCACAACAATGAGTTGATTCATAACATGAACAGATTGAAAGAATCATATGATGTCTTAAACAAAGCCATGAATCAATACAACGAGTCAAGCAGTGAACAAGCTACAACCATGAAGACACTCAATGGAGCATACATGATAAAGCAGGAAATGGTCAATTATTACATTGATATGTGTGCTGAGCTTGAACAGAAATTGGAAACTCAGAGGATAGAAACTGAAAGAGTAAACAAGTTGTTGAAAAGTTACTCATGTTCTTCTTATGTGATTGACAGGATTTATCCTACAGTGGAAGGCATGAAGGCGTTTGAAGAAGAAATACCTGAAGCGATGAAGTTCGAAACAAAAGAGGATACTGAAGTGAAGAATTCTGGTAAGAAACAAAGTTTTGGCTATAGCAAGTGTCCACCCCCGCTTGAAAATGGATATTCTCCACGAAATCCTAATTCAGAAAGAGTAAAAAAGGCAACCAACTTACCGTGGGAATCTGAGCCTTCAGATAACTTGCCAAACAAAATTGATGTTACTTTCACATCATCCGACACTGATCATGAGTCTGAGATAATAAAAAAAGTGGTCGATCAAGTGTTGGATACAGATGAAACGGAGGAGTCAAAGTCAGAGTCAAAGTCTGAGTTCGACATTTCATCCGACACTGATAAAGAATTTATGTTATCACAAAATAATTTGAATGACGAAACATTCAAAGTAGCATATACTTTGAATGATTCTGACAAATTATATTCTGATGAAGAATTTCCAATAAGAGGTGTTAAAACTGAAATGATCAAAAAGGTTTTCAAATTAACAGAAATTAATATTTCTAAAATAAAAGGCGTAAATCTTGCTGAAAAACCTAGACCTTACACCTTAAGAGTTCAACAAAGATTAAACAAGAAAAAAGGTTACTGTTCTGGTTCAGGTTATCGAAAGAAACCAAACCATAACGGTAATTTTAAAAAGAATGGATTGGGTTTTATTCCACCGAAAAATCATAAAAATGAGAAAATTTATAAACCAAAAACTGTATTTGTTTCAGGGACACATCAGAAGAAGAAAAAGAAAATTTGTTCAGGAAGCAGAAAAACAAAGAATTCCTTGCTAAGAAGCAAGAGGAAATGAAGAAGGATGTTGTTCAAAAGAAGGAGACAAGAACCTGTTTTCAATGCAAAACAGTTGGTCATATTGCCAGGAATTGTTCAAAGGCAATCCAAACAAAACAGGGGGTCTCTGAAAAACTAAAAGAAAAGATGGTTGAGAATGAACCACCAACCAAACATTTTAAAGTTTTAAAAAATTCAAAATTTGAGGTTGGTGAGTGTTCAAAAAGTTTTTAAAAAAGAAAGGTGAATCTTAACAACCAAAAATGGGTTGTTAAGAAATCGGAAAACAGTTCTGGCAATGATTCTGATTCGTCAAAATCAGAGGAGCTATTTTCTGGCGATGAATCTGACTCGTCAAAGTCAGAGGAGCCACAAGTTGAGATAAAAGGTAAAAATTCAGTTCCGCCATTGGATGAGGCAAATTTTCCACCATTGCGGGCTGAAAATTTAAAATCAAAAATTGGAAACATTGAAATTTCAAATCAATTCTTTTCTGAAAAGAAAAAAATTGATGTTGAAAAAGCCTTTAACCCCACAGTTAAAAATATTTTTGGAAAAATGATTGATGGGAAGGTCAAAGGGGTAAAGGAATTTTATGAATTGAAAACGAAGAAACCAGATGAAGATGGGTCATCCCAGGTTAGTAACTGGGATAGAACCTATCATGACTAGAAATTTGGACTTGCCGGAGCTCCCAAGTTGGTAATCGTGGTGCAGGAATCGGCATCTTTCTTGAAATGTTTTTGTTTGAGAAACCTACAAGTGGTAAAACTCAAAATTGTCATATTTCAATTTGCAAATGGTATGGTTGATAAGTGAACTTACAAGAGGTTGAAAAAAAGGGTTTTCACCTACAAGTGGTTAATCAAGGTCATTAAGTTGAACTTGATTTAACTTCCATACAAATTGTTGAGAAAACAAAGTGATGAATGAATCCCCGATTTTACAAATGGTATCAACAAAACTAATTTTCCGGAAAAACCATTTTGATTAAAACAAACTTAAGTGTTTGAAGTCATAATGGGAAAATAGTTTGTTGTCAGGGGGAGTTCTGATTGTTTATGCCAAGTGGATGGCGATTTGAAGCAGTTCACAACAGTTGTCACTTTACTTGTACAGTTTGTTTTCAAATTTTCCTTGAAAATCAAAAATTGAAACATATTTTTGATTTTAGGGGGAGTAAAAATTGAAATTTTGAAAATTTGAAAAATCCAAAAACATGATAAAATTTAAAAAAGCCAAAAACATTGAAAAAATGAAAATGAGTTTTGTTGTGAAAAAGAGGAAATGATAGTACATCAGTAGACAATCACAGCATGCTAAAGAATTGGAAAGTAAAATGTGATAAACGGTCTCACTGATGATATGCCAGTAGGTTTTCGCACGCTTAGTAGATTGTATTCGAGATATAAACGTAAATATCAAACTTGCTTATTTCGTGGGGAACATCTCTCGGATATATAGGTAACCCCTGAAATCTTGTTTGAAGGGCTTTTTATTTCTGGCATACTAGGTCTTTGTGCGTGGTGATATCTGGGGTATTACACCAGGATTTCTGATTTTGCGGGAGCAATAGCCTAGTCCTCGTATAATACTTTGCATTGCTTTAATGTTAAAGCCCACCCTCAGCATAAAAATGATGAAACATTGAAAAATGCTAATCATGTGCTGTTGAAGAAAAGATTCCCTAAAGGGAACCCACCTAAAGTCGAACCATCATCTCTCTGATTTTGTTGGAAGCAATAGCCTGAGCTCTCATGGTCTCGCATTTAACCCTTTACAGATATCATTAGTGTACATTCACCTGTAAGACTGAATATAGGAGTCTGGATACGGGAGTATATTCTGAGGTGGGACACGCAAATAAGTTTAAGTTCTTAAAACACTAATATCGTATCTCGAAACAGTTGAACTTTGTGTGAAAATTTAAATGAATCAGTATACTGACAATCTAAGTGAATCGTTTAGAACTTAAAATGTTTAAAGCTTAACGGTGTTAGTGATTTGTCTCATAAACTGATATGATCCTCTTACACAAACTCACAAAAATATTGTCTGTAAATATTTCTTTACTGCTTTCCTTTAAAAACAAAAACCCAAAAAATATTGTGTTTTAGTATAAAGTTTTTGAAAATACAAAAAGATTTTCGACAACTGATGTTGAAAAGCTGATTTTCAAAATTCCGAGTGCTAAACATGATGAACAACAGTGGGTTGGGAGAGTTGATTTTGAAATGAAAATTGTTATAAATAAATTTACCCAAAAGTAAGTTGATTGATGATTGAACGATACCTACAAGAGGAATATAAATTTGTCAAAGTGTTAAATTTGTGAAATTTATTGTGAGGTAGAGATTGTGCAGGTAGAAGCAGCCAGGTTTCGACTCCTGAAAGATATGCGAAAGCCAGATTCTGATTTTTGTGAACTTTCAGCATGAGGAGAGCCAAGAAATGTTCCTGAACCTGTGAAAGCTGCAAAGCGTGAGCAGAATTTGAACAAGGTCATGATCCTAGAACGAGAATTCCAGACTGCGATCCCAGTTTATCGAAAGGGGGAGTGTGAAGATGCAAGAGCCAGTTTCTGATCATGGATCAACATTCAAGGGGGAGTTTGAATGATAGAGAGAAAGATCTGATTTCTGCTGTTTACGCAAGCTGCTGATGCTGAAGAACTTAAGGAATCAAGAGATCTGATCAAGAGAAGATAGAGACAGATTGAGATTTTGGAAGAAAAAGAGAGAAGTAGAGAAAGAGATTGATTGAGGATGCTTACAATGGAGAATACTTTGGAGAGAGTGAAAAGACTGATAAAGACTGAAGATGTGACATACCGAAGACTCGACACTGAAGAATTCATCAACATCCAAGGGGGAGTCTGTTGGTGCATATGTCTGTCGACTTCGTCTTGTATCGAGTCTTGTAATAGGCTAGATAGATTAGGGCACGTTGTACGAGAAAAACAAGAAATATGTAGAAAAGGCCATTTCGCACGAAATGGAAAAGGCCATTTCGCACGAAATGGAAAAGGCCATTTCGCACGAAATGAAGAGGCCAGTTCGTACGAAATGGAACATGGCCATTTCGTGTAAACCATCTCGTGCGGAATGGGCTGCCTATAAATACGTGCCTTGTCCATTTCATTTGTAACGTTTTGATTCTGGTAGCGAAGCTCTGCCGAAGTGTCTCCAGCATTGTAAAACGATCTGATATCAATACAAGAGACAATTTAGGTGAATCTAAGTGCATACCAGCTGAAATAACTCCGATACGTCTGTTTCCGCCTTTCGTATTGGACGAGATCTCTTCTAAATGACTCGTTTGGTCGTGCAATCGATCCTATAGCATGAGTGGGTACTAAATAATGATTTTCGAAAGAAGGTGACAAGAGAATAATTTTTTTTTTTCAAAATTAGACTCTTCTTGAATTTTAACGTTGTCTGACTCACCTTTTTCGTTGTTTAACTCATGTGTCGGCTTTTCACTTATTTGTTCTTCCATTTTTACATTTTCAACTATCTCTTCTTTATTACAAGTTAATTCTTCCCTTACGCGGGACTCCTCTTCCCTTGCGCGGGATTCTTTTATGAAGCGCTCGATAGTTTTAATGTGTTCTATTATCTTATCGGCTATGTGGGTTATAGAGTAAGGATCTGGATCCTCAAAGCTTGAACCCGGATGTTCGATCCTTGGTTCCTCATAATACTCATATGAAGTAGATGGTTCACACCATTGTTCCTCATTGTAAGTACATGATGGATAAGGGTCGTAACTTTGTTCTTCATAATACTCATATGAGGTGGTTGTTCACTCGATGGTTCCTCATAATAAGCATATGAAGGTGGTGGCTCATATCTCGATTCCTCAAAGTATGAGTATGAAGGCTCATACCTTGGTTCATCAAAATATGAGTATGAGGGAGAAGGTTCATACCTTGGGTCTTCATAGGATGTATATGAAGTTCATGGCTCTTACCTGGGCTCCTTATAGTAGGTGTATGAAGTGGATGGTTGAAATAAGTTGCAATATTGTACCGAGTGAGGGTTACCACAAATGGTGCAATAGTCTTCCCTATAATCATCCTCCTTATAGGTGTAGTTGTAATCTCCTGAGTATTGATCCATAAGAATCACTCAGCAGACCACAACAGAGTCTCGAGACCAGAAAACAAAAATAAAAACGGAAGCAGAGGCTGGACACGGCCCCGTGTTTAGTGAGCACGGCCAGTGTTCAGATTCTATATTTGGGCGTTTTAATCAAAGTGACTGGTTTTGTGCAGCACGGGGGCGTGTTCAGTGAGCACGACCCCGTGTTCAGACTCTGTATCTGGGAGTTTGTTTTAAAATATGCAGCACTGCCCCGTGTTCAGTGAACATGGCCCGTGTTCAACCTACTGTAAATGCAGAAACTAACTAAAATGCAGGAAAATGCACGCGTTTTAAAAAGGTTTTGAAAAACTGATTAGGCCGTTGATTTTAAGCTTTCTTAAAATCCTTATGTCCTCGGAAACGGTGCCAAAAACTTGATGTGCGTAGTGCGTTATATAAATTTATGTATATTTTTAGCCCTTTTTACCACTTTAGCCAAGTTTTAAATTTATAAAACACGATATTCTACTAACACTAAACACACATATGGGCAAGTGCACCCATCGTGAGCGTAGTATAGCGTTGGTAAGATACCGAGGTCGTCCAAGGACACAAGAGCTTTTAGTACCGGTTTATCCTCAACGTCTAATCAAATTAAAATTTTAGAAAAAAGGTTTTAAATATGAAAATAAAAACTAAAAATGCTGAAAAATAAAATAAAAATAAAAACAGATAGACAAGATGAATCACTTGGATCCGACTCGCCTTTAGTGTAACCTTTGATGTTTTCCGCACTTTTGCACATTTTAAGAGATTATCTTAGTTATAGTAGTAGGCCCCTCTTTTGAAGGTGACGTTACCCTCAACCCAGTAGTTTGAGTCAGCAAGGATATAATCCTAAAGGGTTGAATTATTGAAAGATAATTAATTAAGTTCTTAATGCATATTATGGTAGGCCCCTCTTTTGAAAGTGACGTTACCCTCGGCTAAGTGGTTTGAGTCAGCAGGGATACAATCCCAAGTAGTCGGGTTAATGTATTAATAGTAGTTTACATATGAGGGGATCAAGCCATTCGCACCTTCGCCATCCAATACAAGTGGGTATTGAAAGAGGTCCTAGTAAGCTTGACCCAGGTCCTTGAAGGATCTATACACTGAACAAGGCAAGAACCTTACCAAACCATTCCCTTAACCCCCGACCAGGTAGACAACATATCTCCATATCGACCGTGGAGATATGAATGGTGTAAATCTTTTATTTTATATAGACAGTAAAATAACGCCAAGACACCACGGACAAATGATAAGAAAGTTTCACCTTCAACATAAGAAACTGGTTATTAAAGTCATTAATACAAAACCAAATAAAAAGTGCGAAAAGATTAAAAAAACAACAGTATTACACTAAATGCTTGTCTTCACCAAGTGATGTAAGAGACTTAGGCAAACATGGCCTTTGATTGTCAAGAACTCTTACTATCAATCTTGGATCCCAAGACTACTACACACACTCTATGATGGATGATGGATGATGGTGGTGGATGTGGGTGTTGTGATGGTGGTGGAGAGTGGGTGAAGTGGGAGAGAGGTGGTTTGTCAAGGGATGCCTTTGAAGTGAACCAAGCACCCCTATTTATAGCCTGCACATAAGCCCGGACACGGCCCCGTGTCCGGTGGGCACGGCCTCGTGTCCATCCACTTTCTCTTTCTTCATTTAATGTAGTTTGTCTGTATTAGTTGACCACACCCCCGTGTCCGTTGGGCACGGCCCGTGTGCAGAAGCGTATCTGTACTATCAAGATTTGCTTGGATTATGCGAATCTTAGCGTTGACCATGGCCGTGTGGAGCTGGGCACGCCCCTGTGTTGGGAGATAGAAGCTTCTATGCTTTTGTCTTTTCTTCAGACACTTGGGCACGCCCCCGTGTCCGTTGGGCACGGGGCGTGTTAAGCCTTCTGATGTTCTATTTTTGCTTGGGAAGATGTTGTCGAGGGATCGGGCATGCCACATTTATTCCTTTTCTTGTATTTGTGTTAGATTTAGCTGTGTTTTTGCTTCTTTTGTTCATTTACGCTCATTCAACCCTGAAAATACAAAAGGAAGACAAAAGCACACTTTTTCCAATATTAGTACTAAAAAGGGTTAGTTTTATGCCTCATTTGATGTAATTTATATGTTGCATTTTTCACACATCAATAAGTCAAGCATTCCATCTCTCGGACTGAATCCTGGAAAACCTTGAGAGCTGCGGGGCGGTAGAGGGAGGATTTGTCTTGAGAATCATCAGATTGGCAAGCTTTGTAACCGGCAACATAACCCTGATGCCTCCCATGCTCCAAAAGCTTACCATACACACCACCCAAAACACTATTAAATTCAGCCGAATGCAGGAGATAAGTGACAACTTGTTGAAACCCGTGTTCAATCAACCATTTGTTGTCATCAGAAAGTTGAGCCCTCGAAGCCTCCAAGGCTTCCACCTGTTTCTTCAGCTCACCAACCTCCACCTCATGTTTTTGGGTTAACTCCTCAACTTACTTAGACAAAGTTTCCTCCTTCTTCACCAAACCTTCATTCTCTTTCTTCAAAGTGCTCATAGTAGCCTTCATCTTGTCCTTCTTCTTCGAAAATTCCTCATACTCATGCATCCTCTTACGGAAACGGGCAACTCCTTGAGGAAGCATGGCAGCAAGATTGCATGTACTCAATATCAAACGAGACAACATCATATCATCATCCATCTCAGCAATAGTACCATGAACCAAGGGAGGAGCAATGTGGCTCAACACATCCTCACAAACAGTAGCATCTTTGAAACTATCACCCAACTTCACACCCCAGTCAGGAACATAAATTTGATGAACATCCAGACCTTCAGAACCGCTAACACTTTTACCAGATGAACCTGCCATAACAACCCCTTTCCCAATAGACTTCTTCCCAGCAATAACCAACTCCTTCTCCTTGTCAACACCTTCATCCAGGTCGTGATCCTCAGAAACACCAATATCATCACTCAAGTCCACATGTTCCGGAGTAGATGGTGGACCAGAAATATTCAAACGACGATTCGAACGACGAACAACCGTGGGAATAAAAGCCTTCTTAAAACCCTTCACATCAGGCACACCTACATAACCCGAAACCTCAAACCTCTGCTCAGAACCCTTAACCACATCATTTTCACCAGGTGTAGCCTGGACATCCCCAAATGCAACATCTGATGTATCATCACTCTTAATGAATTCCAAAGCAAACATGACTGCAGAAAATTAACAAACACATCTAAGGAATCATAAAATGCAAATAAAAGAGAAAAAATAAATGTATAAAAACACACCCTATCCATCCCTCATAAGAACCGGGTCTCGATTCGGTTTATCCCATAATTTACTAATACCCAGTAACACCAACAGTTGCTCGGGAAAAGGACGAACCCTCGAGGGTGTGACAACTGTGCTCTGTAATCGATGAACGATGTAAAACAATATCAAATAACAATCAACTGATGTGTTTTGGTGTTAATATTTGTGTATTTGTGTTTGATGATTTTACGATTTGATTCAAGTTCGATTTCAAGCTTTAAATCGCTTTCTGGAAAGTTATACGCAAACTGATGCGTAAACGTAATTAGTTTAACGTGACAAACACTCCAGAATAGTGATATAGGCTTAACATACCTTAAATAACCTAAACATAACTTAGAAATAAGTTTTGGAAGGTTTGGTGTGTCGAGAATAAGTTTATTCGATCGTAGGGACTATTTGTGTCAAACTGCGAAACTATGCCGATTTGTATGGTAACGAACATTCTGGAACATGATCATAAGTTAAACATACCTTAAATATCCTTTACATAGCTTAGAAATAGGCTTTGAAGGGTTCGGTATGCGAAAATAAACTTATTTGATCAACAGGGACTAAAAGCGTCAAAAATCGCATAAGTTTGCATTTTCGCGCATATCTTACGTTCTGAACATATCCGGACATCCAAAATTTTTTGTAATCATTAAACTATTTTATTTTAGTGATTGGAATGCAAAAATACCATTCGTCACGTAATTTGGATCGTTTTTGCGTCCGTTCGAGTTTTCGTCGTAATTAACCGAATAACGCAACCGTACGGCCAAACGAACCGACATCCGAGATGTTTTCTAGCATATTTCATGTTCCCTATGCTTTAACATCCTTGTAGAGCCTTGAAAATGGGTTAAAGGGGTTTTAACGCATCGAAAATGGCTTAAAAGTGTTGCAGGGACCATTTTTGCCAGTTTTCAAAACTTTCTGGTTCTGGTTTGTGGTGGCGTAGCGCGACCCCAAAGGGGTGGTGCCGTGGCGCGATGCTACGGCCTACTTTTGTCAGAAATTTCAGTTTCAGCAATGGGTTTGAACTTGGGGGTCTTTTGTGTAACTTTCTCAATACCGTTTGATAGTTTTGGACACCCCTAGTATCCCAAATAAGTGTGCCTTACTTGTACGATCCAGATCGAAGCTCATTTTTTTAGAAACGATCCTAACGGTTTTTGGAATTCTATAAATACCCACTTGATTTACTTTCATTCTTCACATTTGATCTAAGAATTGCTCTAAGTTGAAGCCTTAGCTTCATACCTGAGTATTTTAAGATTAAACCTTCATTGCTTAGACCCTTTGTAAGTTTCTTTCATGCTTTTCAAGCATGAAAGTCAAACAGTGTTTGACTTTCTGCTTTGACCATGATTTGGTCAACTCAAAGTTCAATCGAACTTTGTAACGTGAGCGTAATCACGATGGTTATAGTCTCTTGTGGCTATACCTACTGATTACCACGTCGATTAGTCGAAGTGACGAGTCAAAGTTTCGGTCAAAGTACGTGTTTGTGCGTATTTTGCAACGAAACTACTTTGGGGTATCAAAACACTTTGTTTTGATATCAAACCTGTTTTCTAACTTAATTAAACAAGTTTAACTCGTCACTTTTAGTCTAGTGCTTGTATAGGGTCGTAAGTCAAGCGGTCTTGACAACCGCTTAGACTTTCGAACCCGACCCGTTTGGTCAATCAATAGGATCCGACCAGGCATATGTTGTGACCATAGTCGTATAGGGAATAACCTTTCGAGGTTATACCTTATGGTCACTTAGTTTAATTAGTTGTATGATAGGTAGTTTATATGCCTCAGGTAAATGACCAAAATGCCCATTTCATGCATAATTGGATTTTAAGCATATGTAACTAACTTTTGTCACCTAAACTGATTATGCAACATATTTAAACATGTTAGGGCATATAATACTTGTCATATGACTAGTTAGGCGTCTCGGACGCGCATTCGCGCGAACAACGCGTTAACGTAGCGTAAGCTACCTTAATGGGTCGTAACGGGTCGAATGCACTTAGGATAGGTTCCGATTTAGAATTTAGGCTTTGTTAATCCATATCACATGAGTTCCAATACTCATTTGGTTTACGAGACCTCATTCTACCCGATCTTCCGATTTAGGTGTTGATTATTTAACTATCGATTCGATTACTAGGTGCTACCTGATTTTCTTGGTTTGCCCGAGCTTAGTAAAGTTCAATTAATCAAGGATACTTTGCACTTCGATGTGAGTACATAGTTCCCCTATTTTACTGTTTTCAATTATTTTGGGGTGATTCATATGTGTTAAACGATTTCGATGCTTTTAACGATGATTTCAAAAACGAGTACTATGGTTTATATTAAACAATAACGATTTCGATAATATGAACGAACTTGTTGGACGTATTTACATAACGAATGACATTCATTAATTTTGGCCAAACCGACCAGTATTAGGTTATGGTACCATAGGATCTGACAAATCCCGTTATCGGACTGCACCCATGGTTATGTGTGGGGGTTATGTGGGTAACGACTGAACTTGTTAATTGTTAACTTACCCTTTGGTGGTTTGTTAATACGAGTTGAACGATAGACGAGTTACGAAGGTTTGAATGTTATAAGCGAGACGACCAAAAGTTAGTTTTCACAATTAAAACGAGAACGATTTTTGAACGATTGAGCGATATTGAACGATTGAACAATTTAAGCGAATGAAACGAGTTAAACGAATTGAACGAACGATTGGTTTTTTTGTTAGTGTTTAAATAACGGGACAGGTGTAATGTGAAAAAAGCATGGTAGATACGCCGCTGGTACTTCTTATATATAAGTGTTTTTATCATATTATATTTCGTAGCATTATTTAGTTCACTTGGGCGAACGATTTTCAAACGAGACACACAACGATGTTTACTAAATGATATAAACCATACAAGTTATATTACAAAACGATTTA
Source organism: Helianthus tuberosus (assembly GCA_030545235.1). NCBI lineage: Eukaryota > Viridiplantae > Streptophyta > Magnoliopsida > Asterales > Asteraceae > Helianthus > Helianthus tuberosus. Next base: position 153,262,873 of record CM060397.1, on the reverse strand, counting down.
CGATGTAGCTTACTTAAACAATGTTTTGAGTTAAGATTCATGGCATCGAGGTTTTATAAACTATAACCAATCTGTTTTGACTTAGTTATTCATTTTACAATACATACATTTTTCAAACAAGGTTTTCTAATATCAGTTAACGAAGTTGTACGACTTATTTAAACATGAAAACGAGCCATGAATCTGACACTCTTACAAAACCTATGTGCTCGCCGACATTTCTTTGCTGACTTTATTTTTGGCATATGTTTCAGGTGGTGTCGAATGATGTTGATTACAAGTAGGATGCATGTTCACTTAGGACTGGATGAGGCCTTAGTGACTAAATAACAAATGATAGACGATGTTTAACTTGCTTGTTCAGTTTCAAAGACAATGTTAATGTTTAATATTTAATAAAACGAAACTTTTTGAATCCATGGTTGTGAAACAATAATTATGTCGCTCCACTCCCCGACGTTTCTGTGACACCCGGCTTTTCAGGCCGTACCGTACAATTGTAACACGTGTCGTGAATAGGTAACAGGGCTATATTTTACTGGTTATGATGTTTATGTGTAAAATTTAATGTGTTGGTAAAATTAAATTTTGATAAAAAAAAAATTATGTTGGCAACGGTAAGATAAGCGCTTATCGCGTAACGGTTAAAATACGAAACGAACGTCGGTGACCAACCGGACAGTGTTAAAATCCTAAAAAAATAGTCTGTTATGATTAGAATAAAAATTTTAATCATATTCGTGAGGAAAAATAAATTAAAACGCTAGGAAACTCTATTTTTCGAGTTTAAGCGCGTACCGCGCGATGTAGCGCGTGTACCGACAAAATATTGTCAACACAGCCCGTCAAGGCAACTGAAAATCATTTTTGCCATAATTTGATAAGTTTATTCTTATAGAATGACAAAAATAAATAAAACCGCTTAAATTCCTATTTTTTGCGATTTAAAGCGCTTACCGCGCAGCACAGCGTGCATACTACCAAATACCGACAACGTATCCAGTCCAAGCAAACAAAATATGGTTCGGCAATATTTTGATGTTTTTATTTTTATAGCACGTTAAAAATAATTTAAAACGCACTAAAACGGGTTTAAAACGCTAGATAAAATACCCGATATTCAGTAAAATACCTGTTTTATTCATTAAATCTACACATATATGTATATATATATATATATATATATATATATATAATTATGTGTGTATTAAGAGAGAGAGAGGAAAAGGTGGCGGCCTTGGAGGCCACCTCTCTCTTGATGTTGCCACTTGTTGAACATAGAAAAATGGGAATGATGATTAAGCTTGCAACTTTTCTAATATCCTACACCTTCCAAGATCATAATCAAAGCAACACTCAAACTCTCTCTCACTCTAAAAATCTCAGCCGAAACCCCCCCATCTACATACACATTCAAAAATTTCAAACTTTTCCATGAAGATTCAAGGGCCTTTCAAGGTGATTTCAAACTAAAAAGAGTGTTTGGAAGTGATTTCAAACAAGAACAACCTTCATATTCTCATCCATTCTCAAAAAAAAAAACCCATCTAAGAACTTGAAGATATAAATTTACTTTAAAAACTTTGTCTTGATTCTTGATGATTCTTGATAGTAATGAAAGTTTCTCTTGATCTTGAGATTAATCATAAACTTAAAACATAAAACAAATGGGTTTTTGTGACACCTGGGTCACTGCGACCATCAAAAAAATACCAAACCAATGAAATATTGTATTTCATACTTGGGATTTGTATAAATATGTGTATCATTTGCACATATCAAATTTTTATTCAATTCCAAACTCTAAATCGCTTTCTTGAAGGTTATACGCGCACCGATGCGTAAATATAACCAGTTTAATGCAACAAACACTCTGGAATAGTGACATAAGCTTAACATACCTTAAATAACCTTTACATAACTTAGAAATAAGTTTTAAAGGCTTTGGTATGGCAAAAATAAGTTAATTCGCTTACAGGGACTAAACTTGACAAACTGCGAAAGTATACCAATTTAAACTGTAACAAACATTCCGGAACATGGCCATAAGTTAAACATACCATAAATATCCTTTACATAGCTTAGAAATAGGCTTTGAGGGGTTCGGTGTGCTAAAATAAACTTTTGGGTCATTCAGGGACTAAAAGCGTCAAAAAGTGCACAAGTTTGCATTTTCGCGCATAACTTACGTTCTGAATACATCCGGACATTCAAAAATTTATGTAAGCACTAAAACATTTTATTTTAGTCTTTGGCTTGCCAAAAATCCATTCGTCGCGTCATTTGGATCGTTTTTCGCGCTTATGCGCATTCCGTCGTAATTAAGCGAACATCGCGTTCGTACGACCAAACGAACCAACATCCAGCATATTTTTGAGCATGTCTCATGTCCACAATGTTTATGCAACATTTTAGGGCCTTAAAGTTGGCTTTACGGGCCTTAGAAGTGTCGAAAATGGCTTAAAACACATGCAGGGACTGAAACCGTAATTCTGCAAACTATATTCTGATCTGTGCAGCCCAGGCGGCCCGCCTCAGTTTCTGTACATCCCCACGCGGGCCGCATCAGTCCTTCTGACCAGATTAACTGCATTTAACAGCAGATTACAGCTGTTTAATTCACAACCACACACTCACACTTGCCTAGTCAGCTGATAAGAACCCATTTTTAGTTCCCACAATATTTCAACAAGTGTACGCATGAGATTCGAGCACGGTTTCCATGAAACTATCTTAACGGTTACCCGAATACTATAAATACCCAACCCCACCCATTGCTAAACCCACAAGAATCTTGATTTGAGAAACTCTAAGTTGAAACCATTGTTTCATACCTGAGATTCTTGGATCGAGGTTAGCATTCGGGGACCCTTTGTAAGTATTCTTTCGTTCTTTTATTGCTTTTCGAGTCTTTTCGAGTCTGAAAGTCAAACTTTGTTTGACTTTCTGCGTTGACCAGTTTATGGTCAATGCGAAGTTCGTTTGAACTTCGCAACGTGAGTGTAATCACGTTGGTTATAGTCCCTTGGGACTATGCCTACTGATTACCACGTTGTCTAGGGTCGTAGGGTAAGCGATCTGATAAATCGCTTATATCTTCGAACCCGACCCATTTGGTCGATCATTAGGATCCGACCAAATACCTTAGGTGACCATAGTATATAGGGAATAACCTTCCGAGGTTATACCTTATGGTCACATCGTTTGAGTAGTTGTATGATAGGTAGTTTATATGCCTTAGGTAAATTACCAGAATACCCTTTTCATGTATAATTGGTAATTAAGCATATGTAACCTAAACTTTTGTCACATAACTGATTATGTAACAAGTTTAGGCATATAACACTTGTCATAGGACTAGTTAGGCGGTCCGAACGCGTTTCACGCGAACGACGCGTTAAAGTAGCATAAGCTACCTAAACGGGTCGTAATGGGTCGAAAGCACTTAGGTTAGGTTTCATTTAGTATGTAGGCTTTGTTAAACCATATGACACGAGTCTCTATACTCGTTTGGTTTACGAACCCTCATTCTATCTAAATCCTCCGATTTAGGTCCGGTTTATTAACATAGTTACCTATATTAGGTGCCGTTTGATATCCGCGATCTCTAGCATTGTTTGGTTGTTACTCAAGGACTACTAAGCAATCTCAAGTGAGTACATAGACCCCTCTTTTACTGTTTTCCAAACTGTTTTGGGGTGAAACACATGTGCCTACTTGTTACTTTCATGCTTTCCTGATTTTACATCATATACTTCCTATGTTCATTAGTACATTATAGTACATGATTTCATTACATTTTATGCTATGTATGTCCATTGTGTGCATACTTAGTACATGGTTCTACATTACAATTCTGCTATGTATGTTAACTGATAGCATGCTAGCACATTGATTTACATGACTTTTCTGCTTTGTATATTAACTTAGCATACTTAGTACATTTCTTATTCATCATATGCTTACATTTTGGTATGACATTTGGTTTGTTTAAACTATACTATACATTCATTAACACCGATCATGCCGCTCGGTAGTAGGTAGTGGTACCATAGGACTTGACAAATCCCATTCCTGTAATCTCGGGTTTGTTTGGATGGAAGGAATGACCGAATCCGAATACATATTCTTTTAATAACCCATTTTTACATGGTTATCCGACTGTCGCAAGGCTTGGATGTATGAATTTTCACAATACCGCATAAATGTCTATATCAGTATAGCATGCATTTACTACATAAAACATAACTTTGATTTAAACCAAGTTTTACTTCAATACTTTGTTTTGTGCATTTCACCTATGGTTTAGTTGATGCATTTCACTAGCCATACATATCATTTTGGTTACACATTACATGATTTACATTTGACACATAAAATTTTCGACATTGGTTACACATTACATGATTTACATTTGACACATAAACATTTTCAACATTGGTTATACGTTGCATGATTTATATCTTGACATAAACATTTTGGTATATTATTCAATACATTTGACAATTGGTTTAAACATAGACATCTTATATTGTTGGGTTGGTTTGAGTAAGTGATTTAAGTAACGAGGCGTGTGTAATATGATACAAGCATGGTGGATACGCCGCTGGTACTTCCTATATATAAGTGTCTGTATGGTATTACATATCGTAGCGTTATTTGAATCATTTCAATTTTGACATATAACATTTTATACAAATAACATACTTTTCACAATACATTGTTTTACAAACAACTTATCTTATACAAACTCATCTTACATGGTTATTCATTTAACCTTACATTTATTTATACATATCATCTGATCTTATCGTTTTTCAAATGATTTACAAGACAAAGCAAATTACAGGGTTCATGACTAAACATTTTCTTAAACAATAAGTCATGAATCCTATTTTCATAAACCTATGTATCTCACAGGCATTTTTATGCTGACGTACCTATTTTCACATGTGTTTCAGGATATGATGCATAGGATTTATCAAGACACACTTAGGCGGACTTGGGCCTTAGCGACAATAAAAGATGCAAGACTAGTTATTTATGTTATGTTTCTTTGATTGTCAAGACATTGTAATTACTTTAATCAATAAAACAATATTTCAATTTCCATGTGTTATGAAATAATAATTCTGTTACAACACTCCCCGACGTTTTCCGCCACGTTTGGTTGTCCTACGTGGTCGGGGTGTGACAGTTTTATTTGAAAGAAATAAAATGAATGTGTGTGTATATATATATATATATATATATATATATATATAGGATAAGGATCATGTGAGAAGTAGTAGGCTAAATGAGAAACTTGAGAAGCATTCTGGACCACACATTTTCCCTAAGCAAAAAAAAGGTGAAAAAATGCAAAAAAAAATTTTTTTTTTGGAAAAATCGCAGCTTTTTCTTTAAGAATTAATTTTTTTTTTAAATTCTTTTTTTTGGATTTATACACATGTGTATATTGTTAATCTTTTAACTATACATATATGTATATTGTCCATTATACATATATGTATATACATGTTTAAAATTGAAAAATAAGTGTTATTTAGGGTTTAGCATTAGTATTTAGGGTTTAGCATTAGGGTTTAGGGTTTAGCTTTATGGTTTAGGGTTTAGCTTTAGGGTTTAACATTAGGGTTTAGCATTAGGGTTTAGCAATAGTATTTAGGGTTTAGCATTAGGGTTTAGCTTTTGGGTTTAGCATTAGGGTTTAGCTTTTGGGTTTAGCTTTAACTTTTGGGTTTAGCTTTATCTTTAGGGTTTGTATTAGGGTTTAGCATTAAGGGTTTAGCTTTAGTGTTTAGTTTTAGCTTTTGGGTTTAGCATTAGGGTTTAGCTTTAGGGTTTAGCTTTAGGGTTTAGCATTAGGGTTTAGCTTTAGAGTTTAGGGTTTAGCATTAAGGTTTAGCTTTAGTGTTTATGGTTTAAGATTAACAATATGCACATTTTTTCAATTTTAAACATGTATATATATATATGTATAATTGACAATATACATATATGTATAGTTAAAAGATTAACAATATACACATGTGTATAAATCCAAAAAAAAAATTTTAATCCTTAAAGAAAAAGCTGCGATTTTTCAAAAAAAAAAAAAAGTATTTTTTTCACATTTTTTTTTGCATTTTTTGCTTAAGGAAAATGTGTGGTCCAGATTGCTTCTCAAGTTTCTCAAATAGGGTGGACTTCTCTTAGGATCCCTACCATATATATATATATATATATATATATATATATATGTACGGCCGTGTGTGTATGTATATGTAAGTGTTTGTATTTTTGATTTTTGTTAAAAGATTCTTGAGATTACATGATTTCTTGAAAAGTAGGATGCATGTAAGATTTAAGTGTGTCATATAAGAAGGTTCTAAAGATGACTTAAGATTTGAAAAGTGACATGATGAAAAGTGAAATTTTGGTGGTATATGTGTGTGTATATATTTCGTATATATATGTATGTATGTATGTATGCAAGCATATAAAAGTTTGTTCTATGTTCTTAAATATGAAGGATATTAGCATTTATGTATGAATGATTGGATGATCATGAGGAGGTATGTTGTGTTTTGTAAGAACATGATATTAATGTGTTCTTGATGTATGATTAGATCATAAATAATGTGGATGAGGTTGTATGAGTGCATTAGATGCACATATGTGAGCATGCATGTTAATATGAAAGCATGAAATGATCATTTGAGCATGATTTGATAAAAATTAATTTTGATCAGATTATAAACCTTAAAATAAAGTTATTTTGAAGTGTTTAATGATATATAACTTTTACATAATGTTTGCTAGCTTTGCATGTGGTACTTGGTGCATTAAAAGTTGTAAAATACGTGAAATCGCATGATTTATGTGACTTACACAAAAACTGCACTATCTGATTATAATCGCTATTTTAATCAGTAAATAAAATGTATTATTTTAAAATATCAAATCGTTTCTAGTTGGGATGATTATTGTAACGTTTAACGCAAAACTATGCGTTAAAACGATCAAAAATCGGCTTTTCGGGTGATTTTTATAAAACTGGTTTAGATCAGTAAAATAAACTGATGTTTTTAGTTTAAAAACAAGTATTTTAACTAATTTTAAGTTTACTTGGTGTTTGGTCGGTCATATGTGACTTCCGACGCCCGAAAACGTTACCGAATCGCTAAAATACGCATTTTTCGATGAACACTAGTATGGGTAAATTTTGAGTGAACCATATGTGATAAAACGTGTTAAGTGATTTAAACATGTAAATGTGTTAATATGTTAAGTGTTAACTTGATAGTGGGGAATTTAGACTATGCATGTATACTTGTGCGTTTTGTGCGGTAGAAACGGTAAAATATTGCGTTAAATGTGTAACTTGTTTGTCGAGCATGAAATTTGGTACATATGAGATGTTTTATGTATATTTGCTTTAAAAATGACAAAATAGATAAGTTAACAAGAATTCACATGTTTCGGTGTTAAATTATGTGAACGTTTTTATATATATATTATGACGCGCAAATTGTAGATATATTGCGTATAAACGGGAGAGTTAACGGATTTACACAATAATGGTCACCAATAAAATCGTTCAAGTCGCGAAAATCATAAAGATATATATATATATATATATATATTAACGTGCCAACATAATAAAAAAATGACAAATTTTCGAGAAAATCTCAAAGTTATGTGATAATTCTAAGAAACAGAGAAACTTAGGATTTTTGTGTTATATATATATATATATATTGATTTAGAATTGTTCCTATATTAGGACGTATATAAAAATCAAACTCTGGGATTGCGGTATTGAAATACGCACCCAAAGGTGAGTGTCACTAAACCCCTCTTTTTACTGCTTTGTATATATTTTGGGGGTAGAACACGTCGTTAAAAGGGTTTAATAATGTTTTCGAAATAAAATATACCTTTTAATATAAAATATATATATATTTTCGCTGAAAATATATGAGATTTGATAAGTTAGACCTTTCGAAGTAAAATGTTTTTGATGAATAAATATTGTATGTACGGTATTTCTTAAGTGATACAAGACCGTACGGTTGGGGACGGATGCCGGCCTGGGTCTCGAATGATGGAGATTCAGGGGATTCATACAACATCGTGTATTAAATTGTCATATTAGTAGGATATATATATTGTACGTGAGGCAGACATCATATTGTTCACAAAGAGAGAACCCTGCGCCCATGATGTCGTTTAATCAGTTAAGTATTGTACGCGATGAATTGTTGGTAGATCTATCGGGTTGACAACCCCGTCGTGACCGGTCGCCCCGTGTCAATGTCAAAGGACGAATTAATATTCTGTTTATTGTCTAGCTTTGATTATCCCTGCATGGTTAATATATAGTTCGTATCGTCTAGCTAACATACGAGTCAGAAAGTTGACGCAATAATTTAATATACAAAACCTGGGCAGTATTACTGTTGTCGGAGTAATGAACCGACGGAAGGCCCATGGATTTTATTAAGGAAGTAAAATGGACTTTCTAAAATTATATGGATTTTTCAAATAAACACTTAATCAGAAAGTTTTCCTTGGAATAAAATTTGTTAGTAAACGAATAAGTGAACTCACCTTCCTTTATGTTGACACTTGATTTTAACGTGTTCTACAGGTACTTGAATTCGGCTTCGGGAATCATGGCGTATCTTGTGTTTGAATGATTCATGTTGTTTGTTTGAAAATGTTGCACAACTTTTAAACTTTCTGGGACTTTTGTAATAAGATCCGCGAGGATCAAAGACATCTTAACTATGTAGTTGTGTCGTGTCTTAAAACATGATGTTTAATAACTTATGTTTAAAATAAACCAATATGTCCAACAATAAAATGCATCGCTCGACAAGATATAAATGGGCACCAACTTCCGTCTCCACTACGTTATATATTCCGCTGCGACGTTTTTGGGGTGTGACAGTTTCCGTCGCGGTTTCGTTGTTTTAACAAGGTCGGGGTGTGACAGAAGAGTTGGTATCAGAGCCAATGGTTATAGGGAATTAGGTTATTAGTAATGCTTTGACCTAGACTATTACTTTTCTAGGACCCTAATGCAAGTTTACTTGTGTTTAGATTCTAAAACAATACCGTCACCTATCTTTAGGTGATAACCACTACGAGAACACAATAACAAATCCGTTTTGAAAATCAATCATCTATTCCTAGATGATTTGTTATAAGGTTTTGAACCCTCTAAGTTTTCAAAATCTCGTCAAAGTTTGGGTCTTATAATGTGAACACGTGCAATCTGGAAGTGTGGGCGCCTCTATCCTGAGTTTTCTATCTAAGGATAGAGTGTTCGTACAAATCCACATAATCGGACCAGTCACTCTTTCCTGGGAACTCTTGGGATGAGTGTCCACTTATAGGCTAAAGCATGTCTTCTCGATACATTATTTTGACCCATTTACTTTGATTAGTCACTGCGTGTCGTTTGTTTGTTCGAGGTAACGAATGAATGATCACCTTCCTTATGTTTTGTCGATGTTTTCAATACCTCTTTTGTTTATCCAATTGTCGATCTCACTCGTTTCTCATGTTTCCTTGTTCTTTTTAGAATATGCCACCTAGACGTGATCCCAAACAGGATGCTGCAATCGCAGCCCTTGTTGCTCAGCAAATCGCAGTTGTGCTTCCGAACCTAGTAACTCAGATCAATCAAGCAAACAACAACAATAATAACAATAATGCTCAGTGCAGTTTTAAGACATTTAATTCGGCTAAACCATTGAAGTTTTTTGGGTCTCAAGGAGCAACTGCATTCCTACAATGGTTCGAGAGTTTGGAAAGCACCTTCAGACATGTGCAATGTCCGAATGAGCGTAAGGTTGAATTTGCATCCAGTGTGTTCGAGAAGTGTGCTCTTACATGGTGGAACGGTGTGATGCGTGATAGGGGTGACGATGTGGCGATGGCACAAACGTGGGAAGAGCTTCGAGCTCTCATGATGAAAGAGTTATGTCCCCGTCAGGAGATTAGGACTTTGGAACGAGAATTTGACGATCTGAAACAAGATGGGGGAGAACACCATGCGTATACGGATCGTTATGAAGAGCTAAGTTTGTTGTGCCCCACTATGGTTACCCCATTGGAAAAAGCGATTGAGAGGTATATCGATGGTCTGCCCGATACTGTGCAAGATATTGTCACTGGTAGTAATCCAACCACTGTGCGTCAGGCGATTGAATTGGCTGGTACTTTGACTGAATCACAAGTCAGAAAAGGTAAAATGACCCGCAAGGGTGATAAAAAGCAGCCAACTGATGCCACACAAGACAAAGGAAAAGGTAAGGTAAGAAGAAGGGCGAGTCTTCAAGGAGGTCGAGGAAGCGCAAGGCTTCCCAAAATTTTGATGTCACTGCACAGAATGCTCAGAACCCACCAGCACAACCTCCTGCGAAGAAACAGTATGTTGGTACCGCACCTCATTGTACTCGATGCAATGGTCATCATGCTGCCCAGCAGGCTTGTAAACAATGTACTACATGTGGTAAACTTGGGCATCTGGCCAACATTTGTCGTTTGGGTCAAAATCAAGCTGCGCAGAATCCAGCACAAGCTCAGGGGAACGCTGCTAGATTCCCACCTGGTTCATGTTACAATTGCGGAGAGATGGGTCACTTCCGCAACAATTGTCTGAGGCTTGCAAATCTGAATGCCAATGCGAACGCGAATGCCAATGTGAACCCCGATCATGGACGAGCATACAATCTGAATACTAACGAGGTTAGAGCTAACAATGAGGTTGTTAATGGTACGTTCCTTGTTAACAATCAACCTGCATCTGTTCTTTTCGATTCTGGTGCCGATAGAAGTTTTGTATCATTGTCATTTGAGCCTTTACTTGCGATACCTAGAACTAAACTGACGAAACCCCTATCTGTTGAAGTTGCTACTGGTAAACCACTCGTACTCGATTCTGTTATTCGCAACTGTCAATTGAACCTCGATAACCATCTTTTTCCTATTGACCTTACACCGATGCAACTTGGGAGTTTCAACATTATCGTGGGGATGGATTGGTAAACTAAGTTTCGTGCTGAAATGGTTTGTTTCGATAAGATTGTTCGTATTCCTCTTTCGTCTGGTGAAGTTCTAGAAGTTCGTGGCGAGAAACCTTCTGGCGGTTTGAAACTCATGTCGTGTATGAAAGCCCAAAGTTATTTACGAAAAGGATATGTTGCCTTTCTGGCACGTGTCACCGAGGAGAAAGGCAAGATCAAGTGTATCCAAGATATTCCGATTGTACGAGATTATCCAGAGGTGTTTCCTGATGAACTACCTTGTTTGCCTCCAGTTCGTCAAGTCGAATTTCATATTGATCTTGTACCTAATGCCAACCCGATTACGAAAGAACCTTATCGTCTTGCATCGTCTAAGATGCAAGAGTTATTGAAACAGCTTCAAGAGTTATCTGACAAAGGATTCATCCGACCGAGTTATTCACCTTGGGGCGCTCCAGTCCTGTTTGTGAAAAAGAAAGATGGATCTTTTCGAATGTGTATCGATTATCGTGAGCTTAATAAGCTTACCATCAAGAATCAATATCCCCTACCACGAATTGATGATCTATTTGATCAGCTATAAGGTGCTTCATGTTTTTCCAAGATCAATTTGCGTTCTGGTTATCATCAGCTTCGTGTACTCGAAGAAGAAATTCCCAAAACTTCATTCCGCATGAGAAATGGACACTACGAGTTTACTGTCATGCCTTTTGATTTGATGAATGCCCCACCTATTTTCATGGACTTAATGAATAGGGTTTTTAGACCTTATTTAGACAAGTTCATCATTGTGTTCATTGACGACATTCTCCTTTATTCGAAGTCTCGAGCCGATCATGAACAACACCTTCGTCTAACACTAGAACTCCTGAAGAAGGAACAACTTTTTGCTAAATTCTCCAAGTGTGAATTTTGGCTTAAAGAAGTTCAGTTTTTGGGCCATATTGTTAACGAGCAGGGTATTCACGTGGATCCTTCCAAAATAGCTGCTATTAAGGATTGGAATACTCCTACTACTCCAACAGAAGTTCAATTTTTTCTTGGTCTTACTGGTTATTATCGTCGATTCGTTTCAAACATCTCGAAGATCGCGGTTCCTCTCACTGCTTTGACTTAGAAGAATAAGCCTTTTGAGTGGGGACCTAAACAAGAAGAAGCGTTCCAAAGGCTGAAACGAAAACTATGTGATACTCATGTTTTATCTTAGCCCGAGGGAAACGATGTTTTCGTTGTCTATTGTGACGCGTCTAATCTAGGCCTTGGTTGTGTTCTTATGCAACGAGGTAAAGTTATAGCTTATGTGTCAAGGCAATTGAAGATCCATGAGAAAAACTACACGACTCATGATCTTGAGTTGGGTGCTGTGGTATTTGCTCTCAAAATCTGGAGACGCTATCTTTATGGCACGAAATGTGTGGTTTTCACAGACCACAAAAGTCTCCAACACATTCTCAATCAGAAGGAGCTGAACATGAGGCAACGACGTTAGGTTGAACTCCTAAACGATTACGATTGCGAAATTCGCTACCATCCTAGTAAGGCGAATGTTGTAGCCGATGCGCTAAGTCGAAAGGAACGAGTCAAGCTTAGTTTTGTTCGAACTCTATCTGATATTCAGACTCGTGTCTCTCAAGCTCAACATTTTTATGTTTCACAAAATTTGATGGGTAAGGAATTACCACATCAGCTTGAGCTTAAACTCGAAACGAAAGACGATGGGTTACTTTATTTCAAGGATTGATTGTGGGTTCCGAAGCAAGACGTTCTTCGCACTTTAGTAATGGACGAATCTCATAAGTCTCGTTATTCTATTCATCCTTGTGCTGACAAAATGTACAAGGATCTTCGTATTCAGTATTGGTGGCCTGGTATGAAGAAGGATATTGCTTTACATGTATCGAAATGCCTAACTTGTCTCAAAGTCAAGGCTGAACATCAAGGACCATCTGGTTTGCTTGTACAACCAGAGATACCGGTATGGAAGTGGGAGAACATTGCTATGGATCTCATCACAAAGTTACCACGTACATCTAGAGGTCACAATGCTATTTGGGTTGTTATCAATCGATTAACGAAGTCAGCTCACTTTATACCACTTCGCGAGGATCTATTTGCTGATAAACTTGCCAAGATTTATGTTGATGAGATTGTATCTCGACATGGTGTTCCTTTGGATATCATATCTGATCGTGATGCTCGATTTTTATCTCACTTTTGGAAGACCGTGCAATCTGCTTTGGGAACCCAACTAAATCTAAGCACTGCTTATCATCCCCAAATAGATGGACAATCTGAGAGGACGATACAAACATTGGAGGATATGCTTAGAGCATACGTGAAAGACTTTGGTGGTAATTGGGATTCTCATCTTCCGTTCATCGAATTCTCTTACAACAATAGTTATCATGCTAGTATCAATATGGCACCATTCGAAGCTTTATACGGTCAAAAATGTCGTTCACCTGTCTGTTGGAATGAGATCGGTGAAGCTCAGCTTACTGGACCTGAGCTCATTCTCAAAACGACAGATAAAATCAAGAAAATTCGCGATAACCTTCTAACAGCTAGAAGCCGTCAAAAGAGTTATGCGGATATGTGACGCAAGCCCTTGGAATTTCAAGTCGGAGACCGTGTCCTACTCAAGGTATCCCCTTGGAAGAGAGTGGTGAGATTTGGAAAGAAAGGAAAACTTGCACCACGATATGTTAGACCATTTAAGATTGTTGAAAGAATTGGAAAGGTTGCCTATCGACTAGAGTTACCTCCTGAACTTGGGAATATTCACCCAACATTCCACGTGTCCAATCTATGAAAGTGTTTAGCCGATACTGATCTTCAAATTCCACTCGACGAAATTCAAGTTGATGAAACGATACACTTTGTCGAGAAACCTGTGGAGATAATGGACCGTACAGTCAAAGAGTTGAAGAACAAACGAATACGATAGGTCAAAGTTCATTGGGAGTCCAAACATGGCCCAGAGTTTACTTGGGAATGTGAGGACCAAATGAAAGCGAAATATCCACATTTGTTTTAACAGGTTTCCTCTAGTTAAAATTTCGGGACGAAATTTCCTAAAGTAGGGGAGACTGTGACAACTGTGCTCTGTAATTGATGTATGATGTAAAACAATATCAATTATCAATAAACCAATGTGTTTTGGTGTTAATATCTGTGTATTTGTGTTTGATGATTTTACTATTTGATTCAAGTTCGATTTCAAGCTTTAAATCGCTTTCTGGAAAGTTATACGCAAACTGATGCGTCAACTTAATAAGTTTAACGTGACAAACACTCTGGAACAGTGATATAGGCTTAACATACCTTAAATAACCTAAACATAACTTAGAAATAAGTTTTTGGAAGGTTTGGTGTGTCGAAAACAAGTTTATTCGATTGCAAGGACTATTTGTGTCAAACTGTGAAACTATGCCTATTTGTATGGTAACAAACATTCCGGAACATGATCATAAGTTAAACATATCCTAAATATCCATTACATAGCTTAGAAATAGGCTTTGAAGGGTTCGGTATGCGAAAATAAACTTATTTGATCAACAGGGACTAAAAGCGTCAAAAATCGCATAAGTTTGCATTTTCGCGCATATCTTAAGTTCTGAACATATCCGGACATCCAAAATTTGTTGTAATCATTAAAATATTTTATTTTAGTGATTGGAATGCAAAATTACCATTCGTCGCGTAATTTGGATCGTTTTTGCGTCCGTTCGAGTTTTCATCGTAATTAACCGAATAACGCAACCGTACGGCCAAACGAACCGACATCCGAGATGTTTTTGAGCATATTTCATGTTCCCTATGCTTTAACATCCCTGTAGAGCCTTGAAAATGGGTTAAAAGGGTTTAAACGCGTCAAAAATGGCTTAAAAGTGTTGCAGGGACCATTTTTTGCCAGTTTTCAAAACTTGCTGGTTCTGGTTTGTGGTGGCGTAGCGCGACCTCAAAGGGGTGGTGCCGTGGTGTGATGCCACGGCCTACTTTTGGCAGAAATTTTAGTTTCAGCAATGGGTTTGAACTTGGGGGTCTTTTGTGTAACTTTCTCAATAGGTTTTGGACACCCCTAGTATCCCAAATAAGTGTGCCTTACTTGTACGATCCAGATCGAAGCTCAATTTTCGAGAAACGATCCTAACGGTTCTTGGAATTCTATAAATACCCACTTGATTTTCTTTCATTCTTCACATTTGATCTAAGAATTGCTCTAAGTTGAAGCCTTAGCTTCATACCTGAGTATTTTAAAGCAAACCTTCATCACTTGGACCCTTTGTAAGTTTCTTTCATGCTCGTTTATGCTTTTCAATCATGAAAGTCAAACAGTTTTTGACTTTCTGCTTTGACCATGATTTGGTCAACACAAAGTTCAATCGAACTTTGTAACGTGAGCGTAATCACGATGGTTATAGTCTCTTGTGGCTATACCTACTGATTACCACGTCGATTAGTCGAAGTGACGAGTCAAAGTTTCGGTCAAAGTACGTGTTTATGCGTAATTTGTAACAAAACTACTTTGGGGTATCAAAACACATTGTTTTGATATCAAACCTATTTTCTAACTTAGTTAAACATGTTTTAACATGTTTAACTCGTCACTTTTAGTCTAGTGCTTGTATAGGGTCGTAAGTCAAGCGGTCTTGACAACCGCTTAGACTTTCGAACCCGAACCGTTTGGTCGATCAATAGGATCCGACCAAGCATATTGTTAGGATCGGAGGCCCTCTTGATTGTGTTTGTTTGTAATATTTGAACAATAAAAGAATATTAAACAGAGATCTAATGCAGCGGAATTGAAAACAAACTTTGTAAACACAATCAAGGAGAAATAGTTTTTAGTAAACACATCCTTATCATTGAGTCGAATGATTACAATATAGAAATGATTACAGACATGCTTACATACTAAATCTCCCCCTCAGCATGATGCTCACTGGTTGATAGCTCAAGATGAAAGGATTGGAGGAGAAGAACTCACTAAGTCAATCAAATGTAACAGTACAGGGTACTGTTCCATTTATAGGCAAATCAAACCACTGAAGCATCTAAGCTGACGTCACCATGAAAGTGACATCTAACAACCTAACAACCTTTAACCACTGTTCTTATACAAACACTGCTAACTTAAGCACTGATTCTATACAATACAAGTGACACACTAAACTACTGCTTTCTCCTTCCATCAGCACTGATGTTTGACTATCAGTGCTTTCCTCAAAGTTGATCAGTCCTTAAGTGGGCAGTCCTTTAGTCTACAACAGTACTTAGATAGCATTAGTAGATTTAACCAGTAGAGTTTAATTCTTAACAGTCTTCAGGGCTTCATCAGCTGTTTGAAGGACAACAGCTGTTGTATACGGACAGTGGATAGAGGACATCAGATGTTATAAGCACTTTCAAGGGGAAAGCCTGGTGCAAACTACTGCTTATGATGAATCCACTGTTGTGAACCAGTTTTGGCTTTTATTATCTGTTCCTCTGATAGGGTCCAATCCCAACAATCTCCCCCTGGAACAGATAATGCCAAAACTCTTTATTATTTTGGATCTTTATTGTCTCATCAGAAGTTCCCTAACTTGTTCTTTAAATTGCAACTCAAAATCCATGTAACTTGTATCATCCTCATCCCTACACAGTAAAAGCTCAAGGAGATCTTGTAGATCTTCAACACCCAGGCCCAGTGCTTGTTCCCTTGATATGTGCTTTACTTCTCCATTGGATCTGATCAGTGTCAATACATGGGTCTTTTGATCAGACATCCATTTTAGTATTTTTGAACCCAATGGGTTTCTTGGGAGAGGTTTATTTACTGATGAGTTTGGTGATGTTGGCCTTGTGATAATTTGTTGAGCAGTGCTCTGAGCTTTTGCTAGTTCAGAATCTTCAGCTGTATTTTGTTTGAAAACCATTTTTATGATATCATTTGCTGCAGCTATATCTTTTGCAGTTTCTTTTTCAATATGCTCTTGTCTCTTTCTTTGATCTATCTCAATGACTGATACATCTGCTGATGTGAACAGTGGTTCAGAAATATTGATCTGTTTTGGCTCTTTGTATTCAGGCTTCTGTGGTAAACTAGGATCTGTCATCCTTCTTTTCTATAACCTTTTATAAGCCTCATCTGTGTATTGCCTTGTCCATTTTGTTATGGCTTTGGTAGGTCCAACCTTTGCATTCACCAGCTCTTGTTTCTTCCTCTTGTATTCTGAGGTAAGTTTATCAATGGCCTTTTTGTATTTGCTCCAGTTTGGAGCTGTCCTTTTCTTACCTGGATCATTCTTGATCCTCCTAATTCTGTTAACTTCATGCTTTAGTGCAATGAGTGGCCATTCACTGAATTGTTCTTCATTAGCTGGATAAATTTTTTCTCTCATAATAGATGCAAGATAATCCTTTCTCATTTCCTTTTGTAGGATGGCTCCAGGTGGCAGATTTGACATATCTTTGCTTAGGTCTTTTGCATAATCTTCCATTTGTTTGACCTTAGTGAGTAAAAATTCCATTCTTTCTGAAATGGCTTTGTCACCTTGATCTTTGCATTCAAATCTAGCTCTTATATCTGCTTGCCTGGCTTTGAGTTTTAGATACGTATCCATATTTTATGGGTTCCTGAAGCCCATGAGAGAAGGAAATCTTCTTTTTGAAGGATCATCTTCTGTATAGAATTGTCTCATCTCATCCTTTACAGCTTCCAATTCCAGTGGATAACTTGCAGCAATGGATACAAGGTTAGCAGGGTTTATTGGTTTGATAAAAGTTGGTGGAATGGATTGTTGTGGTTTGATGGCAATGTAAGGTGTGGAGGATAAAGGAATAGGTGCTGGTATATCATCATCACCCTCCTGAAATTTCCTTTTCCTTGTGTAAAGCTTTTTGGGTGAAGGGGGTTTTGGTTGTGATGTGACAATGGGTTGTATGGTGATTGTTGAAATGGTGAGAGCAGTGGTAGATGGCTGGCAAACAGCTGTTGAAGCAACTGGTGTTTCAACCTTTGTTGTCATTACAACTACTGATGTGTCAGTAGATGTCTTCTGCTTTTCAGCAGGTGGTGATTTGGTGGGTGGTGATGTAATTGAAGTGATGGTTTTTGGTGGTGAGGTGATTTTAGGTGGTGGTGGTAGGGCAGTGGTTGTGGTGTGTGTTGTAGTGGTGACAGGTGTTTGGCTAACAGTTGCTGAAACTACTGAAGTATCAGCAGTTGTTGATACAACAGGAGTTACAACAGCTGTTTGTGTTGTAATTTGAGGTTTGGAGCCTTTAGTAGGTGGTTTGGAGGTATGCTTTGTAGGTTTGGATGGTGTGTGTTTGGGTTGCCTCACTTGTCTAGTGGGCTTCTTCTTTTCATCCTTAGAATTTTCAACATTCATAGGTTCAGAAGTACCCTGTGCATTCAGCTCCATGAAAGCTTTCTTCTCCTGTTTACACCTGGCTTTATCCTTAGCCTCTCTATCCCTTTTTACCTCAGCTAATGCATCAGCAATTGCATTAGTGGTAACATCAATCTTTTTGGATCCATCTGGCAAGGGGATGTTTTTGAGCATACTATCATGTTGAGGCTCAATGTAAATACCATCTTCAATACCCTTCTTCTTCCGCTGCTTGATTTTCTCCCCCTTTTTGGCATTATCTGGAGGGGGTTATCAATGAAGAGAACGGTGGGAGGAGCAGTGCCAGTGGTGTTTTTCAAATGGGCTTTTATTGCATTGATATATGCCTAAGTATCTCTGAATCTTGCTTCCATAGTATTTCTGATCTTTTGAACCTGTATTTCATGTTTCTGATCAGTTACTTGGTTTTGATGGATGAGCAGTGGTTGAAACAGCTCCCAAAGAGCATCAAGGGATGGAGCAGTGGATGTAGATGTAACATGTGGTGGTGCAGCAGTGGGTGTGGACTTTTGTGAATTTAACAACTGTTGCAGCATTTTCTTGATGTCTGTAACAGATGAGTCAATTCTGTCTATCCTCTCCCTCAATTCCTGATATTTTAAATCATCACCCAACTTAATGGGATCACCTGATTCCCTACCGGCAGTGGTTATATCAATGTGTGATTTAGGGACAGAACTCCAAAAATCATCCATTGATGCCCCTTGTTCTTGGTACTGGGGACTTCTTCCTTCAGCACTTGATAACATATTGATGGTACCAGTGGTCAAAACACACTCACTAGTGGTTATCAGAGGTGCTATAGAAGGAATTGCCTTCAAGGGAGTCTGATTGATGAAACAATTGGCCAAATGTAGATCTGTTGTTCCAACACTTGTAGTTGCTGCTCCACTTGAACTACTGACAGGAATTACTTGTAACTCATGTAGTGTAACCTCCTCAGTTGCTGCTGGGATAGCAGAGGTATAAGCATCAGACCCAGTCACTTGTGGGAGTGTACTCTCAGTGATAGGTGATTGAGAAGAACTGTTTTGTGTCTGAGCTATAGCAACTGCATGCAACAAGGGTATTATGGATTGTGGTAATGTGAGGGGTGAAGATATAGGTGTTGAAAGAGACATGTCCTTGGGATCATGGCTGAGGAAGATGGATCCAATTGAATCCAGAGCTTCATAATGTGGGGTCCCTGTGCTTACAACCTGATCCTTTTGTGAGGATGCAGGAGCAGTTTGAGGCAAGGGTGGAGATCTTTCTTCCATCTGCTGTAAGGAAGTAGCAGCAGTGGTTTTTGGTGACATTTGTGTTGTCACTGGCAGTGGCTCTGGGATCTCATCTTCCAGAGTTGCCTTTTTAGTGGGTTTGGAGGGCTTTTTGGATGATTTCTTTTTAGGCTTTTTGGTGATGGCAGGTGTGGGTTTCATAGCAGTGGGTGTGCTGCCATGATCACCTAGAGTAGTGGGCTCAACAGTAGATACCTGAGGAGCAGTGGTAGCTGCTAAAGTCTGCTCAGGCACCTCTGCTTGTGTTTTTGCAAGTGCTAACATTCTAGTGAATGTTTCAGATGTTAAACCATTTATTTGAAAAGATTTACCTTGGATGAGCAAACTTTCATTTTCCTTTCCGAATTTTTGTTTAAAATAGTAGCTTAAGAACCTTGGAAAAAGTAGAAATGATTTGCTATCAACATTTTTTACCAAATCATCAAAGATCTCCTGGGAATAGTTAAAATTTTCATTGTGTAAAATAGCAAATCCCAGGTTTTGGATCTTTAATGGTATTTCGTTAAAAGCAGTTGTTTTATTTGAAACACACATAAAAAGGGTGTGGAATAAAAACCTTGGTGCAGAAGGGAAGAAACCTTTCTGTAAGGTGTCCCTTTTTATTTCCGCACCATACCCTCTTTCAAGGAAATCAATTTTTAACTCGTTTTTAGGAAAAGAAGTTTTACCTTCTTGATCATCGAGTGCAAAGACTTCCGAAATAGATTGTGGAGTGATTTGAATCTCTTTGCCCTTTATGGAAGAATTAATGGCTATAACTGTTTCACCCTGATACTCAAGTGTGGCATTTCTCCAGAATTCTCTCTGGGTTTGTTCGTAAATAGGAGCATCAGCAGTTAACAAAGTTTTGTACTTTGAAGCTACAAGGGTGTCAATGATGGAATCGAAGGTGTTGGTGGTGGTGGGTTTTGTGAGTAGACCCAAGTAGTTGTGAGATGCTTTGTATGGGATTTCAATGGGTTCAGCGGCCTTTTGAGCGACCTTTTTGGAAGATGAGGATGATTTTGATTTTGATTTTGTCATCTTGGTGAAGAAGAACGAAGAATGATTTGAGACGGAAGATTGGAAACTGCTTTGAGAAAAGAATTTTGGAATTCAATTTGACAGTGTAAAACCCTGTTTGGGGGTTTTGATCAGGGTTTTATTTAGGGAAAAAGTGAATGTTGATGTGGCAGCGGTTATAAAGATCTGATGGCTAAGAACTGACCACGTGCCAACCTCTGATGAAAAGATGAATAGTGGAGGACAGTTGTTTAGGGAACCACTGATGAAGCAAACATCAGTGGTTGCAACAATCAAAGTGAAGACAGTGGATGATTTTAACTATCAGTGGATAGCTTCATCAGTGGATAAAACACTGATTCTAAACAACAGTGATTAGCAAGAAAATAAAAGAACAGGGGTTGACTTTCAGTAGTGGACAGTATTTAGGAAACAGATGTTTGAACAGAACAGTGGTAAGGTAATGGTAAGGATTTGAGGGCTATTATGTCAGCAACTGTTAGTGCAACAGTGGATAAGCTTTTGACAAATGTTTTGAACATCTGCTGCTCTGATGAAAGGAATGATTTTGTCTTGTGAAACCACAATATCATGTTCAACATATGTTGATGGTGATTATGAAATATCTGCAAGATTGCTATCTTCAACAAAATACATTTTAGATGCAAATTGTCAAGTTTAATATGTCAGCAGTTTTTACAGGAATTTGCATTCAAGGTTTTGCCACATGTCTATTACAAGTTCTGAAGCTTTTATAGACTACTGACAGTGGTTTAGTACCCCAGATGATGGAAACCTTTTTACTATGGCAACTCATTTTGTGTCATAATATTTAAATTAAAACATGAGTACCAAGTATTTTAAGGTTTGTTAGCAATCAATCTTTGATCTGTTGTTAAAACAAACTTGAGTTTGACATGACCTTGACACTTGTACCATTTCCTTTTGATCTATTTTCAAGGATAATATCACCAAAAATAAGGGTTCTACATCCTGACAGGTGTTTGTAACTTTTGCTATAAAAAACAAGTAAAAGTACAAAATATATCACTCTTGGGAAAAAATAAAGAATAATATATCCTGTTTTATTTGAGAAAAGCCTTTTATTAAAAAATTTAAAGGTTTTCTGAAACAACATCAATAGGATTTTGTATACTTTTTAGTTAAAAACTTGACATATGATCATAATCACATCAAACTCAAGTTTAGGAATATGGTCAGTGTTTGAAAATATATTTTAATGATTTCTGCTTGAGACCATTTCCTTGTCAGTTGATTGCAAATATGAGGAGACATGTTCACATAAGTTTTGAAAGCCCTTTTATAGACCTCATTATCATGTGATGATTTTGAGAAATTTTGTCTAGTCCTCTTGTAAGTTTAATCACTGGTGATACTTTTGTTACCTGAACTTCCCTGAATCAATGAATGCACACAGTTGCTTGATGACCATTGTTAACCCAATTTTGTGGACTCTAAAGTGTTTTATATTTATGCTCTTTTCTTTTGACTTCAAAAGTTTTGAGATAAACACACTTTTGAGTTTTTGTGATTTCTTCTTCCCTTTTTACCTTTCCCATTCATAAGTACTGAAATACTCACTAGGAGGTTTTTATTGAAGGAATACTTATTCCAGAATCATTTTGCAGCAATGTTTTGAGAGATCTGGTCACATTTGTACATGCTTATATCAAATCTCACATTACATATGATTAGGACTATTTTAACACCTGATTTTCTTAATGTATTTTTTAACAAAGTTGATTTGGTCCTTTTGAGGATTCTCAACCTGTTTTTCAACACACAAGATCTAATAACTAAAGTTTTAATTTCTCTCTTTTTATGTTAACAAAAACACTAATGTTGTTTAACCGTACATAGGTTTTTGTTGACCTGAGGTACACACCTTAGCAGCAAACATGATGGAAACATCACGAACTTCATAACAACAATTGAAATCAATTTTGTAGGTAAAATAATTATACCATAAGTATCAGACACATTTTCAGATTTGAAAACTATAGATGGTTTATGCATGACATCACTTGTTATGTGAAGTTTGTGTGTCTTATAACATCTTGGTTGTTTTACAGAGTTTTTGAATAATCAACTTTAAACGTGATCACTCGTTACTTTGTTTTTCAACTAAAAATGATCAACCTTAGCATTAATGAATTTTGAGCTGAACTGTTATGTCAAATTGATTATTAGATCGAATTTGACTGTCCAAGCTCTGATACCAATTGTTAGGATCGGATGCCCTCTTGATTGTGTTTGTTTGTAATATTTGAACAATAAAAGAATAGTAAACAGAGATCTAATGCAGCGGAATTGAAAACAAACTTTGTAAACACAATCAAGGAGAAATAGTTTTTAGTAAACACATCCTTATCATTGAGTCGAATGATTACAATACATAAATGATTACAGACATGCTTACATACTAAAGCTCCCCCTCAGCATGATGCTCACTGGTTGATTGCTCAAGATGAAAGAATTGGAGGAGAAGAACTCACTCAGTCAATCAAATGTAATAGTACAGGGTACTGTTCCATTTATAGGCAAATCAAACCACTGAAGCATCTAAGCTGACGTCACCATGAAAGTGACATCTAACAACCTAACAGCCTTTAACCACTGTTCTTATACAAATACCGCTAACTTAACCACTGATTCTATACAATACAAGTGACACACTAAACTACTGCTTTCTCCTTCCATCAGCACTGATGTTTGACTATCAGTGCTTTCCTCAAAGTTTGTTGGTGTATATGTCTGTCGACTTCGTCTTGTATCGAGTCTTGCATTAGATTAGAAAGATCAGGGCACAAAATACAAGAAAAGTGTGTTGGTAACCATTTCGCACGAAATGAAACAAAGCCATTTCGCACGAAATGGACATAGTCCATTTCGCACGAAATTAGTTTTGCCCATTTCGTACGAAATCAACTGCCTATATATATGTGCCTTTGTGATTTCATTTGTAACTTTTCGATTCCAGAGCCGAAGTGCTGCTGAAGTGTCTACTTGCTGTAAAACGCTGTTATATCAATAAAAAAGACAATTAGAGTGAACATCAAGCTGTTTCAAAGTCAATACGTTAGTTTCCG
Organism: Helianthus tuberosus; assembly: GCA_030545235.1. Lineage (NCBI taxonomy): Eukaryota > Viridiplantae > Streptophyta > Magnoliopsida > Asterales > Asteraceae > Helianthus > Helianthus tuberosus. Next base: position 153,239,060 of record CM060397.1, on the reverse strand, counting down.
CCTCTCGTATTGACAAGAACTCTTCTGAACGACTTGTTTTGGTCGTGCAAACGATCCTACAAGTGGTATCAGAGCTCAGGAGGAAGAGTTCTTACCAAATCAGCTTGATTTCATCATAATTTCTGACTTCTACACTTTCTTTTCAAAATTAATCAAGATTTCATGGTTAAAATGGACTAGGTTTCACACATTACACGCGAAATAATGTTTTAACAAATCCTTGAAAGAATCTGGCCTAAAATCAGACTAAAACATGCTCAATTTGATAAAATCTGATCGAAAGCATGACATCAGCAGCATTTCGCACGAAATGGTAAATCCATTTCGCACGGATTGACATTTTTGGATTCCATTTCGCACGAAATCGTCTATTTCGCTTAAAAGTGTTCATTTCATTTGAAATTATCTTCATTTCGCACGAAACCATCATTTCGTTTGAGATTAGGTTTATTTCGCACGAAATCATTCATTTCGTGTGAAAGTATCCATTTCGTGCGAAGTCACTTCGTACGGAATCATCTTACAGGTTATTTCGTTTGAACAGAGGCTTTTCGCATGAAGAAGGTTATCATTTCGTACGAAATCGCTCATTTCGTACCAAAGAGTTCATTTCGTGTGAAAGGTTCATATCATGTGAAGAGTTCATTTCGTGTGAAGTGGTCCTTTCCATATCAAATTCATTTCGTGTGAATTGTGTCATTTCGTTTGAAAGCTGGTTTTGTGAAATTTGTTACCGAAACATGGAAGAGGAATTTTATAACGCGTTTGCTACTGCCCCGAGTACTTCTACTACCATTTCTCAGAGCATGAACTTGGAAAATGAAACAGGAACTTTGCAAAAACCCCCGAAGCTAATGGGCATTGAGGAATATTATGGCTGAAAAGATAGATTTGAAAATTGGGTTCAAGCAAATCATTTGAGGTCTTGGGAATGTATTGAGAAGAAGTATGTTAAACCTCGTACAGATATGGGTGTTATTAAAACTATTTCTGAGTTTTCGGACAAAGAACGAGACATGTACAAAGCAGAAAAGATGATGATAAGTCTACTCCAGCAAGCTGTGAAAGAAGACATCTTCATATTACTTCAACATGATAATACTTCACATTCGATTTGGGAAGCACTTCGAATTAAGTTTGAGGGAAGTGAGAAGATGATCAGGAGTAAGAAATCATTGTTAAAGAAAGAATTTGATCTGTTTACGAGTTTGCCGGGAGAAACTTCAAAGAAACTGATCGAAAGATATTGTCAATTAGTAAGATCAATGTCTCTTTTGGATATCAACAAAGATTGAGAAGAATGGGTTAACAAATTAGCTGATGCTTTACCTTAGAAAGAATGGGGTACATATCTGATGATCTTAAAGAACACTGGAGAATATGATAAGTTGACAATTTCTTAGTTTATTGAAAAGATTGAAGGACAGGATCTTGAACAGCAGAAGATTGCTAGAATGAACAGTCCAAGCGGTCAACAAGACATCAAGATGTATTATAAAGGTAATGTTCAAGATATTGAAGCAAGTCTAAAGATCCAAACCGCTTTCAGTGCAGAAAACTCATCTGGATCAATCAATCAAAGTTCAAAAAGCAACAGTGGTTTTTCTTCATACTCGAGTGTTAATCCGAATGTCTCAACCTCAAGTCATCAGTTCAAAAGCTCAAACAATAGTAATGGTCATGTTTTACATTGCAACATTGCGTTGCATCTTCAGAATGGTCAAAATTTCTCTGAAGAGGTCGCTAAAGGTCATATGGCATTACTAGCTATAGTGTTAGAATCATATGAGGGTTTGGTTTCTGGAAGGATCGGAAATCCTATGTTGACAAAAGAGGATTACGATCAGATCGATGCTGAGGAAATGGAGCTTATGGATATTAAGTGGTGCTTAGCAAGTGTGTTGAGGAGAGCTGAAAAATTAAAGATGATTACAGGAAGAGATGACTTCCGTGATGCTAACATTTCTACTTTAGGTTTTGATAAATCTAAAGTTACTTGTTTTTTATGTAGCGAAAAAGGACATTTCAAGAGGGAATGTACCAATCGAGAAGCAAAAGGAGCACAGAATCCGTTCGAAAATAATGATTACTATCGGAAAGCTATATATCAACAAGTTGCTCAACAACCGTATCAACAACAAGAACCACAAACTACACATGCTAAGAAGGCGATCGAAGACTCAAAAAAGAAAGCTTATTTTGGTATAATTGATCAAGATGATGAAAAAGTGGCAGAAGGTTTTAGCTGGGACAAATATTTTCCACCTGATTCAAAATTAGGAGCATTCATTGCACAAATAGTTCAAGAACCAGATGGATGAGTGTGTTTGATAACAATGAGAAAAGCCAAGATGGAGAATCTTCTTCTTCAGACGATAGTTCAGAAAAGACCCAAGTGTTTGATCAATCGTCATCTGATAGCAGTGATGATGAAGAAGAAACACAAATAAATATTGGTAAAAATCTATTATCTCCTGAAAGTTTTAAACTTTATTTTGCAGATAGATTGGAGAAGTTAAAGGAGAAGAGAGTTGCAAAAGAACGGAAAAAGGAAAAATGTGAGAATGTTGTTCAGAAAGAGAAGCATGAACAGAATGAAGAAGTTAAAGTTGCTGAGAAGGTGGTTGAAGTTGAGAAGATTGTCGAAGATGAAAAGATTATTGAAGTTGAAAAAGTTGTTGAGATCACGAAACCTTGTCTAAAATGTTTGGAACTGTGCAAGCATTGTGAAGAAAAGGATGAGAAGTATAGTGAGTTGGACAAGATGAAAGAAAAATTACTATTCGATGTCAATTATGTGAAAGAATCATATGATGTGTTGAACAGAACGGTGAATAGTATGCAACAGACAAATTCTGAAAGAGAAGATGCGTTAACCATGATGAATGCAGTGATGATGTCAAAGCAGAAGGCTATTAATCACTATATTGAAGAATGTTCTAAGTTGAAGCAAGAGTTGGAAACTGAAAAAATAGAAAATGAAAGAATCAGACGATTACTACAAAGTTATTCTAGTTCTGATTATTTGATTGACAGAATTTATCCAACTGTTGCTGGTTTTGAAGCATTTCAAGACAAGAAGTCTGAAGAGAAGGATACTGGTAAGAAACAAAGTGCAAATTATAACAAGTGTCCGCCTCCGATCTGGGAAGGTTATTCTCCCAGAAAACCAAATGAGGAGCAAGTAAAAAAGGCTGTCAATATAAAATTGAAGTCTGAAACAACTGATGAGTTACCAGAAAATATTGACGTTACGTTCACATCATCTGACACTGATCATGAGTCTGAGTTAATAAAAAAGGTGGTCGATCAGGTGTTGGATAAAGATGAGGAGTCAGAGTCAAAGTCCAAATCCGGGAGTTTAAGTTCATCAGTTGACAGTCCGAAATCATCGGTTAAAAGGGTTTATAATAAAGAATTTATGTTATCAAAATCTAATTTGAATGATGAACCAATCAAAGTGGCATATACTTTGAATGATTCAGACAAATTATATTCTGATGAGGAATTTCCAATAAGAAGTGTTCAAATTGAAAAGATCAAAAAGGTTTTCAAATTAACAGAAATTAATATTTCTGAAATAAAAGATGTAAATCTTACTGAAAAACCTAAAAGGTACACTTCAAGAGTTCAACAACGTTTAAACACGAAAAAAGGTTACAGTTCTGGTTCTGGTTTTCAAAAGAAACCAAACCATAACAGTAATTTCAAAAGGAAAGGTTTGGGTTTTGCTGCAGAAAATCATAAAAATATGAAAAATTTTAAACCAAAAACTGTATTTGTTTTAGGGACAAGTTCTGAAAAAGAACAAAAGAGCTCATTCTGGAAGCAATCGAACAAAGAATTCCTTGCTAAGAAGCAAGAAGGAATAAAGAATGGAGTTCATCAGAGAAAAGAAACAAGAACCTGTTACAGATGTCAAGAAGTTGGTCACATCGCCTGGAATTGTCCAAAGGCTACCAACACAAAACAGGAAGTTGTTTCTAAACTGAAAGAAAAGGTTGTTGATAAAACCGAACCACTAACTGAAAAATTCAAAGTGTTTAAAAACTCAACATATGAAGTTGGTGAGTGTTCGAAAAGATTTTACAAAAGAAGAGTAAATCTTGACAACCAAATGTGGGTTGTTAAGAAATCAGATGTGAAATCTGGCGATGAATCTGACTCATCAAAGTCAGAGGAGCCACAATTTGAGTCAAAAAGAGAAAATTCAGTTCCTCCAATGGATGATGTCAACTTTCCACCATTGAGGATTGAAAATTTTAAACAAAAAGTTGGTAAAGTTGAGATCTCGAATCAATTCTATTTTGAAAAGAAATAATTTGATGTTGAAAAAGCATTTAATGGAAAAGTGAAATATATTTTTGGGAAAATCATCGAGGGGAAGGCCAAAGGGGTAAAATATTTTTATGAAGAAAAAAGATATGTTCAAACCCCAAGTGAGACTGAACAAGTTACACCCAAAGATAGCCAGGCTTGGGTGTCTGTTTTTCATATGTAAAACTTCTGACTTGCCGGAACTCCCAGGTTGGTAATTGTGGAGTAGGAATCGGCATCTTTCTTGAGAAATTCACATTTGTGATATTTCGACCTACAAGTGGTAGTATTTTTGAAAATTGTCATATTTTATTATTGGGTTATTGGATTTTATCACCCCTAACTATTGGCTATTGGCTGCTGTCACCCCCAACTATCACTTTGACACCTGCCACCCCTAACTTAACACTTAGTGTGTTTTGTCACCACATCATTAACTAATTACTAACTTTTGATCCTGTTACTATACATTTTGGGTGTCCTAAGATCCCTAAAACCTTCGTAAGATCCCTATGACACCCCCAAAAGTATAGTAACACGATTAAAAGTTAGTGATCAGTTAACGATGTGGTGATAGAATACACTAAGTGTTAAGTTAGGGATGACGGGCGTCAAAGTGATAGTTGGGGGTGGCAGCAGCCAATAGCCAATAGTTGAGGGTAGGGCTGTAAACGAACCGAACGAACACGAACGAGGCCTTGTTCGTGTTCGTTCGTTAAGGAAATAAATGTGTTCACGAACGGTTCACGAACACTTACCGAACGAGATTTTATGTTCGTGTTCGTTCATTAAGGAAATGAGCGTGTTCACGAACGGTTCACGAACACAAGCGAACACAAATAAATTTGGCGAACGCGATGACGGATAAAGGTGGATGGCCCAGAGAGTAGCACTAGAACTTGAATCCCTTATTGTGGAACGGAGGTAGATCATATTTGTCGATGTAAATAATGAGAAAAGAAAGGAAAATTGTGCATAAACAAGGTGAAAGAGGGTTTCCTAGTTTAATTGTTAGGGTAATGATATAAATAAAAGTTTAGTAGTATAAAAGGTATAGATATATATGAAAGTATAAAAATCTTTAATTAAAACACGAACATAAACGAACGCAAATGAACGAATGTTCACGAACACCTTACCGAACGTTCACGAACACAATTGAACGAACGAGACCTTTGTTCATGTTCGTTCATTTAACTAATCGAACGGAATTTCTTGTTCATGTTCGTTCGTTTATTAAACGAACGAACATAAACGAACTTCCCGCCGAACGGTTCACGAACTGTTCGCTGAACGTTTGGTTCGTTTACAGCCCTAGTTGAGGGTGATAAAATCCAATAACCCTTTATTATTCAAGTGGTTTGATTGATATGTGAACTTACAAGTGGTTGAAAAAGAGGTTTTCACCTACAAGTGGTTAATCAAGGTCATTAAGTTGAACTTGATTTAACTTTCATTCATGTGATGGGAAACAAAGTGATGAGTTTATCCCCTAACCTACAAGTGGTTTATGATGAAAACAAAACTAATTTTCCGAAAAAACCATTTTTGATTAAAATAAACTTAAGTGTTTTGAAATCATAGTGGGAAAATAGTTTGTTGTCAGGGGGAGTTCTGATTGTTTATGCCAAGTGGATGGCGATTTGAAGCAATTCACAACGGTTATCACTTTGCTTATACAGTTTGCTTTCAAATTTTCCCTGAAAATCAAAAATTGAAACATATTTTTGATTTTAGGGGGAGTAAAATCGAAAATTTGAAAAATACAAAAACATGATAAAATTCAAAATGAGTTTTGTTATAAAAAGGAGGAAATGATAGTACATGAGTGGACTATCACAGCATGTTAAAGTATTGAAAAGTCAAAGGTAATAAACGGTCTCACTGATGATATGCCAGTAGGTTTTTATACATTCAGTAGATTGTTTTTGAGATATAAACATAAATTTCAAATACGTGCTTATTTCGTGGGGAACATCTCTCGGATATATAGGTAACCCCTGAAATCTTGTTTGAAGGGCTTTCTATTTCTGACATACTAGGTCTTTGTGCGTGGTGATATCTGGGGTATTATACCTGGACTTCTGATTTTGCGGGAGCAATAGCCTAGTCCTCGTATAATACTTTGCATTGCTTTAATCTTCAATCTCGCCCTCAGCATAAAAAATGATGAAACATTGAAAAATTTTAATCATGTGCTGTTGAAGAAAAGATTCTCTAAAGGGAACCCACCGAAAAGCGAACCATCATCTCTCTGATTTTGCGGAAGCAATAGCCTGAGCTCTCATGGTCTCGCAATTAACCCCTTTACAGATATCACTAGTGTACATTCACTTGTAAGACTGAATATAGGAGTCTGGATACGAGAGTATATTCTGATGTGGGACACGCGAATAAAGTTAAGTCTCTAAAACATTAATCTCGTATCTCGAAACATTTGAACTTTGTGTGAAAATTTAAGTGGATTAGTATACTGACAATCTAACTGAATCGTTTAGAACTTAAAATGTTTAAAGCTTAACGGTGTTGGTGATTTATCTCATAAACTGATATGATCCTCTTACACAAACTCACAAAAATATTGTCTGTATATATTTCATTACTGTTTTTCTTTAAAAACAAAAATCCAAAAAGAGTTTAAGTGTGTTTTAGCATAATTTTTTTTTTGAAAACTCAAAATGATTTTCGACAACTGATGTTGGAGAGCTGATTTTCAAAATTCCAAGTACTAAACATGATGAACAGGTTTGGGGAAGTTTGTTTGAAATAAGAAAAGATTTCGAAATAAAAATGTCAAATTTGAATGTTTTTCCTACATGTGGTCATCAGTATTTATACATGTTAAATCATTTTGAGATTGATTCTGCAAGTGGTACATAAATTTGTTAAATTTTTAAATTTGTGAAATTTATTTTAAGGTAGAGAATGTGCAGGATAGCCAGGTTCCGATACCTGAAGAGTTTCAGCAAAAAGGATATGCAGATTGCGATCCCGGAACAATTTAAGGGGGAGTCTGCTAGCAAAGGGGAGTATGTAGATGTAAGAGCAAATAGAAACTGTTTAGAGCCAGATTCGAACCCTGAGGATCACGCAAGTTGCTGATGCTGAAGAACTTAAGGAATCAAGAGATCTGATCAAGAGAAGATAGAGTCATTTTGAGATTCTGGAGAAGAGACAAAAAATTAAAGGATGCTTTACACTGTCAGATACTTTGGAAAAGCACGAAGACTGAAGACTCGACATACTGAAGACTTGTATTGAAGACTCGTCGACATCCAAGGGGGAGTCTGTTGGTGCATATGTCTGTCGACTTCATCTTGTATCGAGTCTTGCATTAGATTAGAAAGATCAGGGCACAAAATACGAGAAAAGTGTGTTGGTAACCATTTCACACGAAATGAGTTTTGCCCATTTCGTACGAAATCAACTGCCTATATATATGTGCCTTTGTGATTTCATTTGTAGCTTTTCGATTCCAGAGTCGAAGTGCTGCTGAAGTGTCTACTCGCTGTAAAACGTTGTTATATCAATCAAAAAGACAATTAGAGTGAACATCAAGCTGTTTCAAAGTCAATACGTTAGTTTCCACCTCTCGTATTGACAAGAACTCTTCTGAACGACTCGTTTTGGTCGTGCAAACGATCCTACAAAGTTGATCAGTCCTTTAGTGGGTAGTCCTTCAGTTTACAACAGTACTTAGATAGCATCAGTAGATTTAACCAGCAGAGTTTAATTCTTAACAGTCTTCAGGGCTTCATCAATAGTTTAAAGGATAGCAGCTGTTGTATACGGGCAGTGGATAGAGGACATCAGATGTTATAAGCACTTTCAAGGGGAAAGCCTGGTGCAAACTACTGCTTATGATGAATCCACTGTTGTGAACCAGTTTTGGCTTTTATTATCTGTTCCTCTGATAGGGTTCAATCCCAACACATATATTGTGACCATAGTTGTATAGGGAATAACCTTCCGAGGTTATACCTTATGGTCACTTAGTTTAATTAGTTGTATGATAGGTAGTTTATATGCCTTAGGTAAATGACCAAAATGCCCTTTTCATGCATAATTGGATTTTAAGCATATGTAACCTAACTTTTATCACCTAAACTGATTATGCAACATATTTAAACATGTTAGGGCATATAATACTTGTCATATGACTAGTTAGGCGTCTCGGACGCGCATTCACGCGAACGACGCGTTAAAGTAGCGTAAGCTACCTTAATGGGTCGTAACAGGTCGAAAGCACTTAGGATAGGTTCAGATGTAGAATGTAGGCTTTGCTAAACCATATCACATGAGTTCCAATACTCATTTGGTTTATGATACCTCATTCTACCCGATCTTCCGATTTAGGTGCCGATTATTTAACTATCGATTCGATTACTAGGTGCTACCTGATTTCCTTGGTTTGCCCAAGCTTAGTTAAAGTTCAATTAATCAAGGATACTTTTCACTTCGATGTGAGTACATAGTTCCCCTATTTTACTGTTTTCAATTATTTTGGGGTGATTCATATGTGTTAAACGATTTCGATGCTTTTAACGATGATTTCAAAAACGAGTACTATGGTTTATATTAAACAATAACGATTTCGATAATGTGAACGAACTTGTTGGACGTATTTACATAACGAAATGACATTCATTAATTTTGGCCAAACTGACCAGTATTAGGTTATGGTACCATAGGATCTGACAAATCCCGTTATCGGACTGCACCCATGGTTATGTGTGGGGGTTATGTGGGTAACGACTGAACCTGCTAATTGTTAACTTACCCCTTGGTGGTTTGTTAATACGAGTTGAACGATGGACGAGTTACGAAGGTTTGAATGTTATTAGCGAGACGACCAAAAGTTAGTTTTCACAATTAAAATGTAACACCTCGAAAAATTCACGTCCTATAATAAGATGACACGTGTCACATGTTTGAACGTGTGAAAGAATGTTCTGAAAGGACTAAAGTTGAGAATCATGAAAAGTATGTGAATATACGGGTTCTAAATGTCAACAGTGAATAAATATATTGTACATTAACCCTACATGATGTTTATAACATCAAACGAATAAATCATGGATCATGCGAAGCTAAAAGTGAGAGATTACAAACTACAGGGGTTAAATGTGTCAACATGTTTAAATTATACCTCTGAGTGACCTTTTGACGAACCCGAAGCTTTGTAACTGGTAACTATGCTCACTAGAATGCACGATATAAACTTCGTAAAGTTTCGTAATCGTATGAGCAAGTTGTGATCAAATTCGTATACAAGGGGTTAAAGCGTCAACGTTGAAAGTTAGGACTTTTCGGGTAACAATAAAGTTAACCGGGGACTTAACAAAGTGGGTATATGTTTTAAAGCCCTTATAGATCAATTATGAGGGTTCATAATGCAAGAAACAAGTGTCTAAACGAAGTTTGAAGAGCCAAGGATCAAAACGCAATAAATCACAAGTTTTGATTGTGCAGAGGAGGCCTTGCGCCACGCGATGCCCAGGGGGGGGGGTTCCTTCGCGTCACGCGAGGGACTGCCAGCTCCGATTTCTTTGGGTTTTTGCCTACTATGTGCTTTCTGCTCGATTCCATCCGATTTTCCACATAAAGGGCGACCCCTAGACACCCCCTAAGCACTAGGAACACTTGTTGATCAGTTGTGGTGAAGTGTAGACTTGTGTATCAACAAATTGTGGTGATTAAATCACTATATAAAGCACTAAGTTGCAACAAGTTCTTCACACATTCATTCTTGCATTCTTGATCATTCTGGAGCTCAAGTCTTCTCTCAAGTGATCACTAATCAAGCTTAGGACTCTTGTAAGTTTGCTTAACCTTCTTTTATAGAGTTTAGCTTAGTTATTTAGCTAAAAGTCAAACCGTCGTAATTACGGTTTGACTTCAAGATTAATTAATAATGGCTCAGTCAAATCTCGAATCAAAAGTAGTTATATGTTGGTAATTATGTGGGTAATAAACCCTCAAAAGGGTCCCCCCTGATTCCCACTCTAACTAGGTCAAATGTCGGGTCAAACTTGCTAAGAAAAAGTCAACAGAATGTTTAAATTACAATTTATGCATAATTAGCAATGTAGAACACATACAACCTATTTGATCATTAATATAACTTGGTAATTAGTGTAAGGACATGTCTAAACATGTTCAACCCGACAATTTCCTGTTTAGACCCGGTTCGGAACCGAAAGTCGCATAGTTTGACTTATACTTTGACTTTCAGTTCTGACCCGTTATGGCACGTTTTAGAAATGCCTTAGAGCTTTATTTGGACCAGGTTACATGCTAGTATAACCCTCTGTGATTATACACCTCGGATCATTAGTTATCCAATTAATATGCATGATTCCGTTAATTGCTCATATGTTGACCATTATGCCCTTTTCACCTTAAAACGTGATTTTTTGAAATATAAAAGAGTAGAAACTTTAATTACTGATATATAAACTTGTATGCAAAATTTGACATCAGTTTGAAGTGTAGATAAAGAGTTATGCTCGTTAGCGTAAAATGAAAGCTTTATGTTAAATAAACGGCGTAATTAGCGTATAGACTAGTTAAGCCTACTTTTTAATATCAAAATCTTTACCCACTGATGTAATATATTATTTTGGGATTTTTGAAGATTTTTAATTAATTTTAGGCTGAGCATAACTTAGAGTCGTAGGCCTAATCCGGTAATTATCGGTTTTCCCCTTACGGGCTATAAAATGAGTTTTACATATCTAAACGACTCCAAACCTTTTGCTACTGATCACATATGATAAATAAATTATTTTAAGCCTTCTAGAAATATAAAAATATCAGATTTATGTATCGAACCCGGAAATGGCTTCTAATCGCCTTTTTAAGCGTTTTTAACGCATAGTATGTACTAGAAGTATTTTAAACATACAAGGGTTGATACCTACTGATATTTGAGGCAAATTATAATTTTTTAACAGTAAGCAAAAGTTGTTTAACTCAGACTTCAGTTTTGGGCTTTTCGGCTTATGTGAAATTACCAAAATACCCCTACGGGGCATAGTTTGGTTATAATTTGTAAATTTCACATATATACTTTATCCTACTGTTATAACTTGGTAAAATAAGTATTTTGGCTGATTACATCAGACCTGTAACTCAGGCGAATACTTAAACTCTTTTATCACCTTATAAATGACCAAACTACCCTTACGGGGCATAGTTTGTGTTTAAATACATTTCGGGCATAATAAATGATATCTACTGAGGTCACAACATATATGAAGCATATTAACTTAGGAAATCTGTAAATAGCTCTCATTATTACCCGTTACGCTTATTACGTGTTCGGTTCGGTTTATGTAACTAGTTTACATAAATTAGCCTAAACGGGTCAAACCTTATCGGTTTTATCTCAAAATCCAGAATGTGTATGAATTACCCATATTAAACAAGTCTCCGAACTTGTCGGGTTTAAATCACATTCTATCCGGTCTTCGCCTAATCGTGCGTACGAACCGTATCTTTAAAACTAACCGGTCTAAGCTTAAGCTTAATTAAAGACCCGTTAGAATTCTAATAGGTTATTATAAACCTTCGTTCCAGATTAGGAGTACCAGTAAAAGATACTTGCATTTTGCTTATTGTGATTATTACATTGCTCAGGTAAATACTTTTAACTTATTTTCCCTCTACGGGCTTGGGTTACGGTATATAGCATACCGCTTGATCGGGCATCAAATCTTCCATCGTTGGGTGGTTAATTGAATAATTTGATCGGATCGTTTAAACAGTCTTGTTTACTTAAAAGCCTTTGGGGGGTTAATGACCATGTCCCGGATATCCTTGGCATCATTTTACGAAATGGCCACGACTTAAGCGCGGGGTGTAGGCGTACACCCGTCAGTGCACAAAAGAATAATGTGGTGTGTCTATTGATCTTTAACCCGGACTTGATCCGGGCTACTGAACGCACAAGGAACATGTAATTCGTTCACAAGATTATATATTTAAATAATTCTCCCAAGTTAAATAAAATGTTTATGCCATGTGCATCCAAACCAATTTTCAATCATTTTCCAAAATGAGTCAGTTGATTGTATTTACCAGTGTAAACTGACGTATTTTCCCAAAAAGATTAAATGCAGGTACTAAGCGTAATTGGCTGGGATTTCTCCTTAGCATCATTAGAAGTCTCGCAAGCTTAAGATGCCTGAAGTCTGTTGAACTATTGTTTCATATTTTATTTTCGATCCTTCTGTGGATAAACTTCCGAATATTGTGACATTTGATATTACAATATTAAATTCGGTTGTATTATATCTTTTAAATTGCTTCCGCTGTGCATATTAAATATTGTGTTGTTTGACTGTTATGTTGCCAACCACGTCACGATACTCCCCACCGGGCCCACCGGCGACTCGTGGAAATCGGGGTGTGACATAAAATGAGAACAATTTTTGAACGATTGAACGATATTGAACGATTGAATGATTTAAACGAATGAAACGAGTTAAATGAATTGAAGGAACGATTGGTTTTTTTTGTTAGTGTTTAAATAACGGGATGGGTGTAATGTGATAAAAGCATGGTAGATACGCCACTGGTACTTCTTATATATAAGTGTTTTTATCATATTATATTCCGTAGCGTTATTTAGTTCACTTGGGAGAATGATTTTCAAACGAGACACACAACGATGTTTACTAAAGATATAAACCATACAAGTTATATTACGAGAACGATTTACGATGTAGTTTACTTAAACAAATGTTTTGGGTTAAGATTCTTGGCATCGAGGTTTTATAAACTATAACCAATCTGTTTTGACTTGGTTATTCATTTTACAATACAAACATTTTTCAAACAAGGTTTTCTAATATCAGTTAACGAAGTTGTACGACTTATTTAAACATAAAAACGAGCCATGAATCTGACACTCTTACAAAACCTATGTGCTCGCCGGCATTTCTTTGCTGACTTTATTTTTGGCATATGTTTCAGGTGGTGTTGAATGATGTTGATTACAAGTAGGATGCATGTTCACTTAGGACTGGACAAGGCCTTAGTGACTAAATAACAAATGATAGACGATGTTTAACTTGCTTGTTCAGTTTCAAAGACAATGTTAATGTTTAATATTTAATAAAATGAAACTTTTTGAATCCATGGTTATGAAACAATAATTCTCTCGCTCCACTCCCCGACGTTTTCGCCGCGGTTTCGTTGTTTTAACGCGGTCAGGGTGTGACAGAGAGACAGTCCCTGATAATTTCAAGGAAACGGGTGTTTATCTCAGAAGCAGATGGTTCAGGTTCATTAAGAATGGCATCAGGTTGCCTCCAAACCATTTTGAACGGAATAATCTCATCCGAGACCCAGAAAAACCAATCCTTCCAGGCACCAAGCGTGGTGACCATAGACGAAACCAAGCAAATATCGGCTTTAGATGTCTCAAATGTAAACCAATCACCGTTCTTTGCCAACCGAAAGAAACGACGGAACGACAATAAGGTAGGGTCATAACCACACGCCCGACACAAAACCTCGAAATGCAAAACCCTAGCCAAACCCTGTGGGTGTATTTGACCGAAAGACACACGATAATACTCTAACACATTTAAAACGAAGAGATAAAACGGATGACGGAGATTAGAAAATTCAAAGTGACGACAGTAAAGAGCAATCGAACCGGCAGGACACCGCTCGATTGAAACTTCCATCCCCGGAGCAACTGGTTTAAACTTCATCCCAATACCCTATTCCATACAAAACATTTCAACCTCCTCTTGGGTTAAATGAGAATAACTTACGGCTAAATCCTTACGAGCACCCATAAGTTATGATTGAAAGTAAGAAAAAACGGAAATGGAGAACTAACCTGGACGAAGGTAAGGGAAGATATGGAAGGAAACTTGAGAGAAAATGAAGGAACTTTGTAATTATGTTGATAAAAAATGAAAAATAAAGTTAAAAATAAGAAGTTATGATTACACAGCAATTAATTAAAACTGCCCTCTGCAGAACCCGCTGTCAATCACATCAACTGTCTTGTCAAAATTCAAATTTCAAAAAACTCAACCGTAACAAACCCTTCAAGCCTTGAAGCCTTGAAGCCTTTAAGTGACACAAATAAATGTGCAAAAGTCAGAAGTATTTGAGCTTATTTCCCAAAAACCTCTGACTTGGGGGGCTGATGACGGGGGTAGCTCAAGACCAAATAAAATGACTTAGGCACACAAATGCTTGAAAGGTTAAAGGATTAAAGGGTTCACAACCCGCGAACTCAGGTGAACAGTAAAAAGGATACAAACAGTAAACCATCACTTCACTGATTACTTGGTCAGCCCTCTCACAGCCGTAAAAGAGAACATGTGCACAGAGAACAATCTTTTATCCGCAGGTCTAAACCGTTCAACCCCCAAATGGGTAAGTCCCCCACTACAAGCACGGTTCACAGGTCCAAGGTTTCCTCTTTGGGCGATGACTTCCTCTATAAAAGACACTTTATTTAGTGCAGGGAGACCATTCCGATCAGCTCTGATTCTCAAGGAATCCCTGATCTCCCTTCTTGAGCATTTATTCCATGCAAGTCTCTTTTATTCACACTCAACACACAACTTGATCGTTCTTGCTTCCGAGGCTGAACACACTTCAGCCAAAGATCTTGAACAATCAACAAACAAAAATAGTGAACCTCTCTCCATGTCTTGCAAACGTGGGGGGACCCCAAGACCTGTGTTAGGCAAACCTGAACCCTCCAACCCTTTCACTTATAACTTTTTTATTTGTTTATTTTTTATCTACATTTTATTATAAAATTTATCAACATTTCATTATAAATTTTTTCCATGTTTACATTTATATATATACATATTGTTCAATTTATAATCGAATTTATTACTTTGTAATATAGATAAAAGATACATAACAATGGTATATTTGAGTTACTGTAAACTGTAATTTGCATTCTTGTGTTATTTGGAAGGGATCAATTTGTATCCCCACTTTGAAACTTTCGCTGCTTGGATCCCTGGGTTTCCAGTTCTGTTACACTTTGCATCCCTTTATCAAACAAACATCAATTTTCTACTAAAAATATGCTGAAAACACCATAATACCTGTGTTGTTTTATTGCCATATGCGTCCCTCTCCTATGTTATCTCCATCTACATCAACCACCAGAAACCACCACTCCTCACCACTACCGGTAATCACCTAAACGAAACCCTAACCTAGTCCACCACCTTCTCTACCCATTGTCATCTACATCTACAATAACCATCGGAAACCAATATTCAAAATCAGTGGCAGATTTAAAAACTTTTTTTACTGGGTTCCTTTTGATCGTCATTCTCACTATTTTTTTCCAATTCATACGAGGTTCTCACTAATTTTTCTTTTTTTTTTATAAACCAAACCGAATGGGTTCCTGAGAACCCACAAAAGTGACCTAGACCCGCTCCTGTTCAAAATCCTAGATTTCACCCTCAAACTTTATCTTCTCTCAGATTCACAACCATTTCGCCTCGTCAATCAAACCATTATAGCAATTACTTTTTAGGGGTTTCTAATTTCAATTTCATTTGACAAATATATTTGAGTTAATTTTTTAATGGATTATGGATATCATTCTTGTGAATTTCACTCATTTTTGAGTTAAAGGAATAGGTTGATGAACCTTCAAAATATGGTGTGGTGGTTAGACCATGTGTAGTGGTTAACACCCCACCTTTGGACGTTTTGCGCCATGTGACAGCTCAGTTAGTAATGGGGCATTATGAGACGTTTTCTAAAATGGGTGTAGTGGGGATGTAGGTAGGGCTGCAAACGAACCAAACAAACACGAACAAGACCTTGTTCGTGTTCGTTTGTTAAGATATATATGTGTTCGCGGACTGTTCACGAACACTTATAGA
This sequence comes from Helianthus tuberosus, assembly GCA_030545235.1. NCBI lineage: Eukaryota > Viridiplantae > Streptophyta > Magnoliopsida > Asterales > Asteraceae > Helianthus > Helianthus tuberosus. The sequence continues at coordinate 153,222,849 of CM060397.1, read as the reverse complement.
ACGAGATTTTATGTTTGTGTTCGTTTGTTAAGGAAATGAACTTGCTCGTGTTCGTTTGTTAATTTTAGAAAACAGACAAAAAACAAACGTTGACCAACACAAATGAACACAAAATAATGTTTATGAACACAAATAAAAACAGACGAACACAAACAATGGTTCATAAATAGAATATATAATACACTGACACTTATTAGATATTTAATTTGTCGGAATTTTGAAGTATTTAAATAAATACAAAAATTAAAAACACTAATGAACTATCGAACACAAACGAACATGTTACCGAATGTTCACGAACATAAACGAACGAACATGACCTCTGTTCATGTTTGCTCATTTAACTAAACGAACGAAATTTATTGTTCGTGTTCGTTTGTTTAATAAACGAACTAACACAAACAAACTTCACGTCGAACGCTTCACGAACTGTTCGCCGAACGTTTGGTTCGTTTGCAGCCCTAGATGTAGGGATTGTGGGGTATTATGTTTGTAATAAAACTAAATAAAAGAAACATTAACAAATCTTATTGGACAAAACAAATGAAGCTGAATGTGATTGGTCAATTGATTCCTCCATTTGGCGTGATTTAAAACACGCTGAGGAGCTTTTTTTTTCTTTTTTTGCAAAAACACGCCTAAACACGCCCAGGGGGGTGGGTGTTTTCCGTTTTCGGGCGTGATTGGGGGGGGGGGACGCCCACTACGCATGGTCTTATGGAAGAATCAATTGGGAAAGTTGAAAGCTTTGTTGAAAAAACAAAAGTGTTTATGGGTAACACGATTAATGTTGGGAATTATCTACTGAACCAATTTGTTCTTGACTAATCGAGCTGATGCCTACTTCAATTGAGAGACACAACAGTAAATAGGGTTTTGTATGGTGGGAAAAGTCATTTTCCCCCCGGCCGTTAAGTATCCAACGGTTATCTTTGACGGTGTTAGATGGAGGGATGCAAGGTGTAAAGGAATTGGAAAGCCAGGGGCTCAGTTAGCGGAAATTTCAAAATAGGGACGCAAGTTGAGCCAACCCAGATAACACAGGGATGCAAATTGCAGTTTACTCTTTGAGTTATTATGTATCAAAGGTTACCGAAACGAAAATAACAATAATAAACATATGTGTGTTAGTGCTTGTATATATATAAATTAACACGTCTAATCTTCCTGTTTGATATGTTGTTTCATAGAATTGTACTTAGCGCTTCAGTTTAGAATTTTCGTTAAAACTTACCAAATTGGATCATGAACACCCATTATACAATCCAAAATAATCCAATCCTATAACCCAACCATGTAGTTACATTATGCAAAATAGTGTTCCACGAAAATTAAAGTGATGTTTATTTGTTTTGTTAATTAACATAGATGGGATCAAAAACCTTAAATTGGATCATGAACACCCATTATACAATCCAAAATAATCCAATCCTATAACCCAACCATGTAGTTACATTATGCAAAATAGTGTTCCACGAAAATTAAAGTGATGTTTATTTGTTTTGTTAATTAACATAGATGGGATCAAAAACCTTTAGAACGTATCTACTCGTGAGAATAATGAATGATAAAAAAATCGAAGACAAGAAACTCAAATTCAAGTAGATTGAAAGAAAAAGTTGAAATATGTTATTTGCAAGTACTCTAATAATTTTAATGATTAAGAAAACTAAGATGAATGATAGGGGTCGGTATTATCCTTGCGGACCCAAGCGTCAATGGAACAACAACATCGACACAACATTTAACATGATGTAAGCTAGAGCTGAATAATTCAAAGATCAAAGGACAATGTTTGTTAAAGATACTAGGGTGATGGTAGTAATTGTTTGAAAACAGGAAATTTGATGCATAAACATCTTAGATTATCCAATACTAATATTATTTTGATGCATAAACATCTTAGATTACCCAATAATAATATTATAATAGCCGACATGCTTTCTTTTTTCGTTTGTTTAAAACTAGGGATTTGAAGTATTTCTTAGTTTTAGTATCATTTTACACTTTACTATGGTGACTAATAAAGTTAAAAAGTTTGTTTAAAGAAATAGATAAGGGTTTGATATACTCCAATGATAGAAACCAACTATTTTGAGGTATCAAACTTTATCCCAAATGATGAGTTCTATTATATATTATTGACCTTAAGCATCTTATCTTATTTGAGACTAGGTTAAAACCTCGTATATTGCATGGGTTAAATAAATATTATCGTAAACAAATAGTTTTAAGAAATATAATATCGTTAATTTATTGCTTATAACTATTATGAGATAGGTAGATAAATAAATAAGATTAGTCTTTTGTTACTGATATATAAGTGGGTGATATGTAACATTCTTTGGAAACCCGTATATTACAAAGGTTGAATATTAAAAAAATATAAATTATAAACTTTTTATTTAATTATTACATGGGTTGACATTATTTGGAATCGTTAATTATTTAATTGTCAAAAAATGGTAAATTTCTTTAATTATTTATTAAAAAGTTATTTTTTAGTTGTAACATATGACGAACCGTCGTTCGAAAAAAAATATGACGAACCTATTACACTGTATTACAATTAATAACATATTTCAATTAAATATATTCATTGCTCATTGTGTTATATTGATACGTTAGTATTTGTGTGTAAATATTATAAATATGTAAATTAACTTCAGGGTACTACACAAACTCGTGTAATGATTTGTAACTAACTAAACTTTTATAACCTTTTAATTAATTAATTAATTATTTGGAATCATTTATTAATTAATTTTATTATTATCATAAAGGTAGGTAATATTCATGTATTAATTAATTGTTAAAATATTTTAAAAAATACAAATAATTTTTTTAGGTTAAAGGAGAGAATGTCATATGATATTAATTGGAATGCTTTATTAGAATTCAGATACTTATAAGATATCCGTTAATTTAAAAGTGGCGGGTAAAATTATCTTACAAAGTCTCCTAAATATAAGAAGTGTACAAAGACACAATGAGTCGTAAATATAACAATGTCGAGCCAAATATAACACAATGCCGAGAAATATAACACATTGTCAAGGAAAAAAAGATACAATGACGTAAATATAGAAAAGACACACTGTTGGATAAAAAAGACACAATGATATAAACAAAAATTCTAAAATTTACAAGCTATAAATCCAAAAGTGAAAACCTAAAATTTCATATTGCAGAGTTCGATGACATAGTTCCAATGCCACTTGAATGCGGTTAATTGGAGTTTGTTTGATACCCTTACGACTTCTTAATTTTAAGAGACTTTGTATTTGATCCTAACCCTAAAAGTGACAACACATTAATGTTAATAGGTTTTGTCTAAATCAACATCATTGTTATGGTCCCAACCTGATCCAATTGTATTTACAACCCGGAATAACCATAAATTCGACACTACACTCTAGGCATATGCATAAACTGGCTATTTTTCTAGGTAGTGACGATCTAGATTTTTTTTTACAAGGGGAAAAAATTGGTTGGGTCAAAACAAGTAGGGTCAAACCAAGTCATACTTATCTGCTTAATGATATTGTCTAACTATTCATACTTTTTTACTTAGTGATGCTATAAATTTCACTTAAAGATAGTTCTTTCTTTTTTAAAAATTATTTAGATTTTTTTGTACTTGGTCCGTTCAAATTTGTACTCCTTGGACCATTAGAAAACAAAAGTTATGAGCATTTGGCTAAATTAAGAAAAAAAATAATGAGTAGGTTATTCTGATCGGATGCAAAGAAAAGTAATTACTTTTGGAATCAATAACTCTTTATGTTAGGATCTGGATTTTAACTTGTGTGCTTTAGGTGAATTAATTATGCATGAATGATAGTATAAGATGGAATTGCAACAGAATTATATGAACACACAAATTCGGAAAGATATCAAACTTGTATTAATGATTATAATCAAAAGATTACAAGAATGATTTTACACTCCCCGTCGGCCTGATTAGACACTTATGTTCATACAATAAGGATGTCAAGTGATGTGATGAAATAGATCTCTAACATGTGAGAGCTATTTATACTAACTACAAATATCTGTTCGCAATCCAGGCTGATATCACCCTGATAACGACATCTAACATTTATAACAGAAAAGATTCCACAGATATTTAGAAACATCTAATGGAATTAACAAATGATTAAAAATACTAAACATATAAAGTTCCAAACATTTGTTTAGACTTAACATATGTTTGGTTTTCACCATTAGTGTTTTGTATTTAGCGGGCTTTGGCCTTTGAACAAATGTTTCTTCTTCTTCTTCAATAATGATTTCCAGTCTTCAACGGAGTTTTGTAACCTTCAAAAAGATATTATGTTAGTGCCCAAAATTCATTACCTTTGGGGAGAGTTGTTGTCACACCTCTAAAATCCACAAGCGGGGTAATACTGCGAGGCGTATGACTGACCAGGATCATACCACTAATCATACTAAACGATAAGTAAAATAAAGTAAAACCATCACAATCCCAAACGTTTAGTGTTTACGAAAAACCAAAACCTAAACAAAGTTTAAGTGTTAGTGGAAGCATAAAGTTTAAAACCCATTAAGCAAAATAAAAATCATAAAGTTTAATAGTAGGAATCCAACAGTTGATTCCTAGCCACAACGTCCACTCCTCGTGTAATCTCCAGCCATTTACCTAACGACCTACAAAGTATGCAGTAGGGTGTCAACAAAAAAGTTGGCGAGTTCACAGTTGGTTGTCCATTTTAATGTTGTTCCAAAAAAAACATAAGTTGTTAAGTTCCTTGTTTTTTTTTTATGAAAACTACCCCACTGTTTTAAACCACTAGACCCGTTACCATATCGACTACTGACTTAAGTTATGTTGAGTGCCCCGAGTCAATGTCTATCATCATTGACTAAGTGCCCAAGTATATTAGTCCACGCTCGTCCTCTGCGGCACGGTGTGAGGCTTGTCAAACCTAATAGCGCTATTTAACTAATAACCCGTTCACCATTGGCCCGACGATTAAGTCGATATAAAATATGGGGGACTTAAAGATAGAGTTGTTGTCTAGTATGCTTAAGACATGTATTATAATGGTTGTCGTCCTTCACCTAGGAGGACGGTAGTACGTTTTCTACCCAAGGAGAATACGAAGGTTGCATCCCACCCAAGGGGGATAGTTGTTATTTAACCCATTCCCAAACCACCGGGAATCCCATGCTTTGTAGAAAATTGTGAACTCGCTTTCGATTGCTCGGTTGGTCTCTTAAAATGGTTAGGAGTCGAGGTAGGTCAATCACGTCCTAATACTATTACCATTTAGTTTATTAGTGTGTTCAAGTAAGGCACAAAGCTCCTACACATATCTAACACGTACCATGTACTCACTTTGACAACTTACATACATATACATATTCCACATATAATTACTCATGATCAAACTCAATAATTCACATAATACTTTCGTTGACATTAAACAAGTTTGATCATTCTCATATGGCATAAACAACATTTAGATGCGCATATAATAACTTATTACGTTTCAGCTTTGACGTCCAGAACTTGGCTGTTTTCGGGTATTTTTATAAAATAGATGTATTATTCTCAAAATTCTAAATAATTTACAGAGCGTTCTAAGTGGTCCGAGTCACCTTGTGTAAAAATCTCAGGGCCTAATTCATTACCAATTATTTATCAAAAATCATCTACTAGGCTGATTGTCGCTTTCTAACTGCAGTCCACGGAACAATTTATTTAAAAAACAATGTCTTCCCGATTGGTGAAATTCTAGCGGGAGATTTTCAGCAACATCCGTGCCCAGCTACTGTACAAATTTCACGACTTAACTCTATCCAGATTACAGGATATAATGAAAAGCGTAACATGTAATTTCTGCAAAAAAAAAAAAAACGCAGCTTTTGTTGTTATGCAAAACAACTCTTTAAAATAGCAAACAATGTCAAAAAATCATGATTCTAGCGCCATTAGAAGCGTATTTCGAAATAGCATGTTATAGACTCAAGAAAATCCAATTTTTGTTAAGCTAAGACCCAGTTACAGCCATCTGAAGTTGGCTGAAACAATTTGACAGCCTACTGTTTTCATTCCCCGAACCCCCAAACGATTGACTAGCGAACCCGTGACACATAAACATCAATTCATAGTAGGTTTATATCATAAGCAAGATCATGTAGCAACTAATTTACCACTAACCACCGGGTTAAACTCATAAACAACACCCGAGACATATACCCGAATCCGCGATCAACGATAACGCAGCCAAGATGTATAATAAGAATCATGCATAACCATGTGCGATTATTCCAAAACACAAGATTTAACCCATACCTGCAACCTTAGTGACTTAATCGCACTTATAGTTGATCCTAACATTAAAGTCACATGATTTAAACCATTCAAACTACACGAATCATCATAAAAAATAACCATTCAACACGGATTATAAAACATAGCCAATAATCAAGGGTTTACAACCAAAAACTCATATAAACTCAAAGAATCAAAAATCAGAACACAATATATACATCCCTAGCGATTTAGGAGTGTGCTATAGAATCTTAGAGTCAACTTTCCGTTAACAGTATGTGAGCAAACAAGGGTGTAGAAGATGATAGTAGGTAATAGGGTTTAGAGTTGGGAGGCAACAAATACACATGCAGTACCGTATTGTATTTGATGTAGGTTAATAAAATAGAGGGCGGCTGGGATATAGTAAGGTTGGGCTGGTTATAATCGACGAGTAAAAAGAAATGGAGAGTTGGGGTGATCTCTAAATTCTTGGGCCGCTCAAAGCAACACAAAAAGGAAACATGAATTTAAAGTTGGCGATTATGGGTGTGTGGTGTGTTTGCACACATGACCGACAACAATAAAACAAATTGCTATGGCTATGTTGGGCTCCATTAAGCAGAAACAATAAGCAATCTGTCAACATTTAGTTCTTTGATTATTTAACTATTTTATTATTATTATTATTATTGTTATTATTTTACAACTAATATAAATTGAAAGAAATTTTGCTATGGTTCGAGAACACGAGTGGGTTGGGTCGACAAGCGAGACAGGTGTTTTGGTTCAAACGGTTTGGGTCGGTTCAAGATGATACGGACTTGGTTCAAATACTCATTTATACAATATAAATTAAATAAATATAAAATTAGTTCGTCGAATAAGATAAGTATATATAAATTGATTTATAAATGTGAAACTAAAAGTTTTTACCTCGAAATTACGGGTTGTCACAGTTGTAGATCATTACTTGTTTATTTCTTAATCAAAATAGTATGTTTCGGCTTTAGATATCATCTATTCTTTCATAGGTCCAACACTTTGCAACTTTCCATATAAAAATCAGAAAATTATACAGGTTTATGGCCGCAGAAACAAAAGCTATCTAAGTGGGCCAGAGTCCACACGATGGGCTTATGCCCAACCTACCTCCTTAGTATATGTCACACCCTGATTTCCCGGTGGGTCCGGAACTTGGGGTACACGTGTGGCGATTGATACCAGTAATCACAATGCACCGCGGATGATGGAAATAAAGTAAATTAATTAAAGTACAAGCTTGAAATTAGATATAAAATTTATACAAGTTGTTCGTTCAAAATCCACAGGCGGGTCGAATATAAAATGCGACTTGAGATTAATAGGGTCTTTTCTGTGGAGTTGCAAATTCCAATATTTTAAGACCAAGCAGTTCTAGCCTATTCCGTATTGACTAAATAACATGCGCTTAGTCTTTGGAAAATACTTCGATTTTCACTGGTAAATACAATTAACCGACTCTTTTGAAAGTCTTTTCAAAATTTATTTAGTAGCATTTGGTATATCATTTTTAAATAACTTGGGACAAACTATATCTCTAGTTACCAGTTTTACATGTTTTTCAATATAGTCGGGGACCGAAAACCAAACGTCGGTACATGATTAATCGACACACCACATTTTCAATATCATATAAATACAGTATTAGTGTCTTTCAGGTGTATGCCTACACCCCGCGCTTAGGTCGTGGCATTTGCAATTAAATGAGTCGGGATATCCAGGACACAGTCGTATTAACCCCCAAGTGTTTAAGTTACCGAGCAAAACTGATTAAACCATGTTATCTGAATTTCTATGACATCATTCACCTTTTTTCAATACCCGACCAAACACCTAGTGTCGTATCCCAAACCTTTATAAAATAAAATAGGCTAAGAGTATTTACCTATGCTAGTCTATACAAGTCAAATATGATTAGCACGGCAGCAATTCAAAACAATCTAAACATAGGCGCAATTTACTGGAGTCTTCTAGTCTGGAATGAACGGAAATATGATCCGTTAGAATATTAACATGTCATTTATAAGTTATTGAATTTGACCGGTTAACTTAATAGATACGTTCGGTTCGTTAGATTAAGCGTTGACCGGATAGATTGTGGTTTATACCATTCCAAGTGCAAGGACTCATGTAATATGGGTTTAATAACCAAACATTCTGATTAGAACTAAATTTGAGAGGTTTTGACCTAATTCGGCTAGTTTATATATTTTTTTCTATTTAAACTAATCGCACGCATATGCGGTATCGGGTGGTCAAATAGGTTTATGGTAAGTCCATTATGCCAAAATATATTTCATATTGTTTTAATATGAGTTTCAAAGTCAGATTACATGTTTATTTGGTTTTAAAAACCATTTTTGCCATAAGGCCATTTTCGGTATTTAGAAGGCATATTATGCGGACTTATCAAATAACTTATCAAAGGATATGATCAGAAGATATAACCTGAAAGGGTTATTCCCTAAAATAACATGATCATATAATAACCCTTAATCATGCTCTAAACTTAACCAAACGGGTCAGAATCGTAAGTCAAAGCATAAGTCAAACTGTTTGACTTTCGGTTACCAAACGAGTTCTAAAAAGGAAATGACGAGTTGGACATGATCAAATATGTCCTAATATGTTATATGAACCATTAGGATGACAAAAACTAAGGTTTGGATGCTTAAAAGTTCATTTAGCGTTGCAAAATTTATGTTTTTGACTTTTATTTTATATAACTTTGACTCGTCATTTCACCTAAATAGCGTGATCTTTAGAGGGTGCAATTAAAAGGGATTAACACCTTCATTATTACGACTGCGTTGCAAAGTTCATTTTGAACTTTGATTTGACCGAAATTGTCAGAACGGAAAGTCAAAGCAAAAGTCTATTTACTTAACTTTCGGCTAATAACTAGCCTAGGAATGGAAAAGGAGCTAGGGAGAACACTTACAAGTGTTCAAGGGAGAATTATAACTCCAGAGAGGAGGCCTCTATAGATCAGAAGCTGCTCCAAATATGTTAGAGAGTGAAGACTGAAGGTGGAAGTTTGAATGGCTCAAGAACAAGGCTATTTATACTTGATCTTGAGATCCCAAGTGATGCCAAGTGTCCCATGAGGTGTTAAGGGGCAGATTAGTGGCACCCCAGGTGTCTCAAGGAGGAACAAGGTGGCAAAAATCACTAGCTAAGTGGCATTTATTGCATGCTACAACTACCAGCAAGAACACTCTGCCAGCGTACCACTTACAGACGGTGTGGTTGATTACGGTCCATAAGGGACGCCTGGTGCCCACAAGATTTTAAATGTCTTACTATTCGTTTGGCTTATAGCTTATGGTCCATAAGGGACCTTCAAAAGCCAAATTTTTGGCATTTTATCATATTTGATCCCTCTACTTTATAATCTTCCATTTCCAATGAAATTTGTCCCTCTCGTCCAACATATCTGGATTATTTGAAAGTTATCGGACACGCATTGCCATATTATTCGATCAAATTTACGAGGTGTCACATCCTCACCCCTTTTAAAAGAAATCTCGTCTTTAAGATTTTATATAAATCTAGAGGGTTATTTTTGTCTCATATTTTGTTCAACCTCCCATGTAAATTTTGGGCCATGATGGGAATCCCATTTGACTTTCACGATGGGGATCAATTTATTTCGAATCTTTTTAATGTCACACCCTGACTTTTGCGGAAGCGTGTGCGTGTGACTTAATCGGTTCTCAGCATTCGATTATAATAAACAACTATATGATCAAAATGATGTTCATCCATTCGAAGGTTTGAAATATTACAACACAAGTCATTTAAGTTTCAACCAAAACCCTCAAGTTATGATACAAACAAAAGTGGATGACATCTAAACTTGAAATTTACGTCTTGAAAATAACACCAGCACCCAAGATCCAACTTGTTTCCTGAAATACATGTGAGTTTTGGAAAATCGTCAACATAATGTTGGTGTGAGTTCATGCAGTTTTTGTATAGAATGTTTTATGCTTTAATGAAAACATGGTATGTAACTTGTAAAACGTATCTGTAACTAAGTACTGTGAATGTAAGGAATACGAGATCGCTAGTGGTTTGCAAGGCCACTAACATTTGTCACGACATAGGAAGCCACCAAACCTAGGCATTTTTGTCGAGTTTGACTGAGACACAGAAGCACTCATTGGTAGAAGTAGGCCAAGAGTGGGGTTGCCTGAAACCCATTAGATCTAACCTTTTGTTCCGCGGTCTAAATGTATACGTTGATTAATGGTGCTTATGGTACCCTATTCGTCACATGATCTATGTGTCATTCTTTAGTTTTGTATTCTACATACCATTTGTAATCGTTCGAAACATTTGTAGCATGTATTTCACCCCCGAAGTTTTAAAAACTGAAAACAGTTAAAAGAAAAGGGGGGACATGAACTCACAACTTTGCGTATCCTGCGCCGTAAACTTCACCGGTTGGTTTCGTAGCGTCGTGACCTATACGTGTTCTATTAATGTTAGTCACTAGACTTGTATCACACAAGTACAAGTCACCATCTTTTGTTTACGTACATGTTCTTTGTATGTTCAATCTTTGTGAGGGTCGTGCCCTTGTTTGCCGGGTCTCGCCCGTTTGTCATGCCTTTGCACTTTATGTATGTAATGTATTTTTGTAAATATATATTTTACTTCTCAAATATATATTCATTCATGTAGTCCCTTTTTCAAGGTAATAGATGTTAAAAATAATTTATATTTTTAACTTTTCATGTATGTTACTTATATTATTTTCCCAAAAATAAATATAAGTATTTAGTAAAATAATATCCTCAATATTATTTTGGTACAAGTATTCTTAGGAAAGTATACTTGTATTTTATGTAAATACTTGTGTATTTTGTATTTTTTTTCACCAAAAATCAATACTTTGATTTCTATTACTTTCCGGAATTAAATTTCTTAAAAATAATATTTTTAAGACTCGTAAGAAATATATATATTTTGTCATGCTATAAAATATATATAATCATTCTCGTTATTCACCCGATTTTTGTATACTTGTATACTTATGTATTCTCATGTAGTTGTATGTGTATTTTTGTATTCATACTCCTTGGGAGTATTTAGTGTATTTTCAAGTCCTTAATACACTATTACATAGAATATATACAATATACACTTAGCACAAAATTTGGTGATCACTAAGTATATATATTTTCCCCAAAAATATACATTCTTAATATTGATTTTAACTTGAAGAAATCACCATTTCTTGACTTGAAATTTACACAAAAAGTTAGGGAAACCTTGGTAATATTTTTAGGTGAATTTTTAGGGAATAAGTTTCACCAAAACTTATATTTTTCTAAGTGTCAAAATTTTATAAAAATTTTTACATAGATTCCCCTAAAATGGAGGTTTCCCATGTTTTCAAAACATGTGTTTATTTTCTTTTCAAGTTCAAAACAATTTTCCAACAATAATCATCAACAACAAACACTAATTCTTCCATACGAAACATCATGGTGAACTTGATTCTTGTTAAAAATGTGTAGTCTTTTAGATCTACACTTAACATGTTATGATCTTTTCAAAAATAAGTGTTCTTGAATATTTTAAACAAACTTATGTGAAACTTTATTTTATTAACCAACTCATCCATGAGTTTAATGGTCCTTACAGTTTGTAAATCATGTTCTAAAAACACTTTTATGTTTATTAGATGGATCATTATTTTTAACATCATGTTTAACCATGGATCTTTCAAGATCCATGCTTAATATTTTTAGATCTTTCATAAACAAGCTTTGTGTTAAACTTTTAACAAACTTTTCATAGATATTAGTTTCAAAAATTAGTTTAACACACACTTTATTACTTCAAGATTTCAAGTTTATGTGTAAAAATTCCTATTTCAAGTTCACATTATGCTTCACATGTTCATCTTCAAGTCTAACCATGGATCTTTCAAGATCCATGCTTAAACTTGTTAGATCTAAGCTTTAACATACTTGATCTAAACATAAACTCAAGATATAATATCAACAACATCAATACATACTCTAAAATTTCATGTAATCTCAAGATATAATATCAACAACATCAATACATACTCTAAAATTTCATGTAATCACTTATTTTCTTCAAGAATATGTTAGAACTTTTCATTTTTAATATTAGAAGTTAAGTTGTTTAGATGGTGAAACTTGTACACAACATAAACATGACATAAATTAGTGATCAAAAAGCTTACTACTAGCTCTAATGGCTAGGGAAGTGGCACAAAAATGAAGATGATGAACAAGGAAGAAATCAAGAGGTTAAAAGCTCCACAAGGTGGTTCTTCAAGTTCTAGCACCATACACCTTCCTAAATGAGCTTCTTACACCTTCTAATGGCCTTGGATTGCTAGGATGAAGCTTGAAAATGGGTGATGTGTGGGTGTGTGTTTCAGCCGAGAGCAAGGAGGGAGGGAGGAAGAAGATGGAGTGGAATGGAAGTGTGAGTAGTGTAGGATCTTATAAAGATCTTCCAAATCTACTTTATGGTATATTTATAGAATATTCTTTAGCATAAGATCTAACATAATCTAATAAAATCAAGTAAAATCAAATAAAATCTCCATGTGGGACCCATAGGGCCGGATTTGGTGGAAAGGGGGGGTAAAAGGTAAAATTTTGGAAGTTGAAGGTTTAAAGTGCAAATGATAATGCTTAAGTAAGTTTAAGTGTGTTTAGGTGTTTTTATGATTTTTAAGGTGTTCTAGCATCAATACTACTTTAATATCGTAAAAACATTACTTCTAGTCAAATTTTGATGTCCCAGCTATTGTCCGGTTGTTCGGTTCGTTACGGTTCGTTAAAGTGCTGAATTGCGCAGTTTCACTAAGTATGAAGCACTTTTTGTGGCAGTTTTATTCCCCAACACTTTGTAAGTTGTTTTGGACAATAAAACATAAATTCTACATGATATTAATGTGCTTAAAAGTTGATTATAGCTAAATTGATGCTGAATTATGCTGAATTCTCCATTTAGAGTGCATTTCGGGTGCTTTTTAGTGCATAGTTTAGCTTCCGGAAAGTTTATATGTTAACCCTTGTATCCACAATTGGGTTTTATTGTATTTTAGACGTTGTACCTACTCCTAGGCCCCAATTCTATTGTCTGATTATTTTCTGCAAAACTGCTGACACAGTGTGTCTTACCGGTGAGTTTACTAGTCTTTCTGACGCAACGCTAAAGTAATGCATAAAGAAATATTTGAAGTATAAAACGTGCATGAATTCACATGTATAGCATGAAATCAGACTATGTTGACATTTAAGCACATAACTGCAGATATTTAATAATAATTAGACTGTACGGAAATTACCGGTTTTGTGCCAGTTGTCACATTTAACCTGTCGATCCTCGTTCGATAAAGATTTTCCAATAAATCTCAGGTTTTCATCAATCTGAATATCATTGTGCGCCGTAGCTAGCGACTCATCGGCTAGACATTTCTTTAGATTTGAAATGTGGAATACATCATAGATTCCACTTAGTTCCTCATGTAGCTTAAGCCTATAAGCTATGGGATCGACACATTTGATTATTTTGAATGGTCCAATATATCTTGGGCTCAACTTGCCCTTCTTTCCAAATCTCATAACACCTTTCCAAGGTGACACTTTGAATAAGACTTTATTACCAATTTGGAATTTAAGAGGTTTGCTCCTCTTGTCAGCATAGTTTTTCTGCCTGTCACGGACAACTTTGAGCCTATCACGAATTTGCATTATCTTATCCGTAGTCTCAAGGACTATCTTAGGCCCAGACTGTCACACCCCAACCAATGGCGAAATCATCGGAGTGGGACGAAGATAGATTGCTTATCACACATAACGCTAATTGTGATAATAATTAAATCAAAACCGTTTTCATTTCATAACTCAAATTTTCATTACAATACATGGAATTCAAATTACGAAAAATAAAATACAAGTACAACGAGTTCAACATAACATAAATATTCAAATCTAGTAACTTCTTGAGCGTGTTTCTAGTCATCCCTACTAGATTTCATATGATCGTCACCATCAACCTGTAACATGTTTAAAATAAAGTTAAATGCAAAAGAAAAGGCGAGTATACAGGTTTTCATACATAGCATAAAAAGATAAGTTTTAAACAATTCCACATGGCAAGCTAGTCGAGACAAAATAAACAATAAACTGGCATGTGCATAACTAATCAAACCAAGATGAAACACAATAAGTAGGAATGGCAATGGGCCGGGTTTGGGCCGGGTATTAGTAATCCCAAGCCCGTACCCGGTTGTAATTCTTTGGCCCGTACCCGGCCCGTTACCCGTCGGGTATTTTTCGGGTATCGGGTATACCCGCGGGTAACGGGTATACCCATTAATTTGTTAAAAATATCATTGAAACTCTCATGTGCATTTTTTTACTCTAATGTTTATATAATTTACTACTTTAATAACTACAACAAAGGAAAATATGACCAATAACATACAAATATATCATATTCAAATGCATATTTGAAACATATATCTACATAATTAACTACTTACTTTGGAGCACATAATGTCAGTTTATATAATTTGCATTTAATTGAACACCAAACATAAAAAATAGTAGCATTAATCAGAACGCATGTAATCTCCCTAACAACTTGAAATGTGTTTAGAAAATTCCAAAACTAACACACATTTTTAATCTACATAGAAACAACATAACTAAACATAAAATCTTGTGTTTGTATGTTAAAGTCTTGAAGATAAACAACAAAGCAAAATAATATGAATAAGTGTATGTATTAAAGTTTATATAAATGGAAAATTAAATTTAAAATAATATGCTTTCGGGTATTATTCGGGTAAATGGGCCGGGTATCGGGCGGGTATCGCTAAATCCCATACCCGTACCCGAATATTTTTATATTTTTAATCCCATACCCGGCCCATACCCGTCGGGCTTCGGGTATACCCGACCCGTATGTTTCGGGTTTCGGGTATACCCGTCGGGCTTGGGCTTTTTTGCCATCCCTAACAATAAGCTATTAACATAACCCAATGTTCACAGGCGGTGCGTTAAATCCTATAGCGCTATATATGTCAAGGATAGGCTCGTACGAAGTTAATGATAAGTCTAACACAAAACGTATAATCCCAGATTTAAAGTATTAAGTAACAAGTATGCATGCATGTATAAGGAATGTTTGTGCATTTTAGAAATAAGTATAAGTGTAGGTTTTCATACTTTAACATGTTACATCCCAAAGGTGGTAAACGAAAAATGGGTTTCAAGTATACTCACGATTTTGCAAGCTTCCACTTGTTAATCCGTGAGGAGTTTGTTGGTTGTTGGAGGATGAAACACCAAGTCCTTCTACACGAGGAAACGTAGGTGTATGAGTATTGGATTTTTAACGGAGGATTAGGAATTCGGAATTTAAAGTATATGGAAAGTAAACATATGAGAAAATAACCATCTAACACATAATACTTGTTTTTGACACTATGAAACCCATAGGTGTTTGAATGTTTTCAAGGGTTAAAGTACCCATTAGAATCGTAACGAGAACTAAGTTCTTAGATGGTGTAACTTAGTATTTTGACAAATAACTATTAGATTATCATCAAAGGTTCGGTTACTATAGATATTATTTATTCTATATAGTATATATTATAAGTTTTAGTCCATCAAGTATAACAAGATTATCATAGAAGTCATGCATAGAGGTAGGAAGATAAATCTTCCATTTTAAGACCTCTTTTGTATTCACCAATGCACAAGTTGTCATAAGACAATAATGATGATCATGAATGTACAATAAGGAATGAAATAAACTAACTAACTATCTAAGAAGAAAACATCAAGTGATGTGTGGATTTGTAAGTAGGATAGCCCAAGCTATCCAAATAATCACACATATTCAAGTTCAAGACTTGTTCATCACTTGTGGGTTAAAACCCTTCTAAAACAGAAAGTTTTGAGGCTTAAAACCTCTGTATTTATATGTTACAACTTTTTTTTTAAGCACACATAATCATAGTCTTGATTAGTGGCATAAGGACATAGGAATGTATGAAGAAATCACAAGTTTAAGTGTGTTTAACAAAGTGTTTGTATAAAACAGAAACTTTCTTGCACTTTTAACCTTATTATGGTGATGTTCCAGCCTTGGTTTTCCATGGAAAACCAGTGGAAACATACCTAAGGTTGTTCCAAGTGCTAAGAAGAAAGAATGAATGAAAAAGATGGAAGATAAGTGAAGTTATGCTCACTTTTGCAACTTGTAACAAATCTGTCTTGCTACTGATTTTCCAGCTGATTTTAGGGTGTTTGAGAGTGAAAGTGGAGTGTTTGCAAAGTGGAAAATGTGTGGGAATGGGTTGGGTTTTACAGGGAATGATTAGGGTTAGTGGTTGAGTGTAATCAATGCTAGAAACACACCAAACTAGCACAAATCCGACCAATAATCGCGGTTGTTTAACAATTCTCTGATGTTCTGGCGGGGCACGAGCCAGCAGGGAGCCTGGGTTGTGGGCTGCGAGCCAGTAGGCTGGATGATTTTTGTTTGTTTTATGACACATTTGGTCCTTATACTTTCATATATGTGTGTTTTAGGGTGTTTTAAGCATGGAATGCAAATTGTAATGGTATATTATGTAATTCAAACATAATTTAGGCATAAAACAAGTATGAATAAGCATATGAGTCGAGAATTAGTATCCCCTAAGTATGAATTTAGCGTGTAAATCAAGTATTTGTAAGTTTAACGTATTTTGCATAAATCACAAACAAAACATCACATGTATAATTAATCCGAACGTATGAACATGTATGAATATGTAAAATCATGAATTTAAAGGAATACAAATTTTATTTATGATCCAAGTCTCGATTTTACAACGAAAAGACGATTACAAGAATACAAGATTTCCAAAAATTGAAATACGAACAATGCTTTCTAATTATGGAAAGTACGAAGAAACAGGGCATTACACAGACAGCTGACTTTCTCCAACCTCAACCCAACAAATGGGCATTCTGCATTTTCTCCTGTATAAGGCTTCAAATGGAGTGGCCTTTATACTTGTATGATAACTGTTATTGTAGGAGAATTCTATTAGTTGTAGGTGATCATCCCAACTACCACCTAAATCAATGACGCATGCTCTCGAAATGTCTTCTAGAGTTTGGATTGTACGCTCACTTTGACCATCAGTCTGTTGATGGTAAGCCGTACTAAAACTTAACGCGTGCCTAGAGCTTGTTGGAAACTTTTCCAAAAATGCGATGTATATCTAGTATCTCCATCGGATACTATGGACACTGGCACCCCGTGAAGGGATACAATATTGTCTACGTATAATTTGGTTAAGTAGTCCGAACTAAAAGTTTCCTTAATTGGCAGAAAATGGCCTGACTTAGTCAGCATATCAACTATCACCCATATCATGTCATTGCCACGTTTTTTCTTTGGTAACTTAGTAATTAAGTCCATAGTTACCATTTCACATTTCCACATGGGTATTTCAAGTTGTTGTAGTAAACCTGACGGTTTCTGATGTCCGACTTTAACATGCGAACACATTAGACACTTAGCTACATCGGTGGCTATGGACTTCTTCATGCCCATCCACCAATAATTCTTCTTCAGATCTTGATACATTTTATCTCCTCCAGGATTTACCGAATATTTAGAATTGTGTGATTCTTGGAGAATCAGATCTCCGAGTCCTCCAAAAATGGGAACCCAAATTTTGTCATTAAATCTCAAGATTCCATCATTTCCAGGTGTTAACTATTCAACAGTTCCACCAAATCCTTCACTAGGAGCATTTGCTTCTAATAAGGCTTGCTTTTGAACCTCAAGCAGTTTCTCATTCAAACTAGTTCGTAGTTTAATTCTTTTAGCATGAACCCATATAGGTTTTATTCTTTCCTTACGGCTCAAGGCGTCAGCAACGACATTAGCCTTGCCAGGATGGTAACGAATCCCGCATTCATAATCATTTAATGTTTCCATCCAATGGTGTTGTTGCATATTGAAATATTTTTGATTAAATATATATTGTAGGCTTTTATGATCTTTGTATATAATACACTTTGTGTCATATAGATAGTGCCTCCATAACTTTAGTGTGAATACCACAACACCCAGTTCCAAATAATGGGTGGTATAATTCTTTTCATGCACTTTAAGTTGTTGTAACGCATATGCAATCACATTGCCTCTTTGCATCAACACGCATCCCAATCCTGTGTGTGAAGCATCACAGTAAACCACGAAGTCTTCAATTCATTCAGGTAATGATAATACTGGGGCATTACTTAGTCTATGTTTTATAATCTCAAAAGATTCTTTCTGCTTTGGTCCCTAGTCAAATTTGGCATTCTTGCATGTCAACGCTGTTAGGAGAGTGGCTATTCTCAAGAAGTTCTCAATGAATCTTCAATAATAACCAGTCAATCCTAGAAAACTGCGGATTTCGGAAGGAGTCTTGGGTGCTTCCTAATTCATGATCGCTTCAATCTTTGCTGGATCTACTTGGATTCCACGTTCACTGATCACTTGTCCTAAGAATTGGACTTCTCTAAGCCAAAACTCGCACTTAGAGAATTTTGCATAAAGCTTCTCTTGCTTTAGCAACTCCATAATGTATCTAAGATGTTTCTCGTGATCATTCTTATAGCGTGAGTATATAAGTATATGTTCTATAAAGACAATAAACTTATCTAAATAAGGTTTGTAGACTCTGTTCATGAGATCCATGAAAGCTGCTGGAGCATTAGTAAGTCCAAATGACATAACTAAGAACTCATAATGACCGTATCTCGTCCTGAAAGCATTCTTTGGAATATTTTCACTCCTGACCTTCAGTTGATGATAACCTGATCGAAGATCGATTTTAGAAAAGAAACTTGCCCCTTGCAATTGATCAAACAAATCATCAATTCTTGGCAAGGGAAAACGATTCTTGTTTGTTATTTTATTCAACTCATGACAATCAATGCGCATTTGCATTGAACCGTCCTTTTTCTTGACAAATAAGATAGGAGCTCCCTAAGGGGATGAACTAGGTTGTATAAAACCTTTCTCTAGCAGTTCTTTGAGTTGCGCCTTCAACAATTCCTTCATCTTGGTCAGTGCCAAGCGATATGGAGCTCTAGCTATGGGAGCTGACCCAACCGATTCTGAACTTGACTTGCCTTTCTAGGGGTAATCCAGGTAAATCTTACGGGAATACATCAGGTATTCAGAGATGAGTGGTATATCTTCTATTTTGGGCTTTGTTGTATCTACCGCCACCTGTGCGATGTAGATGACACATCCTCTCTTCAGACACTTAGATGCCTTGAGCAATGATGCATTCTCAGGCAATCCATAGTGTTGGTCTCCGTGAATGGTGAGCGTTTCATCAGATGGGGATTTAATCTCGATCAGCTTTTTATCGCAGGCAATGCGGGTCTGTTTGTGGGATAACCAGTCCATGCCTAAGACTCTATCAAGTCTCGCAAGAGTCATAGGTAAGAGGTTTATTGGAATGGATTGATTTTTGATGGATATAACGCATCCCTCTAGAATATTAGAGGTTATCTCAATAGTACCATCAGCCATTTCTACTTCATATGATCATCTAAAGTTCTTAAGGGTAGATTTAATAGTTTACTAAACTTATGATCTATGAAACTCTTATCAGCTCCAGAATCAAATAAGACACGTTCGAAATTGTTATTAACAAGAAACGTACATGTTATAACATTCATATCCTTCACCGCCTCCTTTCGGTTAACTGGGAAGCTTGAGTGTTTAATTTATTGGCTTCTCCGGTCTTTGAGCTTCCGGCGGTTGCACGCTTGGTTCAACAAGTTCTGATGTGGCCTTTCTCGCCACACTCAAAGGAAACAACATTCTTGATTTCTTTACATTCATGAGTATTGTGGCCAGTCTTCTTGCATATGCCACAAGGTATCTGCTGTTGCTCCGACCGACATCGCTCCCAATGTCTCTTCCCGCATGATTTGCATTCAACCCTATTATCACAAGACCTTGGTTGATTCTTGTTTGAATCGAACATTCCTTTCTTCGAGTCTCCAAAGCAGTTATCCTCACGCTTCCTCTTTCCATCGACCTTTGATTTGATCGCCCTCAACCTCACTTCATCTTCAGTTAGTGAGAGAGCTAAATCCATCACTGGTCAAAAGTAGCGGGTTTAGAGGATTTAACAATACTCTTAATTTTTGGTGCTAAACCACCAATGAAACGCGCAATGTGAATTAAGATTCTGGAGTAATCAAATAGGGTACCAGTCTAGACATTGAATTGTAGTCAGTCACATACTTCCTACAGTCTAGATTCTTCATTGTGAGAGTCAAGAAATCTGACTCTACTTTTGACATCATGTGGAGGGCAGTAGGTTTCTTTGATTAGTTCAACAAACTTATCCCAACCTATGTAGTATAAAGAAACCTTTCCAGTAGATTGTGTGACAACTCGTATTTCAGAACCTATCTTTGCATTTGATGTAACTTGTTTGAACAATATGTGATTATGTGATATGTGGTTTTAATGAAATGTCTATTATGTTATGTGGTTATGTGTAATGTATGTATATCATCTATGTTGGATCGCACAAGCCCTTTTAGGCCACACTCCTTGCACTCGAACCCAAGGGCAGCCCACGAAGGGTTCGGCCACTCCCTTATGCCGTATAACACCAAGGGTGTTAGCATAAATCCTACACTTTAACAAAACACACAAAGTTTAGCAAACCCTAAATCTCTCTCCCCTCTCTCTTGAACTAGATGGCAGCAACACCTCCTCTCCTCTCGAAGATTTCTTGTTCGGATCAACCCTTGTTCTACCCTCTAACCGGTTAGTATCTCACTATGGATTGTATGTCAGATGATGTTGTAGTTTATATGATGATTTTAGGGATGATATATGATTTTGAATATATTGCAAGTTGATGAGATTGATGTTCATATAATCGGCTCACATGTGTGGTATGTTTAGATCAATATAGGGTTTGATAATCGTATGATGTTAATGATGATTTAGAACCGAATGCATGTTAATCGGCTGTGGTGTGTTTGGATTCGGATAATTAGTATGATTTGGCATGAGTTGTTGCATGATGAATTAAGGACTTTGATATTAACCCTACTGTTTGATTTGATGATGATGATGAGTTGTTATGATTAGATGAATTGTTAGGGTTCATGTGAATTAAATGGTAATTGCTTGATTTGATCGAAGATTGCATAATTGGAAGCTGTTAAATTGAATCTTGCAAATTTAATGGAAACTGTTAGGTTTATTGTAAATAATTGCATAAAGTTAGGGATTTACAACCGATCGCACAAGTGCTTAGTCGCACAAGCTAGTTGCACAAGACAGTCGCACAAGCCAGTCGTACAAGGCATAGAGTGCAACTGTTTAAACATGTTGTACAACTCATTAAAGCATAGGCGCACAACATCTTGTGAATCGCACAAGGTTGTGCTAATCGCACAAGATGTTGGGCTGCTTAATGTATTATGTTATGTTGTTGGGCCATATAGCCCAAAACCCAATCGCACAAGATTATATGGACCGCACAAGTTAAATGTTTGTTTAATTAGTTGGGCCGCACAAGCTGATGGATTTGGGATGTAATGGGTCGGGTTTGTTTTGAATCGCACAACCCATTGTAAGTCGCACAAGATTGTGCTGGATGCACAACAGGTTGGGTCGGTTCTCTTTTGGGCTTCATCTTGTGGATCGCACAAGAGGATTGGGCTTGCACAACTATAACAGCCCAATCACTCGAAGTCGCACAAGTTTGGATTATGACTATGTGAACTGTATGCTACTGTTAATATGATCGATGTGTTTACCATGCTCGTTATGTGTTTGTGACTTGTTAGCTTATGTGTAAACCTACGTGCACTACTTGAACCTAGACCTGACTTGTATGGTAACCATGTTAGGACGTGGCTGACCACTAGCAGCTCGATTGACCTTTTGTTTATCTGCCGAGCTAACCTAAGGTGAGTTCACACTTTCTACAAGGCATGGGATTCCCGGTGGTTGGGAATGGGTAAAGGATTGAAAGGAAACCTGCGTATTCTTCTTGGTTAGAATACGTACCTCCACCCTCTTAACTGAAGTGTGACAACATTAGAACCTGCGTGATCTCCTTATAAGGGACACGTACCTCCACCCTCTTAACTGAAGGGTGACAACATTGTTACTAGACCAAAAACTATATCATTAAGTCCCTCATTTTTATATCGACTTAATCAACGGGCCAATGGCGAACAGGTCATTAGTTAAATAGCGCTATTAGGTTTGACAAGCCTCACACCGTGCCGCAGAGGACGGGAGTGGACTAATGGATCTGGGCACGTCAATGATGATAGACATTGACTTAGGGCACCCAACTTTCTCAGTCAGTAGTCGATATGGTAATGGGTCTAGTGGGATATTCATGGGGTAGCCCCCATGGCTGGGAGCCAGAGTAAAAGGAAAGGGTTAATCATGTTTTTCAACTATGGGGTAACCCCTACGGCAAGTAAGGCAGTTAAAGGAAACCTATGTTTTTGAAACAACTTAAAACGAACACCCAACTGTGAACTCGCCCAACTTTGTTGTTGATTCGTTACTATATGCCTTGACGGTCGTTAGGTGCTTAGATGGAGCTTGCACAGGAGAACAGGGTCGTTGTCACACCCGCTCGTAGCGGAAACGCAAGGTGTGATCTGTATGGTTTTCATTGCATAAATATCGATGTACATGAACAAACTATATGAATAAATACAAGCTCCAATGCCATTGTCATAATTGTTTCAAAAGAATGCAACATAAGTTGAATGTATTGGTTACAAACCATCAAATGAAAATAAGTTGTCATCGTTTTATACATCAAAATGTAAGTCTTAAAATGTCAAGACTTTGACCACTATATCACCGCAAAGAGGCGGTATATAACAGGCAAACCCTTCAATAGTTGGCATGGAGTATTGATACTTGTTTTCCTTGAACTGAAATCGTTGCATTGGTCCACTAATTTCCCTGAAATACATGTAAGTTTGAAAACATCAACAAAAGTTGAGCGAGTTCATGCAGTTTAGCTGTACAAGATGTATCTGTATCAAAACAGTATGTAATATGTATTTGTCTCAATTGTAATTGTATCCAAACTGGATATATAAGATGTATCTGTAAAATATGAGATGTATTTGTATTTGTATCAATTGTAATTGTATCCAAACTGGATATAAGATGTATCTGTAAAATATGAGATGTATTTGTATTTGTATCAATTGTAGTATGAAAAGCGTCAATGAAATCGTGATCATTAATGTTTTGCAAGGACATTAATATGTGTGACGAAATAGGAAGCAAACCAACCCTAGACGATTTTATGCCGATTCCTATCGACTGGGACACAAACGCACTCTTCCGTAGGGGTCCATGACCAAGAGTGGGGCTCGCCAAAACCCATTAGATCTAAACCTTTGTTCCTTGGTCCAAACTGGATTAATGGTGCTTATAGTATGGCCCTAATTCGCACATGATCTAAGGTGTTTCATTCCTTGACTTATCATACTATTGTACATGTATTTTCCCCGATAGTTGTAAAGCTTGAAAAACATTTAAATGAATAGGGGAACATGAACTCACAGAATTGCATCCGTAAACTGTATGTAATTGTAACCTCACTTGCATTGTCCTTGAATTGTATCACGACCTACAAAGGTCCTAGAATTGTTAGACACTACGGTCTTTGTATTGACTCATGTACAAGTCTTTTGTCTTGAGTATGTGTAAGACTTGTATGTCTTTACTGTTCGTTAACTGTGTATTCGATGAATGAGTTGTTCAAATGTTCGTTAACTGTGTATTCGATGAATGAGTTGTTCAAATGTTCGTTAACTGTGTATTCGATGAATGAGTTGTATAGTCGGATCTAGTCCGCTGAACCTCGTGTCTTATATGTATCACTTGTATAGTTGTGTTTCCAATAATAGTATCATTGGGCCAAGCCCATGTTTTCATGTTATTGGGCCCCAAATAGTGTTGGGCCTAAATAGTGTTGGGCCTCAAATAGTGTTGGGCCTCAAATAGTGTTGGGCCTCAAATAGTGCTGGGCCTCAAATAGTGTTGGGCTTGAATAGTATTGGGCTTCAATAGTGTTGGGCTTGAATAGTGTTGGGCTTCAATAGTGTTGGGCTTGAATAGTGTTGGGCTTCAATAGTGTTGGGCTTGAATAGTGTTGGGCTTTGGCCCATATGTTTGGTATTTGGGCTTAGCCCATGAATTTATGTTAAGCCCATTATGATGTTAAGCCCATTAAGAAAACTAAGCCCATTTGTAATACAATAGTCCATTAATTAAGATAAGCCCACTTGTTATAAGTAAGCCTTTCATTTTTATAAAAATCTTTTTATAAAAATTTACTAAGTATACTTTTTGGTAAATAAAAACATACTAGTTTTTATAAGTTTATAAATATCCGAAATTTGTTATCGATAGGATACTTATATTTCGTGTCGAAAAATCGCCTAAACGTCGTAGTAACTCCTCGGATTGGCAATTCACTTATGTAGTCGTCCGTCGTTCATTTTGACCATAAATGGTGTCCGATTATTCGAATCGTCCGTAACCCGTTTTCAAGTGTGTATATATGTATTCTTGTAAGTCTTTACTTGTAAATGTGTCTTGTATTTATTTGTATCATTGTTATCAAATACCTAATTTTTGTACATAACTAATACAAATAATAAACACATAGTAAATAACTTGTTAAGATCATTAATATATATTTTCCCAAAAATATATATTTATATCTATTTTTGTTTTTAGAAAGACCACTTTCTAATCTTGTAAAGACTTTGCTAAAAAATGATAATTTTTCTAACATATGATTTCTAAGAAAAATTGGCCATATAACCTTTGTATTAGGTACTTTGCCATGTTTAGATAAACATATCATTTTCTTTTCAAATCACCACCAATTTACTCATCATCTTAACTAAACATATGAGACTTTTATAAAATAAAATTTACCAAGATGATTTCCAAATCATGTAGGGTTTTAAACATGATCATTACATATGCTAACAAGTTCAACAACCAAGTTTAATTTTAGTTTTAACAACTTTTATAAAAATCTCTAGTTGTATGTTACTTTTTATAATCTTGTGAAAGTCTTGTTTTTAAACAAAAACCTTAATTACTTTCACAAGATCAATAGTTATGATCATCCATTTAGTCTTTTATGTTAAAAACCCTTTAACATAAACATGTATAATTTTTAGATCATAACTTAAACATCTTCTAACCATTTATTTGTATCATAACCATCATAACAAGCTTAAATAAGCATATAACAAGTCTTAGATCACAATATAAACAAACATAATTATATCATGATTTTTATCTTTGCTTCTTTGTATTTTTCTCATGTTATTATGTATGATCTCTTGGTTATTATTAGTAATAATAACAATCATAAACATAATATATGTATAAAAAAAAATAGTTATAGAAGCTTACTTCTAGCACAAGGCTAGGGATGATCTTAGAAGATTATTAAGACTTAAGAAGATGATGATCTTGTTGGTAGAACACTTTTGCATGGATGAAAACCCTTCCTTTTACTTCCAAAAGCTTTAGATCACCTTATGTTACTTGGAAATCCATGTTGATCATGAAGGAGGTAATAAAAATAATTGGGTTTTTGAAGGTGTTCTTATGAAAAAGATGAAGATAGTTAGAGTGTTCTTTGTTCTTGGATGATGAAAGATGATAGAATAAAGTCTAGTAACTTAGTGATTAAGTCTTGTAAATATTCACCAATATTTACCCACTTGAAACTAATGAAAATATCTAGTTATTAACACTTAAACAAGTTGAAAGAAAAGTGGGGCCCACAAAGGGTCTTATAACCGTGAATGAGGGGGGTCTCATGTGGTAAAAATGTGTTAGAATTATTTAAGGTTTCACATGAATTAAAAAGTTTAAGTCTTTTAAGAACTTTGACATTTTATATAAAAATATCTACAAGGTTTTAAGCCTTCATATTTTAAAATAGTGTGACACTAAGTAAAACTAGTTCACCGAAATTTTTAGTGTGTAATTCGGGTGAAAAAGTCGGTTCAGGTCCTGTACCGGGTTAACTACTGACACCGTGTTTTATTTAGATAAAAACATAACAAAAATTATTTTTGTATTTGTTTTATTATCCAAATATTTAATCCAACTTTTTGGACTAAAACTTTTATTATTTTTGACACGGTTCCGGTACCGGCTTTGATGACTGGCAGTTTACTGAACTAGCCATGCAGCTTAATGCAATAAGATTCGATTGCGGATTTTGTGTCGTTTTTACTACCCATTATATTATTTATGTCAAATAATATTTATTTTTGGGTTTTTCAGATAATTACTGTTTCGTTCTGCGGAAATGCTGAATTTTGCGGAAAAATAATGAAATGGTCACTTTTAGCGCTTTTCGGACAGTTTTTAGTGCTACCGGGCATTGGTAATATATTAACTAAACCCTTGTATTCCCACATAGGATTTAATATATAATTGATGTTGGACTTTTGTCTAAGTCCTAAAGATGTAATTTAGATGGTTTATGCGGAACCTGAGTTCTCGTCAGCACACTAGTTTACTAGGTACTACTGTAGTTGTTTCGATGCATTGTTTACACTATTTCAAATGTAACCAATAAAAATGAATAATGTGCATCATAAATGAATATTCCTTGAGTGCTCTAAGATGTATATCATGTAATCATGCAGTTCGAATATTCAAAACACATACTTGTATAATGTAATTCATTGCTTTAAATGTACATAAATTACCAGAAAGTGGCAGTTGTCACATTCTCCCATTTCGTCCCGAAATTCAAACTGAGTCATCCTATACAGGAGACTACTCGAACAGGTGAGAGTATTTGGCTTTGATTTAATGTTCACGTTCCCACGTATATTCGGGTCCGTGTCGAGAGTTCCAACGAATTCTTACTAATATGTTATGACTCCTTTGTATTTTCTGGACCTTCCGGTCCATGACCTTAACAGGTGCTTTGTGAATTGGAGTTTGTCATCAATATGAACCTCATCCTCCGGGATGAAAACTGTTTCTTGCGTTGGACACTTTTCAAGATTCGACACATTAAATATGTCGTGTACTCTACTTAGTTCTTCTGGTAACTTCAGCTTGTAGGCAACAGTGCCTATCTTTTCTAAGATTTCAAATGGTCCAATGTAACGTGGGTTAAGCTTTCCACGTTTACCGAACCTCGATACGCCTTTCCAAGGCGAGACTTTTAACAAGACTTTGTCTCCATCCTCGAAAGATAATGGTTCTGCGTAGCTATTTTGTCGATCGCGAGCTGCCTCGATACGGTCTCGGATCTGAAAATTTTTATCCGTAGTCTCTTGGCCTAATTCCGGACCAATTAATTGACTATCGCCTGTTTCCGCCCAACATAGCGGAGAGCGACACTTTCGACCATAAAGAGCTTCAAACGGTGCAGCTTGTATACTAGTATTGTAGCTGTTATTGTAGGAAAACTCAATTAAAGGTAGATGAGTATCCCAATTGTCGTTTAAATCCATAACACATGCGCGAAACATATATTCGAGTGTTTGGATTGTCCGTTCGCTCTGGCCGTCAGTTTATGGATGAAAGGCCGTACTTAGATTTCCAAAGGCCTGTTGAAATGATTTCCAAATTCTAGAAATAAAATGACCGTCTCGGTCTGAAATGATTGAAATAGGCACTCCATGACGAGCCACTATTTCTTTGAGATAGAGTTCCGCTAGTTTCTCAGTATTATCCTTCTACCAAATCGGTAAGAAGTGCGTGGACTTTGTTACTCTATCGATGA
Source organism: Helianthus tuberosus (assembly GCA_030545235.1). Lineage (NCBI taxonomy): Eukaryota > Viridiplantae > Streptophyta > Magnoliopsida > Asterales > Asteraceae > Helianthus > Helianthus tuberosus. The sequence goes on along the minus strand of CM060397.1, from coordinate 153,194,653 downwards.
TTACACATATCATGTAGTGACCTCTTGAGGTCCTGAGTAACTTCGTAATGAAGTACATCGATATTTGTTCCCATTACCAAACGGGAATCTCGGGTTGTTGTAACAAGTCCGAGGGATTTTGCTACTCGACTTTGAATTTCGCGCAAGTCAAGCATTCTCCGACATAAGTCGCGATATTACTTTTGAGGTTAGGCCACCAATAGTATTCTTTTAATACTTAGGCCTATGTGCTTCCTCAAAATATCATATCAAAGGCCGCCAAAGAATGGAACCCAATTTCGACCCATAAGGTATAAAGTTCCATCTTCTTTCGGCACTAATTGTTCCTGTATGCCTCGAAGTGTTTCTGCTTGAATATGCTCTTCCTTGAGCGCTTGTGAATCATCTTCTCTAATGCTTGAACTCTTAGTGTTCTAACTTGCTCCTTGCGGCTCAAGGCGTCAGCTACAGCATTCGCCTTGCCCCAATGGTACTTTATTTCATAATCATAGTCGTTCAACAATTCCACCCTACGTCGTTGACGTATGTTTAATTCTTTTTGGTCGAATTATGTGTTGAAGGCTTTTATGATTCGTGAGAATAGTGCATTGAGTACCATATAAATAATGTCGCCATAAATTTTTAAGCGAATACCACCACGCCTAACTCAAGGTCGAGAGTGGTATAGTTCTTCTCATGAACTTTTTAATTGGTGCGACGTGTACACGATAACTCTTTCACGTTGCACGAGTACACAACCCAATCCTTGATGCGAAGCATCATAGTTTACAACAAAGTAATCGGTATCGTCGGATAATGATAAGATTGTAAAATGCTATGCACCAATCTTAAGAATAAGTTGTAAGGCTATATCTTGTTTTTCGATTTGGGGCGAATTTATTGTCTTTAACAACTCTAAAATGGTTCTCAGATGTTGCTCATGTTCATCAGTCGATCGAGAGTATATCAAAATGTCGTCAATAAACACTATGACGAATTTGTCGAGATACGGCTTGCACACACGATTCATTAAATCCATGAAGACCGCTGGTGCATTTGTTAAACCAAAAGGCATAACGAGAAACTCGTAATGACGGTAACGATTCTTAAAAGCCGTTTTCGGTATGCTTTCCTCTTGAATTCGTAACTGATGATACTCCGATCGTAAGTCTATCTTAGAGTAGAAGCTAGAACCTTTCATAAACCATTTGAGTTAGTTGGAAATTCATTTGTAACATGGTTTAGAAATATGAATTTTCGTTCATCGAAATGTTGTGCATTTTTGCAAAACTTGCATGTCTTTCCACCCCCAAAACCTTTATAAAGATGTATAGTGGTAAAGAGTGGGGGTTATGAACTCACAACATCCTTATTCGGTCAACTACAAAGTTTAGAAGGTGCTAATCGACATGGAGATTTGGCTATGGGTGCGGTTCCAGGTACCAAGTCGATGTGAAACTCGACTTGTTGATATGGTGGTAGTCCTGGCAAGTCTTCGAGAAAGACTTCAGGAAATTATTTTACCACAGGAATATCTGTCAGCCTCGGCCCAATGGCCTTCTTGTCGACAACATGTGCAGAAAGGTAACACAACCTTTCCGTAAGTACTTCTGTGCCTTCATGCAATTGATGATCTGCAATGGTGTGTCATGCTTTTCTTCATGAATAACAAGTGTCTCTTTATTCGGTAGTGGTAGGCGAATGACCTTCTCATGACAGAAGACTTCGGCTAGGTTATCAGATAACCAATCTATGCCAACCACTACTTTGAAACTACCCAGCTGAACGGGTAAGAGATCGATATTTGAATTTCAGCTCCAGACTCGACTAGTTTACCGTTTGCCAATTCTATAGAATGAGGAGACGTCTAGCTTACTTGACTCTAGGCCAAGTACATTTTAAATTCTGTGTGGCGAGGACTTCACTGTATAGTTTTAGGAACCCTATGTTTAAATGTAGGATAACCCAATCCATATGTTTAGATGTAGGATAACCCGATCCATATGTTTAGATGTAGGATAACCCGATCCATATGTTTAGTTGTTGGATAACCCAACCATATGTTTAGATGTAGGATAACCCAATCCCTAATTGTAGCTAGGACAATCCCGTCCCTAGCCATGAAACTTATGTATGTGAAATGTTGAGATGAAGCTAAAATTGCCAATTGTATAAAATAACATGGATGTGAAATGTTAACGAATAGGATACATACCGGTGGCCCTTAATGAATTTGATATGTCTCAGCTAATTACCCATTAGCTATCTTTATATAGTAATGTGTGTCCAACATGACTCTAATTCGAGTATATGCTTAACATTTAAAAGCAATAGCTAAGCTCAGTGTTGGTATTAAAAGAATTGATACATGATGATCGTAGAGTGTACGTACTCATGACTTCATTGGGATTTTGTGGAGTATTCATATTTCTAACCACACACACACTTATTCACATTTAGGATTTCGACAAGTTACCAGCATACATCCTGGTACCAAAATCGTTTATGGCAGCAGTTGCCTTCATTTCTCTCATGGCGAGAGTTATTGTTTGAGTGATTGAGGTAGGGAGGGATGATGCTGTCATGCTTCGGATCTCCGAGGCTAAACCTAAAATGTAACACTCAGTGTGTTTGAATTCGAGTGTTACCCAGTATGGAACAACCCTTGAGATATTGTGAAAGCATCAAGTGTAACCAACAATATTAGCTCCATTTATGATCGAGTTCTTTTATAAAATCATATGAAATATGAAAATCAGATGATATAAAAGAATGATGTATGGTTAAATAAATAACCAATAGAAATGTAGTGTATAAATATATCATGTCTTGAAATACAATATTATGTCTTGTGTAGAAGATGTCGCGTCTTGTGCAAAAATGTCATGTCTTGTCTTTGTCGAAGAGATTTGAATAACACCACGATATGCAATATAATATAAGCACTTATATATAGGAAGTACCAGCGGCGTATCCACCATGCTTTTATCATATTACACACGTCTCATCACTTACAAATAACCACCAAAAATGTCTTGTGTATACCAACGTCAAATGACATGTATAACAATGTCTTGCGTAACAATGTCATGTATAAACCATGTCTTGTGTAAAAGCAATGGTTTTCAACACATAACTTTTGACTTAAATGTTTGTTTCTTTTGGCGCCATGATCTTTTTAATACTCAATATTAAAAGAATCTAGACATATATATTTGGATAAATATAGTCTATCATGCGCCCAAGAATGAAGAATGCAATCGGTCATCGAAACCTTAAGACCGCATGGTTCATACATGTTTGAATAAATGATAATGTGGATAACCAAAACCAAAAGGTGTAATGCCTCTTGCGTGTATTGGTCATATGTTTAAATGGAAAAAGAAAAAAAAATAATTCGTTCAGGAGGGGAAACCAACCCGTGGCCTCCGTCCCTATAATATGGGTTCCCTACTCTATGACCTCAATCGTCCGAAGTAGAGAAAATCCTTTGTCTTACTTGTCCATGTGACAAATATGGTAATAGTGCTTGAGTTTCACGAGCTCTAGCAAGATTATTAGAATCTACAAAAATGTCGAATAGAATGCAATGAGGGAGTTGCAGCATGGCTCATGCCATACCATTCCTTGGGAAAAGACAAATGTCAAACGACGGAATTTATTGTATCATTTCCAATGAATATGATAAGGTGGAATATGACAACGTAAGGTAAGGTAAAGTAGGGTAAAGTGTCATAGACACCATGGAACCAACCCATTTTTAAGAATTTCGAGAATGTTGAGGAAAATCCTCCATGAGTAGCTAACGAGTTTTGTTTGTTTAAATGACTAGTCTCATCTGAATTGTGATATAGATCGAATGTTAGGTGTGAACAAATATGTGTCGTCTTCCCGTATTGTATTGTATTGTATTGTATTGTATTGTATTGTATTGTATTGTATTGTATTGTATTGTATTGTATTGTATTGTATTGTATTGTATTGTATTGTATTGTATTGTATTGTATTGTATTGTATTGTATTGTATTGTATTGTATTGTATTGTATTGTATTGTATTGTATTGTATTGTTTTGTTTTGTAGGGTGTTATACTAACCATCCCCAGTTCGTGTTCTACTAGATAGGAAGAATTGAATCTCAAGTAATAACTTAAGAATTTTGAATGAATAGTGATCATTAGCTTGACCCACAGAGTCCACCAGAATTTTCATGCACTACAAGTTGTTATTACGTGGGCCCCCGTAATAATAAATTGTCTTGCATGGTCACCCTAGCATTCTCTCGTTCAGAGCAGGCGATCAGTCAGAGAGAGGACACTATTGTTTATATACCTTCAACATAGAAGGAAACTTCGTGATAGTTCACGTGTCAACGTCCGTTGTTGTTACTCGCAGGACGGTACGACGTTAGATGAAATAGAAATGGAAAGAATCTGTAACAATAACAATTGAAGGGGCACCTTCAAGATGAGTACTTCATCTTCCTTGTAGGGACAAGAGTATATCAACCTTGATTAGTATGAGTCACAGGGATCTCGTCCCACAAATGGAGTTGTTGTCCAAGGTTACCACCTCCGCCTCGTCGTCATTATCATGGTCAGGCATCTCAGCATTCGCGAGAAAGCAACCATATTTTACGGAATTAAGTTTAAGATTTCACTTAGGAATCATGTTCGTCATAAGCTCCGTAATAGACATGAGGTCGATATTTTCATCGTGCGAGTAAAGAATAATAATAAAGTTTGAAGTCGAAGGTATTTTATTCTTGGCAAAATATTTCATGCAACATATATATGAACCACCTATATATATAATCATGTAAAATCCTATCAATCAAGGATTTCTATCTTGTATAAGCTGAACTTGTAAACTGTTTATAATGCATAAACTGATAATGTAATGTATTGTAGGCACATAGTCTATTAATGTATTGTGTCTGTTTCTCATAGACTTCACCCATGGAAATGTCCTCGCTTGATTTATGTGAAATGAATTTTTTTGTTGTAGTGGACCTTGAAAAATGTTTATGCAATGAAAACCTTTTGACTTGTCCAATTTTATTCTGTTCAACATGAACAAGAGGTTTTCGTGAGAGATCCCTAGTGATTGTAGACTTAGACTCGAGAAAGAATCCTGGTTCACTACAATCGATGCTCTGATACCAATCTGTCACACCCGCTCGTAGCGGAAACGCAAGGTGTGATCTGTATGGTTTTCATTGCATAAATATCGATGTACATGAACAAACTATATGAATAAATACAAGCTCCAATGCCATTGTCATAATTGTTTCAAAAGAATGCAACATAAGTTGAATGTATTGGTTACAAACCATCAAATGAAAATAAGTTGTCATCGTTTTATACATCAAAATGTAAGTCTTAAAATGTCAAGACTTTGACCACTATATCACCGCAAAGAGGCGGTATATAACAGGCAAACCCTTCAATAGTTGGCATGGAGTATTGATACTTGTTTTCCTTGAACTGAAATCATTGCATTGGTCCACTAATTTCCCTGAAATACATGTAAGTTTGAAAACATCAACAAAAGTTGAGCGAGTTCATGCAGTTTAGCTGTACAAGATGTATCTGTATCAAAACAGTATGTAATATGTATTTGTCTCAATTGTAATTGTATCCAAACTGGATATATAAGATGTATCTGTAAAATATGAGATGTATTTGTATTTGTATCAATTGTAATTGTATCCAAACTGGATATAAGATGTATCTGTAAAATATGAGATGTATTTGTATTTGTATCAATTGTAGTATGAAAAGCGTCAATGAAATCGTGATCATTAATGTTTTGCAAGGACATTAATATGTGTGACGAAATAGGAAGCAAACCAACCCTAGACGATTTTATGCCGATTCCTATCGACTGGGACACAAACGCACTCTTCCGTAGGGGTCCATGACCAAGAGTGGGGCTCGCCAAAACCCATTAGATCTAAACCTTTGTTCCTTGGTCCAAACTGGATTAATGGTGCTTATAGTATGGCCCTAATTCGCACATGATCTAAGGTGTTTCATTCCTTGACTTATCATACTATTGTACATGTATTTTCCCCGATAGTTGTAAAGCTTGAAAAACATTTAAATGAATAGGGGAACATGAACTCACAGAATTGCATCCGTAAACTGTATGTAATTGTAACCTCACTTGCATTGTCCTTGAATTGTATCACGACCTACAAAGGTCCTAGAATTGTTAGACACTACGGTCTTTGTATTGACTCATGTACAAGTCTTTTGTCTTGAGTATGTGTAAGACTTGTATGTCTTTACTGTTCGTTAACTGTGTATTCGATGAATGAGTTGTTCAAATGTTCGTTAACTGTGTATTCGATGAATGAGTTGTTCAAATGTTCGTTAACTGTGTATTCGATGAATGAGTTGTATAGTCGGATCTAGTCCGCTGAACCTCGTGTCTTATATGTATCACTTGTATAGTTGTGTTTCCAATAATAGTATCATTGGGCCAAGCCCATGTTTTCATGTTATTGGGCCCCAAATAGTGTTGGGCCTAAATAGTGTTGGGCCTCAAATAGTGCTGGGCCTCAAATAGTGCTGGGCCTCAAATAGTGCTGGGCCTCAAATAGTGCTGGGCCTCAAATAGTGTTGGGCTTGAATAGTATTGGGCTTCAATAGTGTTGGGCTTGAATAGTGTTGGGCTTCAATAGTGTTGGGCTTGAATAGTGTTGGGCTTCAATAGTGTTGGGCTTGAATAGTGTTGGGCTTTGGCCCATATGTTTGGTATTTGGGCTTAGCCCATGAATTTATGTTAAGCCCATTATGATGTTAAGCCCATTAAGAAAACTAAGCCCATTTGTAATACAATAGTCCATTAATTAAGATAAGCCCACTTGTTATAAGTAAGCCTTTCATTTTTATAAAAATCTTTTTATAAAAATTTACTAAGTATACTTTTTGGTAAATAAAAACATACTAGTTTTTATAAGTTTATAAATATCCGAAATTTGTTATCGATAGGATACTTATATTTCGTGTCGAAAAATCGCCTAAACGTCGTAGTAACTCCTCGGATTGGCAATTCACTTATGTAGTCGTCCGTCGTTCATTTTGACCATAAATGGTGTCCGATTATTCGAATCGTCCGTAACCCGTTTTCAAGTGTGTATATATGTATTCTTGTAAGTCTTTACTTGTAAATGTGTCTTGTATTTATTTGTATCATTGTTATCAAATACCTAATTTTTGTACATAACTAATACAAATAATAAACACATAGTAAATAACTTGTTAAGATCATTAATATATATTTTCCCAAAAATATATATTTATATCTATTTTTGTTTTTAGAAAGACCGCTTTCTAATCTTGTAAAGACTTTGCTAAAAAATGATAATTTTTCTAACATATGATTTCTAAGAAAAATTGGCCATATAACCTTTGTATTAGGTACTTTGCCATGTTTAGATAAACATATCATTTTCTTTTCAAATCACCACCAATTTACTCATCATCTTAACTAAACATATGAGACTTTTATAAAATAAAATTTACCAAGATGATTTCCAAATCATGTAGGGTTTTAAACATGATCATTACATATGCTAACAAGTTCAACAACCAAGTTTAATTTTAGTTTTAACAACTTTTATAAAAATCTCTAGTTGTATGTTACTTTTTATAATCTTGTGAAAGTCTTGTTTTTAAACAAAAACCTTAATTACTTTCACAAGATCAATAGTTATGATCATCCATTTAGTCTTTTATGTTAAAAACCCTTTAACATAAACATGTATAATTTTTAGATCATAACTTAAACATCTTCTAACCATTTATTTGTATCATAACCATCATAACAAGCTTAAATAAGCATATAACAAGTCTTAGATCACAATATAAACAAACATAATTATATCATGATTTTTATCTTTGCTTCTTTGTATTTTTCTCATGTTATTATGTATGATCTCTTGGTTATTATTAGTAATAATAACAATCATAAACATAATATATGTATAAAAAAAATAGTTATAGAAGCTTACTTCTAGCACAAGGCTAGGGATGATCTTAGAAGATTATTAAGACTTAAGAAGATGATGATCTTGTTGGTAGAACACTTTTGCATGGATGAAAACCCTTCCTTTTACTTCCAAAAGCTTTAGATCACCTTATGTTACTTGGAAATCCATGTTGATCATGAAGGAGGTAATAAAAATAATTGGGTTTTTGAAGGTGTTCTTATGAAAAAGATGAAGATAGTTAGAGTGTTCTTTGTTCTTGGATGATGAAAGATGATAGAATAAAGTCTAGTAACTTAGTGATTAAGTCTTGTAAATATTCACCAATATTTACCCACTTGAAACTAATGAAAATATCTAGTTATTAACACTTAAACAAGTTGAAAGAAAAGTGGGGCCCACAAAGGGTCTTATAACCGTGAATGAGGGGGGTCTCATGTGGTAAAAATGTGTTAGAATTATTTAAGGTTTCACATGAATTAAAAAATTTAAGTCTTTTAAGAACTTTGACATTTTATATAAAAATATCTACAAGGTTTTAAGCCTTCATATTTTAAAATAGTGTGACACTAAGTAAAACTAGTTCACCGAAATTTTTAGTGTGTAATTCGGGTGAAAAAGTCGGTTCAGGTCCTGTACCGGGTTAACTACTGACACCGTGTTTTATTTAGATAAAAACATAACAAAAATTATTTTTGTATTTGTTTTATTATCCAAATATTTAATCCAACTTTTTGGACTAAAACTTTTATTATTTTTGACACGGTTCCGGTACCGGCTTTGATGACTGGCAGTTTACTGAACTAGCCATGCAGCTTAATGCAATAAGATTCGATTGCGGATTTTGTGTCGTTTTTACTACCCATTATATTATTTATGTCAAATAATATTTATTTTTGGGTTTTTCAGATAATTACTGTTTCGTTCTGCGGAAATGCTGAATTTTGCGGAAAAATAATGAAATGGTCACTTTTAGCGCTTTTCGGACAGTTTTTAGTGCTACCGGGCATTGGTAATATATTAACTAAACCCTTGTATTCCCACATAGGATTTAATATATAATTGATGTTGGACTTTTGTCTAAGTCCTAAAGATGTAATTTAGATGGTTTATGCGGAACCTGAGTTCTCGTCAGCACACTAGTTTACTAGGTACTACTGTAGTTGTTTCGATGCATTGTTTACACTATTTCAAATGTAACCAATAAAAATGAATAATGTGCATCATAAATGAATATTCCTTGAGTGCTCTAAGATGTATATCATGTAATCATGCAGTTCGAATATTCAAAACACATACTTGTATAATGTAATTCATTGCTTTAAATGTACATAAATTACCAGAAAGTGGCAGTTGTCACAGTCGTTGTGGGACATGGACTGTTGAGTTCCATGTTAAACATTTGAACTTCTAAACTTATGCTTTGGTTTTAAACTTTATGCTTCCGCTGATAACTTGAACTTAGTTAATTTGTTTTGGACACCAATTATATTGTGGTTGGTTTTATATTTACTTTAATGCATTGTTCAATATGATTGGTGGCTTAATCCTGGTCATGTCACGCTCCCTGCGGTGATACTCCGCTTGTGGAATTTGGGGTGTGACAGATTGGTATCAGAGCCATTGGTTATAGTGAACTTGGTTTTAAAAAGGGAAAAGCATTTTGACAAAACCAGACCATAACTTGTACAGTGCTCAACGATCCACAACGATGCTTCGCTCCACGTGCAAGACTCAACACTATAGGTGATATGGTTTATGTTTGTATTGCCTGCCTGTTAGTTTAAGTAGTGCATTGTCATAGTATGCTTAGTTAGCATAGCAACTAATTGAAACCCTGTGTGCTTACTCTCTTCTGTCATCCCATACTTACGCATTTTCGCGACACCTTTCTCACTTGTGTTTACTTCGATGTGAAGATCATGAGTGGACGCCTGAACTTGACTCAAGCCCAGCTGACGGCTCTAATCAACGAACGAGTTGCTGAGGCACTCGTAGCCGCTCCAGCAGGAGGTATAACCTGCCATTTCGACCTATCCTAGGATGTTTAGATCCTACTCCCGTGAACCAACTCTCGTGCTTAACCTTGTTTTTTTCCTTCTCGCGTGACAGGTCAGCATGCTCAACCTCCCGTGTGTATGTTCAAGACCTTTATGGACTATCGACCTAGTACCTTCAGTGGTACATAAGGAGCTGTAGGTCTCCACCACTTGTTCGAGAAGATCGAATCCGTTTTCGAAATGTGTGAATGCCCTATTGCTAGTAGGGTGAAGTTTGCAACTGGAACTCTTGAAGGTGGTGCGCTCACTTGGTGGAACGCACAGGTTCAAATGTTAGGGCTGGAAGCTACTAATGCCACCCCATGGAATGACTTTAAGGATCTGATAAAGAAGAGTATTGTCATCGTGATGACATTCACAAGCTGGAAGTGGAGTTCTACAATTTGAAGATGACGGGGTCAGAAATCGAGGCGTATACTAAGAGATCGAATGAATTAGCTGCTTTGTGTCCTACCATGGTGGATCCTCCCTGCAAACGTATCGAGCTTTATGTCACACCCCGACCAAGTAAAACAACAAATCATGGCGGAAACGTCGGGGAGTGTTGTAACAGAATCATTGTTTCATAACACATGGAAATTTGAAATTTTGTTTTATTGATTTAAAAGAGTTACAATGTCTTAACAACAAGGAAGCATAACATAATTAACTAGTCTTGCATCTTTTATTGTCACTAAGGCCCAAGTCCGCCTAGGTGTAACTTGATCAATCCTATGCATCATTTCCTGAAACACATGTGAAAATAGGTACGTCAGCATAAAAATGTCTGTGAGATACATAGGTTTTATTGATTTAGGATTCATGACTTGTAAGTTTAAAGAAATTGTTTAACAAAAGTAGTCATGAACCTTGTAAAATGTTTTTGTTTTATAAATCATATAAAAATCAATATGGAAACAGATGATATAAAAGAATATGTATGGTTATGTAAATAACCAAGTAAAAATGAATTTGTATAAAATTGAAATGGTTTAAATAACGCTACGATATGTAATATCATAAAATCACTTATATATAGGAAGTACCAGCGGCGTATCCACCATGCTTTTATCATATTACACACGTCTCGTTACTTAAATCACTTACCCAAACAAACCACCAAGGTAAAAATGTTCATGTATAACTAAATGTAATGTTTTAAACAAATGTTGAAATGTTATTGTGTAAACAAATGTAAAGTAGAGTGAATAAAAGCCTTTATTGATTAAAAGCATTTACTCGACCCTATAAGAAAGAAATGTACAAAACAATGCAATTGATAAATTATAATCAAAATTTATGTTTTGTAAAATAATGCATGCTTTACTGATACAAACATCTATGCGGTGTTGTGAAAATGCATACATTCAAGCCTTGAGACTGTGGCGATAAACCCTTAAACGAATTAAAGGTTTATCTGAGTTATGTGTATCGAATTCGGTCATTCCTTTCATCCAAACATACCTAGGATGTCAGGAACGGGAGTTGTCAATTCCTATGGTACCACTACCTACTAACGAACGGCGTAGCTAATGTTAATGAATGTATTTTTGAGCCATTTAAACAAACCAAATGTCATACCAAAATGTAAGCATGTTTTATGAAAATAATGTACTAAGTATGCAATAAATGGACATACATAGCATGGAATGTAATGTAAAATAATGTACTAAGTATGCACTAAATGGACATACATAGCATGGAATGTAATGTAAAATAATGTACCAAGTATGCACTAAATGGACATACATAGCATGAAATGTAATGTAAAACGATGTACTAAGTATGCACTAAATGGACATACATAGCAAAAACATAATGAAATCATGTACTAATAGTGTACTAATGAACATAGCAAGTATATGATATGAAAACATGGAAAGCATGAAAGTAACAAGTAGGCACATGTGTTTCACCCCAACATGTTTGAAAAACAGTAAAAGTGGGGACTATGTACTCACTTGAGATTGCTTAATAGTCTTTAGATAACCACCAAGCAATGCTAGAAAGATCACGGAATCAAATGGCACCTAATATAGGTATCTATGTTAATAAACGGACCTGAATCAGAGGATCGGATAAAATGTGGTTTCGTAAACCAAATCAGCATAAGAACTCATGTAATATGGTTTAACAAAGCCTACATTCTAGAACGGAAACTATCCTAAGTGCTTACGACCCATTAAGACCCGTTTAGGTAGCTTGCGCTACTTTAACGCGTCGTTCTCGTAAAACGCGTTTGGACCGCCTAACTAGTCCTATGATAAGTAAAATATGCCTTAACATGTCTAATATTGTTGCCAAATCAGTTTAGATATAAAAATTATGTTACGTATGCTTAAAATGAATTTTGGCGTAAAAAGGGCATTTTGGTAATTTTCCTAAGGCATATAAACTACCTATCATACAACTAACTAAACGACGTGACCATAAGGTATAACCTTTGAAGGTTATTCCCTATACAACTATGGTCACCTAATGTGTTTGGTCGGATCCTAATGATCGACCAAACGGGTCGGGTTCGAAAGTATAAGCGGTTGTTTAGACCGCTTACCTTACAACCCTACATAAGCACTAAACCTAAAGTGACGAGTTAAACATGTTAAAACATGTTTAATGAATTTAGGAAACAGGTTTGGTATCAAAACAAACGGTTTTGATACCTAAAAGTAGTCTGGTTACAAAATACGCTATAATACGTATTTTGGCCGAAACTACGACTCGCCACTATGCCTATATAATGTGGTAATCAGTAGGTATAGTCATAAGAGACTAAAACCATCATGATTACGCTCACGTTATGAAGTTCAAACGAACTTTGTGTTGACCATAAACTGGTCAAAGCTGAAAGCCAAACAATGTTTGACTTTCACGCTAAAACGCGTAAAAGAATGAAAGAGGACTTACAACGGGTCCAAGCTATGGAGTTTTGTTCCTATTACTCTCAGGTATGAAGTGTATAACTTCAAATTAGAGAGCCAAATCAGATTAAAGTGTGAGTTTTGAAGCAATAGGGTGGGGTATTTATAGGAAAACGAAGACCGTTAGGATAGTTCATCGAAAACCGAGCGATCTGGACCTTACATGTGTGCCCATGGTTTTAGAATACCATGGGTACCCCAAAACAAGCCCCTAGTTTTATTAAAACCATGTGCAAATGAGGGGAACAGCTGGAACAAGCTGGAAATCAGATTTTCAACTTTGGTCCCTTCCTAAGATAACTATTGCAGATTGTCAATTTTGGTCCCTAATTGTGCAAAACATGGTTTTTGATGCATTTTTGACACATTTAAGCCCCGTTAATCCCATTTCAAGGTTCTAAAATGAAGTTAAAGTATAGGGAACATGAAACATGCTCAAAAATATCTCGGATGTCGGTTCGTTTGGTAATACGGTTGCGTTGTTCGGTTAATTACGACGAAACAAGAACGAATGCGAAAAACGATCCAAATTACGCGATGAATGGAATTTTATCATGCCAATCACTAAAATAAAATATTTTAATGTTTACATAAAGTTTTGGATGTACGGATGTATTCAGAACGTAATATATGCGCGAAAATGCAAACTTATGCACTTTTTGACGCTTTTAGTCCCTGAATGACCAAAAAGTTTATTTTAGCACACCGAACCCCTCAAAGCCTATTTCTAAGCTATGTAAAGGATATTTAGGGAATGTTTAACTTATGATCATGTTCTGGAATGTCCGTTATAGTACGAACCGGCATACTTTCATAGTTTGTCGAATTTAGTCCCTGAAAGCGAATAAACTTGATTTCGGCACACCAAACCTTCCAAAACTTATTTCTAAGTTATGTATAGGTTATTTAAGGTATGTTAAGCCTATGTCACTATTCCGTAGTGTTTGTTACATTAAACTGGTTATATTAACGCATCAGCGCGCGTATAACCTTCTAGACAGCGATTTAGAGCCCGAAATTGAACAAGAATTGATATGTGCAAAAGATACACATATTTATACAAATCCCAAGTATAAAATACAATATTTCATTGGTTTGGTATTTGTTTGATGGCCGTGGAGGCACAGGTGTCACAGTCTCCCCTACTTCAGGAAATTTCGTCCTGAATTTTATTTAGAGGAAATTTGTGAGATCTTGAAACATGGAGTTGAAAAGATAAAACAACACTGGTTAAGATTCTTAACTTTTATTAACTTAAATAAAATCATGCTTGCAATGTAACAGGGACACTTATATACAAGTATATAAAGCGTTATTGGTGCCTCCACCGTACCTTCATTACATTGTTCACGTTTCGTTATTGTTGCCACTATAGGTTCTTACACATGATAAATCTTACTGGGGTTCCTGTGCACTGAATTTCATAATTATGTACGCGTCCATAATTACGTAATTTCTTGCATAGTCCGCACAGTGCATTTTATAACGTGTAGGGGAAAACCAAATGAACAAACTTGTGATGAGTGTGACTAGATCATCCTAGAGTCCTTCTTAATTAAATCAATAAATGATTTAAATAGACTACCAAGGAGTCTGTTTAGCTATATCACCACATGTCATTCTTAACTAGATTCTGAATCAATATTTTGACTTAGACCACTCAAAGGGGTCTCTTTGAATTATGGAATGGTACTATATAATCCAAGGGTCTTAACGATTACGCAGAAGCCCATTAAGGATTTAGGGTAGTACCTTTGGATATCCTACTATGAATCCCTCATATGAAGGTATGGAAGATTCTACGAGGATTTGGATAATGAAAACAAAAACACAAAAGAAAACACATAACACATAACCACAAAATTGTTTATCTTGATTTTAAATTTGTTATCATTTTGTTAATTTGTTTGTTAATTTTGCACATGCATTTAAAGCATACCAGGTATCCAATCCGTGGATTTTGATTGGCACTTTAAACATTTCCAAGAATCTAACTATAAAGATAGGAAGATCTTAAAAAGAAAATTCGATTTCGATTATAAGGAATCGAAATGTTCGAATTAAGGCTTACAAGGAATCCAATGAAGGACTCTGATTTTGAACGATAATCATCTACAAGGATCTAATTGTGAAGGTAAGAAGATCCCATATTTTGTGATTTGAAAAGCGAGAGGCGTTTCAAAACCTTGCACTAGACGTGCTTAAGTCGAAACATGAGGTAAAAATGCTCATGAAGTTGAGGCGCTAGATATGCCAAGGCGACATATGAAGCAGAGTTTGAAGGTTAAGTCAATGTATGGGGAAAATGTTTTTGAAAACTATGCATGGGGTTCTTTTTTACATGTGTTTAATGTTTTTGAAACCTTACATAATATTTTTGAAATCATAAAGTAGGTGTATTAGATAAGTATATTTATAAAATGTTTTAAAATCATGTGAGATGAAATTTTGAAATTATGTATAAGGTTTTTGAAAATATGAATGATACTTTTGAAATCATGCACTTGATATATTAGGTAAATATACTATATTAAAAATGTTTTCAAACTATATATAAAATGTTTTTGAAATCATGAAGGTTGTTTTGAAAACTTATGCTATGCATGTTGTTATGAAAATCAGAATGTAGTGGGTATGAGATTGAAAAATTACCCTTAGTTATCTAACCAAGGATTTAAAGGCACAGATGTGCAAAAAGCACAATTACTCATAATGTCACTTTATTTCTTGTACTTCGTTTCTTAGAATGAAATGAATACTTAAAATTTTGAAAGAAATCATGAGCAAACACGAGAATGGGAGAATCATAAGAGTAGTTTGTAAAGAACATAGTTCCTTGATGTAGGTATCATAGGGAAATGCATACACATATGTAACTACACTTGTACATCAGAATTGTGAACAACAATTTATTTATAAACAAAGCAAATTGTTTCAGGGTTCAACAAAAGATACAAGAGCAACAACAACAACAACAACAACAACCATACCCAGTAAATCCCACAAATAGCAAAGCTACTCATAGGGTCTGGGGAGGGTGGGATGTAGACAGACCTTGCCTCTATCCCTAGGGATAGAGAGGCTGCTTCCAGAAGAGACCCTCGGCTCCAAAACGAACAGCAAACCAACACATAAAGTCCAAGAATATAGAAAAAATAGAAAAATAGACTAGAGAAAAAATAAGTCACCTATACGAAGCAAGTGATCATAGTGGCACAGTATAATGTAAATCATGTATAATGGCATACAACATCATTTGGGCATATACACAAGAAGTCAATCGTCGGTAAAGTCACTTAAAAGAATAAGAAAACCTACTTCCCTAAAATACACCTAAGACCTTACTGCAGTATCCTCTAGAAGTCCTTAACCCTAATCCTACGCTTCCACGAAGTCCTATCTTAGACCAAATGCTCATCCGTGGGTTGGATTTGCATTGACAATCTTTAAAGCAGAAGATTCAAATTATTTAAAGCAGCAGTTTCTTCTAATCAGCCAAATGCTCATCCGTGGGTTGGATTTGCATTGACAATCTTTGGGTATTTGTTCCTAAAATGGCTCGTCTCGCCACAGTTGTAGCACGATCCAGGTGGAAAGTGAGCTTGAGCAGGGTTGGCTTGGAGTTGAGTAGCAGCAAGATTTGCAACAGCTTTGTTTTGGATAGCAAAGCGGCACACGTCAACCAAATGTCCCCATCGTCCACAATGGGTACATTTGAAACATGGTGTTTGATCTGGATGATGACAGTTGCATTGATTGCATAAGGGAGCAGTTCCCTTGTATCGCTTCTTGGCTGGTGGTGATGCCACCTGGCTAGGTCCCGCTTGATTTGGTGCAACTACTGCATGTTTCTTGAAAGCTTTACGCTTCCTTGACCTTTTCGAAGGCTTGGCTTCTGCTTCTTTCGATGCTTCTTGAGTGGCTCCATTATTGAGACGAGACATGGCGATACCTAAATCCACAGACTTCAGGATTACTTTGCCTATTCGCTGGGCAAATTTGGCAGTTTGCTCGGACATTTGAG